>OX639993.1:93620737-94820737 GCA_951828415.1 Anomoia purmunda | reverse complement strand
AAGATTATCCTTACGGTTCACTCGCTCGACTGTCATGGCCGGATTTGTGCGTTGTAATACTTTGATCCACTTATTTTTGATACCTGGAGTCAAAACCGCTGCAGCTACTGCAATATTCGCTTCTGGTGCTAGAAGAAAATATGGCTCAAACCTTCCTCTCAATTTTTTTTCCAAATTTATGACGAGCGAGCGGAATATAACGAATTCATTATTTTCGCTAAATTTAGTTAGCTTATTGCTCAGCGTCATGAGAGTCGGTATAAGGAAGCCATATTTAACTTCTTTGTGCCCCTGCATAAAGTCAAGCGCTGCAGCTACCGGCTCCATTAACGCAACGTATGACTCCAGGTACCTCAAGTCCCCTGAGTGGATTTGCGGCACATTTACTTCACAGCACAGGTGTCCCAGTTCTTCCTTATGCTGCAGTAACCTTTTAACCGCGTCGTATAATGAGTTCCAGCGGGTTACTACGGGGACAACAAGTGAACAGCCTAAAACGCGAACTACCACTTCTGAGGACTTTGGATAGGAACACTTCTTCCACAAAGCGTTACACTTTTGAAAAACCTGAATGATTTAAAAAACCATGAACCAAAAAAAAGATCAACCAATGAATAGAAATTTACCATATTGTTCTGGTAATCAAGTTCTCCGTTGGATTTCAAAATTTTCAAGAAGTCAGTAGTCGCAAGCAAATTAAGGGTGTGACTGGCACATCTCTGATGCTTTGGCAAAATACATTCATTTTCGAACTGAGGCAGGTCATTATCGATGTCGTCCATGTCTGGGGAAACCCCGTGCTCCTTGAACGCCTTCACAAAATTTGAACCGTTGTCAGTGACAGTCATGAGGACATTTGAACTGTTTAGTCCAAAGGAGCTGTTTATGTCGCTAATGACCTGTGTCAGTTTTTCGGATGAATGTGTACCAGTCAGTCTCCTGCAAGCTAAAGCAGCTGACCTTCTCTCCAATTTGTCATCCAACCAGTGGCACGTGTACCCGAAGAAGCTACGGTGATTACCCGACCATATGTCAGCCGTTGTACAAAAATACTTAGCTGATGATGATAGGTAAAAAATAAAATAAGCGTTAAATTATTCCGCTTTATTTATATAAAATGAAATTAAATAAATAAAAATACAAAAATATTTGAAATACATAAAAATGGTACCAAGTACTTGAAAGGAATTGAAAGTAATTGAAAGTAATTGGCAAAAGTACTTCAACTACTTTGTCAACTACTTTCAACTCCTTTCAATTACTTTTGGTAATTGATGGTAATTCCAATTACTATTCAATTACAAGTAGTTGTACTCGAGTACTAATTGATAAAACGTAATTGTACTTGAAAAGAATTGATTACTTTACACTAAAACCAGGTCTGATTACAAGTAGTCGCTAGGCCTCGGTACGCAGCGATAGAGAAATGTGCTCACAATGCTCGCAAATTCCGGTTTGTTGCGAAGTCCTCTTAGTGAACAGGTGTGAGAGTGGACTTGCAAAATTAGTAGCTATCTTTTGTGATTGCAGCTTTCCGACGTCGAGGTTTCGAAAATAAATATGTATAATGGTTTTTTTTTAGAAAATGATGCCGAATTTATGATAATTTTGATATTGTGATAATATGTATAATCATTTCTCAATTTTATATAAACCGCTAGATTAAAAGTATATTTAAATAAATTAAGAATTTATGTATCTTCGGTTTTAGACATCGGGATTCTATGAAATTTAGAAATATTAAAAATTATGAATTTGTGTGTATCATGAAGATATGTAAGAAAACAAATTACTTTATTTGAAATTAATCCAGTCCTAAGATTTTATTAACATTGGATACACAAATACATAGATATATGTATGTACATACATATATGAAAAAAGTATGCCAAACATGCAAAAATGTAGGAATATCCATAGCCGAGTTTTCAGTTTATAAGTAAATAAAACAAGATTAATTTATTATAATAATCTTTTATTTCCCTTGCTGACCTGGCGATTCCCACGATTTTGGGCATCTACTGTTGCTTGTTGCTGGCAAGCGCTTCCGTTGTTATGTCTGCGTTAAATATATTTCGATTCTGTCGCTGAGCTAAATATTCTGCCGTTATTGGTGCGATTGCAAATTTTTGTTTTTCTACTGTTGTATGTTAACTATTCCCCCGCTAGAAGAGGAGACGTCCACGGATTCCTTAAGAACATTGCACAATATCGCAATCCTGACATTGCGTTTCCGGCGTTTATTGATTACGTAAGCTAATATGGCAACAACAAAGAAAACCATTGTGAAGGTGTAAGCTACATATAATCCATTGAGACGATTGCGTTTCAACAAGTCCCCTCAATGATGCAATATGTCGCAAATTTTTCTGGTTAATGTTGTGCAGGTAAGGAAGTGACAAGAGTGTGGTATGATTTATCAGGCTCAGAAACTGTGCGGGTGCGGCCTCAGGATACGCGCGAACAATCTTCCGCCAGTTGGTGTACGTAGTGCCATTAATGGTAGCATTTCCTATGAACTTTATCATAAATGTTCAACCACTTTATCGTTTATGACGACTAAACCGTCGTCACTTTTTCTACTGGTTGGATATGGTCTGCTGTAATAGTCTGACTGGATGCTAGTCGTTGGCTTAACAAATTCAAAACACAGGAGCTATTTTCATTTGATACTTGACAAAATATAGTTGATAATGGGTTTTTTCAATTCACAAGTTGCTCATATTAGCTGTTACACTTGGACACTATACAAGTCTCTATCATAATTGACTTAAAATTTTTTATGACCAGTTTAACTCTAATCTTCTTACATTTTTGTTCTACTATTGGGTATTTGATTGTGAAATATTATTATTATTATTATTTATTAGAGTACTATGAAACATTAAACTAACTTAAGTAAAATACACACTAGCTACCAGGGCCTACGGTGCGATTAAATGTTTACAATTCTTTCTTTTGTAACTATCTTTGCCTTTTTTTTGCATACTTTCATACGTTCATTTTGTTTTCTTTTTGTTTTTATACATATGTATACAAATGCTGTTCTTATATTCCGCACTTAACATATTGGTATTATATAAAAATATATTTTATTTGGTTTAAATTTTGCTGCTTAGATTAATATCGTTGATATATTTAATTACTTTTTTAACGCTTCCGATGTTAATTTCATTTAGTAGAGTTGACGGTACAGTGGTACCAAAATTCTTTGCTCGAAGCGCCGATAGGTTTGGGCAATAGTCGAGGATGTGTTGGACAGTTAGTCGGTTTGAACAATACGGGCAGACAGGTGGAGTCTCACATTGAAGAATGTGGCTATGCGTAATCACTGTGTGGCCAAGCCTCAGTCGAGTAAAGTAGGTAATTTCTTTCATTGACAATTCCGCTGGGTAAAGCGCTTTCGTACATTCACGATTAATGGTGGATAAAGATGCTGACAATGGGACCAGTCTGAAATTTTTTTGTTACGGAGGTATCTATTTACAAATTTGATTTCCCATTGGGGGTATTTGAATCTCTAGTTCTTTGCAATAAGATATGCACCGACGAATAGTAGATTTGGTGGAGTAGTTACGTTTGTGGGATGCAGCGAGGCGGAATATGTTGAATAGCGTTTTATTTGTGGTATTAATAAACTTTGGGATCAGTCTCCAAGTAGCGAGATCGCGCCGTTCAACAATGGAGGGGAGACCTGCTTCAGCTAACATACATTTAACTGATGAAGTGGGGAAAGCGTTTAAACTGCGTCTAATCGCTGTATGGTATGGCGCTTGCAGAAGTTTTATATGTGCGTTAGCGCACCACCCGTAAATAGGGAGTCCATAATCTATTTTGGATAGCATTATTGATCTTGTTATGTTAATTAATGTGTTAGTATGTATACAAAGGTTTTTTGATGATAAGTATTTAATAATATTAAGCCTGGTAGCTAGATTTTTTCTTAACTGCTGGCAGTGCTCTTTGAAAGAATATTTAGAATCAAATATAATGCCTAATATTTTTAAATTTCTTACATTTTGAATATTAGTGAGCTCAACATTGATATCAATTGGGGGCAGTCCTGTTTTCGACAGATGTGCAAAATTTTGCACTTTTCATAAGCAAGGTTGGCTCCAGATCTTAATCCCCATTGTTTGAGTTCGAGTAGTAGCTTTAAAAATTTATTTTTTGTGCTTGGTAAGTCCTTATTTTTGGTATAAAAAATGGCGTCGTCTGCATAAATATTTAAGTTAATATTTTTGTAGTTTAGTGTTATTCTATTTATTTGCTCAAATGCTATTATAAATAGGACAACCGATAAAGGGGAGCCTTGGGGGATGCCGTTATTGAGTGGGAAGGGTTTTGAAAGCTGCCCGTTGATATTAACTTGGAATGTCCGTCCAGTCATAAACGATTTTACGACTTGAAATATCTTTTTCCCAATTTTCCAGGCTTTGAGTTGCTCTAAAATGACATGAATGCCAATGCGATCAAACGCTTTTTCGAAGTCAGTGGTTAACACCGTAATGTGATTTTTGGTTGAGAGCGCATCAGCGATAAAGTGTTGTAGGTGGAGGAGTGCGTCGAAATAAATGTTGTTATAGTTTTGCAAAATTTTCAATTTGAGGCTGTAAGTAAATCGCTTATGGTAGTATTTGTAGAGTGCTCGGTAGCTAGTAAAGTTTTAACCACTTCACAACTTAACAATATTAGATTAATTAATTGTATCATACCCTGAGCTGATTCTATTTCGTCTATTAACGCTTTATTTCTTGCTGATATCAGGCCAAAAGGTGTCCAGTATCAAGCTCATGTTTTTTTGCTGAGCTTACTAATTTATTTACGGTGTCGGTTAACTGGTTAATTTTAACTTGGAGTTGGCTATTAATGTAAATCTGTTGCTCATTTGCTTCAATCAAGGATTGTGTCCGTATTTGAAGTTGGTTAAAGTCATCAAAATCGGGAGATCCAGCTACGTATTTGCGAGCGGTGCCAAGGACGTTTATGCTACGGGAATGTCGATGGTGAGTCCTTAATGAATCTATTAGTCGTAATATGCGGCCTAGGTGCAGTTGAATTGTTTTCCTAATATGAGACTGTCGAAAATTCTCGAGAAGATCGTGCGTTTCTTTGGTGATTTTTTCGTAAATGGTCAGGTTCAGGTGGTGAATGATATGCTTATGTTGGCGGTAAAAGGCAACCGCTCCGTCCGATATAGGGATATAAGCAGAATCAGTGAAATTTAGAATTTCCGACCGCGCTAATGCATGTTTGGAAAATAATAGTCTTTTACGACTTGCATCATATTTTCTTTAAGGGATCGGTGAGCTTTATTGTGATCTGCGTAAATAATTTCCTTTTGATCATCTTCGTTAAAGATGTCAGTTACTAAACTTTTTGTATGCACGAATTGTACAGCTGGAAAATCAGTTTTAATTTGGTTTTGTCTTTTTCCCTAATACCGACAGATCGCATAGCAACCCGTTAGTAATGTCGGGATTGATGCAGACCCTCTATTGATCAGAAATATTATCTATATTTTGGAAAGTTATACGGGGCCTGATTCGACATTGGAACAAAATTTTTGTGGTTTTTAAAATTGTATCTCCGCTTTCGAGAATAATTTGGTTCATCAATGAGTTGACCGAGTTTGGAACCTAAGGAATAACTTCCGTGGATGATTCTTCACTGTGGACCATATCGTCGTCCGAGTGAGATATAGTTTTAGGCTTAAAACAGTTAATATACTGCCTTGATAACGCGTCGGCGACAATGTTTTCTTTGCCTGGTTTGTAATAGAACATAGGAGAGAATTTTTCCACGAACGCTCTGCACCCCTTACAGATAATTCCTAAGTTTCTGGAGGGCTCAGACAATTGCGAGAAGTTCTCGCCCATTTGTCGCATAGTTTCCTTCCGTTTGCGACAAAGTTCGCGAAATCATAGTTATGGATATGCCTCCTTGCGAAAGGACTGCACCCAAGGCATGGGATGGCGCGTCTGAGGTCAAGTCTAAAAACTTTTCGTAGTCGGGATATAGAAGGAAAATGTCTTCTGAAAACAGAACACTCTTGATTCTCCGGAACGCTTCATGAGCTTCATCGTCAAATGCAATCTTAATGATTTTAGAAGAGGTGGTGCCTATTGTTCCATTTTCGCCCCGTAGATATTTTGCGAGGGCTTTGGCTATCATCGCATAGTCCTTTATAAAGCGCATATAGTAGCTAGATAAGCCTAAAACCGAACGCAACGCGCGCAGTGTTTTCGGAGCCTCATATCTGATTATATCTTGAACCTTACTCTTTGCTGTTCTAATACCATCTTTCGAGACAACAAATCCTGGGAATTCAACCTCGGATTTAAACAATTGAGTTTTTTCCGAGGAAACTCTCATGTTAGCTGAGTATAATTTTCCAAGTACTCGGCTAACGTCCTGTAAGTGAGCTTCGTAATCCTTGGAGAAGATAATAATGTCGTCGATGTAAACGTGGCATGTTCTCCTGATTTCCTCCCTTAGTATGTCGTCAATTGCACGCTGAAAAATACTAGGACCATTTTTCAACGCGAATGGTAATCTACAAAACTCGTACTTCTCCCTATCAGTAAGTACAATGTGGTGAAATCCAGATTTTAAGTCTATTGTCGTAAAAATTCATGATTTTCCTAAGTTTGAAAGGATTACGGATGTGTTCGGAATAGGATACTTATAGCTAATGGTATTTTCATTGAGCTATTTGAAATCTATGACCATGCGAAGCTTTTTCTTTCCCGTATCATCTGTTCCTTTTTATGATTTATCCAAACTGGACTATTATACGGTCAGAGTGGTGGTCTAATGATGCCATCACGCAAGAGATTGCTAACTTCCTCGTTAACGAATTCAGAGGCTGATATAGGATATGGGTAGGACTTAGAGTAAACTGGTTCGTCATTGGTAGTTCTAACTGTAGCCACAATATTTGTATTGTATGGCAAGGACTCGTTTGGGTCGTAAAAAACGCCAGCGTATTTTACTTTTAATTGCTCGATATCTCCATCCACGAGTATACTGTTAACATTGCTACAATGAAAGTGCATTAATTTTTCTGAACCGTTTTCATAAAACAAAATCCCTTTTTTAAGGTCTAATCTGGCATATATCTGTCGAAGCAGATCATAACCAATTATGCCGTCGAAAGTCTTGAGCGTAGGTAAAATAAAAAAATCAGAGTTAGGTAGGTAGGTAGGTAAAATGGCTGCGACCCATGCCGCCCAAGTAGCAAAAAATACTGCTGTTTTGATGCCATAAACTCGAAAAACCTACTTGGTAATGGAAGGATGTGCATTACAACCAACCAGAGTTGTTAATGAAATCTACTATGTTGGAGGTCTCGATCCTAGATACCTGCCCTAGGTTGTCAAGGAAGGGACTTCCTAAGTATGTTAGCCGAAAGCGGGCCAGGGCCGGGCATTTGCACAGGAGATGCTCGACCGTTTCCTTTTCAGCCCCATCTTTGCAGCTTCTGCAGTATTGGTTATGCGGAATGCCCATTTTTTCAGCATGCGTGCCCAAAGTCCAGTGGCCCGTGTATACTGCGATAAGTTTGGGGGTGACAGCCCTGGGCCTACAAAGAAGACCTCTGGTCCTCTTCCTATTGTAGTCCGGCCAGGTAGTTCTTGCTATCCTGCATGTAAGGGTATCTTTCCATCTTTGTTGAGCCTTGTTGAGATAGGAATTTCGTATATTTCCCTTCACTACGGCTAGGGGTATACCTATCTCGATACCAGTTGTTACCTCATCCTCTGCCGAGCCGCACCGTGCTAGCTCATCGGCCTTTTCGTTCCCTTCGATTCCCTTATGCCCGGGAACCCAGGTGACGGTAATTTCTAGATTTGTTAGAGAGGCAATCTGTTGCTTACAAGCACCGACTACCTTTGAGCCAATATTTGGAGTTAGTATTGAAAATATTTATTTTGCATTTATTGGTAATTTTATCTGTGCCATGAATGGAGCTGACTAAAGATGGAGAGGATATAAACTTTATACCCTTCCAGTTTGCATTTTTTAAGTAGTTTTTTGATGCACCCGTGTCAACTAGAAATTCTAGTTTTCTTCCTTCGAATGCCCTGCTAACGTATGGTAGCAGGGATCTTCCCCTAAAAAATTGATCTCGTCAGATACTTCCTCAGGATCTGCGTTATCAGTATAATAGTTCTCGCTATCTGCAACGTCGTCATACCGTAGTAGCAGTCGGTATCTTCGTAATTTTCGGTTGAAGGATATTGTTCTACATTATTGATGCGCTGTATCTTGTTATTATTGAATCGATCACTATCACGTTGCAAACTATAATCTGAAAATCTGCTATCGGAAAATCTGCGTGCAAATAAGGAGCGCGCCTGATTGCATTCCAGCTCCTGTGTAAGGGCTAGGGCTGACGCCATGTCCGATGGTCTTGACGAGAATAAAATATCGCAAAGTGGGCGATTCGGTCCGAATATAAATACCGGTAATGCGTCCTGTCGGTACTTAGCGTTCAACGATCTTAAAACGTCCTTGTTTAAAAAGAACATTAACGTCTTGTTAATGATTGCTGTCAATTTATTTTCCACTTCGTCATAAAATGACGTTATGGTCAACTTTCCTTGACGAAGACAAGGACAATTCCTGCTCTACTATGTGGATCGGTTTCTTGTCAGCGTACGTAAAGACAACTCTGACTAAAATAGCTTTAAAGTTCAATATGATGTTAAAGGATGGTAAAATTGAATCCGCAGAACCCACTACTTTGTTCCTTATTATGGTCACGGCCTGATAATGTTTTGAACTGCCCTCCACGGTTTGGAAAATTTTATAGGCAGTATGTGCTGCCTGACGTCACGACACTTATCGCGACTGGTCGCTGGAGAATTCAAGCAAGGATTCGACTATGTCCAGAGATTCATCACACCTGACTGTCGAGTCGATAGTCACTTCCTGATATTCTTCAACCTGAGATGGTCCCTCTATCTGTGTGAGCCTAGCTGTCAACGCGTCTACTGTTGATTGGAAGTCCCGTCTTGTCTGTTCTGTTGCTGCCCGAACAGCGGCACTCATTAAAGAGCGAATGGTACTTTCATCCACATCGAGTCACTTGTTCAATAATTTTCTGAGTAACTTATTTTTTATCTTTATTAATTCTGTAGAGCACACTACCTACAATTTGATGCTAATTCTTAGAGTAATTGTTTAAGTCCTTCGTTCCGGCAAGTGAACGAACGTAATTTATATTAGATTCTGATTAAATCCAGTTGTTTTCTGGTTTGGTGAATTTGGACGAAAATTCAAGCCACAGAAACGACATTGAACTTCATTGTAAGCGACGTTCTTTGCTCTGTCTAAAGAACTAAGATTACAAAGAAGTTGCATGCCGTTTCGTTTCTTATGGAAAGAAGTGTTCGCTTATTTTACCATACCAAACGATAATTGAATCAAACCTGATTCTATTATGAATCAGCATATATTTTATTTTTGTTTTAGTATGGTGAAAAAAATATTGTGTAACGGGTATATTCTGCTTCTTACCGAACATCTTGTTATCGGTAAATTTTATTACCGAAAGTTGTGACCACTTTTAGTAAACCCGATTCTGCCGCAAATGGTAAAGTTGTCAACAGTTGGTCGTATAAAAATGTCAAATATTGTCCACTTCACTCAACTACAAATAACTTCGTTTTCTACGTTCTTTCCGCTGCCTATAAAGCGAGCATGGCAATGCTTTGCTCAGTATGCAAATAAGTAAAATGTTCTCCATCCGTCGCATACCTTTTTTCAAATGCTTTCTAGTAGGTCCATCTCTCTTCAAAATCCAGCAAAAGTCTGTTAGCATATTTGCTTCCTTGATATCTGAAATCCAAGATTCTCAGAAAAGAATACAAATATAACACTTTTATGGGCCACCCACTTACTCTCTCGATTTTAAAATTCGTTTCGTAAAATGTTTCGATATATTTATAAGTATTTCATAGCTGTTTCTGTATTACATAACATAAGTTATGTGGATAATTAATACATTTGGGAATAGCCATTTGTGTTATTTATTGTTACACAAAAATCACATAAATATCGTACCACAGTCGATACACGGAAATCGTAGTATAATGTTTTTTTTGATGAAAACAACTTTTGATAAATTAGTTAATCTTTACGTCGTATGTTTCAATCATTTGTCAGAATGATATTTAATCTTACTTTTAGAATTTTGATCAAAGGTTTTTTCAATATTCAATAAATTTAACTGAATATGGGCCTCGCCACAACCGACCATAACGAAATCCTCACTGGCTTTGGATATTGCTGAATAGAATTCTTGTCGAATGAATAAAGGGAAGCGAATCGTAATGGATACGTCTATTGCAAGAATTCCATTACTGAATAGAAAAATTATAAAACGTGAAAAGCAGAAATGCACGCGGTGCTACATAAGGGGAGATTTCTTCCTATTGCTCGCGGACGCCAGAGGACTTGATTTTATCCACAGCAACACCTGAAGGACAGGGGTGTGCATTCACTAAAGGGTATGGCGAACAGCAAGAATATAATGACCCAAATTTGGGTATGACACTCGAGTCGAATGTTGTCAGGGTTTATAAGGCGTAAGACCGGAAACTACCGTAAGCTGATAAATTTAACCCGTGAACATAATTTTGCTACACTGTAAATGGACTGGATAAAAATACGTATATATAAATATATAAAAACAACTAAACTCAAAGTAATTTTTTTATGTTGTTTATTACGTTGCTAATATTTATGTAAAGAAAGAAATAAAAAAAGTATATTTGTTTTTTCATATATTCATATTTTTTTAAACATTCAAGAAACATTAAAAAACTAACTGTCTTTAGCTATATTATGTTTATGAACTTAAAAAAAAATTGTTTTTGAGCAAAAATAAATAAAATAGTTGCACACTTTAAAAAGTTTATTATTCGAAAATACTCATTGCGGGCTCCCTTCAAAAGTGCACTTTTCGCAGCAAATTAATTATTTGTATTTTTCGTTATTATATGAACCCCTGGATGATAAACTTCTGCCATATACAAACCCTACTGAAAAGCTTTAATGAGCCCTTTACATAGAACTTTCCTCGCTTTGCTTGGCAGTTCGAACTTTAACAACAAAGCGTGAGGCGTAGAAGGTCAGCTACATAGAACGCTTTGACAGTTTCTGCGTTAGTAGTTTGTTGAGTTGCGATTTGTGTTTGTACAGAGTGTTTTGTTTAAATATAGAATAAAAAAATAAATTTTACTGATATGCTGGAAGTAGTTATGCTACTAATGTTTGAAATTCGCGAGTGTCTGTAGTGTGTATACGCACGCCAAAATAAAAATAAAATGGAAATGATAACAGCTGATTGCCAAAGCGTACAAAAGTTGAGAGTTGCCCATAATTTTGCTTCGCTTTGCTTTGCTCTACTTTTCTCGCTTTGTATTTAGCAGGACTCATATAACATCATGTATTGAACTTATCTGTCAAAGCGAAACTCTGAAGCAAAGCAAAGCAAAAGTCCTATGTGAACGGGCCTTAAACCAACAAACTCTGGCACACATTTCTGAGGTCTATTGTAGACTTATTTGCTCGTTCGTTTACAATTTCTCCATTTTGAGGCTCCATCCTTCCCGCAGAAATAAATGCCTTCAGATTATTCAGGTGTTTAAGAATGAGCGTTGTTCAGACAATTACAAATTATCTCGTCGAATTTGATGGTGTGTGTTTCAAGTCTGACTAAGATAAATGTTGATATTAGTTCTGGATAGCGTTTTCGTACGCCAAAACTTTGAAGAAACCAACAAAAGAGATACAATTGAGGGAGCGAAAATGCAAGCTAACTTGCCAGATTTACTGGATAAATTTCTACTAGCATGAATTATTGAATCTAGCATGAGCTTATTGCAATTATTCAGTTGCTTACAACTAGAAAACATTTATGAAAATTGAAAATAATTTTTATAAAGGAGGTGAAAAAAAGAAAAAGATTATGAAATTTATTGTATACTATAAATGAGTAAGACCCACAGGATCTGTGTGCTTGCAAGGATAGTCAGCCGCAAAGGCTGCAATTAACAATTGTGAGACGTAAGTATGTTATGAATTTTGGACCTATTCCTTTATTTTGAGTATGTATTTTTTAAATTTCGCGCCAGACAAAAATCAGCTGTAACAAAAACTTGTATTGTGTGCATGATTGATGGAAATTGGCAATAAGCCATCAACATAAGATGCATTGAAAGTCAGGAAGTTTTTCAGAACTAAACCAAAACAAGAAAAAGAAGCATTTAAAGACAAATGTTCCAGAAATAATTGTAATATAAACAAACACATAACTGCTATAAATGTGGAAAAATGACTCAAGGCAAAATATAGCGGATTGTGCTTTACTCCCATTCACAAAGTGCACAACCAATGGCTACGTTTAGAGGGCATCCCTCTAGAACCAAACACATTGATTATGAATACCATTATACCAGAATTAAACATGATTTTTATACCAAATCAATGAAAATTAATCAAATATTATGATCAAAGTTCAGGAACCGTGTTGATGAAAAAACGTTTGATAAATTATGCTTGTTAAGCATTTTACTTTTGAAATTTTCTGAAATTTTTTGAAAAAGGTGAGTGTGCGCGTAATACCACCACCTTGTATGAATCCGCAAATGTTCAAAAAACTTATCAGACAATGACTAAAGCTAGAACTCCACACCAGTATTTTTGAAGTTGTTCAGCTTACAGGCGTTTCAGGCGATAGAAATAAATTGCACCGTTTGTCGTCCGTTAGCGCTCTTGCCCTAAACTTCTTTGCATTTTGCCCTAAAGTGTGGAGAAGAATTTTCAGTAAAGTAATTTGTCAGCCTATTTTATTCTAGAATCAACACATCAAAAATTTCCGTTCAATTTGTTGTCTAAACTTTGGGATAAGTTTGTCGAAAACATTGAAAGAGTTATCGATTACAGCGTTGGCGTATTTACGTGCACCAGAATTAAGTTTAAACTACTTTTGTCCGAAAGAGCTCTTTGTCACTAGAGTCTGGAACGCCTTGAAAAAGTTATAAATTTTGCTACTTTGAAGCGTTCTGGGCTTTTTGGACTTTAGTTATGATGTTTTCATACAATTGCACCAATTTAGATTTTAAGGCATAAGCGGTGTTGTACCGTCACGGTTCGGCTGCCGCAGCTGAGAGTGTAGGGTGTGCGCGCTTCAATCGGTAGGTCCCGGGTTCAAATCCTGCCCGGGGCAAGGTACATCAAAAATTATAGAAAAGTTTTTTTCTAATGCCTGTCGCCCTCGGCTGGCAATAGGTTTGCCATTGTATTTCTGTCATGAATAAACTAACACACTAGGCACTAGTTTTGAAATAGGCTTATGAAGACATATTTTTAACATTGCTCTTATTTATATTAATTTTGATAACACCGAACATAAGGCGGACGAAAGAAATAAGAAAATTACAACAGCCCTGGCTCAACCCCTGACCACACATAAACACACAGCTGACTTCGCGAATACGAGGATTTTCGACGTCGAGAAAGGAGCAAGGAGGAGAATGACATTGAAAAGCTTACGCATACAGCAAAACTTGGAGAACGTGATGAATTTTAAAGAAGATGTGGACAAAACAAATAACGCATACTTAGCTGTTACCAGAATTAATATAAATAAGAGCAATGTTAAAAATATGTATTCATAAGTCTATTTCAAAACTGGTGCTAAGTGTGCACATATATATATACATATGTACATTTATGTACCTGTGATTTTTAATAATTATTAAGTCAATAAAAGTAGTCCGGATGTACTTAGTTATTTTAATTGAAATTAATGTTATTGTTTATTGTTTAATAAAAACAGACTCCTTGGAGGAAGACGCGAAATGCGTTGAAACGCGTAGGAAGGAAAAACAAAATTAAATTTTTAGTTCTACTCGTTTCGACCGAAGCAGCTCCAACCCAGCAAACAAGATTGTATTACGTCTAATTGTAGATGCGAATTGTCAAAATCAGCTAAATTAAAGTAGCGGTACCTCTGAAGGCGTCACTTTCTGTATTCAGTCCACTGTGTGTTTTGCCCATTTATGCTATATATACATATTGATGCATATTTTGCGTACGAAATCGCTAAAACATGATAATTCGTAAGAATTGTTACGAACTATGTATATCATAAACTAATACGCAACAAAACGTAACTAATTTTGTTATGCACATTGAATATATTGATCGAACACATCAGAAAATATATAGAAACTTACAAACACGTTTTGTAAATAAAATCTGTTGTTATATAGAAAATCCGTCTGATTCTGTACAAAATTTCAAGAGAGGCTTAGCGGTATCACAATCTGCGCTGCATTCTGTAATATTTCCACGATGTACTAAACCATGATGATTGCCCTATTTTTCACAGAGGGAGGTCGAGATCACGGACGTTTTTGCTACAAAAAACGCAACAGCGTTCCGGCTTCTTTGAATAAAGCGAACGGTTGCTATTTTCTTGTATTTTAACGAAAGATTCTTGTTGTAGGTATATTGTTATGCCCAGTCCACAGCATACTACACATATAGTAATGTAACCCTCCTCTGATACGTACCCACATAACTTACATACATACTTATTTGCTCACTTACCCACTTTCATAACATACATACTTTCTTGTTTACTTACTCACTTCCTCACATTCACTATTAGCGATTAGAGAAACTAGAGAATAAGGCTAAATTTGGTTTAAAATGTTGAAAATGAAATAAACGCTTTCAGTTTCTTGTCAGACTCCAAAGAAGGAAGTCACGAAACTCTCTCGTTTCAGAAAAATACGGTAATATTTCAGTAAACCTACAAATAGCATTATATAAATTTTTTTAAGCACGTAGCAACACTCCTTAAATATATTTTCATATGTAAGGTTTTTAAGCATACTTTCTTTGAATCCCATGTTGATATTTCCTTTCGTTTAAGTAAATTTAGGCTACTATTTAAGCAGGTGGTAACTCTCTTCAAAGTTATTTAAAAAAAGAACATTCTTCAAACTCTTTCGTTCGAGACCTATTTTTCAATATTTGATTTAACTTATTATAATTTTATTTAATATTTTAAACAGATGGCAACCCTCTCTAAAAGTATTTTTGAAATTAAGTTTTCCTAACACTTTTAGTTTGGCCAACCGATTGCAAATTTTTAATTTGAGTTAATTTGCATTTAACAGCTGGTATTCTTCCCTCAAAACATTTGGAAAATAAAGCTTCATTTAGCTTCTTCATTTGATACCTAAATTGCAATACTCGATTTCATCCATTGCTTTAATTGAATTTGACTTTTAAGCTGGAGGCAACTCCTTTAAAAAAATCACTTCTGCGGTAGCTCACATAACATAAATGTACCAAATCTTATTCTGATCTATCCAGTCCCTATATAGCAATATTTAATTTAACTTATTTATTTAATTGACTAACTTGTTTAACAGGTGCCAACTCTCCATAAATAAATTGTTTACAATTTCGTCCAGCCGTTTGGATTTGGTTGAACTTGGTTGAACAATTTGTGGTGTGCGTCTTGATTTTCTAACACAAATTGAGTGGCCTACAGTTTTACGCCGACTCCGAAAGGCGAATGTTTTTTTGTGAGAAGGCTTTTTTCATAGCAGAAATATACTCGGATGTTTGCCATTGCCTGCCGAGGGGAGACCGCTGTTGGAAAAAACTTGTCTATAATTTTTGATGTTCCTTGCCTCGGCCAGGATTTGAACCCGGAATCCACCCAATGAAGCGCATACACGCTACACACTTGGCTACGGCGGCTGCCATTATTTATGAATGAGCGTCAAAAAAAAACTCAAAATTATTTAGGCTTTATACATATGTAGATATATTTTCTTCTTTTTTCTATCGAGTTTGTAATTATTAAGCCATGGTCTTACATTGTATATGCTCCAGATACCTTAAAAAGTATTTCCCGGAACCTGAAATCTTTAAACGTCTTTTATTAATATATAATTTTTTAGAATTTTTACTGTGGCACGCGCCCCTTATGTTTGGGTATTAACTTTATCGGTGTTCCTACCGTAGAATCCAAGTTTTTACGGAAACGTAGTGCCCTTCTGTGTAAGCCGTAGATTATTTTTCTTTCCTGGGATTTTCTTCTAATACGGTGACATAAGAGACTTACTTACGACGGCATTTGTTTTGGATTACTTCTCCCACTACTTTGAATTTTGATATCATCGGTTCAAAGATTATATTAATCGTTTGCGGTGATCCAGTTGGTATCTGAATGTATTTAATGCTATGCTCATGTAACACTATTTGGAACTCATTAGAAGTAAACCCGTACCTCGGTCAGAAACGTCACACTTCGGCTATAAACTTGGAAACCAGTTGCTTTTCTTTATCGAATCCATCACTTTATCTTTGCCTGCATGACCAAATATATCGTGATATTTATATAGCATTTTTTCTGCGGGTACATAAAAAAAACAATCTGTTGTCGTTTGATTTTATATACTTATATAGTATGCCATTACGGAATCAAACAATTTATTATATGTCGTTTCAAACAATTTCACTATTTTCTGTATTTCCGTGACTTCCTTCACATATGACTAGATTGTCTTAAAAACTATATTTCGTTAGATTCGTCATGCAGAAGCATCCTGTACACGCCAGATACTGTAAACGACGCGACTATCAAGCGTATATACTCCAAAAAATTACCATCATTGTGCTTAATTTTCTCCGACGAAAGAAAAAGGAAAGGATTGATTGGAAGAAATTACTAAGGCTATAAGGCATTATTTGAAGAAAGCATAGAAAGTGTTCGTCAGCAAAGCGTAAGGCATCTGTACGTCGAATCTAATACGCGTCTAAAGCAATACGTGTACAGAGTGCCTTATAGCGTCAACATTCTGTATGGGGGCGCCTGGTATATTACTAATCGTAATCTTGAAATTCCAAAGCCCAGCGAAGAGTTGGTGGGTTAAGTTCAATCCTTTCAATTTGACGCAGGTTCTACCAAATTACAGTCGGTGACAATTTTAAAGCGTTTGCCTTTGAGATATAATCGAAACCTGCGGAGAGAATAGGCTATGCCGGAGTTTCTAACTCAAAGCGGCGGTAACTTGTGATCTTCATGCAAAACGGCAATAAACTTGAGGTAACTTTCAAAACAATGGAGCTCGGTTTCGAATTTACAGTTAAATATCGGTAAGACTGGGGCGTGGTTCAATTTATTTTTAAGTGCCAAAAAAAAACCAATTTAGTTATTTTTCTTTAAATTTGAATGCAATATATCTTCCCTTAAAAGGGCATGCAGTAGTTTTGCTACTGTATGAAAGTCTTTAATAAGCCCCGAGCAAAGGCCAACAAACTTTGAACGCTATCTGCTTTTGGAAAGTTTTGTATCGCTTCTATTCTTTTATCGTTAGCTTAGGCCGTAGTCAGTACACTTATAATTTTCGCGGGGATCGAGGGGAGGGAGGGTGGTGCTTATGGTAGAAGAATTTTCGTTTTTTATTTATTTTCTATGTGTTTCAATTTTAAGCAAATACTAACCAAAACAATCAAATAGCAAGAAAGAAAAGCAATCTTAAAGTTCAAATACATATAACAAATATTTATTTATGCTAAATCTAAAACTAAATTTAAACGTAAGGCGTCTTGAGCTTTTACAGGAAAAGTGATACATTTTACCATGCAAAACTTTTATATAAATTAAAACTCGATTCCTTCAAAAATTACTCATCTGCTGCATTTTTGAAACCGCCATTGAAGTGCAAAAGCTAATTACTTTCCAATAAGGAATAACTTTTGAGATTATATACCCGTGATTCTACATTTCGTGGTGGTTAGAACCGCTACAGCCTTCCTCCTGGCAATGGGTCTGTTAAAATCCTAAATATTTTATGCTAGATTGCATAAATTCACATTTTTGGCTTCATCTATTATTTCGTCTTGTCATCAACTAAAGGTAAAGATCAATTGTCTTTCACCGTTGTTTTGTTGAGCGCTCTAAAATATATGCACATATGAACGTAGGTCTTCTGTTTTCTGGTTTACTAAGACTATGGATGAAGTATACTCAGAACCACTTTGTCTTATACAAATTTTTTCTAAGTATACGTTTAAACTAAACATATTTTTTGAACTATAATATTTTAGATCTTTAATTTTAATGAATAGATTACTAAATAACCTATGAAGCTGATGGCCTCAGTCGCTAAAGCTGATCTCTAGTTTGTTAAGGCATAATTGCATTATCCTTTTACAATAAAATAAATAAATAAATAACAGTATCGGAGAGAAACTAAATGGTTTAGACTTTCCTGAACACAACTCAATTGCTCAATTACAAATATCGTACACTACATAATTTAACAACTGTCTATCTGTGACATAAAATCGAACAAAAAAGCACAAAAATCCAAACCACGAACATCCAAATCTACAAAGGAAGTATCACAATAAAAACACAAATCGAATAAATAGTAGTTTAAATATCAAAAAATAAACGCGTTTTAATAGCATGTAAGAACTTAAAATCAGAAAATAATTACCAAAAAAAAATCTATATATTTTTCGAAAAGTTTGGGGTGCTTTGTACTATATTGTTATACTAAATCCACTTCTGAAAGAGCTTATTAATATTATATATTTTTTAAACTATTATTAATTTACAATAAAAATGGTATATATTTTTCTGTTAACTATTTGCTGCTTTTTGGTTTTAATCAGCATGTTTATGCTTAGTTTTTCAAACCACTATTTGTATTTGTCATATTCCTTTATCTTCCCGTTTAAGCATTGTTTTACAATTTGCATGCACAATTCTACTTATGTACATACATAGATATGCTTAATTTGTTATGCCAACTACCAAGTGCATATGAGCAAAATATGAGTACACTGCGCTTGTTTGTGTGATATTTTATTTCTTTTGTTCTTTGCCTAAAAAATTATGAAATATTCGCGTTGAATCCATTTGCTCAGAACGTATATACTAGGGCTGGGACTATCCGCATATTCGGGTATCCGTTGACAAGGTAAATACCGGATGGATGGATGCCCGCATAATATTCGCTGGTGCAGTTATAAGTAATGATTCCGTGACTAATTTTCGTGACCTGCGATTAATACCAATACTTTTTGCAATCCCTATTACCCATTTATTTATTTGTCCTATGTTGCATTTCCGGGTATCCAAAAGCTATAATATCCACATATATATATATATTTTTTGACCTCAGTTTACTATTTTTCTATATCGACGTAGATGGACCTTGACACGGTGGTAGGGCTTGAGTGCATGAATGATGATTCTGAGCTAAATCTCGGTGTCTGCTCTAGTAGGATCTCACATGCCGGGGAGGTCGGAATCGGAGGTGTCATACTCAGACAGATACAAACTCTTTAAGCTGAGGTGTTGAGGTATCCGTGCCGGGAGCTGTATGGCTGGTAGTGTTAAAACAACCAACTGGTCCCCACCGATGCTCGGGCCAGGTTGACTCTATTTTAAGTGCTTTACCCCGGTATGCTAGTAATGCCGGCCAAACCCCTTTCAGGCGAACTCGTGGGACGAAAATGACTACTCACAACAAAAATAAAAACCAAAACAAGGAGGAGAATGAGAGCAGCCGGCGAAGTGAAACCGATCACAAGAAGCACACTTACAGTTGGGTTGTCTGAGACCGTCTTCAGGATGCTCCTGCCGATATGAAGGTCGTAGAGCACTTCATGGTGAAACAGACTTCAGTAGCAGCCTGCAATTGCGAGGAACTCTATCGTGGCTGGACTAGCATCGCGTGGGATAACCGTTGGTTAAAGCTCATTCGGCTTCGAGATTCCCAGGAGGCCCGGGCGCCCATTTGGCTATCGAAGATGTCGCTGGAGAAATCAAAGTTCATCCAGTGTTTAAAGGGTAACAGAATCCAGGTGTCCCGATGGTCGACCGAACTGTCTTACGGAAAGAGGAACAGCAGCAAAACAGTCAACCCGTTCTCTTGATAATTAGTTTCAGCTGACGATAACCCGGCAGAGATCGACGATGCAAACAAGCTCACGGAGAAGATCCATTTGGCTATGCTCGCTCAGGAAGGTGCCTAGTCAAAAGCTGGGTAGGCTGTGAGTGTGCCACTTATCAACAACAAGATGCTGAATGTAGCGCAAATTAACTTGCAGCATGCCAATCGCCTCCTCCTAGGAAGGAGGTCGTCGACATCTCATCAAATCATCATCTAGCACTCAAAGATTAAGGGTCTGTTTTAGGCTCATGGAAAAGGTAACCAGGAAATAGTCTAACGGCGTCAAATCGCACGACCGAGAAAACCAATTTACTGGGCCATTTCGTGAGATAACACGTTCACCAAACTTGGTTATATCATCCAATACGTTATCCTTGAGCGGTAGCGATTCCCATTCACAGTAACGAGCCGACCTTGATCATCACGGATGAAGTACGGCCGAATGACGCTGCCGGCCCATAAACCGCACCAAACCGTATTTTTTTCGGGATGTAATGTTGACTCATGGCGTACGTGTAGATTGCTGCCTGTATAATAACGCATATTTTGCTTATTGACGAAGCCATTCTGCCAAAAATGGCGACGACCATAAATTGGATGTCGCGCTCTTAAAGTTGAGGCCATTGCCTCCGAATTTCGGTAGTAAATTTTAGTAATTACGACTCGTTGTTGGATCGTATATCTTTTCATGATGAAATGGCAAACCTTACTGAAGAGAAATGCCAAAAGAGCGGGGGAAAATATGGCGTCGTTTGCTGTCACTATCGGTCTACTTTTGAAGCGTCTCTATTGAAAACCCGTTTACAAAGGCAACATTTATTAAAGCAAATTCCATGGCTTCTATTGCTATCACCTATAATTGCCGCGCCTTGACTGAGAGCAATCAGACAGCAGGGAAAATGTTTAATCTAGCGAAATTGGATTTTTTCCTTGTGAATTTAACTTATGAATTTTAAATTTTGACTTTGACTTATGGATTTTGATTAATGAATTTTGGTTATTTGAAAAAAGGTATTTTGCCTAAAGATTTCTGAAAAAATGTGTTTCAGAATTTTTTTTTCGTAGAGGGAACCAACTGGGGTACTGCAGAAAAGTTGTCTTAAGAACCTGCCTTCTGAACCACCTTACATACCGGAAACGTAAAAGCTGCCAGGCAGCACTGATCCCCAAGAAGAGAATAAGACAGGTCTCCCTGGTGGTCCGCGGATCTAACTAAACTTCGCAGAGAATGTAGGAAAACGTTTACCACTGCCAAGCGACACACCTCAGAAGAAGGTCATCAGAAAAACAATGCGGACTTCGTGGAGGGATTTTTGTAGCAGAAGCCGAAGCCTCTATGCTCTAAGAGATACTACGGAAATCACCAATCCAAAGGAAGATGGGTCGTGGACTGAATATTGTTCCGAAACAGTAAAACTAGTTTTAGATGATCACTTCCTATAGTATGCCGATTACTCAGTGAGTGCTCCAGAACCAGGAGAAACTTCACCACAACTTATCATAACGATAAACTATAGCTACATTCCTTTGATCAGATGTCAAAGTAATGTTTCTACCAAATACGGGTAGTTCCTTCCGTTTTAAACCCAGCCCTTTTAGACCTATAAGTCTCTCCCCTTTTCTATTGAAATTTCTAGAAAGACTTCTAGAAACAAATATGAGACTATCAATTACCCCAGCTACTTTATCCAATACGCAGCAAGCCTGCAGTAAAGAAAAATCCACAAGAAAAGCTCTCCAATCTTTAGTCTCGAAGATCTTAAGGTCTTTAGAAACAAAAGAAAGGACTATAGTCGGGCTCATCTACTTATAAATTGCTCACCAGCAGATAATGTACGCAGGGAGGATGCGCATGGAAATGGATGGGCATCTGCTAGTACTGTTTATTGCCTACATTCAAATACTTTCAATAGGAACTATAATATTATAATACCTAGTCACCTAGTCAAAAGGCCTAAGGAGAAAATAGAAGTATTTCATCTTCTCTGACAATCAAGCGGTCTCCATGATCCTAAACTCACGCGTAGACAACGTAAGCGTAAGCTCAAACTGAACGCTGCAGATCTGTAACCGAGATGGCCCAGCATTATTGAATATGAATCTTATGGGTACCTGGACACCCTTACCTGAAAGGCAATGCACACGCTTATCAAACCGTTTCAAAACCTTGCGGAGACATCGGAAATAAACAAAGGGCAGTCGAATGTTCATTACGCTAACGGGATGGTTCGATCCCGGGTGAGTCACGCAACATCGTAGGGAAACACAGGTTGCAAATGGTATCACAATCGGCCTCTTATTGGCCTAAGTGTAGGAACGACCTCTCTCCAGCTATTCCCACCTAACCTAACATTCTCTTGAACGTTCTAAAGGCCATCTCATCCGATGCTGACAGCTCCAATAGAGTCAGAGTGGTGTCGCTCAGAGTCATTTTACATAGCAGTATTAATTTTGCTGGGATAACAAATTCAGTCATTGCAGCAAGTTGATAGCTTCTCCTCGTGCTATCGAAAGCGGATTTGAAGTCGGCAAAAAGATGGCAGGCGTCTATTCTTCTTTCTCAGGTCTCTCGGAATCGTGAGCATTTCATCGATGGTAGATTTGCCAGGTCTAAAGCCACACTGATAAGCTGTCGTTCACGGAATACGCTCGACAGGATTTTATATGCTATGCTAAGAAGACTGATCTTGCGGATATGGCAAATGAGCCGGTGAATGCACTTCACCAGCCCCTCGCTGCCTTTATTGTTCTATAGCCGCGCTATTGCTTTCGACTTCCATCGAAGTCGGGTAACAGTAAGTCGACTCCGTCTTCTATGATTGGAGTTTCGGGTTCATTAAATTCGACGTCTTTCGCTCCCTTACCCTTAAGCAGCTTCAAGAAATCCTTCCTCCATAATTAGAATGAACTCTTGAAGTCGGTCAGTTTTACATAAAATTGCTCCGGTCTTGGAACCTTCCGCCGCCGTACCTTCTCATATATCGCCAGATTCTCGCAATAACCCAGTGCGGTCCCTCCCTTCCGTTATCGGAATATGCGCCTCGCTTTCTCCTTCAACTCCCGATATCTCTCTTCTTCAGCTCTTATCATGCCCAATAGCAGCATGGCACAGTTGGCAGAATCTTTCTCTTCTTCTGGGCTGGTACGTAATAAGCGAAAAACGTAGTCTCAAGGCGCGTAGATATCTCTGTGTTGATTGCTCTCAAAGAGGTGGAGTGCAGGTCGATTGGCGAAGCGGTTGGCTATCTGTTGTGACTGCAGCTTTTGAATGTCGAACTTTCCTTTTGTCACTGAGTGCGCATTTTTTGCTGCACAGAGGCGCGTGTTCAACTTGACTGCGACAAGATGATAATCGAGTCGATGTTAGCTCTTCGAATAGCGCACATGTTTAAGGCGCTGGAAGTATGCCTTTCGTCTACCACAACATAATCAACTTCGTTTCGTGTTTTTTCATCGCGAGATAGCCGTGTAGACTCATATATCTTTTTATGCTTGAACCTGGTGTAGTAGGATAGCACTAACAACAACAGTACTATATACTACCATGTTTCGGACCCCGGCGAAGTAGATCAGCTTCAGTCCATTAGCGGTCCATTGTCGCGTAATCTGAATTTCCCTTCCCACCATGACATTAACATCGCCTAGCACGAGTTTTAGATCATGACGCGGAAAGCGTTCATTCGCACCCTCAAGGTGCTTATAGAAACGATCTTTGGTCACATCGTCTTTCACTTCCGTAAGGGCGTAGGCCCAAATTAGGGAAGTGTTTAAAAGGCTCACCCTGATGCGGGCTCCGGGATGTTCATCCGTTGGGTTGAACGACAGTACTTGGTGGCGTAGTTTTTCTCCCAGCACAAATCCGACCCCAAATTTGCGATCCTTTACATCGCAGTTGTAATAGACATCGCAAGGTCGCATCCTCTTCAATCCTTGCCCCGTCCATCGCCTTAGATTGCGGTGTTGTCAGCTTTTGCCTTTATGAGAACATCCACCGGCTGGGCTGATGGAACTTCCCAATTCCAGGTGCATGCCCAGTACTTAAAATGTTTGCCGTAGTCGTCATCAAATGAAAAAATGCGTGGACTTCTGGATATGGCCCATCCACCTCCTTGGCTTTGTGGTTCATAAAATATTGGGGTGGGCCATATATGTCACACTTACTCTACGTATAAAAATCCATTGGGTGGCTCTGTAGTATACATTTCCAGAAACTTTACTTTTATGGTTCGACTTAATTCAATTCTAATAAGCTCAAATCTAATTAGCAACGCCCTTAGTCATAGTCGAGCTAAACTTTACCCTTAAGTTGCTTACAGTTAGTTTTGACAGATTAAAAACAGTTGTAACTTACTTTACTGTGACTACGAGGCACAGCTTTTAAATTCATAGGGGTATCAACTAGTTTTAATAGAAAATTAGAAACTAATTCACGTACAATATGTAACATACTAATATCTAACCCCTCCTTATCGGGTGCGATTTACGACTTTAGTATTATATTAAAATGAAAATTTTATCATTTTCCCACACATATTTCAGGACCGAAATTTCGATTTGATAATTTTGTGCAAATATATAATACCTGCCATTTGAGATATATTTTACGTATGTAGCTGTTAGAGTTTAGCCAAGATAAACGCCTCCCCTCAGTATAATAATATACAACGTGGAGACGAATAACTGTTTCACAATTTTTTGTTTGAAAAGAAGAAGCAGCTTGAGATTTTCACATTAAAATATACTTTTTTTTATTTGGGACTCATTTATATTATTCTCAATCAATAATTTCGAATCTTTCAGACTTTTTTTTTTTTTGTTCCAAGAGTGATATATATGAGAAGTTTTTTATCCCATATCTTCTGTTAGCGTCACTTGCATTGTTCCCACCCCTATTGCGAACCCCGGTTGACAGTATATAAACGACTATTAGCCGATTATCGGTTATCAATAGTATTGTGAGTGTTACCTTCTCGTTTACTGACCGATCATAATTCTACAACTGCTTATTAACCGCACATTTTTGTCTATCCAGTTCCACAATACAAAAATTTAATCGATACAATCAACCGAGGTTATTCTACTGCCAGTCGACATATTTAAGGGTGTTATGATTTTAAATTTTGTCAACATGTAGACCCATATGAAATAATCTAATGGATTCAGATCCGGGTAGTAGGACGGTCATTCATCTAACGAAATAAAATTCGTTTGACCTATGCCTACATATCGTCGCTTGGCGAGCAATATGGAATACGGCGTATACGATGCAATTAAAATTGTATAGAAGGAAGAAACCCTCGATTTTTAGTAAAACTGTTAGACCTCTGTTTTGCTGAACTAATAGATTATTATATTTATCTTTGACTCAAATATGCATGTATGTATGTATAAACAGTAATTCACTTCACCAAACAAGGCACAAGCTGTATAAACAAAGCTTTTTAAAATATGCGCGGTCTTTGTTTTTGCTCATTGAATTTATTTCCCGAAATAAAAGTAACGTTACATTACATTACTTAAATTAAGTTATATTAGTGTTAAAAACTAAGTTAAGTTGGTATTCAAAGTAATTAAAGCAATTTATATGTATATTCCTCCTGGGGTAAATTGTAGTAAAATTAAAAGTGTATATATATATATGTATATTAGGGGTGTCCTTATTTGTAAGGGGAAATTTCAAAATGTTTATATTACAGTTTCCCGGCCAGAATTTGGTTCCTTTATGTATTTAAAGTAAACAGTTAAAATTTGGGGTCAATACGATAACATTTAGTGGGCCCGGAAGCCACCTGAAAAATTTAATAGGTCAGTATGGGCAAATATTGTACATTTTTATTTTTTTTCATACATATTACATATTTAAATTTATATTTTACATTAAATCAATTTTTTTGTATGATTTGTATTTTTTGCGATACGATTCAACAATTTGGAGTACCAACTGCTTTTCCTCTTCATCATTCGTTAAAATTTTGTTGTAGTCTTGCAAAAATTTTATTCCTCTTTCAGCGGGATCATTAACAACTTGTAAGTTGCGGCAAAAAGTCCAATTATTTTCGAAATCTGAATTATTTTCCCATTGGGATGGATCCACGCCCAAAAAGGCTGAAGATAACCCAAAATTATTGAAAAAAAAATTTGTCTTTTCTGAAACAAAATCGCTAAGTTCGTAAGTTCGAAAATCTGTCAATTTTGAGTGGCTTCGGCTATTTTTTAAATGAACAACTGGTTCCTTGCTTTTTAATTGTTTTATCATTTTACGTTTTTCTACGTGGGTAACTGATAAGTCAAAAAATGATAACGCTACTGTTTCTTCGGCGATGTACCATAAGTGGTTAGACATTTTTTTAATAATAGCTTCTGAAATTGTTGAATCTGTATCTGTATAATTTAGAGCGTCTTTAATAAAGAAAAGATCTTGATTAGGTGCTGAATTCGCATTTGTACTTCCGAACCAACTTTTGATGTACATTTTAACAATGAAAATACAAATATCGCGGATGCCACTCAATTTCCTGGTTGTAAGTTTAAACTGATCACGTAATAAATATATTTTGAGACAATAGATTGCTTTTGCCATCCACCGTGCGTTGCTGGTTGCACCTGGAGCACATAAATTAAAGCAATCTGCACCAAGGAAAGTTAAAGCAAGTTGTAGCATTTCTTTGTAGTCATCGCGGTTATGTGCGTTTTTTAATTGGTCCTGCAAGAAGCTTACAAGAGCGTCCCGTTCCACTTGGCTTATTTTTGATGCCACAAATTTATCATCAACACTAGTTTTAAACAAGGTTTTCTTAAGGTTTGGCCAGGCCTTCACAAATCGTTCAAACAAGAGTATTTCTGGAGCTGAGTTTGACATCATCTTTGATTCAAAAACGTTGCGCAAAATAATTTCGTACATATGATGACGGCATGGTAGGTGCATGAGATTGCGTTGCAGTTTTTTTTCCAAAAGGACTGCGGCTCCATTTTTAACACCAGTATTGACAGCAGTTGTATCATAAGATATGCCTTTAACAAGTTCAACAATGTTCCAATCGACTAATCTCTGATAAACTGTTTCAGTAATATTTGCACCAGTCGACGACTGTATCTTTGGTGCTCCAAGAAATTTCGATGTTCCATCGTAGCTAATTAAAACAGCAATTCTTTCCACTTTACTACGACCTTTTATATCTGTCATGAACTTCCCATCAAAATGAACAACTAGTGCTCCATTTGCATTGGCCTTGTTAAGTGTTTGAATAAATTAACATTAATAAAAGTGCATTGTCAACTATAGGGAACTCACCTTTTCTTTAAATTCAGTAGAAATATCTTTGAATTCTGCAGACCGATTTTGTTGACGCATACGATGAATTGTTGATCGATTAATGACAAGTTCTTCCACACAATGACCCAATGCTTCAGCAGCGGCTACTAATATATGTACGGCCATACCATCTGACACTTTGGCATTGTCTAATGCTGCTAACAATCGTGGTGTTATGATACTTTTAGTGCCTCGTCGCTTTTTACACTCAGTTTGCAAACAATTTTTTTCCAACGGAATTACTACATTTTCATTTCCAGCTTCCACAAGTACTATATCATTTTCATTGCTTTCCTCGATTATATTAGAACATTCAGAATTTTGTTTTTCATACCGCCTTTTTCGTAATGCGGCTTTCTCCTGTCTTTCTTGTACACGCACTTCACGATCGTACAAAACCTTATCAACACCCATCATGCAACCTGGCCGTCCTTTTTGACGTTGCATTTCAAGAAATTTCTTATCTTCTACTAACTTCATTTTTTCAAGCGCATTAGCGGTGGCCATGTCAAATAAATCATCCAAACTTCCAACAAACATATCAACGACTTCTTCCTGTGAATTGGATCTCTTTTCTGGAACTGTTTTCAGGATTTTTTTCCAACTTTCGTACAGTTTCAATAACTTCTCAACACATTTATCTTCTTTTCTTATCGGTATTCGTGCTTGTTGCCAAAATATTTGTGCTGCTTTGATAGCAAGTTTTGCGCTTTCCTTTGCTGAAAGATCTACAAATCTCATATTGTAAAACAAAACTTCTAAAACCTGCCGATTAGATGGAAGTTTTGCACCTGTAATTTGATGCATTGTGTATCCAATCAAACTAACTGACATTCGTGTTGCTAAACTAGACATATTAGTTTATTTTATATACTTCACTTTTTACACTTTAAACACAACCGCCCACCGAAATTCAAACAATTTTAAAGTATTTATTAAACCAAATAATTATTCTTCAAAATAATTGTTATTTCTTGCTTGTGAACGCTTACAATTATATTTACTTATTAAAATCACAATATGCACAAGAACCTCTTGCATGCTTTTGGAAATATTTCACAGCAGAAATGTCCCGTTATGAGCAGTTACTATTTTATTTTCTGAACGACTTATTGTCGCCACACAGTTCACTTTTTCTCAGGAAATTTGTTTGCCTACAAACAGCGCGCTCAAAATGTAGAAACAAATTTCGGTAAATTTGCAAAATATCAAGCTTGTGTTGCATGCCTTTTTTTTAAATACGCAAAATTATCACAATTATTTTAAATGTTATTACCGAATAAGAATACAAAAATGGAATAATTATTTTTGTATACATATATGTTTTGTTAAATATACTATAAAAACTGCGTCTAATATAGGGCGAATGTATGAACATTGATATTTGCCCATACTGACCTATTGAATTTTTCAGCTGGCTTCCGGGTCCACTAAATGTTATCGCATTGACCCCAAACTTTTACCGTTTTATCTAAATACATAAAGGAACCGATTTCTGGCCGGGAATATATAGAAAACCGATATTTGAAAATAAGGGCACCCCTAATGTATATAGTATTTGTGCAATGGCCTGAACGTGTAAGAGAACTTATGGCAGGATTAAGTATATACATACATACATTTGTATGTAATTATGTAGGTCAGTGAGTGTTAAGTAAAACTCACAAAACAACAATATTTTTTTTCATTTCACAACAGAAAAGAAAAGCTCACAATCTGAGGTATAAGTATAAGTGTTATTTCTTGAAATAAAATTGAAACTCAACAAATATGTATTATTTTACGATCAAATGTAGAATTAAAAAATCTTACTTACTTCAGGCAAACCCCCTGCTGCTAGAGCTTGTTGAGTAGGCAGCACAAGAAGTTTTCGCAATTACAAACCCAATATGTTTGTGTATTATATTTTTTAAAACTCAAAATTCGCCAAATATATTGGAGTTAAAGAACTATTGCTGAAGAGTTGAATCACTACACGGACGAAAGCGTAGTTTAAGGGAATGCGGTGGAGTCCCACTATATTTCATAAAAATACTCAAAATATTAATAATTAATAAACTCAAAATTCTTGTCGATTTTACTTTCCGCACGAAGATCAGTCTCTTCCAGGTGACGAGAATGAGGTTAATATGCTTCATCTATTATTTTAGTAACCGCAATATTGGGCCCGTTTTAATGTAACCTACATAGTTGCGAAAAAACACTCCAACTCGGATAAAATTTCCTTTTAGTTACTTCACAACACTGGCAAAATCTGTCATTAAACATGTGATTAGTTTAGTGAAATTTGAAAGTAGCAAAACAAAATGAGGAATTCTGAGGATTCTGTGGTAAGTTATTAAAATTATTTAAAAACATTAAATAAATGCATTAAATAACCTTTTACTTTTGTAGATGATATCTTTGTACACGGATGAGCATTGCGAATCACGTCGCAATAGAGAGATGCAAGAAGTACTACTAGAAGTATTGGGAACGATATATGCCAGCTCCAACTCTTCTAAAGACTCGGAGAGTGAAAACAAGGCACATGAGAAGTGCTCCAATTTTGAAGGTACTCGATGCAATGAGTGAGACAGATTTCAAAATGCACATGAGGCTAAGACGCCAAACGATGGAATATCTAACAAGTAATAACAAAATGTGTGTAAAAGAAATGCATAAACTTAATGCTATTTTATTTTTAGTGAAGTATTCCGAGTCTTAACTGCGTACGTGCCACATCTGGTGGCGGTAGAAATTCACAAGGAGTATCACATATAAAACTCAATTCAGGTAATTTCTTATTCTAATTACAAGTAAAATAAAAACCAAAAGCAAATAAAAAAAAGATCCAGTTTCAGTGAAACCATTTTAGTGAAGTTTTTACAATGTTTTTGATGTAAATTCTTCGTGCTCGCTTTTATAAAACCCTTGTCCATTGTACAGCAAAATGTTACCGATATTTTTTGAAAAATTGTTAAATTGATGCTCTTCCGCATGTACAATGGTTTTATAAAAACGAGCACGAAGAATTTACATCAAAAACATTGCAAAAAATTCACTGAAAGGTTTTCACTGAAACTCACTATAACGTTTTAAAAGGGTTGGGTACAATATGATTTTGGTTCAAAATTCTGTATTTAAAATTCTGTATTCAATATTCTGTATTCAAAAATCTGTAATTCAAAATTCTGTACTGTTAAAATTCTGTATTGCGGAACACTGTAATTTTAAATTCTGTAAATCAAAATTATGTATTGGCAGTATTTTGTTTTGCAAAACAAAATACTGCCAATACATGACTTGTCTTGACCCATATGGTTTCCTATATTATCAAAACAGATTTACATAAAGCAAATGTACATATGTTTGTATGTATTTATAGCTTCAGAAATTTCAAAATGGTCACAAAATTAGTCAAACGAAGAAGGCTGTAAAAGCAAACAACAGAATTAAAAGAATAACAAAAAAAAAGGCTTATATTAAGGCATGTTTCTTTTCTAAAGCGAATTGCTAAAAATTTAATAATATAATAATTGTTTCGCCATTATAATGTAATAACTTTTGTTTTGAATGAATTTTTGAATTTTTCTTTAATTGCCGTATGTATATATACCATTGATTCTATAAAATCGGAATTCCATTATTCATAAAATAAATGTGCTATTCAGGTAAGCGTGCTTATCAGGTTATCTGCTTATTTGGTTATATTTTTACAGCATTTTGATCGAAAATAATTTTGATTCCAGAATTTTAATATACAGAATTTCAGTTCTCCATCATTTTGATCATACAGAATTTTAAATACAGAATATTGAACCAAAAGAATTTAGGCTGGACAGAATTTTTTTTTTGATTTTTACAGAATTTTCATTCAAAAGAATTTTGAAAAGCAGAATTTAGTACCTCTCCCGTTTTGGGTTGGGTACAATATGATTTTGGTTCAAAATTCTGTATTTAAAATTCTGTATTCAATATTCTGTATTCAAAAATCTGTAATTCAAAATTCTGTACTGTTAAAATTCTGTATTGCGGAACACTGTAATTTTAAATTCTGTAAATCAAAATTATGTATTGGCAGTATTTTGTTTTGCAAAACAAAATACTGCCAATACATGACTTGTCTTGACCCATATGGTTTCCTATATTATCAAAACAGATTTACATAAAGCAAATGTACATATGTTTGTATGTATTTATAGCTTCAGAAATTTCAAAATGGTCACAAAATTAGTCAAACGAAGAAGGCTGTAAAAGCAAACAACAGAATTAAAAGAATAACAAAAAAAGGCTTATATTAAGGCATGTTTCTTTTCTAAAGCGAATTGCTAAAAATTTAATAATATAATAATTGTTTCGCCATTATAATGTAATAACTTTTGTTTTGAATGAATTTTTGAATTTTTCTTTAATTGCCGTATGTATATATACCATTGATTCTATAAAATCGGAATTCCATTATTCATAAAATAAATGTGCTATTCAGGTAAGCGTGCTTATCAGGTTATCTGCTTATTTGGTTATATTTTTACAGCATTTTGATCGAAAATAATTTTGATTCCAGAATTTTAATATACAGAATTTCAGTTCTCCATCATTTTGATCATACAGAATTTTAAATACAGAATATTGAACCAAAAGAATTTAGGCTGGACAGAATTTTTTTTTTGATTTTTACAGAATTTTCATTCAAAAGAATTTTGAAAAGCAGAATTTAGTACCTCTCCCGTTTTGGGTTGGGTACAATATGATTTTGGTTCAAAATTCTGTATTTAAAATTCTGTATTCAATATTCTGTATTCAAAAATCTGTAATTCAAAATTCTGTACTGTTAAAATTCTGTATTGCGGAACACTGTAATTTTAAATTCTGTAAATCAAAATTATGTATTGGCAGTATTTTGTTTTGCAAAACAAAATACTGCCAATACATGACTTGTCTTGACCCATATGGTTTCCTATATTATCAAAACAGATTTACATAAAGCAAATGTACATATGTTTGTATGTATTTATAGCTTCAGAAATTTCAAAATGGTCACAAAATTAGTCAAACGAAGAAGGCTGTAAAAGCAAACAACAGAATTAAAAGAATAACAAAAAAAAAGGCTTATATTAAGGCATGTTTCTTTTCTAAAGCGAATTGCTAAAAATTTAATAATATAATAATTGTTTCGCCATTATAATGTAATAACTTTTGTTTTGAATGAATTTTTGAATTTTTCTTTAATTGCCGTATGTATATATACCATTGATTCTATAAAATCGGAATTCCATTATTCATAAAATAAATGTGCTATTCAGGTAAGCGTGCTTATCAGGTTATCTGCTTATTTGGTTATATTTTTACAGCATTTTGATCGAAAATAATTTTGATTCCAGAATTTTAATATACAGAATTTCAGTTCTCCATCATTTTGATCATACAGAATTTTAAATACAGAATATTGAACCAAAAGAATTTAGGCTGGACAGAATTTTTTTTTTGATTTTTACAGAATTTTCATTCAAAAGAATTTTGAAAAGCAGAATTTAGTACCTCTCCCGTTTTGGGTTGGGTACAATATGATTTTGGTTCAAAATTCTGTATTTAAAATTCTGTATTCAATATTCTGTATTCAAAAATCTGTAATTCAAAATTCTGTACTGTTAAAATTCTGTATTGCGGAACACTGTAATTTTAAATTCTGTAAATCAAAATTATGTATTGGCAGTATTTTGTGTTGCAAAACTCTGTATTGAAAAACCGGAAGAGCATATAGATAAATAAAAAAAGTGCGCACTTTTTTATTTATCCATATGCTCTTCCGGTTTTTCAATACAGAGTTTTGCAACACAAAATACTGCCAATACATGACTTGTCTTGACCCATATGGTTTCCTATATTATCAAAACAGATTTACATAAAGCAAATGTACATATGTTTGTATGTATTTATAGCTTCAGAAATTTCAAAATGGTCACAAAATTAGTCAAACGAAGAAGGCTGTAAAAGCAAACAACAGAATTAAAAGAATAACAAAAAAAAGGCTTATATTAAGGCATGTTTCTTTTCTAAAGCGAATTGCTAAAAATTTAATAATATAATAATTGTTTCGCCATTATAATGTAATAACTTTTGTTTTGAATGAATTTTTGAATTTTTCTTTAATTGACGTATGTATGTATATATTCCATTGATTCTATAAAATCGGAATTCCATTATTCATAAAATAAATGTGCTATTCAGGTAAGCGTGCTTATCAGGTTATCTGCTTATTTGGTTATATTTTTACAGCATTTTGATCGAAAATAATTTTGATTCCAGAATTTTAATATACAGAAATTCAGTTCTCCATCATTTTGATCATACAGAATTTTAAATACAGAATATTGAACCAAAAGAATTTAGGCTGGACAGAATTTTTTTTTTGATTTTTACAGAATTTTCATCCAAAAGAATTTTGAAAAGCAGAATTTAGTACCTCTCCCAATATAAATACTTACTTACTTTCTTAATTGGCGCTATAACCGCTTAAGCGGGTTTGGCCGAACTTCTTCTACAATTTGTGGTGTGCGTCTTGTTGTTGTAACACAAATTGAGGGACCTACATTTTTACGCTGACTACGAACGGCGAATGTTTTTTGTGAGAAGTTTTTTCACAAACTTTGTCTATAATTTTTGATTTTACGGGCCCTGGCCCGGATTCGAACCCGGGACCCACCGAATGAAGTGCTCTGCTACGGCGGCCGCCAATATAAATGACCCACAATATATTGCAAGTTTTGAAAATCTAAAATTATAAATATCTTCCCACCCCAAGGAATTTGTAATAACCACTGATGCTAGCGATTATGCGATTGGAGCCGTTTTATCCCAACCAGGACGTCCGGTATGTTATATATCTAGGACACTTATTAATCATGAGCAAAATTTCAGTACAACAGACAAAGAATTTCTTTTTCCTATAAAAAATCTTAATAATAAATATAAAGCCAAAGAAGTTTCTCTTCGTGATCAAAGATGGCTTCTAAAGTTACAGGAATTTAATTATGAAATTGATCATCTTGAAGGTAAAGAAAATAAGGTTGCAGATTTTCTAAGTCGTTTGACGACATCGCCAGAAAATGAAGAAATACTTCACAAGCAAATATCACTATATCATAACAATGAGTCCATGCACAGACATACAGTAAATATAAAAAAAAATTATTTTCCAAATTAAAAGGAACAAATACAACCTATTATAAGTAATTGTGAAAATAGGTATTTTATTTATTAATACAGGAATTTTATTTTAAGTTATCATTGCAACATTTATTGGTAACATGTATTGATTTGCTTTCGTGGAACTTTGTACACGGTTCTATTTCTTCTGAAATAGTGTACAGCGTTGAGGCCCATCCTTTTTGAAATGCTTAGAGTTTTTCGCCATACGATTTTCCGTCGTAGCGGAATTTGATTATTATGGCTCTCATAGTTTCATCGCAGGATTTATTTTTACCCATTATATTCAAACTCTAAAATACGCTAGAATACAACAAATTTGTTGTATTTTTCTATTAAATGCATAGTCTCACCAAAATTGTGCAAGATATGACTTACTTAATTGGCGCTATAACCAAAATAAAAAGAAATTACAATAATTTCCAAACTAATTTGTGTTTTATTCAAAATCGACATCGGCCCTTAAAATTTAACCACCCTTTACATAAGAAATACGAAGTCTTACTACCTGCTAATTACAACATCATATGAATACGAACCAGCAGACGTTAACTCAAAATAACGAAAAATGACACTGATTATGCACAACGCCGAAACCGGTTTGTCTGTCGGATGTTTGGCCGAATTTCTATAATATTGGTGTGTATCTTGATGTTGTTCCCCAAATTGTGCCAGTTTTACGCCTACGAAATACGCTAGAAGCTTTGACCGCTATTAGAACCGAGGGACTCCGAGTAAAGCAGGCACATGCTACACACTCGACTACGTCGGCCGCTTATATACTTTGTTCATTGGTATTACAACGATACACTTCGAGAAGTTCAATTGCTGATATCGGAGCTATGCCTTACTGTTGATATCAGCATTGACGACATTGAAAAGCGGAACCAGGATCAAATTACGCAAGATAACTAAGATTTCGAAGTTTCTGATAATAATAATAATGAATAAATTATCGAAGATATTATTCTACATCTGAAATTGAGCTTCTCGGAAGCAGATGGAAACATCAATATCTTGATAAAGTGGCATGAAAACAATAACGATGTAAATCAGATAGTCAAGAGCTGTTGCACAAAAAAAAACAATTCTCAACTACTTCGTACACATTAATATTAAGTTCATGAATAATTCATATAAAGTTTGCTATTAGTTAGTGAGTCAAACCACGTCAAACGTGACACAATATTTTTGGTCATTTTCTGGAATGCTGAGTCAATTGCATGGAGCAATAGTACACACTAATATAAGAAACCAATTTGAATATTTTGTCGAAATAATGTATATTTTATTTAAATTTTGCAATTAAAAATTTTTGCACGATTTTCTTAAAAAATTTATAATTTTGGACTCGTTTGCAATAAATTGACCAAACTTTCAAGGTTTTTTTAAAATTGTGCACTCTTTCGATGGGTTATTTTTTTATAATAATATTTTGCAAAATAAGGTAATTGTTTAAACATTTTTATAAACAAATTAGATTAATTATGCTTTAATCACGATGTTAATGAAAGCGCATAATGCAGGAATGTTGAGTAACTATTCCTCTTCATACCTATGAAAAAAAAATTTGGTATTTATTATAGGAACTATTTATTTTTGAATTTTACATGCATCAGTGGACCTACCGGCGCCTTTGTTTATCTAACGATTTGTTTATGTAGTATACGGTACTGTGTTGCTCGCAGCAGAGTCGTGCTTACCAGCAGTTGAACATCGTTAGATAAACAAAAAGATCCAGTTTCAGTGAAACCATTTTAGTGAAGTTTTTGCAATGTTTTTGATGTAAATTCTTCGCGCTCGCTTTTATAAAACCGATGTTTTTTGAAAAATTGTTAAGTTGATGCTCTTCCACATGTACACGGGTTTTATAAAAACGAGCACAAAAATTCACTACAAGGTTTTCACTGAAACTCACTGTTACGTTTTAAACAGCTGTTGCTAGACAGAATAATTTCTGTTAGCTATTTTTTCCAGACAGCACATTTACCGAAAGTGTTTCAAACGGTCTGTAACCCACATGAAACAATGGAACTTCTTCCAAATATTTCGTCCCTTTGCTCCAGATAGGGGCAAAGCAAGGGCAGGCGCCAGTTCTGCTGTTGTTGCCCCGTGCTGCCTTACAGGCCTGGAGAAGACTGCGCATCTTCGACTCCAAACACAGCGGCGTCCTTTCTAAGTCCTGGAAGTGGATTATGTAAATAAATATAATTTGTTCAAACATATATTTCTTGAACCTACCGTGATCGCCATTGACACCAAGTCTTCCAACACGTTCGCGTAGGCCAACCTCTTTCTTTTTGGGTGCTCCAACTCCGCTTTCCGGGAGAGGTAGCATCTCAAATACTCAATTACCTCCTCACCTGACCATCTCTTTCGCCTTTTTTCTTGCATTCTGAAATAACAAACATGTTTTAATTCATAATTTTATGTGAAATATACGAAAAGCAATTTTACGTACCCTTGTTACATTTTTATTTGGTTTGTTTATGTATCCATAAAACAAACAAGATTTGACAGTTGACTAAAATTTCCCAAGTATTTTTCCAGAGCCCATTCACAATAGAGCGGGTTTTTTGCTTCATAACACTACATTTCAGGCCGGATATCATATAACCGAGTTGGCTCAACTCGCATATTTTTCCGAGTTAGTGTTGTTGTTTTACATGCTATTTCTTATCCTGCTTAGTGTTTTTTGCAAATAGGTTACATTAATACGGGTCCTGCTTAAATACCCTAAGTCAGGCATGCCCTGAACCTAAACTATGTTGCATACGTAAACCCCATTGATGGACTACGCAAATCTTGCAGGAAATAATTCAATAAAGCCAAGAGGCTTAGTCACGAGCTGGAATACCAGGAGTACAAAAAGTCTCTCCAGACCTATACAAAAGATTTAAGGGTGGCAAAGAGATCTTCGTGAGAAATTTCTAGCCCGATAAGTTTCTTACAAAAGCAAAACGGTTCCTGGACCTCAACGGGAAAGAAAACCTTTGAACTGTTGCTAGATACCCACTTACCTGGGAACACAACTGGGGAGCAGAGCATTTCTCCTTTTATTTCTTCCAACCCCGTCAACATACCGGTTTCGGAAGAAAAGTTTAAGGTGGGCTATCCAAAGCTTTAAACCATACAAATCTGCAAGGCCGGATGGAATAATACCTGTTCCGCTAATGAAAACACTAGAAGTGTCTGTAAAATGGCTTTCAACTATTTTCAGGGCCCGTTTCAAACTGAATCATATACCGTTGTCATAGAGAAATGTCACGGCCGTTTTTATTTCTAAAGCCGGAAAGGCCTATCACACTAATACAAAGGACCTTACAAATTGTCGAGCCACGAGTCGAGGAGTTAAGTCTCGGTATCCGGTAAAGTCTATCCCCACTTCTGTGGAATACGCCATAAATACGCTTCTGCGAGATACGGATTGGGGTGGCGCGAAAGTAGTCGAGTACGCTGATGACGTCGCGATTGCACTCAGGGGAAAGTATCCGCAAATACTTTGCGAGCTGATGCAATGAACCCTTCGGAAGGTATCTAAATAAGGTGGAACTTATACTCTTCACGAGAAAGTATAAAATGCCTTCGGTAACTCCACCGGTACTAAACGATATCCGGTAAAGTTTATCTACAAGTGCCAAATTTCTAGGCGTTATTTCTGATAAGAAGTTGAACTGGAAAGAGAATATAGTTCAACGTTGTGAAAAGGCTTCCGTAGTCCTATATACCTGTAAGAGAACCATAAGAAGCAATTTGGGTCTTAGTCCCTGGATATGTCGTTGAATTTTTACAGCAGTCGTCAGACCAATTCTCTTATGGAGTGATAGTACGGTAGCCAAATGTTGTTCTGAACGCTGTCTTAGATCTCCTGCCGTTGGGTTTGACAGGACAATAGAAGGCAGCGCTGACTGCCTTGCGATTAAGGGAAACATCTCAGCGGAACCCCGAAATCCATGTCTACTCTTGTATATTTAACATGTTTCTTTTCATTCCGAGCAACACGGACCATTGTGCTTCGAAAACGATTTCTGGAAGTAGTTTTATAACGAGCATTCCTACTAGGGAGGAGTGGAACTAAGAGTTCAACACTCGATCTCATAGCATTGTCATCTGTCCAGATGGCAGAAACTCAACAATGGGAGGAGGCGTCTTCTCGCTAAACCTTCCCTTGCAAAACTCTTTTAGATTGCCAGACCACTGCAGCGTTTTCCAGACTAAGGCGTCAGCTATTAAGAAAGTGGTGAGAAACTTGGGACCGGAATTCTAGGAAGAGATATCTTCATCTTTAGTGATAGCCAGGCTCTGAGTTTCTTCACGTTTAACGCGCTGAACTGCCGCCAATCTCTACGGGAGATGGCCAAGCAGAACAGACTGTACCTCATTTGGGTACCACAGGGACATAGAGGGAAACCGCATGGCAGGTGAACTTGCAAGGCAAAGTACGAACGCGCAGTTTTTTCAGGATAAAGTAAGCATTGATATGCCGTTTGCTACTTAAAAACTGTTACTTACACAACCAGCTGATGATAGATAGAATCAAACTACGACTTGCCGAACCTCTAGCCAGAAATGGGACCGGAAACGGTCACGAAGTGTATACTCACTAAAAGATAAAATACAAAGGACCTTCTATTTATGGCCTAAGTGTGCCACCGTAGGCGGCAGCCACTCCTACCTACCTACCTATCTAATCAGAAACTTTCAGGTATGTAGTTTTGTAGCAAAATTAATTGCAATATAATAAACTGCAAGTTTTAAGTGACTCCGAATTCGCTTTAACTTTAACTATTTTTTTTTTTGCTGACGCTGTTCAACATTTTCTTCCATACACAAGTAAGTTGTTTTCGTGCGCTGTATCAACGTGAATTTTCAGTCACTTGTAACTTAATCTTAAGTTGAAAATTTTTAGGATCATTTTCTAAAAAGTTTAAAACTTTCATGTATGTTATGGAATCAGTTATATTTTTATTAAAAAAAAAGTAATATAACGTACGAAAACGTTTCAGGATTGGTATGTGCTCTGTAAATTTGTGAGCATGAAGAAAAGCGAAAATATCGGCCAATACTTTTTTATAGAGGACATATTTCTACACAAATGAGTGAAAGTATTATGTCAATCGTATAAACGGTACTAGATTCTGCTCAAAATTTGTACAAGGATAATGGTTGCTGGGTTCTAATTAAAAATATAAAAAACAAATCTTTTTTACAACTTTATTTATTTATTGAATCTTCTCTGTAAGAGCCTAATAATAAGTTTTAAAATCTTAATTTAATTCTTAAACCCTATTGCAGGAATATGTCTGTTATACGGGCCCTTGTATTAATTACGGGGCTGCAAAATCATTTCGTCTGAGTCGTGTTTGTGCTGCTTTATAGGTCAATGATTGTGCTAGTTGATTTGGGTGCATGTTTAGCTTTTCCAAGCACTTTTCCTCGATTTTCATTTTCTATGGATGACATGTTGAGATCTTCATGGATGTTCTTATTCCGAATGTTCCTTCAGGAGCTTCAGATAATGTCCTAAGGATTTTTGATTGAGCTCTTTGTATGATGTATACAATACTGGCGTATGCATTATCGCACAACTGTGAGCCGTACATCCGGCATGGCTTAATAATACTAGTGTATAGAAGTATTCTGTAGTCCAGTTTTCGCTCGGAACGCGAGTTGATGAGCCGATTAAGGCTGATGGCATTCAGCTTCATTTGCGATTTCTTAGACTCAATGTGCTTGTGCCAAGTAAGGCTTCTATCGACACGCACACCAAGATACACCACTTCATTGGTCTGCGGAATCGTAATGCTATTTACAGTGGCGGACAGAAATTCCTATTTAGTGTAAAGGTCAAATGTGTGTGTTCCACTAATCTTGAGGACAACACAGGACAAATTCATATACATATATCGCAGATGGTCGCAGTAAGTTCAGTCTTCTTAGGTATGTCGAAGGGTGCCGATGCTCTTTTTGGGTATATTCGAGCCCTTCAACTGGCACGACCTACAAGACCATCACTGGTGGCACCAACTTCGTTCTAGTCCCTACTAATATAGCATGCGACTACAGGAGCGGTGATTTTCAGGAATTACTTACTCAAACGTTTTGGGTACGATGCCTTTAAGCATATTCGAGCTCTTCGATGGGTGAGGTGAGGAAGCCAATGTCTTTCAGGCATATTCGATCCCCTCACTCGGCTATACCCCACGACCGCCACCGCTCTTCGTTCCAGCCGCTACTAATGTAGTGTGTGCATGTTATTCACCTGCGCTATTGAGAGTCATCTGCCGTGCTGATAACTGCACATACCGCTGCCTGTTATTTTCCTGTGCTGCTGAGAGTCATCTGCCTTGCTGACGAGTGCACATACTGTTGCCTGTTATTCTCGAGCTCTGCTGAAAGTCGCCAGCCAAGCCGCTAGTGCACATACCGTCTAACGCCGCTCACCGTTGTCAAGAGCAGCTGACTCTTCCTGTAAAAACGATCGCCGACGATCGACCAAGCCTTGTATGTGTGTGTGTGTGGTCGTCTTGAATACATCGAGTTATAGTGTTTGTATGTAGTGGAGGAAGTGGGACCTTCACTCGACCTTGCCTAGACTGAGTGCTACTTTAGCCTTTGACAAAACCAACTTCACAAGGTTTTTTCAAAGAGCTGCAAAAAACAAGGTAGAAAGAAAGCTTATTGCCCTATATGAATAAGCTTGGGTTTTTCAGCAACATATAACGCGTAATAAAGAACATAAATGTTTTACTCACGCCAGTTTCGACCAATATTTTTGACATTTTAATACTGTCAATTAACAACTTTTATAATCTCGCTTTCGTAATTGAGATGAAGAATACTCACATAAATGCATGACGAATTAATCAACATGTGCTTTGCGCCCCTTTGGGTTAACCCTCGTCCAAGCGCTCCGTGGCATTCAATCCATTTTTTTAGATTATGAGAAATATGGTTGCGGCCGCTGAAGCCAAATGTGTAGAGCGTGCACGCTTCATTCAGTGGACCCCATGTTCAAACGCTGGCCGGAGCAAGTAACATCAATAATTATTGACAAGTTTTTTCTAATAGCGGTCGCCCCTAGCCAGGCAATAACAAATATCCGCGTGCATTTCTGCCATGGAAAAACTTCTTACAAAAATCAAGTAAAACACAATAAATATGTTTTCCACTGTGAACTGATTAGAGATCAGTGTTGGCGCTTTTCTTGTTTTGACGATTTTGATAGCTCTCAACTACAAGCAGACCGAGGGTTTTCACTAATAAGCGGCAGTCAGTTTTTTGAGTATTTTAAAAATGTTTTCATCACCAACTTTCAAAAACTCTTTGAAGATAGAAAGTAAAGGGTGGTTAAATTTTAAGGGCCGATGTTGATTTTGAATAAAACACAAGTTATTTTGGAAATTATTGTAACTTCTTTTTATTATGATAATATGGTGTGGTTGAATTATGTATGGAACAAAATATCAACCAAATGTACGCCGCGACCTCGCCGGCACACCTCCATCCGATGGTCCAAATTTTCGATGACGCTGAGGCATAATTGAGGTTCTATGCCGTTAATGTGCCGAATTATCTCATCGTTTAGCTCTTGAATTGTCGCTGGCTTATCGACGTACAACTTTTCTTTCAAAAAACCCCAAAGAAAGTAGTCCAACGGTGTCAATTCACATGATCTTGGTGGCCAATTGACATCGCCACCTCGTGAGATAATACGGCCATTGAATTTGTCGCGCAAAAGAGCCATTGTTTCGTTGGCTGTGTGGCAAGTGGTACCATCCTGTTGGAACCACATATCGTCCACTTCCATATGTTATAATTCGGCCCATAAAAAGTTCGTTATCATCTCACGATAGTGAACACCATTCACAGTAACTTCCTGGCCGGCCTCATTTTGGAAAAAATACGGCCCGATGATGCCGCCAGCCCATAAACCGCACCAAAGAGTCACTCTTTGTGGGTGCATTGGTTTTTCGACAATCACTCTTGGATTATCATTCGCCCAAATGCGGCAATTCTGCTTATTGACGAATCCACTGAGGTGAAAATGTGCCTCATCACTGAAGATGATTTTCTTCGAAAATTGATCATCCTTTGTTGCCATTTCTTGCCAACATTCTGACAATTGACGACGTTTGGAATGGTCAAGAGGCTTTAGTTTAGTCAAATTGAGTTAGTCTGAAATTGAGAAATGTCAAATGAAATGCAGAAAAAAACTTGACGTTTAGGTGTGGTTCACATTCAACATCGGCCCTTAAAATTTAACCACCCTTTACTTCAAGTGTATCTTGCATACGTGGTTTTTGAGCCACTTCTGCAACTTCTCTATCTGAATACTCGTTTTCCGGTATGTAATGAATATTTCGTCGTCAGTTTCAAAACCAGCGAGCTTTCCAAAGAAATGTTAATTTTCGTTAGTAGAAAAAAGTTTCGATTCTTCGTTATCAACTATTTCTCATGTTTTAAATATGTCAGCCACCAAGAAATGTTATGCTTTTTAAAAATCTATCCACAGCTAGTACTTGTTTTCGCATCAAACTGAAGAGCTGCAATTACACTTTACATTGTTCTCTACTCAGAATGTGAATATTTGTATAAATCTGCTACTCTTCATTGTTATTGCAAATACTAATTATGCTCCTGTTGAAATTGTGCACGCTACTTGCCCCTATCGCCGATAATAGTTACTGGAAGCTAAAGCAGTGAATAAAGAAAATACTAAGCGCTTGCTCTTCGTACTTCCAAGTACTCTCGTACTTTATACATATTATTTTTTATAGAAATAAGTTTCAACGGGCTCCATATTCCCATACAAAAAAAGATGAAAAGTCTAATTGTTCCTGAAATGTTTGGGTTTTAAGTTACTAAAGGATACGAAGACGTGTAAGCATTGGACTATTTTGTCGCCAAATACACCGTGTAGCGAAAATTCTGTACATCAATGCCAATCAAACATGTACTGGAATCGCGAAGTAGATTTGTCTGTATGACATGACTGCGCTGCACTATATCCATTCATGCATGCATACACGGATTTGAGCTAAACAGCGATCACTAATTGAACTTTATAAAAACATACATATACTTGTACGTATGTACACATGCATTAACGAAAGACCAAGAATTATAAAAAAACACTATTGCGCCTTCCACGCTAGAGCAACTGATAGTGACGTAATAATAACTAGAGAACGAGAGAGCAATGAAAAAATTCCAAAAAAGGAGAGGAAGAAGCGGACACACGGCAGAATGATTGAAAGGTTGTCTTAGCATTGTGTTAAATGCTTTTATTACGCCAGCGAGTGGGGGATGCTGTCTAATGGACAAAGAGAGGACTAGCCATACGCGGAAGACGCAATCTTGTATGCTGTCATTCTTGACGAAAGGCAGCATTGCTCTACATCTGCGTAAGGCATTTCTTAACACAATTGTGTAAATCACAGTACAACCAGGAGACAACTAGAGGGGAAACCTTGCCTGGGGTTGAGCCTTTCAGGGCTGAAATTAAACGTATTCACGCCATACATGGTTGCTTTTGGAACAAGACAAATTTTCGGAACAAATGGACCAAAAAATTATAATACAGTACACATCCTTTTACTCAGCACAAATATTTATCGTAAAAGTTCGTTTCTTCCATATTTCATGCAAAATAAAATTGGTTATCGGATTGCTTGGAGCACGGCCGCTAAAAAAATGTTTATGTACAAATACAGCACTGTTAATTTTCGTTGCTAAAGTATTAAGAGGTGAATTGGCATCACTTGCTAATTCCCGTATAACAAGTGACAAAATGAAAGCGTTTAGTAATTTCCATATATTATTTCATATATGCATGTATGTCATGAACATCACCATGTATTTAAAGCAATTGTTCGATGGAGTGTTTAAAATTGAATTCGGATTACATTGTTCTTTCATTGCAATAAAATACTAGTTTATTAAATGTTTATTGCTCTAGTTGAATATAAAAACTCGTAATCCTTTTAAAATCGACTATTTTGTGAAAATTCCCTACAAAAAGTTATTCGCGCATAATTAGAGCCGGCTTTATAGTTGGTAGCAGCTTTATGATATAGAGGTGTATTTATAGGAAAAATTAAATTGATACTTAACCTAGTTTTATCTTTTTGACCTAACTTTCAATGGGTTATCTGACGAAAACGCTTCTTACTAACTTTAAGTACCAATTTAATTTTGACTATGCCAGAAGCTGCATCTAAGTTTAAGAACACACCAACTTAATTTTGTTTATGAATACGCCCCATAATTTTGAATGAGCTATCTATCAAATTCACCCGCAACTAACTTTCAGGTCGATTTTTTGTTTACTTTGAACAAGCGGCATTCGGTGGTTCTCCTTCTGAGGGAAGGAGGAAGAAAACGGATGGCTCCTGCCAGCGGTATCACAACGGACCATGTCACTTTTACATCGCAATAAATCGCTAGTTGTTTGACAATAAATGTTAAAATTTATTGAACGTTTTCTGGTACCACAAATCCCTAACAGGAGAGAAGGCCAAAAACTCGCAACTGCAATCCTATAAGCCTTACTCAGGGGTGAATTTCGCCAAAATTACGAAAACAAAAATTTACGAACTTTTTCCAACGATGTTTGCAGGGGTGCTGACCACTGTTCTACAATCATATGCAGTTTGTAGTTGACACAATGCAGGAATGCAATATTTCGTCTTCCGCGGACCGCTAATCCTCTCTCTGTTGATAAGACAGCATCCACCCACTCGCTGACAAAATGAGAATTTTTTCTTCGCTTTCTCCTTCTCTAGCTATTATTAGGCACGTTTTATCAGTTTTTAAGAATCGTCGAAATTAATTGTAAATAAATAATAGCTTAAAAAATGTATAATATTAGTAAGATTCTTTAAAATTAAATTACAGATTTTTCCTGTATATTATTTTATGCTTCTTAGTTCTAATACATGCATGTATATACAGTAAGCGCTCATTTAGTATTTTTTGCATCCGCGAATGGAATCATTCCCTTCAGTTTGTGTGTAAGTTTTCGAAACGCAGTTGACTAAAGCGCGAACAAAGTTTAATGGACAAATTCCTGGCACGTGTAAAGTGACGCGATTTAGATAAAGTCAATTGAGATTACCGTGAAATTTTACACCTAGATGTACTTCCTTTACCAAAGTGATATTGATTATTGAAGCTTTACTGATATTGAAATCCTTTGTATTGAAAGCAAACATATGTATACAAGGTAATTCCAAAGCAAAATGAAAAAATTATGCTCCTGGACTATTTTGTGCTGGTGGAAACATTATGTTGCTTCCGACATACTAGCCAACAGGATCCTTAAAATCCTTGATTTTCGGATCCCACCCTATACCAAGCCATTTTCTGAATCACGTTTGAAAATATAACCCCGTATATCAAATGACCTTTGGCGCAAATTATGCAATAGACATAATCTTCATGCCGACATGAAAAATTCAGGGGCAACACTACCACCGCATCGGGTTATTACTTCCTACTAACGGCAACAGTCCCAATTTTTTGCAGATTTACTTCGCTTCGGATGCCGATCAACTATCGACGGGATTGCGAATGATACCCAACCTCAAACCAGAGCTTATCGAAACCGGAGACAAATAGCGTTTATTCCACGAATACCTATGGTTCCATCAGACCTGCCATTTCAATGCAAACGTCCTTAGTTCCCGGTAAAGCTGTCACATGGTCAATTATATGTTAGTATCAAGACCTGGAAATGCGTCAACCCATATTGTTGTCATTAACTGACAAAACCAAAAATGTTGTGTACGTAGAAGTACTTCAAAGTATGTAATTAAAACTTATTTTCTTCCATCATAGTAAATAATAAAAATCTGTAGTAATTAAATCTAATGGGTTTTTTTTAGAAAATGTGAACAACGTCGTATATGTTCATAATATGTGATAATATGGATAGAGGAAAGTGGTGTTTCGAATTCTACTTTATGAAATAGCTGTCTTGCTCCAAGCCCACTTCAATGAGGTTCAAATGCGTCTTTACAGTTTCTATCGTTTTTAATTCAATAAGTTTTTCTTGGATTTCTTCTGCTACTTCTATAGCATTAGAGCCAAAAGACTTTTAGTCTTTTACAATGCCTGTACAGGATGGAAGTTATAAATTTCACAATTTAATTCTAATCAACTTAAATTTAAGCTTATACTATTAGTTAAATAAGTTAAATAAGAAAATAAAATGGTTTTACCATTGCTTATTTAAAGCTGCCCTCACAGATTCTGGAATTGACGTCCAGAGCCTCACAACATTAATGAAGAATAGCCTTGATGAGGTCAAGTAGGTATATCTAGCGTTCCTATTGCAAGACCTGATAGTTCCTGTGTGCGGAAAGTGAAGCACAGCAGAGTAAAACAAGGTCCACTTATGTGGAGTTTGCGTTGCATAGAAAACATTGTGGATAATCTGAACCCTTGAAGCGGTGCGAGGTCGGGTGAAATTTTGGATTTCGTGGCAGGAGCATGAAGTTTTGTTGATTGGTTTAACCATTTCAGGATTGATTGTTGAATAATAATGGGTTTTAGGTTGGAACGATGATTTTGTGAAGTCGAGTAACTCGTATACTAAGTAGAACACGTTAGATTTATCCAAATATGGACATAAATGAAAATGTTCATTTGTGGCTGGCTGATTTGATTTTAATTTGAATAAGAACATTTCTTCTAGATGAAATAACGATGATTTAATTGTTAACGCTTTGGGCCGCTAAGGTAAATGGTAGAATCGTCCTCTTCCACTACGGCAAAAGCATATTCTGTGTTTGAATCGTCTGTTTATATTTAACTCCATGAGATACGAGTGGTTGCGTTGATTCCTAAAAAATTGGTGATAGGTTGGCAATTAGTTGAATTTTTTGGATAAGGCATAAGGTTGATGATAAATGAAGATTTCCTGAGGACCCAAAGAGAAGATAAGACGTTTCCAGTAAGTTGATAGCTAATGTGAATGTTCATTATTTTCGCAATGTCCGATTCGTGGCTGAGCCTGCGTTTGCCGTTTGCAGACTTTTTAATAGTTTCAAATTGGACTTTGCATTTGCAGTATAACAATTTAGGTAAAAGTCTGATGAAGTTTTGTAGCAACCTCTCAAATATTTTAGGTTTATCTGCAATTTCAATAACTGTATTATTGAAACATATATTCAAACCGTTACAACAAAGTTTTTTGCACATGTGAAATATCTTACATTTAACGAGCGATATACATGGTACTGATAATTCAGACCAGTCTGAAATATCGGAGAGGATCATGTGAAAGTGGAAAGTAGCAGTATTTAAATCTTTTGTTTTGCTTACACCAGGGACGTAGAAAGGTGTACGTCGTATGTGGAGCACTCCCCACACCAAATCACACCGTGTGTGGAATTCCACACGCCAAAATGATCCAAAATGGTTAAATATATTTCTAAAAATCCGAAAAGAGGGACAACGTTTGCTAAATCTTCCAAATGAATTTGTAATCTTGTCATATAATAAACGGATTTTAATGATTTTGCGTAATGTTTTTTAAAAGGCTTAAACCCTTGAATATTTAAACTGCAACATCCTATTTTGAACTGTATAATTATGTCAGCGAGAGAATAACGTAAAATTTCATAGCAAGAGAACGACGCGTGATCTTCAAATACTGCGACCAAAATTCATTTGCGGTGAAACAAGATTAAAAAAAATTCTCACGCTGGGAGAGAGAGGTTTCCCCCACCACTAAAAACTCTTTTTACGGCCCTGGCGTACACTTATATAAAAAGTTTCTTATAGCATTGAAAGCGCTGATGAACCGCATAACAGAATAATAGCCATCATTTTCCATTTAATATCACGCGAAATATTTACATCAAAGAAAGCGAGAGCTTCAGCCTCCTTCGCCAGATACCACGTGTTTTAAAAACTTTCTTAACATCGTTTTCGACAATTTGTTATCCATGTTTGCTTATAAGTGAATTCTTTCAAAAAGTTGAAAGCCTGATGCGGCGCATTGACAGATTATGTACAGCTATACCAGACTTTAACGTATAAACGAACAATAAACACGAAATAAATTGCCTTGGCCGTCCATCGTGCATGGTGAATGATTATGAGTTATTTAAACTTGTAAATGCCCAAAGTCTTTTCTGTAATTTGAGCATGCAAAAAGTAGTGGTTCCATCAGGGGCAGTTATTAATTTCGGCGCAACAATCTTATCGCTCATTCAGATTTAGAATTCTTTCGATTGCTTTTTCCCCATTTTTGCTAGAAGCGGCGAAATAGCGGTACATCTGGTACACAAGTTGGTCCAATTTTAACTTCGTACACTAATCTTAGCAGCAATTCGTAGACGTAATGTCTGCACAGTAGACATAGCAAGTCTCTCTCTAATACCTGTTCAAGTAAAACTGCAGCTCCGTAAACGCACCGGTATTTGAAGATGTCGTGTTATAAGACGTGACTTTAACTCGTTTCGAAATGGTACATTCTGCCAGTAGTTGGCGAACTTCTGCTGCAATGATGTTTGCGTTTTCCACAATTCAGTTTTAGAACGCCTAATATTTGTTTATCGCAAAGCGATGTTCTTTTTTCCAATTGCCATTAGGGCAGATATCCAGTGATAAATAAGTTGTCGAAAATCGCCAGCTCATTGATGCATATTAATTTGCATTTTTGCATTTTTAACCGATCAATTTCGAATGTGCGAAAAATAGGAGTGCCACTTTCTACTAAAAGGGCGTCTCACCGTATACATTTTTGGATATTCGAGACTTCTTTGTTTATATTGGTACTGGATAAATTTTGTGCGACGAACTGCAAAGCCGTAATTTGGTACTTAGGCCAGCCCCCTCTTTCCAGTATGAATTTTGTTTTTGGAGAAGTTTTAGTGGTAAAGAGTTGTGCCGAGAAAGTTGTTAGAATCAAGAAGTGGTCGCTGTAATAAAGAGTAGGAAGGGTTTGGCTGCAGACTTTTGGTGCTATTGAGGCGGAACTGGTGACTACATCTATCAGTATAAGGATAAGAGTTTGACTGTCCGTCATTCAGTAAAACTTGATTGTTGTATAAGATAACGTCTTCAATAGATTTGTCTCGACTTTTAGAAGTTTGCCAACCCCACATAGGGCTCCAATCCCAACAATATAATTGGTGTACTGGAACCCTTCAAAATAGTGTTGATATCTTTTGCAGGGAAGTTTTGCTGTAGTGGAATGGACATGGAAATTATAGTAAACTTGAAGCTTAGATTTATTTCAATTGCTACAGAAGAAATATTAAAGCTGATATTAAATGCGTATGAGGTATTAATTTTTTGATGAGTTCGCTTATTCCTTGCTTTTTGTTTGTATTTGAAGATAGGTTGTGGAAATAGCGTAGGTATTGTTTGGGAACATGAGCCGAGTAGCTGAATCATAGATGAGTTTCTGCCAGGGAATGGGTGAAGTATTCTTTGATTAGAATTTGAAGATTATCGTACTTATTGTAAAATCCTTAAATATTGCATTGCAAGATAGAAAATATACGTATTAAAGAAAACTTAAGGAGGGAAAGAGTGTGATATCTTTATTGATCGGTTGCATTAATCATATCAGAGTCTGGTGGTAATGAGGAGTTAATGTGCAAAGTTAAGTGCTAAGAAATTCGGAGAGGAAGGTGTGAGAGTAATTTGAGGTGAGAGCTGTTGGTGAATTTAGGTTATATTGGTGTTAGTAGCATAATACATATCCATTGAAACTGGGTTTGGAGTATTTAGTTGGTGAATTCTTAGATATATTGTGTGGAATTTGGAGTTTGGAGTGATAGAGATGGTAGAAGGTATCAAAGGTTGCGCTTGAGTTTTTGTATTTGGAGATGATATGTTTAAAATTTCAGGAGTTTGTTTGACATTGGTTTCTTTGGTTTCTTCTTTCGACTGGAGTGTTTTTTTTTTGAGAATGAAGGAAAAGGAATAAGATGAGGTGAGGGAAGTAGGTATGGTATTGTTTTCATTATAAAGCTTTATTGTTTCCCGCATGGTGCACTTTGTTTTTAGTTTTGATACATATGTATGTAAAATATCTTTTGATTGAGAGGTGATCAATTGCACAGTTAACGCAGTAGTTACATGACCAGGATTCCGGGTCGAGTGGATGGAGACCGCACGTGCACCGTTTGGTTGTATGACCAAGCTTCTGGCATTTTTTGCATCTCATTGGCTTGGGTGTGTACAGTCTTACGCGAACTAAATGCCATGAGACTTGAACGGAGTCTGGGAGGTGGTAGCGGGTAAATGTTAGGAGGTATACCCCCGTGTGTTGAGGTTTACCTCCAATTAGTCTGGCAAACTTATGAATTGCAATAACACCTTGATCACCCATGTTTTCAATTATTTCATTATCGGCGATACAGTTTGTTTAGGTACGGTGCAAATATGGTTCCTCTTGTAGAGTTGAAATTGATGTGGTCTTCAACATCACGAAGACCGGTTAAACGTTTAGTTGCAAGAAATTTTTTTGCAATTGTGACATTTGTAATAAAAAAGATGAAGACTGCCATCACGTGATTCTGATATAGTCACGAAGACTTTGCCAATCAAGTGTAAGGCTTTTTCCACTGGGAAACACATGTTATAACGAGGTTCTTCGAATTTTCTTTTTGTACTTTTGGTATTTCGGGGAAAATGTTTATTTGGTTTTTAACTGTTTTTTTTTTTTTTTTTTTTGACTGGGGACTAACAGCAAGCGGAGCAAATGATTTATCCCCTAATAAGGGGAGCCAAGGGGCCATTGTGCACAGCTTCAACCACTCACTGAATCAATGTATTATTTTAATACGGAATGCAAATCAAGTAAAAATTAGTGTAAAGATTGAGAAACAAATACACAAAATGATTTACTGGTCACAAGTTAGAACTACAGTAGAAACACAGAAAGAAACAACTACGCGCGAACACGAAAAAAAGTAATCGGTGATTGAAAATATTTATACAAAAGTTATACTTGCTTGCTGCTCACGTTAAAGCTTTAACAAGTTATTGACGTTCCTCGAAAGTTCTACGTAACATTTTGCAATGAAAGCATCAAATCCAAATCTGGACCTCATATTTCTCCCAGAATGGTTGTAATATTTTTATAGTAATTGTTAACTTTCTGCATTTAATGAATTTTGAATAAGAAATTATATTTGAAAAGTGTTAAATTTGTGCGCCGCTAAGTGTCAACGAAAATAATTTAATTTATTGTTCTATAAACTTTAGTCCGCAGGAGGTTGGCAGGTTCTATTTCGCAGAAAGCAATAATTTCGTGTATGGGGAAGTGAAGCCAATGATTATTTATGTAATAAACAAATTTAATACCTTCTTAGCAATCGATAAGATACAATTTCCGGAAAAATTTTTCTATTTTTTTTTTTGCTTTTTATTTATTCAATCTTTCTTACAATAACTGTAATACTGGAAATCGCTTATTTTTCAAAATAAATAAATCGTTCAATTTTATTTTACAACAATTATTTAGCAAGCAACGTTGTGATAATCGACGCCCTTACCGATAAGAGACGGCAAACTTTTTATAGTTTACTCGCCGATTCGATGAATGTTAGGTTTATAAGGTAAAGAGCCATTTACTTTTTTAATTTTGGAAGCCACAGATCGAGGGTATTTATATACTTTTCTAGAATTGCGAAATCTAAGTTATGCTATTTATGGGTGCATAAAATTGCAGCGTCGTCGGCAAATGTTGAAATTGTTGATTGGCATGTCAGATGCATAAAGAGAATACAGTACAGGGCCTAGAACACTGCTTTGGGGAAAACCAGTATTTCGTTTGCAAGGACAACATATTTAATCTCTTTGATTTACCAGAGAGATCGTTTTGCAAATATCTGTGCTGAACCGCAATTATTGAACTACTTTTTATGCCTTTAGATGTATTAAAATCAATGAGGTCTGGGACTTATTGTCGATCTAAGAACCAATGAGTTTGTTCGCCAATCGGGGCTGTGGAGTTTATTTTTCTTTAATTCCCAAGTAAATTGAGGACTCTCTATAGTTTGCTTTATGGTTTTCGCTGCGATTGCTACGTTTTTTCACATTTGGTTTGTTGTACGACGTAGACGGGTTCAGCTCCCCGCAAATAACTCATATACTCGTGCAATAAGTCGTACCTCCTTAATCTTGACAATTTGTGCACTGAACAGTGGTTGTTTTCATTAAAATATCCTCTATTGACATTTTTTGGTGCAAAAGTAACAAAGTAGCTTGGATTTGGGTTCAAGCTCAATACGACATATTACTGGTGGTACTTTGTTGGGAAGCCAGTTTCATTGAAGGACTTAACGCCTTTCAAAACTACTATCAAGGCTTTTGCCGCATTTTACTTGTGATTTGCGTTAGAATTACAAAGAACTCATTGTTAGTTTGCTCATCACAGAGAGGAAAAGTTTCAAATGGGTTTACAGGACTTTTGACACCTCTAAAGGACATTTGCTTCGGCACATAATTGGAAATATTGAAGTTAACAAATTTTTGCCTACGGGAATGTCTGATGTAAATAAAAGGTATAACGTTGGACAACAATGTTACCTTGAGGAAACTGGAAACTCTTCTGCATTTAAAGTCAATCGACTGAAATTTGATGGAAGAATTTTTCTAATTTTATGCATATCCCTACATTAAATGCCTGTCTTATTTAATTTGTCGTGTGATTTACTTGTTTGTTCTTTTCACGAATACCAAATCGATGTGTAGGTATTATATAATAATTGCTAAGAAACGAATTTTTCTGACAACAATGCCTTCACAAAAATCGTGGATATGAGACGCCGTTATGATGCTTATACGCGGTGATACAAAGCCAAGGTTGTTTGATCAATCAATAATTACTTTATAGAGTAGCGGGAATTCATTTCTTCTGTTTGTCAGCAAGCACTTGGATGAGTTTATTTTGATTTTTCTTAAGCTCTTTAACAGTTGACTGTACAAAAGTTATGAAATACATCGTGTTTTGCTGCAAGAAACGATTAAGGCCTCGATAATGTTGAGCGTATTGCCGGATACATGAGTTAGGGCTAAAGCAGTTGATTGGAGAGAGGGTGCTGAAGTCCAATCTTGACGGCATGGTGGGCTCGTTCTTATTCATATTGGGCGCTTCTGTAGCATTAAGACCTCCGCAAGCCACGCTAACTGCACGTAGGAGGAAATATGTTTTCTTTTCAAGGGTAACTCTGTGGTGTAAGAGGTACTGCAGATGGTAAATGGGGCAACCAGCATTTTTTCTAAAAGGCTTATTTCCAGGCTCTAGCTCAACTTTGATCAAAGGCTGAGGTACCCTATTTTTATAGCTTAATACTGATTATATTTATAACAGCCGTTGCAGTAAACCTTTGGAGATTCAGGGCATTTATGATTTCTGCAGGTTCTACTGTAGACTTTGCGCTTTTAAGCTGGTCTGTCTAAACTTTATTGGGTGATTCACAAGGTGTCCTATTGTGTCATAAGTCATAAAGTCCTAAAATAAAAAAAAACAAAAAATTTTTAAGTTTTAATTATTTGTTTCAATGCGCTATTTTTCTGTTTTCAACAAATGGCTGAAGGGAATGCCTCCTATTTTCTTTAAAAAAAATAGAGTTATTTACACTCAGACTCTGCAAGACTTTGCCAACCAATCTTTATCAGATGTCACATTTTCCTCTATGCTACCCTATTGTCCAATGATCATATCAATGCTCGTATTTCTCTTCGCCGGGTTAGATTGCTTAGAAGAGTAGCAGGGGGGCAGGAGAGGAGGAACGAGGTCGTCCTATTGCAGGCTTATCAGGTGATGGCATCTTCTTCCCTTAGTTGGCGCTACAACCGTCTAAGCGATTTCGGCCGATTTCAACATGGCATAACCTAGCCACTGAATCCTAATTCGCTGAAGTATATATTTGCCACGGCAAAGCTCATCGTTCCATCGTCTGCGATATTCGCCGCCGCAAAGTTGTAATGCTTCAAAAATCTTTCTCTCGAACACTACAGGGGCCATCTCATCTGATGTTGACAGCGTCCATGCTTCTGCGCTATACATTAGCATGGGTATGATGAGGAACTTATAGAGCGTGGTTTTCGCGCGAGAGAAAGCTTTAGTGGTCATTTGCCTACTCAGCCCAAAGTACCACTTCTTGGCCAGGGAGCTTCTTCCTTGGATTTCGAGGCTGAAATTTTTTTTGATGTAAATGCTGGTTAACACAGCCCACTACTTTGTAAAAATTGTAACTGTCAAAAGTGAAGCGGGATCCAAGACACGAACACCCTGATAGCCTGACCGGTTCAATTCTGCAGCTCGAATTATCTTTTCTAACATAATGATAAAGAATTCACCCTGTCTGAAACCTCGTTTGGTATCAAACTGCTTGGAGAGGCCCTTCCCAATTCTGATTGAGCTGGTGGTGTTGCTCAGCGTCGTTTTACATAGCCGTATTATTTTTACAGGGATACCAAATTCAGACATCGGCGCTCTTAATGAGCAAGTGTGCTTGTCGATTAGCGAGCTCGCCCGTAGATGATTTCTGGGAGCTTGTAGAAGGGATCCGTGATCACATCGTCTTTTCCTAGTGAGATGAGGAAGAATCTCGCTCCTTTACATGGCATCTGTAGTAGACGTCGCAAGGTCCGATGACTTTCTTAACTTGGACCATCCATTTCATTTCTTGCTCCGTATATAATTCGAACCCGTGACCCACCGAATGAAGTGCGTATACGCTACACACCCATACTTCGGCAAATAACACCAAAATTATAAGAAAGTTTTTTCTTATAGCGGTCGCTTCTCGGTAGCCCATGGCAAACCTCCGAGTGTATTTCTCCTGTAAAAAAAAAACATCTTACAAAAATCCTTTTGCATGCAGAGTCATCGTAAAACTGTATTACAAATTGTAGTAAAAATTCGGCCAAACATCAAGCTATGATGTACTTAAGCGCCGCACTCAAGTTTTGGATTACGCAATACTTTCATGTGGTTTAGAGACGCTGTCAAACATAGCGAATGTTTCACAACACTCATCGGCAACTTCGAATCATCGTTTCTTTGGAGCCGTTTCTTTTCGTGGAAAATTTGTTTAATTGTAATTTGTAAGTTACGATACAATTTAGGATCGTTTATAAATATCATAGAGGCGAGTTTACATGAAGAACCTTCGAGTGTATCTCAAATGGAAGAAGTATATTTAATACGGCCCTGTATTTTAGCTGTTTTATATGCCAATATATATAAAAGGATTCTACATTGTCAAATTGAGTGGGAGCTGGAGTCTAGACATTAGCCAACAAAAAAAAATACTTTATCACCGCAGCATTCAGATGGCAGTTTTGCTATGGGGAAAGCTGCTGCGCTACGTGGACAACCCGGCATCGATATAGGCGATCACTTCTCAGGAGCTCTCTGTAATCACTAAAAAATGTTCCTGAAAGAAAATCGATTTCCGTGTCATGATTTGCCTAAGCCAATATTGTTAAAGACGTCGGATTTTAATCTAATTGATTTTTTTTTTTGAGAATAATGCCAGGCAAAATCGAAAGCAAGTGATTCTGTATGGTCGCAGAGACTGATCCTGCAAGAATCAAATTGATCAATTGGGTGGTGCCAAGCCCCCATAAATTTGATTTTGTCTCATATCCGCAACTAATCGGTGCAGATGAATGATATTTGGGTACATATTTCAAACATATGTCTTATATTTAAATCAAACTGTGTATCGTTTTGAAAAAGTGGGCGGTGGTGCGCCCTATCCAATAAAATAGCCAAATTCCTTATAGATCCGCTTCCATTTGATGCAGATGCACAATAGTTGGTACATATGTATGTAGATACGGTATATCAAGCTGTATACAACTTGTTGGAGAAAAGGCGGACGCCTGCCCTCATTTAAGGCAAAACTACTATTTGCCATATCTTTTCAGCTACTTCACGTAGATAAATGATATTAGGTATATAATAATTCCTTTAGATCAAGGTGTAAAGAATATTGTAAGCTCAAAAACGCTGATCAATATATTAAAAATTATTAATTGGCGAAGAAAAGCAAGACGGGTATGCAATATAACACCATTTTGAAAACTAAAACGAATTTTATTAGCCTAAATAAAGACAAAAAGGAATTATTTAGTATGCTTTAGACGTACCAGAACTAGAGGTGGGTAATGACACGATTTATGGGGTGTTCACACAATAGCGCACACCATGAAGTGTTAACACACTGTGCTGACACAATTGTGTTATTGCAGTTTATCGGAAATTTGGCATTTTATTTTGTTTTTGAATACCATTTTAAACAAATTAGATGTGACACTAATAAATATAACAATAATTATAACAAGTTATCGTTGACTTTTCAAAAAAATTACATGAAATTTAAATTAAACTTCCTCGCTACAACTATCGAACCTCGAAACTCGCAGCACAAAAGTAAATACATACATACGGGACAAGTAAACTGTTTACAATATGCAAAGTACATGCTAGTTATATGCAGGTTTTATGAGAGTTGTATGCAAATAAAAAAAAAAACATCTTTCGTTTTAAGACAAGCGAATGTAAATAAATAAGCGTTTCATATTCAATTGATACAAAATACGTAAATTTAGTTGTCGTTAAGGCACAATAAACTATAATTGTTTTGTCAAGAATTTGAATGCAGAAATTGTGACGCTAATCGGTTAAAATGAGTTTGTATGCTGAGAAAGAACGCTCAACATCACAAGATGTTACCGGGGCATATTTAAATTTGCTACACAAGTGGGCGGGAATTTGAATGCCAGAACGGGGTTCCTTTCTGAAATAGCACCAATTTTGGCCGACACTATTTGTCCACATAATCCAGGCGTAACGTGAAGTCCTTCGAATGTTGATGTTACTATGGCTATGGAATCTGTTAAAGGGACTCCTCGAGACTCTACCTTATTTATGCAATTTGGTAAACTTCCAAAATGTGTGTTTATATAAACTAAATCTCCCATCAACGTTTCGCTTTGCAATATCTCTTGCGCTGAAAGAATATAAGAGCTTTCAACTCGGTTCAAAAGCATGACAACCTAAATATAAATTTAAATTCTAAACAATTTATAAGTTTAACTCTTTAGAAAACACATCCGTAACTTTTTTCAAGTTGTTGGCATAAAACACAACTGCTTCCAACCAAGTGCCCCATCTAGTTAATATTGGTTCTAGTGGTAGTAGAATATTAGTCAGTATATTTATATATTTTTCAATACGAAGCGGAGCCTTTAAAAATACGTTTTTCCACCAAAGATATCAATTTATTCACATTGGAAAAGTACTGCCAAATTTTCTCCGCCACGCGATTTATGACATGCGCAAGGCAAATCGTCAAAGCATTGTTGACGAATCTAGCGATAGTATCAGCATTGGTGATTCTTCATCTTCACATAACTAGCCAACTGTTAAAATTGCAATATACCGTCCAGCTGTATCTGTTGCTTCATCAACAGAAATCCATACGTAGTTATCAGAGATATCAGCTCTAATATTTTGTATGACCAATCTGTGGCAGTCGTCCAAATAATTTTTTCGAAGCCTAGACTCGTTTGGTATGGTAAGATTCATATATTTTTGAAGACAGCTTCTCCATGTTTCATTGTCTAAACTTCGCCAGAGCGTTTTAATCACTATCATCGCTTGACACATATCAAAATAAAATAAGTTTGTCTTCGTGTGTCTTAAAGTTGAATCATCTTGCACAATTTTACATTTTAGACTCATTTTGTCCACGGTGGTGTTTAAATGCTTCGCTAGCTGTGATTTTCGCGCACATATTAACTGAAAAGGAAACCTCTTAAATATCAGCTTGCGATTAAACTATTTCAGAAAACAAATCCCCCATTTTATCCAGAATTAAATTTGGGTACTTAATGTTTTCTATCCAATAACTAAGCTTCACATAAATTTTTTCTTTGATTTTGCCATAACGAATGCACAAAATAAAATCTCTAAAACATTAAGAAGTGCAGAATAAATATGTATTAATGACACATTAAAATGGCACGTCATAGCATTCCTCATGTTAAATTTAAAAAAGAATTATAAAAGTATACAAATATACACCAAAGTACGTTACTCATAGCACGGAACTCTTTAAAATAGTATGATTAGCGAATATTAATATGTGCAATAAATATGTAAATATGTATGCAATTTATATGCAATATATAAGATACACGGAAATAAATCTACTTTTCCCTCAAAATATGCAATTGCATAAACATCCGCAATCTAGCGAATAGGTATTGAACGTTTAACATTCACGTGCGACTTATCAATATTTTAAAATCCATCAATATTGATTATGATCTGAAAATCACAATAAATACTGAATGAATAGCAGTCGCCATTCGTATACATCGGTTCACTTGGGTTAGTGAATTTTACTAAGTAAATTTTACATGTATTTGCTTCTGCAGAGTTGCTGAGGAGTACAAAAAACACACCAGCGCATTTTGTTGTAGCACACGTGTGTGCCAAACAACACACTTCATAGTTTGTGTGCGTCGAGCGTGTATATTGTGTTACTGTGCTATATTCAATAGAAAAGTGTACCTGTACGTGTGGTACACTGAAGAGTGTTAGCACAATACACATCCCTAACCAGAACCATTTTCAAAAATTTTACTTTTCACGTATTCCTCACTATAATTTAATTATTCGTACCAAATGTGAACGAATTTGAAATATGATTTAGTAAAATATCGATAATTTTGATTTTTGCAATGAAAAACTATGCATAAGTGCTTGGGAAACCCATTTCGGATTTTCGACCCACCTCCATTATATTCCAAGCAAAAGCAAAAAGAAATAAGTATGATTTTAACGTACCACACTCATTTCAAAGCATTTTGATCCTTTCAGGTTTTCTCTCCCTAAATAAATTTTGTATACCAAATGTAGTAAAAATTTTAATATAATAATTTAATAATTTCGATTGATTGCAAATTACTATTACATGAAGGGAGGGTTATTTTCGTCTGATTTCTATAATTTTTGAAATTAAAATTCTGACTAGAAACGAAAAGTGTATACCAAGTTCGGAGATATACCAATTTGCCCTAGGTCAAAAATGCCACGCCTTTTCATTCTCAATATTTATGACTCCATGTATTTCTTTCTCAAACCCAATTTTTTACACCAAATGTGAGAGCCCTACAATAAGTCTATTGAGGGGATGTGGGGATCTCCGAAATAGCTATAACTTCTACCATTGCTATTTTTCTATAATTCCTCCTTTTAAAAACTGGCCTTGACGTCATAAAAATTATTGTTTGATATAAAAGAAATATGCCGAATAATATTAATATAAACATATGTACATATATGTAATGGATTAGCACACCTAACCATAACAATTTCTCTAACAACAATAGTAGTACAAATAGAATTTGTTATAATCAACAACAACCGCACATTCATGTAATAGCGGCAGACTGCCGTACTTGAAATTGTGTTTGCAAAAATAGGAAGAAAAAAAGGAAGAAAAAAAGGAACAACAGTACGGCTCATCCCGTTTAGACTTTGCTTTAATGAGTATAAGCTAGGGGACGTGAGTTCGAGCACTGCAAGAAGTCTGATGAGGAGATGTGGTAGGAAGAAAAAAGCAACAACAGTATATACAGCTTACTTGGCTCATCTCGTTTAGACTTTGCCTTAAAGATTATAAGCTAGGGGACGTGCGTTAGAGCCCTGCAAGAAGTCTGATGAGGAGGTGTGGTGATCTCCGAAATAGCTATAACTTCTACCATTGCTGTTTCTATAATTCTTCCTATAAAAATTTACAAATGTTCAGCCAAAGTTCGGTTTTTTAACCGAAAAAAAATCCGAGATCGGGTGGCCGAACTCCATTTCTAAGGGTACAACTTAATAGTACAAAAATATTAAAAGTATCAGTCGTCTACTATAATATTCTTTCATCTAAAGTTTTGTTTACTATTGATAACGGGTGTATGAATATGTTTTCTGTGAATTTGACAAATACTTCTCTGCATGTTTCGAAAGTTGACATTATGACCAAGTTTTTTCTCATACACACTAGCGCCACAGCAACCTGTTGTATGCACCTACTATACAAAAAAATTACAGCGGATGTATCTTGCCTCTGTATTAGTGATACATTCCCGTCTTGCAGAATCAGCTGATTCTCATTCACAAACCGGGCAATAAGTAAATAATACAGCACACAATTGGTTATCTACATACATACATATACATATATGCACATTGTACGTACACACATAAAACGAGAGTGAAAATAATTATAATCTGATTCGTATTTTTCACTTTTTTTATGCATTGCGTCGTCACAACAAGTTAAACGAATAAAACTCATAAAAATTAGTTTATGGTATGGAACAGTAGCTGATATACTTATATACAATATGTAAGTGTGTCTGTATAATCATGTGTGCATACATCTACCCAGCAAAACATCTGGAATCGCTTCTTGTGACATCAGAAACGAATGTGGGTCGAAAGAAATTGGTAAGCGCTTCCTCTTTCGCTTCTAAACGGAAAAACATTAGCGGGGACATGCGATTGGCGGTAATGGCTAGCAGGTCACTTTGCATTCGACGAAATGGGTTAAAGAACCGAAAGACAAATAAGACATTCTACTTTGCATTCTAAAGTAGTGACTCTGTAATATGTTTTTCATATCTTGAGCCTATTACGGGAATGCAAAGTCGTCGTTAATGTAATGCCTTCTAGAAGGGAAAGAGGAAGAGTTTACCAATTCACATGCGGTTCTACATTCGTTTATGAGGTAATCGTGTTTTTTGCTGGCTAGCTCTTTGTTTGTTCGGTTATATTTGTGTGAGTGCACAGTAGGTAGACTGGCTGATGGTAAAGTCTCGAAAAGCTGTAACACATTTTTATGTTTCAGTTATACATACTTTTATATTTTTCTTCCTCACATATTTGTTCATACATACATGTGTATATAAGAAAGTAATGTATTTTACAGAAATTCAGAGCGTTTAAGTATAGCTTTTACACGAATACATACGTATGCACATTCACATGTATATTATTCAGTTCCCTTTGTTGACCTTTATTTGCCAGACTATATACAGCGGTCCACGAACTTTTTATTGTGCATAAATACATATGCATATATGCTCTTCATATACATATTTATTTAACTATACAGATCCTATAACCGTTTATTAGTTGGTAGTTGGTAGATAGTGATTTTGAACGATAAAACTACGTACAATAAAATTATGATGAATGTAGTACTTAAAATAAACATCTCAATAAAGCTGCAATGATACATTTAAGTAATCCAAGGTCGGGCTAAGTTGTATGTTGTAAGAGAAATTTTGTTTCGAGTACGAACTTCATAAAGTTGGCCTTATTAAAGGAAAGGCAACAACTTTAATCAATGATTTGCAACAAGCTACATACATACATAGTTGTATATACTGGTAAAGAATCTGTAGTTAACTTCGACATAAAAAAACTTGGGTTAGGAGGTTCTGTAGAATGTCAAACGGCATGAAGACATAGATTTTTTCCAAGCTTAAAAAGACGCCACGTATTGAGAACAAATAATGTATTTCACATTGCCATAGTTATGGAACCCCGCATTGAACCTGATACGAGTATAAAAAAATTTACAGACGGCAAACTTTTGCGGTCAAATTGAAGGACAATAAAAGCGTTATTCTTATTCACTGGTGGTGTAAGGAACATTCTTCCATAACTGCATTAGAAAAACCACCGTTGTCAGCATATATGTATAATTAGTATATGGCGTTTCATTTTAGCGTTTTTATTTGCGTACTAAAAAGTGAAGAGTACTTTAATCATTTCATCGATTGCTAGATAATGTCTAAAAAATTTAGCGAAAAATGCCACAATTGACTATAAATTTCTCGCAAATACATGGCGTAATTTGTTGCGCATAAAGTAAAACGTAGTATTAACTAAAGTAAAAAAGAATCCGAAGTTAAAAGCCGTCTTGAAAACCACAACATACTTTATCCTACAAAATTATCCATAAATCAGAATCAAATTTAGCGAATTTCTCTATGATTTTTTTCCAATGAACCCTGTTTATTACGACTGAATGTCTTTTAAATAAAATCAAGAATATACATAATCTGTAAAACTAAGGGGAAACCCCACCTTCAATAAATTCTAGTAGGCAACCTGTAAAAGTAAGATAAAAACCACTTCAATAAAATTACGAAGATAATCTTGGTTTTAAATTGATTATCCTCTTAATTTTAAAAAGCCCATGATCTTATTAATTTGAAATTATTTTCAGCTAAAGCTTTTAAGTAGATTATAGATAATTATAAAGGGTTTTACTTATTTGCTTATAAGATATAAGAACACTCAAAATAAGTATAAAAATTGGTGTTGCCATTTCTTGAACATTAAAACATTAAAATAAGTTTAGACAGGACCTTTATCGCACAACTGTCATATTTAATATAAATGCATAAGAAACACAGCGAGAGAAAAAAATAGCGTCACTATATTTTATGTACATAGATATATTTTTGAAAACATTTATTGAAAACATATTTTATATTTGAATTTTTTTTATTCATTGAAAACTTCTGCCAAATTAAATATTTAAATCAAAAATTTTAATTTTGAAAATAGAAAAATTTAAAGAACTATATCCATTATATTAAACTAAAAGCAATATAAAGTAGATTTAATTTTGAAAATACAAAAATTTAAAGAACTATATCCATTATATTAAACTAAAAGCAAAATTTTATACATTACTTAAATTTACGGGCAATATGGAGAAAAGAAGAAAAAAAAATCACCACTCAAAAATGAAATACAGAAACATCACTGCCTATGGAGCATGTAGGGCCTACTAAATTAGCACAGGCGTAACAGTAGATTTATATTTAAACAAGATGATCATATATGGCATTAGTTATGTATGTGTTGTGCAAATTGATTAAGAGGGAAAATCGACTTACAATTTGTTAGGATTGCGACGCTTTTTTATTTAGTGTGCGATATTTATTGTAACAGTGTCTTCCTACATACAAGATAGAACTCAAATAGTGATATATAAAAGTGCTTATTCCAATGTTATTGAGGCAGCCACCAGCCATCAAGGCCGGATTCTGTTCTTGTTATTTATAAATGATATTTCTACAGAAATTAAAAATTCAAATATATTAATGTACATATACAGATTTTTCTCTTTCTACTTCTTACACAGACATTTTTTGATCTCGAGTACAACGATTTAAACTTTGAATTGTTCAAGAAAACCGAATAAATTTTTTGAAACGTGAATTGTAAAACAAAAAAAAGATAATAATTTTTGAAAATAAAAATTAAATTGTGCAGTGTGTGCAAGTAGTTTTTAATTACGGTGGTTTTTAGTTAAAGCAGTTTTTCTGTAGTGGAAGTTGTTCAAGCCATTAAAACCACAGGAACCTCAATTGCGCGCTGAAATACTCTCGGGGCCATAATTCGAATTTCCCGACCTAAATTGTGCATAATTTAGCATTCATTGGCGCAGCCACTTGTCTATATTATTTCACCAAATAGGGAGCAGCGAAAACCCGCCAACATCTATCAAGGCGTAGTGAGTATAGGCGTAATTCCCAAGTTACTGCACGCCAAGGTAGATTCACGTCGCCATCGCCAACATCTATACAGGCGTAGTGCGCAATCTACTGCACGCCCCAGCATATGGACGTCGCCAACACAGGTATCTTACCCATTTAGGCAACAACTGCTGCACTCACTGGTCTTTCGGCGCCACCAAAAAGACAGTACCGCGGGAATAATAAATAAAAAGTATACCAACGTAAATAAGAATCGGAATTGCTTACTAACCCCAATTTTACCTTGCAAAATTAAAAGACAATAACATACATTTTAACAAATTGTTAAAAAAAAAAATCGCAAAGCGGTGCTTTCACCCGTTAAAAGAAATTCACGTGCATTATATAAAATATTTTAACAATAATAATAAAAATAAAATCTTGTGTATAAATAATATAATCCTTACTAACACCTCATTAATCTCATTTCTATCCTGTCACACATACACATACATATTCTCATACTTACACATATATGTATACATACTCCAGTGTATACACACATATACATAATAATATATATTAAATACAATACATTACTAGTGCGGTACGGTGAATAGTGGCAGCGTTTCAAACCACATCCCCAGTAAAGCAAACCACATCCCCAGTAAACAAATACAGTGGTATAAAATCAAAGTGGTACATTTCAACCTTTTTTTCATTTGATTTTATTTTTTTGCCTTTTTGTTTCACCATAATTCGGAAAATATTTCTCGTATAATATTTCACTCGATTTTCTTCGGTATTCGTCCCTTACATCTCGCCTAAAAAGAAAATTTCTGAATAAACAAGTCCCATTACAAATTAATAAATCTCAATAAAGTTCCAATGTTGGCCGCACCTCAAAGCAACGACGAACAGAAAAGTCCCAAAAATTAGTAACGAAGAGAAAGCATACGGAACCTCCACAGACTCACAGCGCGTAACACGTGCAAGTGGGAAAACAAGTAAAGAGACAAAATATGATTTATCTTCCATTAAATTCATATCTGAAACAGATAATTTAATGGATTACTGTACCAGGTTCAGCACCACTCCCATTCAGGATAACATAGAATCTGGACTAAAAATAAAAGATAAAAATGTGTGCCATTTTTGGAAGTGAGTCCAAAACGTTGAATGATAACGTTCTCGAAACCGATGAGGACGAATAGCCAGATGAAGTGGAGTCATCAGCATTTCATCTCATGATTTTTTCACAAGCAGAAACCTGGCGTTGTCCCCTGCAAAGTCCTCGGCGACCCTCTTTACCACCTGGACGAAAGAGGTCAGGCTGGATCTCAACATCCACATCGATGGCACCCGCATTCCGACGGTTAACCACTCGAAGATTCTGGGGCGACATTTGACAGCTTGCTCTCCTTCTCCGCGCACACTCCGACAATCGTCAATAGAGTACAGAGCCGCAACAATGTCCTCAAGTCAAGGCGCCACTCTGGCACAATTACGATCTGGATACTGTAGTAGGCTCAACTCCTACCTATCCAGAATCAACACATGTCCGGCATCTGGAGATTTTCCGCACGATACCAATCACCTATTCACATGCCCTCTCAAACCCACTCATCTAACCCCCCTCTCCCTCTGGTCCAACCCTGTCGAAACTGCACGTTTCCTTCCTCAGCCTCCCCCTAGATGAGTTTGACGACAACGACCATGGGTGTATCGGCTCTTTACGGGGCGTAATAACCGCTACAACAACAACAACAACAGCCAGATGAGTACAAAACTCCTGCCTATGGCAAATATAGATCGTGTCTCTTTACATATGAACATACAAAGGCCCAGATCGGTGATCAGCTCCAATTACTCAATCAATCCCATCACTCCCCAGATGCGTCACAACCACAAGAGCAACCAGGCATACGAGTCCCGCTTTGCGTTACTGAAACTTTTTATGGGGTTTATGAATAATAGCCATTATTCCGTGATATGTTCATAGCGGTCTACATAAACCACCCAAAATTCACTAAGGCCCAAAAGTTGTACCACCTCCGGTACAAAACGTAAGGCAAGGCAGCCTCGATTGTTAAACAGTTCTTATTAAGGGACGACAATTTTGAAATCGCCTGGGCAGCCCTCAGATCCAGATACGAGAGCAAACGAGTACTAGTAGAAAACCAGATTCGAATTTTAATGAATTCAAAGACGATTCAGGTAGAAAGCAGCAAAGATATTTAAAGATTGCAGTCTTCAGTTAACAACTGTCTTCAAATACTGGGAACTCAACAGCTTTTAACTGAAAGCTGGGATCCAATATTAATATTTTTGGTAACTTCCCAAAAATAGTGTGGGTTTGGGGGAACAACCACTCTATTCAACTAAACACCTTCCCCACTGGTCCCAAATGAACCAGTTCCTCACAACCTGGTATGAAGTGGTGCAAATAGTGGATCAATGGCGACCAGCCAAATCCACCCACTACCACTACCTTCACAAGACTACCCCCTTTCCAGAATAGATCCTTTTCAAAACCCAGCCAATCCAACAGCTCATATAATAGATCGCTCACTCAGGTTATCACACATATCAGAGTTGCGCAAAATTTACGGTTGTGTCACATGCAAGCATCCCACACACACTGAAGCACTGCTTTAAACTGCCTCTCACAATCACACTTACTAAAATATTGTACAAGTGCTCCTACCTCCTTCATTGTCAAAAAAGACACCACTCAGCGCTACCATATAATTCAGCGTCCAACTCGAATAAAAATAGTGAACGAGTCTATATTTATAAGTAGACCCACTTCGCAGCTAGTGACAACGTCGCTAACGATACAAGAGTGCAAGCCGCCAGTCACACTGCAGTACAGCCGTCAAGTTCAGGTACAACCCAAGTACTATCATTTTATTCAGAAAATGATAACAAAGTTCTTCTCCCAACAGTTATTGTGTCAGTAGAACCCAGAGGTGATCTCTTAAAACTAAGAGCCTTGATTGACCAAGGGTCAGAACGGAGCTTTACCTCTTCAAAAGCTCAGCCAAATTAAGACTTCCATGCCAGTAATGAAATTTCGAAATCACAGGCATTTGGTTCAACCCTCAAACGAATTATGTTCCTTGATAATAGTCTCCGCCGGCCAAAGCAAAAAAATTAAAGCTCAAGCTATTGTGCTTCCACAACTAATGAGATTGTTTCCAACTTTCCAACTAAGATCCAACTAACGAGAGAAATGGTATAACCTCAAATCAGCAGATCCAAACTGCCATTCTCCAGTTCAGATCGATATCGTAATAGGCAGTGATCTCGTTCCACAAATAATGCAACAAGGTATTGAAAAGATCTCCCATATCTTGGTTGCTCAAAATGTCATTTTTGGTTGGATCTTAGGCGGTTAGATTCTCGAATCTATTGATTTGAGGCTAGGAATAGGAAGAGATTCCAACAGCTCAGCTCACTACTCCCGAAGACAAACAGTGCAAAAATTACTACGCCTATACTACTACTCGTACCAATGATGGTCGATACCTAGTTCAGCTACCCCTCAAACCTAACTTTCTAGACAATATCGCCCTGGGTCAATCCCGGACCGCAGCTCTCCAGCAAATCCTAGGCATGGAGCGGTCACAAATCATAAAAGATGACCTGAAGCATCTCTATGACGGCGTCTTAGATGAATATCTCACCCTCGATCATATGGAAGAAACGACTTCGTATGAAAAATATTCAGTAGACAATATGCCATTTTATCTGCTACTACGCAGTCCTCAAACCCGAGAAAAATACCACAAAACTTCGAGTGGTGTTCAATGTATCAAGGAGTTCCGGCTGTTGTCTCTCTCAATGACGTTTTATATGCTACAATTTTTGAAATGGCCAATGTACAAATTTGTTTTCAACGGCAATTTCGCAAAAATGTATCGACAAATATTAGTTCATCAAAATTACCAAGACTTTCAAAGATTGGTTTCGGTATTAATTATACGCACTATCTCGCTATCTGACACCCTTCACCAATTAGCACAACATGTCAAAATTACGCATTCCATGGCAGTCCCCATATTAAATAGCGAAACTTATGTAGACAACGTTCTTTCGGACGGCCATGACATTCAATCAACCACCCAGTCGATATCCCAAGTAACTCGGTAGGCTTTCCCTTGAGATTGCTATCACATCCTTATATTCTTATTCAAAAGAAAGAAGACTTGCTGGACACAAACATTCTCGAATCTGAAAAAGCAATCACCACGACACCCCTTGGGATTCAGTCGAACACCTTAAACGACACTTTCTCGTACACCATTGAAGCTATACCGTTTGCGTTCCTGCAGGTGTAGTAGAACATTGTAGACCTAACAACACTATAAACTTGATTTCCTTATGAAACTTTTCTAATCCATTCTCAGTAGACTTTAAGTTTGAATTAAAATGACTTTCTGATTACAAATGTCATTGCAAAGAATATCGCGGCTTATATAATTTTCAAAAGGTTTCTTACTGAGTTGAAATGCAAAGCGAGCCTATGTCATATCTATATGAGTTGCTTTATGAGGTTACAAAACCCATTAAATGATTAAAGTTGTAAAACCCTGAGCACCACTGCGCTTGGGTATAAAAAGTAAGGACGAGTCTAAGTTCGGATTCAACCGAACTTTAAATAGCCGGTGCGTGTTTTTATTTCAAATTTTTTCTTACATATGACAATATGAATGTCCTTTATAGTCGTCCAAATTACTAAACCGATTTTTATGAAATTTTTACAGTAATGCACCTACTGTATGTGATCCCTACATAAGAACATAAGGTAAATATAATTGTAGTAATGATAAGTATCAAATGAAACACATGGGCTTTACTTCAACCTTTATTCAGAAAACAAAGTATGACCGCACCGTCTCGCTGTTCTTACGTTACTCTCTCCTTAAATCTATGTTCTTATTATCTATACTTAAAGCTATTATAGACGCTTCGTTCTTTTTCGTTCAATTTCAAATTTGCCGTCTATCTGTCCTGCTTATCCTACTTTTAACGTTACCTGTCCACTACAACCGGCCGTCCAGAATAACTAGCCCCATTTCTTCTTGTTTTCCGCTACAGTGACAGTCCTTCCTGACTTCCCACTATTTCCACCTCGTATCGTCCGTGATTTAGCTTAGCGACTACTTTGTATGGCCCCAGATACTTCGGCCTCAACTTCATACCCACCCCATATTGAGTTATTTAAATAGCAACTAATTCATTTATCTCGTATTTGGTATCTTCCTTCCGCCCTTTATTAAATGTTTTCGTGCACATTGTCTCTGGCCAAATCACGCTCCACATTCAACTCATCTACTTCTAGCTCCCTTCAAATCGTTTGTAAATCTGTATAGTCTGGTAAGAGCATGTTTAGTCCCATTAACATTTTGAAGGGTGTTATTTTCGTACTGTGAGATGCGGTATTGTTTAAAACCTGTTGCACTCTTGCCATCTGATTGTACCACTGAGCCGAGTCATTTTGACACTTTTTTGCCAACATTGGTAAAACGATTCTATGAACGCGCTCCACTTGCCCGTTACCGCGAGGTACCCCGGTAGGAATGAATAAGTGTTGTATGTTTTCTCTATTGCAATACCTTTCGAAAGCTTTTGATGTGAATGCAACTCCTCTATCCGTAACAATTCGCTTCGGATTTCCAAAAACTGAAGCCTGTTTTCCAAACCTATCTAACACTTCCTCCGTCCCGGTTGATTTTGTTGGATATAACCAAACAAATTTGGAAAATCCGTCTATTATGGCCAAAATGTAGTTATATTTTTTCCGCGTTTCGGTTAGTGGGCTCACATTGTCGATATGATAAGTACCTAATGGCTCGGAAGCTTTGTCGATTGGCGTCAACCACCCCTCTTTCTTGCCCCTCTTTGCGTCTACAACGATACACTCAACGCATGACTTAACAACTTTTCGTACTTTTTCGCTCGCCTTTGGTATAAAGTAGTTCTTTTCTACCAATTCGAGAGTTCTTTTGGCCGCAAAATGCCCTTGATTGTGCGCTATTTTGAAAACCTCTTCCTCCATTCTGGCAGGTACGACTAACAATTCTTTAACTGGATCGTTATAAATCAAATAATTTTTAAAAAAAAATTTTCGTAACTTTGAGTTTCTAAGACCTTCCTCACCGCCGTTATCCAACCATCTGCATCTGCGCTTCCTGTAGCCGAAGCTTTAGCAAGTCTTCTATAAGTAAGCAGTAAACACGACTTAAGGCATCCACGTGCCGAATTCGTGTTCCCGACCGATGTTCAACCGTATAATTATATTCTTGTAAGTACATCGCCCACCTCATGATTCTGTCCGGTACTTCTTGTTTCTTTACCGTCATGGAAAACGCGTTGCAGTCACTTAATATTTTAAATTTAATGTCTTTCAAGTATATACGCCATTTTTTCAATGCTTTTATAACCGCTAGAACCTCTAATTCGATTGCACTGTACTTCTCTGCAGCTCCTGACGTTTTACAGCTCATATACTCAACCGGATGCCATAAACGATCCTCCGGACCTATCTGCACCAAAACTGCACCGTATCCATACTTTGATGCGTCTGCAGGTAATTCTGTCTCTGCTATTGGATTAAAAAGTTTCAAGGCAGGCGCATTCACTAACGGATGCTTTAGCTCTTGAATAGCTATATCTTTCCGGAGCAAATCCGACAGTGGCTTAGCGACCACTGCATAGCTTTGAAAGAACCGTCTAAAAAACGAAGTCAAACCCAAATATCGTTGCAGTTCTTTTTACTTCCGGGCATTGGAAAATTACAAATAGCCTTTTGTCTTTTCTTCCGATGCTAAAATTTTCCCCTTCTCTACAATATATACCAAAAAGTTAATTTGTCTTTTTGAAATCTGACATTTTTCCCACAGAATGTGCAACCCCCATTCGCGTTTTAAAACTTTTTCCAGTTTCTCTCGACCTATTTTCTCTTCCTTTGCGGGAATGATGATGCCGTCCATATATATAATAACAGTACCGTCTCTAAGCATGTCCTGAAAAATCGCACGTATATGTCGACAAAATACCGCCAGAGAATTCGAAATCCCGAATGGGTTATAACAAAACTCGAACTGCCCGCCCTGCGTGACGAAAGATGTATACCTTCGTGAGTCTGGTTCTATTGGCACGTGATAAAACCAATTTTTAAATCAAGTGTTGTAAATATATCTACACCCTGCAACTTATCTAACGCTTCGTCTTTTAATGTCATTGGAAAATTATCCCTTATAATTTTCTCATTAATTTTCCGGAAATCGCAACAAAAACGTTTTGTTCCATTTTCCTTTGTGGTTAGCACAACTGGTGATGCATACTCAGACGTACTATATTGAATGATACCTTCCCTAAGCATATTATCTACTTGTTCGTCTATATAGCGCTGGTCCGCATATGACACCCGTCGCGGTCGCTGATACACCGGCGTCTCGTCTGACAAAATTAATTTCATTTGTACTGGAGCGTTAACTGGTTTCTGAGGTATATATTCGGATATTAAGTTCTTTATATATTTTGCTTCGCTTTCCCCTTAATGAGATAAATCTACTGTCACCTCACTTGGCAACCCTCTCTTCCTCCTAATTACAACTCTGTCGGAGCTAACATAGCAGCTCAACAGTTTTCGAGTGAAGCCGACCGTGTACGCGAGAACATTTTTCTAAAGCTTTCATTATATTAAAAATACTTTATATATATCCACATTGAATGTGAATAAAATCATTATAAATGAATTTAACTTACAAATCGTGTTTGTGAATACCATTTATTTCGAATATTGGTAACTGAGTTCGTAAGTATATGACAATATTCAGAAGGGGCTGTGAACAAACTCCTGAGACTCCGCAGACAAGTGCCGCTAATTTGAGACTCCGCTGACAAGTTCCGTTAACTTGAGACTCCGCCGGGAACATTCGTTTGGATTGCTTCGGTATATGTGTTTGTTGTTGCGCTATTCAACGAACGCAATATGATGACCGAAAACGTCGGTGTGCAATTCAAAAAGTTCCAAATCGAAAAAAGTGAACGAATAATACTTCTAACAATCGGTAAAATTCGAAGTCGAAGAATAGTACGAAACAAGAATGGCATTACGGAGCCTGAAAGTATGTGATTTGAAAAAGAAGTGTCGCGATGCCGGGTTACCAACGACGGGTAATAAAAATCAATTAATTGAACGATTGTTAGAAAATAATTTATCTGATAGCACAAGTGATAGTCAAACTGTGGTGTTGCAACGTATCTCATCGTTAGAGAAAACTATTTCTAACTTAGTTTTACAACAAAAACAAAGTGTATCGAAGTCAATGAATTTTGACCCGTTCATATCATCTTCGCCGTTAAATAATGTTGAAACGATGGCAAATCCAGTTTCAACCGTAACCAGTACGTATACAGTATCGCATCCGGAAGTGGTACCAACCGCATATAATAACCAACACTCGCTGTGGACAACCGCTTAAGAGCCCAGCAATGTTGATTATTTTTCCGAATTCTCCCGACCAAGACATATTGCATTTGTGCCGCAATCAAGTGCATATGTTTCGCAAGCTTATACGCAAGTACCGCCAACATTCGCACCGCCTTCATTCGTACCACCAACAACAACCGCACCTTATACAACGTTCCGTAATCCATCAGTTCCATATACATTCGATCATGTTCGCGCACCTCCGGTAGTACCGAATTACTACAATCCATATGATAACGTGCGTGATTTTATTGAACTATTACCGTTTTTCGATACATCATCCGATCGTTCGCTAAATTCTAAGCAGTTCGTAAAGCGCGTAGAGAATCTTAGAAGTGTTTACGGATGGAGAGAAACCACACTTTTGTTTGCCGTACAGCAAAAGATGCGAGGATCAGCTAAATACTGGGTTGATTCTCTGCAAGATGTTTTTATTTCGTGGTCAGAATTTTTTAACAAATTTTTGATGGGTTTTCCATGCATTGAAAATGAAGCCGATGTGCATCTTAAGATGTCGCAGACGAAACGCCAAACCAACGAGTCCGCGCAAGAGTTTTATTACCGTATGCTTGCCTTGGGTACGAAAGGTGGGTTATCCGACTGTAGTATTGCGCGTCACATTATAAACGGTATAAATGACTCGGATTTACGTAAAAAAATTTCTAATAACTACACGCGTTGTCAGGACTTATTGAGTGACATAATAAATTTTAATATTTATAATGACATTAAAATCGCGCCGCCTAAATCCGTATACAAAGCAAACGCGTCGGTCGAAAAAGTGATTAATCGAAGACCATCGATGGTTGAAAATCAAAAGCCGTTAACATCATTACCACTCGAGAGATTTAAATGTTATAATTGTTTCAAACTCGGACATTATTCGATAAATTGCACCGAACCTCAACGTAAACCGCGCTGTGAAAAGTGCCAACGTACAACACATAAAACCGCAGACTGTAATGTAAAAACGAACAACCGCGTCAATAAAACCGATCAGCGCGCGCGTGACGATAAGATAGTGAAAACGATCAAAGTAAACGGAATGGAAACGATTGCATTTGTCGATCCGGGCAGTAGTCGCACTCTTATTCGGAAAACGTTCGCGCAGCAAATCGGAGAAGCGCGAGAGCAACTAACTATTTTGAAGGGCTTCGCGGGTGGACAATATTCTAGTACCAAAGTTCTAAGTGCAATCCTCGAGATTGATGGTAAAAATAATTCGACTGACATGCCAATCATTGATGATAAGTTGTTGTGTGAATCCGTCTTGTTAGGAAGAGATATACTTTGCCGCGCGGGTAATCGTTTGGTTATTGAACAAGATCAGTGTCGCGTAAAAAAAAATACATCAAATTGATACAAATGAGCTAAATTCGATCGATCGTCAGAACTTTGAGCAGTTGTTAACACAATACTCTAACGTGTTTGCAAACAATTTATCCGAAATTGGTAAGTGTGATATATCTAAAATGACTATTGCATTAACTACCGCTATACCTATTTGTTTGAAACTATATCGTATTCCATTCGCCAAACGTAAAATTGTGTCGGAAATCGTATCCGATCTATTGGACAATAATATAATTCGCCCTAGCGAATCTTCATACGCCACGCCTGTCGTTCTTGTCGAGAAAAAGAATGGCGAACATCGGTTATGTGTCGATTATCGTAGCCTGAATAAGGTTACCGTAAAAAACCTTACCCCATGCCTATCATGGAAGAACAGTTCGCACAACTTTCGGGAAATAATTATTTTACAACCCTTGACTTTCGTACAGGGTATCATCAAATCGATATAGACGAAACCTCAAAACAATATACCGCGTTCATTACTACTGACGGGCATTACGAATATAACCGCATGCCGTTTGGTCTCGTAAACGCGCCAGCATTTTTCCAATGCATGATGAACAAAATAGTTGCGCAAATGCCTCGCGGGGAAGTGTTAGCTTATTTGGATGACGTTATCATTCCTAGTAAAACTATCGATGAAGGACTTAAACGACTCGAAACATTTTTAAAAAATTTTAAACAAAATAGACTTACATTGCGCTTGGACAAGTGCAAATTTTTCGAAAAGGAAATTGAGCACTTGCGCCATATAATTAACCGAAACGGTATAACTCCGGGTAAACGTAAAATAGCCGCGATCGCTGATTTTCCGCCGCCGAAAAATGTCACTGAAGTTCGTCGATTTTTAGGATACCGGATTTTTCCGAAAATTCGTACCGAACTATTCACTTATCGCTAAGCCAATAACACAACTTTTACACAAAACGGAGCAAGCAAATTTTTTGTGGGGTGAAACGCACCAACAATCGTTTTCGGAACTTATAAAAAAGTTATGTAATGCACCGCTTCTTGCACTTTACGATCCCGCCGCTAAGCATGAAGTACATACCGACGCGTCTAGTGTTGGACTCGCAGGGGTTATGTTGCAATCATGTCATGGAAAGAAGTGGCAACCAGTATTTTATTATAGCCGACATTGTACTGACGCAGAGAGCCGCTATCATAGCTATGAGCTGAAAGCGCTCGCAGTTGTTGAAACGCTCGACCGTTTCCGCATATATTTACTCGGAAAACCGTTCCGCCTCGTAACTGACTGTTCCGCGCTCGCAACAATTAAGGAAAATAAAGAACTTAAACCGAAAATCGCGCGTGGACGCGCTCAGCCGCATGCCAGTAGAACCGCCGAAAGAAATAGAACCTGCTGGTTTCGTACTTAATGTAAATGTCGATGCACGCGACTGGCTTCTAACGATGCAACTACAAGACGATGCGCTCCGTGAGATAATAAAAATACTCAATGGTGAAATGAAATCTGAAAGCGAAAAACAAGTGCGAAACGACTACCAAATCAAAAATCAAAGACTTTATCGAAAACAATCCGACGGTTTAACGTTTGTTGTAGGAAAATTTATTGGTTTCCAAACCTACGACGCTACGTAAAGAGCTACATCAGCGCTTGTGTACCGTGTTGCTACCAAAAGCATCGGCCGGGAAAAACTGAAGGAAGTATGCATTTCGGTCAAATCGATCCCGTTCCGTTCCGCTTGATTCATATCGATCATATGGGTCCGTTCGTTCGTAGTAAACGTGGAAATTGTTACGTTCTCGCAATATCAGACGCGTTTACAAAATTCTTAATCGTGAAAGCTGTGCGCGACACCAAAACCGCGCCTGTAATCAACGTCCTCAACGAAATATCAAGCTATTTTGGCTTACCGAACCAAATTGTAAGCGATCGAGGTACCGCGTTCACGAACGCGCCAACCAAATTATGGTAAATTTTCTTCGTACGACTACCGAAAACCCTAAGGATTGGGACTTGAAGCTGAAAGATCTACAATGGACGATCAACTCGCAACGTAACTCAACTACAGGTTATAGCCCGAATGAACTAGTATTCGATTTTAATTTACGCGACGCAGTACAAAACCGCCCACTTGCCACAATTCAAGAAGATTTATTTGAACCTGATACCGCCACCTCTATAGACCAGAAACGTGAACAAGCTGTTGTAAACATAAACGACGAACGTACTAAATGGAAATTGCGTTTCGATCAACGACATGCTTAACCAACCAAATATGACGAGAACGATCTTGTGGTGATCGAAAACGACCCTTCCGGTGTAGGTGAATCTCGAAAGTTAGAACCGAGATACCGTGGTCCGTACATCGTAGCCAAGGTTCTCGGCAACGACCGATACCTTATCGAAGATATTCCAGGGATGCAGCTAAAGAAAAAGAAATTCTGCTCTGTATTTACATCGGATAAAATTAAACGTTGGTGCAGCATTGCACCTGATCTTGATGACAATGACTTCGACAGTGAAATCGAGGTCGATTTACTTGCAGGAGTGGCCGAGCTGTCACCTCACTTGGCAACCCTCTCCTCCTCCTAATTACAACTCTGTCGGAGCTAACATAGCAGCTCAACAGTTTTCGAGTGAAGCCGACCGTGTACGCGAGAACATTTTTCTAAAGCTTTCATTATATTAAAAATACTTTATATATATCCACATTGAATGTGAATAAAATCATTATAAATGAATTTAACTTACAAATCGTGTTTGTGAATACCATTTATTTCGAATATTGGTAACTGAGTTCGTAAGTATATGACACTACCTTGTCACATACCGTATCGAGTTCCGTATGAATCAAGCAAAGTGCTTCAAATTCTTCGTCAAATCCTCTACCATTTCCAAATTACCATCCCCTAATGTACTCTTAGTTGAGTCTTTGTGTTCTCCATAAACGAAATTTCGATGATTACAATCAAAGCTTAACTGCTCGTGGGCTGACACAACCTCTTCAGCACCACCACACGCACGCTCATTGTGGACTGACGCAACCCCTTCAGCACCACCACACGCACGCCCATCGTGGACAGTTCTAAGCTCAACAATGCATTTTCTAAAGACCAAGTCTACCATCTTCAAAACGTCATTTCCTATCATTGCCGCATACGGTATGTCGCGCTTTCTTACCACGTAAAACTTCACTCAACACTACCTCATCAACGATTATCTCGGCCCTAAAGCTACCTATTTTTGTAAGTTCCCACCAATTGTTGCTTATCATTGGATAGTACTATATCACCAAGCTTCATTAACGTATCATACCTCATGATACATGAGCTGCATCCCGTGTCTACCAATGCACTGAATGTGAAATTTTTTAATGTTACATCTATGAATATCATTCCCCCTTTTCCCGCAACTTTAGCTTTCCGACTACTTAATGTATTTACCTGCTCACTTTTCACTACTTTGTCTCTGTGATCTTTTTTACATTCGTGAGCATAATGACCCTTTTGCTTGCGCTTAAAACAGGTTACCTCGCTTGAATCCACCTCTTGACATTCTCTTGCCAAATGACCCTCTTCATTGCATCTGAAACATTTTCTCTTGTATTGCGATTTGTCCTCCGAATTTTTGCTAGAAAATATTTGAGATGTACCCACTTTACTTGACGATATTTGTGGACCTTTAATTTTTTCGTACACGCGAATCTGTTCTTTCAATTCCCGTATATTGTTGCCCTGATACAATATGCCCTTATTTGCTCTAACTTCTGGTATGCCATCAACAAAATACTCTACAACACTCTTTTCGTACCCACGCAATTTATTTATCGATTTCCAACAGGGCATAAAGATATTTCTGTAAGCTTTCTTTTGGATGTTTACGTCTATTTCTTAGCTCGCGGTATACCTCGGATGCGCACAACTTCTTTCCGAACTCTTCAATAAATGCTTCCTTCACACTACCCCAATTTCTGACTCTTGCCAACCCCCGCGCGAATAATTTCGCTGCCCCCTTGAGCAGTTGTTTGGCATAAACAAATTTTTGCAAGTCGTTCCATCCGAACGTAGATGATGCGTCCTCGAACTCTTCAACCCAGTGGCATACACCATAGGTATTGTCACAAAAAAATAATTATTGTTTACTGCCGCATCTACACAAATTCAAATCTACGACAAATTCATTATATGTAGTCGATTCGCTATCGCTTTCGTCTTTCTCCCGTTCGTCGCTCAGAACTATATGCTGTAATAAACGCAACTGTAACACAGCAACCTAAACAAGAGCGGAGAGCGTCGCGTTTTCCACCGTCTAGAGCTACCGCTTAGTTGTCGTGAGAAATTTTTGACAGATAAAAGACGCTGCCGCTCTTGTTTAGGTTGCTCTGTAACTCTTTCTTTCTTCCTGTTACACTCATATTAAGTTCCCTCAACAAGTATGTAGCCATTCTTACTAGAAATTAGATTTAAAATTAACATTTTCTTTTTTTTTTCTCTCTTGCACAACTAAAAGCTACATCCATTTACGCAAAGTAAAATAATTCAAAAACAATTCAATATATACATACATACATATGTATGTACGAATACTTAAATTTAATGTTCTCACGCTCCTCTGCTATACCGTTTCTTCCGCTTTCGTTCCACATGTACCACTCTCGATGTCATATTTCTCTCTTTTTATTTACTCGTACTCTTATTCCATTATGCTGCTTTTCTTTACTGGTTACGCTGTTTCGGTCTAGCACTCGCATTTAATTATTCGTTTTTACTTTCATTATATCGTGTTGTTTTTATTTATTGGTAACATTGTTTCTGTCGAGCTTTTCGCTTCTTATTTCATTTAGCGTCTTTACTTTTGTTCTATCATGTTGTTTTCCTTTATTTGTAACACTTTTTGTCTAGCTTTTCTCTTTTTATTTCATTTACCGTCTTTACTTTTGTTCTATAATGTTGTTTCCTTTTATTTGTAACACTGTTTCTGTCCAGCTCTTTCACTTCTTATTTCTCTACGTTTTTACTTTTGTTCTATCGTATTGTTTTCTTTTACTTGTAAAACTATTTCCGTCTTTCATCTTCGCTATATTCTTTCGGAAATTTGCATTCCCACTTTGTTTTTGTCACTGCTCACCTACACACTCTTTCGTCTCTCGAATGTTCATTACCCATTCCTTGAAAATAACCACACTCGTTTTCCAAAATTTTGACTCCTTATTATTTCTCCCCAATTGAATTCTTTATACCAAATTTGAAGGAATTCGCGACACTGTGTAGTAAAATATTGAATATTTTGATTTCTTATAAATTACCGTTATATGAGAGATTAACGTGGCTTTAGTCTGACTTCTATAATTTTCGAAATTTCACGGATTTGCTTTTAGACATGAAATGCAATATATTCACCAACTTTTTGGAGTTTGATGGCATAGTTTTTGAGATGTACCCAGTTGTTCGAAAGTGGGTAGAGCCACGCCTATTACCATTTTTTTATTCCGTGTATTTGATTGTGCAACCTCAGTCTACATTATAAATTTAAGCAAACCCCCTTTAATAGTTACTTTAATGTCGCATTTTTTTGATTTGTTAAAATTACCATTAAATGAGAGGTGGGCGTAGGTTGGTCCGATTTATACAAATTTGGAACTTCGCTTACTTACATCAAAATGTTATATTCACCTTTTAAGTAGTTGCAGAACAACTTTTGCAAAGTCGAATCTATTTGGTCTACTTGTAAAATAAGGCTGTCCCAATCGGCAAAATGCGGTGAAATAGGGTACATTTTTTGTACTACTTTGCTAAAGACCATAGTACCTTTTTAATTTTTACGCTAATTTAATTAGAAAGCAGGAAAATTAATTATAAGATAGCACTACAGTTTTAAGATTTTGGTAGGGGTTAAACCCAAAAAGCCGCCTATTGGGTCCGCCAATAAGGGCACTGCACTTGAGGATAAACTGATATTTATGCAATTTCTGTCAGATAATTACTTGGCAAGTCCTTATTTAAATTCAAAATTCTTCTTCACAACCGCCGCCTCTTGTGTCAAATTCTTCCTGAGTCTAATTATGCCTGGATATGTGCCATTTAAACGTTTCCGCTTTACCTTCGTGCAAGATGTTTGGTATTTTCAATAAATTATATCAGTTTAATGCAAGAATGATAGAACATGGATGTGACGTCACACCAAATTTACCGGTGGAGAGGACTGAGAGGAAACACGTTGGCATTAATGTTACTGTTGAAAAAGTTATATAGAATACACCCGATTGCGAGTATACCTATGTGCATACACGATTTTTGTAAAATAAATCTGTTGTTTCGTAGAAATTCACAGCACACGGTGCAAATATGTGTGACTAAATCGACGCGAAAAGTTGCCCTATATGTGCAAAATGATTTTCATACAAATTTTTTCATTTCCCGTGCGAGGGTTCAAAATTGCACAGTTTGCGATTGCGTTGCGCCTTAAATGAAAAAAAGATCCAAATGAAAAAGCGAATAATCTTCATTTTCGAAGTACTAAATTTACAATACTATTTATACGTTTTCCTCAACCAACAATATGTGCATTTCAATGGCCTATCAGAAGTAAATTTGAAACCAAACCTTATTAATTTTTTCCCAAACCTGTATAAAATTACAAAATTTTAGTTACATATTTAGTAAAACTTAATACTACTTTATGCCTCTCTAAAATCTAGAACCTATATTTTTTTCTAGGGAACTAAAATCATTCCAACCCTAGCTGTTTACTTGTATAATTTTCATTAAGATAAAATCTTATAAGTACATCTCTTATAGATTTATAACTTTTTATAATAAAGTTCACCTAAGCCTCTAAAATTTCTTTTATTGAATTGGATATACCAATATCCAGGAGAGTCGATAGTGGTCTCAGCGATTCATTCATTCCATAAAGACCAGCCAAATTGGGAATCATACTTAGAACAATTTTTGCAGCATTTCCTGGCATATTTGGTAAACAGACCATTCGTGGATTGGTACGGAAAGGTTTGAACTCTTAAAAAATCTACATGGTGTTGCAACTCTACAAGCACAAACGTACAAAGAATTGACTTCCAAATATACCGAAGATTTTCAGACGAAATGATACGTGACCGAATTATAGTTCTTACACCGTATGATCAGTGCGTAAAGCAGCTCTTCAAAAATTACAACCATCAGTGCTCTTAATTGCCGAAATGTTCGAAGCAAATACTAAAACTGTAGCAACTATTAAAGAAAACGCGAATAAATGCAATGCAGAGAACGTATCACTCCCACCCTCCCTATAACAGAAAATCGGAAAAAATCGAATTTTTTCTGGTATGGTGAAATTTGGCGAGATTTTCTGTTACAGGAACAGTGGGAATGATGTAACTTCTTTGTAATCAACGTTCTTTAGGGCAATACATACAAGAAATAATTGGAACAAGTAGGGTGAACAGCATGGATCTAATCAGATTTTAATATCAGTCGGCAAAAGCAGAGAACGTATATTATAGAGATTATATAGCTCTCAATACATTCCGTATTTCGTTCCGCTGCCGGGGGGTCTGCTGTACACACCGCGCTCTTTTTTTCCACCATTTATACACAGCAGACCCACTTAATTAAACAGTAGAGACCCATATTAACAGTGCTAGAGCGTGAATTTGTAGTTAGAGAGAAAAATAATGTAACTTATCACTGGTGTTGCAGGTGATTAATTTGGTTTTAATAATATATAAATTGTCTATTATCATGTAAATAAATAAATATTTCATTGAAATTTCGTTTTTAATTATAATGTAATATAAACGAATTTAATATAATGGCTCTTTTTATTAAAATTTATGTCAAAACTTCCGTTTTCTAGTAACTGATGATGTGAAAAAATTTAAAATTTAATTTCAATTAACCCTGCTGTTAGGTTAAGACCATTTGGTCCAATTTTTTTTTGTTTTCTTTGTAACTTTGGAACGGTGATATATACTGTCTAAATTTTTCAGCTCAGGTGGTCTTTTTATAAAACAATATTATGTGCGAAAATTTAATTCTCTGACTTAAAACTGGACTAAGATAAATTGAAAATTACGAATCTTAGGTTAAGGGACCATTTGGTCCATAGTATATTTTCTTTGATTTTCTTTACATTAATTTTCCAAAAATAAGTATTTATTAGTTTGTTCGATATTTTTTGGCACTACATGATGAGCAAAAAAATGTTTTTCGGTTGGTTTTGCAAATAAACGCACTGCAAATGGAGCATTTTACATCAGACTTAGACTTGCAGCAACTACAAATTCCTCGCTTTCGAGCTCCTGAACTACAAGCATTTTTAGAGCAGGCCACTGGTGCTGGGTTTTACCAGAGTTGAGTAAATAATAAAATAATAATATTTAGCAAGTATTGAACCAAACTAAATATAAAGACTAAGATTAAATTGTTATTTTGTATGAAAACTGCAGTATGGACCAAATGGTCCTCTAACCTAAGATTCGTAAGTTTTTTTTAACCTAACAGCAGGGTTAAGATAATTTTTTAAACACTTTTTTTTAATATTAAATAATAACAAACATAATAGTTTGATAAAATAATTTAATGCTTTTTTTTTATATTGCGTTTCTTAAATTATTTAAATAAATGAAAACTTTTCAATATTTTTGTATATTGATTCGTAACGAAATGATTTCCAAAAATTTATGAAAGTTGATAAATATATCGTATTGAATTAAAAAAAAATGCATAAAAATTAGACATGGCACGAAAAAGCTGGGATTCGAACTATCGGGCAAAAGCTAAAACATGCAATATGATAATGTGGCCGGCGACTAAACGCGCTAAGCCACAGCAGACACTATGAGAAGCCTGCTTAAACGGCAATTATGCAAATCATAGCAATGTGTGGGTAAAATGAAACAAAGAAGAAAAAGTAGTACCCCAGAAAAAATCTGCTTTTTGATTGTCAGCGGGGCAAGTAGAGACGGAAGAGGAGTTATGCAACAATTTGGATTAGAGAAGGGAGGAAAGGGAAAGGGGACGGTAACGAAAAGAATATTCTTTTCTGTTTTTCGGCAACTTTTGTGTCGATTCGCCAACTGCGCGTGCAGAAAAATGCCAGCAATTTGTCAGACTACGCTGCCAAAATACAATTTTGTCTGATATTGCGATGTTGAAAGTTCCGCCGATGGTTTGCAAAATTGAAGATTTTGGCATTTTTGTGTTCGTCGCGAAAAAGACTGTTGAGGGGAACATTTGCGTGCGCGGGGAGATGAAATGCTCGCGCTTATGAATGAACGGCATTTTTTTTAGGAATACGCACACGCGTTTATGAATGAATTTTTTGTTGTTTTGTTTTGATGTGTGCATGTACATATATATGTATGATTGTATACTTGATGACATTTTAGTTATTTGCGACTTTACATTCAAATGTAGTTATGCATGTAGTATTCTCTGGAAGTATACATATGCTAGTGCAAGAATTTGCAAAAAAGTAAAAATTTAAATAAATTTTTAGTCATAAGCGCGGGGCCCGGTTCCGAACTCGCGCAAAACGTAAGCATAAAGAACATTGCGGTGCCTCTTGAAGCAACTGGACCACAGAATACAATTATTTTGCTTAAACTTAATCGCTACTTGATTCAGTTTCCCGTGAATAATTTTTGCCAAAACAAATTTTTGATACAAATGAACAAATTTGTAATAGACATATGTATGTAGATCGCATATTATTTCGCATGTACAGAAAAAGGAAATCATAATAGGAAACCAAATGAATATCCTTGGATATTTTAATATTTCACATTTTTTTCCTTTTTTAATAAATTCAACAAATAATTTTAGTTTAAGCCAATTTTTTTTCATTTATTTTAAAAATTTCTTTAGCTTTTTCCTCTTATATTAAATATTATATACGTTTTATATATGTTTTATATGGATATTTTAATATTTCCCATTTTTTCTTTTTTAATAAATTCAACAAATAATTCTAGTTTAAGCCAAATTTGTTTCTTTTATTTTAAAAATTTCTTTATCTTTTTCCTCTTATATTAAATTTTATATATGTTTTCAAACAAACCATAAAACTACACAATATGCAAATGTGAAATGCCGTCTGTAAAACAGCAAATGAGCCAAGTTGCTTTGGCATATGCGTGCTTGCATACAATCAAAATTGACTCAATGCTATCATTTACATATTTAAATAATCCAAATTTCTCGTTAAATATGAAAATATAACTATTTAAATTCTTCCTTTAATTCATTTATATCATTGCGAAATCTAATATTGGTACAAGAACAATCAACTTAAATTTGAATTTATTCTCTGTTAAAAGAAATATTGTCTCTGCTCAGCTCTGTTAACTTGCCGCTCTCAATGTGGTGAATTTCCATAAGTGGGCCTATTGAAGATTTTTCGACTTTTGACAATTCACACTGAAATTCGGTCATGAGGCTTCTCATTTAAAAAAGTCAAATTAGTTCTCGTATTGTGAATTGGAAAAGATTTTCTGTTCGAGGAACGGTGGGATGGGATGCACTTTCTTTGTCATCTACGTCCTTTGAGCATGGTAAACAAGAACAGCGTTTGAATGAACACAGAATAAAGCCGATACTCAGGTTGTGGCAATTCTCACTCAACGGAACTGTGTAAATTTCGGAACTCAGAAAAAAAGGGGCGCATAGCAGCTGGAATTTGTTTTTTCGAATAAAATATGAATTAAATATATAAACCTGCTTAAAACATATTGCTATTGTCCATATTTTCTAAATCCGTGCGAAAAGGTACATAAATTACATTTAGTTATTATTTAAGAGAAAATATAACGCACCAAAGAGAACAGGTAATTTATTTTTTGTACACGTGTAGTCTCGCTCAGACACTTGTCGCTGGCAGAGCACAAATAAAAGTCATTAGAAGTTTCTTCAAGTTTGATGCTATTAAAAATAAGTATATATGCAACGCGAGCAGTGATATCCATTTAGCGAGCATATAACAAACTTTAGGCTTCATTGTGAAGGGCATCAAAACAAAACACAAATTAAAATTTCTTACGAAGTGAACAAAGGGGACTTTATTTCCGCAATTAAAAAAAAAGTTACAAAAGATGGCAGACCATTTGTTCATTTGGATAGGTTGGAATTTCGGGAAGTTATTGAACCAATTTATAATGCGATATCGACCCTGCATGTCGTATAAAGATGTGTCTAATGCTTATCTCCACTTTTATACATCCACTTATGTTTTTCTCTCTTTCAATAACCCACAAACGCGGCCACTTAAAAAAAATCACAACCAATGTGTTTCTGCATTTATTTACTGTTAATAAACGGGTGCGACCTTCTATTATTGCACCATGTGCATTGACACGCCAGGTGTAGTGAATGCAATAACAGTCTCTGTCACCAGAATATCAAATTAAACTATTTCTAATTTGGGCGGCGATAATGAGCAGGTGTAGTGCTCCCACTAAAATATGAAATGAAATCCCACTAAAATGAAATTTTTAAGATCTTTAATAAATATTCGGTTATTTAATCAAACAAGCACAAAATAATAAGAACTTTACAATGCAATAAGAACTTATGGTTTAAAATAAATAAACCGATTTATTTGTATTTTTACGCAAAACAAATTCTATGAAAAACATATTTAATTATATACGAATTTAATATTTTAAATGGAGTGCTCTTCACGGTATGTAGTTACAGTTGAGCGGCTATACTCAATTCCGACTACTACGTACCCGTTCGTGCACTCTGGGCAACGGGAGTAACCCATGTGCGACATACGGTAACCAACACGCGTAGGGCCTTGGGTCACGGGTGAAAAAGAGGGAGTTCTAATGGGGGGAGTGACTTACCTGGTTTAAGGGAAGCTCCCAGCGTCTATTTACCAGTAGGTACAACTGCAAATGGGCTTCTGCCTTGGTGCAAGTTGCTCGCTGTAAAAATGTGTCCTTAGAAACAAAATATACTGCCTACAGAGCCACGCAGCGATCGGGCGCAAGGAGAGCTGTGTGGGAACGCTGAGAAAGAAAGAGACAGAGGTGCTATCCAAAAGGAAAGGCGCCGAAAATTGAGGCGGTGACTTATAGGAGATTTCAAGACCGAGTCAAATTCCTGTTAGAACATGAACGGCGGCCAGGGACTGATGCCTAAAGCACACTTATATTGCAGAGGGATATGCACTTTTCCACTTTACTAAATGCCCTCTCCAAGCTGGATGGAGAAGCGAAGCGAATGGGTACTATCAGCTGTTTGAGCTTTACCGCAACATAGACATAGTTAGCTATGTGCCAAAAACACCACTTCGAAATAAATACTCGAGTTCTTTCACTTAAACCGAGTATTTTTTGTATTTCGATTCGTGTGTACGAGTATTTGGTTGGTACTGAGTACATTGTACAAGTATTTACTCGTAGCAAAAGTAATCAAACGGGTAACTATGGAGGCCTTCACCTCCCCATATTTGAGAGACTATCAGAGCATAGTCCAGTACTGTCGAGGTATGTCTTTTTGTGCGTTTCCAAGAATCAACGCTGTATGCTTATGCGCAATAGCTATACGTGATCGTTGTTCTGAGAGGGCTGGGTCAAAGCGTTGCGCGTTTTCCGTAACGTGAACTATCCTGGCTGGGAGCCACTAAATAGTCCAGTAACTAACGGAGCCCTCTGGGAGTAGAACCAAACCCATCTGTAATCGATGGCAATAGCCTTTGTATGCCACCCGTCGGATTATACTGTGGAATCGAAGAAAGAAACTAAAAACGTTTTACAAACTGATAAAGATGCCGACGCTGTTAAAAGGTCGAGAAGGCAGATGCCAAGTGGTTCCGAGGCTCATGCGATGCGGATTTTCTTAGTGGTATGCCACAACCGTGCTTGACGCCGGGATTAAGCTGATCCACAAACGACGGGGGTCGGGTAGACCATATACGGATTTAGATCGGCCGAGCACATACTGGTAAGTGGAACTACCTCGGGAGAACCAAGGAGATGTATTCTGTAAGTAATAAATTTAATATCACATATCTCATTCCAGAAAGGTCATTGTGACTCAGAGGGTTTCCAGACCCAATTATTATGTTAGGTTCAATACGAACACAACCAATAAATCGTTCACATACCTTGCCCCTAAAGTGTTTTCCAAATAAAAGAGTGCCTACGATCGAAAGAATATATATACAATTTTTGAAGCAGACATCCCACCAGATTTGAAAGTGCTTGTCTCTGTCCAAAGCATACCCAAAACTGTAACTGACTGTCGCAGATATGTCAACGAGGTGACTGAACAGTTCGCTTTGGACTTGGGCAATAATCTTGTAAGGCCCGACGAAAGAAAAACTTTTCACTTTCGTACAAATGTAACTCGAATTTACACTCAATTTTGCCACTTTTGGCCGTTTGGACCATAAAATGGACTTTTTTATCATTTTTAAACCGCGTTATGACATTTTGAAAAAAATATAAATTTTAATTCGGTCAATTAGTAAACCTCTTAGGATGAATAAAAAATAGCATTTTCTAATAGACTTAATATCTACTAGCAAGTATTTAGTGCACAAAAAATATGCACTCGGTATGAAAAAACAGTTTTTAGAACACGGCGTAAACACATTTTCAATTACATTTTGAATGCAAGAACAAAAATAATACATAATAATGTATATAATAATAGGTAAAATGTTTGCAACACGGGACCCACGAGCTCCTCGTCGTTTTTAAGTTGTGGTTTGTCTCAAATTACAGCGTTCACAGGGAGATAGTTGATGATGGTGGTGAATGTCTTGTATAATCTTGTTTAAGGCTTTTCTGTACCCTGTCAGGGCCCGTGGCTATCTGATGATGTACAGGATCACATCCATAAATTCGCGGATATGCCTTCTGACATGATAATAGGTAGCTCGACTTCGTGAAGCGCCTGTGTGGTTGCTTCGGTTTTCTACCCAAATAAATTACGTTCTCTAGAGTAAATCGATTTAACATTTTTAATTTTGTTTTCGTCCACTTCTCTTCTATCCCTAAAACTTGTTGAGCTCATTCATTTATTTTCATAAACCTAAGTATAATTTATAGCTCGCTTAAAAAAAAAAACATTCACATAGCATTTAAAATAGCAGAGAATTTAGGGCCAATCTCACGGACCAACACTAATACAGAGGACCACCCACTAAACAGGCAAGATATTCAAACTGACTTGCGAATGCCAATACAGCCTCTTAGGACAGATAGGACATAATATAGGGACAAGGTTTCACGAACACATACGATACTATAACGACAAGACACAGGTACCCACAGCAATACTTGAGTCTAACTTTTCAAACCATATGTACAACAATTAGAAAACAGCCAAAATTAGGAAACCAGCTAAAATTCTGAAGGTACTTGAGAATGTGGAAATATACAAACAGAAAGCATTTGTCGGCAGAAAAATATACGAACAGGCGAACACAAACTCAGACGTAATATTTAAGCCTTTAAAACTTGTTTATGCAAAACAGAACAATTAATTAGGTAGAAAAACAGTTATCAGCATACGGAACGAACACACAATATCCCAAAAGAACATAATTGCTTCTATCTGCATAATGCAGGAATGACCGCGAAAGAACCCAAACTTGTAAATTACATAACAAAATTTGACAAGGGATGCCAGGAAATCATTCCAACATACATCAACTTTACAATATTATTTGTTAATCTTATGAATATCTTCGAGGCTACAGTACGATCCGGTTATAACGACTTCCAAGGGTTCGGTGAAACTACTTCGTACTAACCGAACGTCGTTTTTTCGTATAATTCTGGAAATAGTTGATCATCAGTAATCACTAACCACATGCCATATATGCCTTCGCTTTTCTGTCACTGGGTAACATGTAACGTGTTGTGCGAAGCTTCTAATTTTCTGTGAAATTTTAAGACTTTCGTCGTTCTAAACTGACAATTTATTCATAAATTACGTCGCTTAAGGCGGAGTCGTATTAAGGCAGTAAACTACTTCCTACTAGGCGCTGATCCTGGTTGGGTTGACGATCAATAGCACCTGGGCACTTCAGTTGGCGTACAAAAGTTATTAAATATTTGCAATTTCAGCTGAATGTGCCCGCCTGGGCCAAGCCTTTAATTACACGGTGTTACAGTGATTCTAAACCTTTGAAGTGACACAGTGGACAATGATGGTCTTGTTTAGTACAACACAAAAATGGGTTTGAAAAATTTGTAACATCCTCAAATTTTTGATTTATGTCCCAAACCCCGTTTTTTAGTGCTTTTGGTCATTCAAAAATTTCTACCCTCGTAATTTTTTAACCGATTTTAGATTTTCAAACGGATTTTAAAAACGTCAGTGCTCTCTGAACAAATCTTTGTTAACATATATGTACTTAAAGAACATTAGATTACCTCTAAAATGAGCTATCAACCATCAAAAGCCAACATAAATTACACTGTCCGACAAAAAAAACAAAGTGAATATACTTTTGAAGCGACCTAGTAGAGATTGTTCATCTGGTCGAATAGTACACGAAACCACGTTCAAATTATTTCTAACACCCCCACTAAAATAACTAAAGTCAAAAAAACCGTTTTTTTAGTTTTTCGTCTTAAAAAATTTATAAAAAAAAAAATGTCAATCGAATTGAAAATACTCAACGGTTTTGGATAGGTGAATGTTTACACTTTCGAAATATATATGGTGTTTTGTTAATTTGAAAAGAGTATGACGTGTTTTTTTTTCGCTAGAAGTTGAATTTTCCGCCCAATTTGCCTGTTTTTTCGATTTTATTGAATGTAAGAAGAATTACAAGGTAAAACGTTAATCATTACATCGTTGGCCATTAATGCAGTCATTATAACTCCATATTCTGAAATGACTTTACGTAATTGACTATTTATTCGCCATTAGTCACTCACCTAAGTAATTACGACTTGATTGAGTCATTACTGAATAAGTCATTACTACATCATATACATAAGCTAGTTGCATTCAATATTAAGGTAGTACACATATTTTCACCAATCTGTGAACACGAGATCAATCGCATAAAAAAGGCAAAATGTGTGTTGGATTATGACAAATTTCTTCATTTACACCCGGTACCCCTTGAGGGTAGATTTTGGATTATGCTGCCTAACTTGAAAACTTGAAGTCCTTTTTGAAAGAAATTAATTGGTATCTTTAAGTAGTGACAGCCTGTCGATGATATTTAACCAAACATGATCATTCCTTTCCAATTTGTGCCGAAAAAATGACGCCAAAATCGAAAAAACAGGCAAATTGGGCGGAAAATTCAACTTCTAGCGAAAAAAACACGTCATATTCTTTTCAAATTAACAAAACACCATATATATTTCGAAAGTGTAAACATTCACCTATCCAAATCCGTTGAGTATTTTGAATTCGATTGAAAAATTTTTTTAATAAATTTTTTAAGACGAAAAAACTAAAAAACGGTTTTTTGGCTTTAAAAAAAGATTTTGGGGGTGTTAGAAATCTTTTGAACGTGTTTTCATGTACTATTCGACCATATAAACAATTTCTTATAGGTCGCTTCAAAAGTATAAAACACTGTCGGACAGTGTTATAGAAGTTGCGGATTTTTTGGCAAAAACAAAATTTTCGTTCTTTTTGCCCATTTTAAGTATTACATCACATTTAGTGTAGCAACCATCATTTTCTTTGATGCAAACAGAAAGAAAGTTTTCCATAAAATTGGGTTTTTATTTGATTCAATTCACTTTTATATTACAATTTCAATTTTCGTTAAAAATGTTTACTTGATCTTTTACGTTTGTAAGAGAGGTCGTCAGTTTCACGTTGGAGCGAGCAACAGTAATTAGCCAGAATTCTGATGAGAATGCAAAAAGTGAACTTTAATAGACATGTTACATCCCATTTCTCCATAAGCCTCCAGAAATTCGACGTAATTAGCACTCGTTTTATTCCCTAAAAAATTCTTGCACAAAGAAATAAAGCCCAGCCATGCTCTTTTTCATGTGATTTCAATTATTTAGTAAAATTTTCATCGAGCTTTCGAATTTGAGGCCCGACAAAAGTACCTGTAAATTGTTATCGATGCATTAAATTGCGTGTAAATGTAATTTAGCTATTACACTATAAACATGTCAATTTTAACTTGCGTTTATGTGAACACTAACTTTTTTTTGCAGTTTTGCGCGCCGCTCATTAATTTGAATCTTTACATATATCGAGTTTGAGTAAACAAGTTCACTCTTACTTGCCAAATTAAAATAAACAAGTTACTAGCACAATCTTTGATTTTTGCGTCACTCAATCTTGGGAAGACGGATTTCAAGTGCAAAAACCCCTCACTTTCTTTGTCAAGTCGTTTAACGAATTGCTTTATGTAGTCTAACTTCAAGTGCAATGGCGGCAAAATAATATTGCCTGTTTTTACTAATGGAATGTTGAGGACATTCTTTTTTTCGATCTGAAATATCTGTCTACGTGGCCAGTCGGTACGCTTGTAATATCCTTTTGCACAACTGTCCCATTCACACATATAACAGGGAAAACCCCCTTGCATTCCAAGAAGTATGGTCAGAACTTTAATATAATACTTTTAATTTTTCGCTCTCACATGAAATGTTAACTGAAGTCACACATGTTTACATGTAAACATTGATAACTTTATGTAAACATTTTCATGTAAACACCTTGAATGAGACTAGATTATGATGCATTTTAACTATATGCGGAATGCATATGAACAAAGAATCCTTGCTGCACGTAATGTGATGTGATATAGTTAGTTAAACTAACGGAAAATTTGTTTTTGGGAAAAAATCATATCTTCCATAATTTTTGTTCGATTTTGATAAATAAACGATTGTTTTGATAGTAATCAAATGTACTTTAAGACTATATTAAGGCAAATAATTTATGTTTTCGAATTGTTGATGCAAAATTGCGTTGAATGTGCAAAAATGCAGAAAAAATTAAAAAGTTTCAGATTTAGGCGAGAAAATTTAACTTTTCTCTTGTTGGACGGGCAAAATCATGTATATATTCGAAAAGCACTGATATTTGGCTTCCAAAATTCTTGAAAATCTAAAATCGGTTAAGAAATGGCCGAGTTAGAAATTTTCAAATGACCTAAAACACGAAAAAACAGTTTTTGGGACATAAATCAAAAATTTGAGGGTGTTAAAAATTTATCGAACACGATTTCGTGTTGTATTTGACCATACCAACGACCTCTACCATGTGACTTAAAAGGTTCATGCGATTTTTTTTGTAACACTGCGTTATGCCTATATTTTAATTGTTAATCACTACCCTACAACAACAGTGACAGTCAATTGATTGGTCGTGCGATACTCATTGGTGAAAGAAATCTTAATCAAGTACTTCAAGCGAATCTTTAAAATAAATTAATAAGAAAAACGTGATGTAAACATCTGTGTATATGTGATTTTGTATCTTCCTTTAACTAACTAATTAAAAATATCGCACCCTTCTAGTCAAAAAGGGTACATATACAAATAAATGGTGATCAATTATAATATATACATATATGTGATATATAATCGTACCACTGCTTTCTTTAAACACTTTTTTTAATACGATGCCTTATTAGCTCTACCAATGATGTATATTGGAACGATTTTCCGTGATCCCTTGTCGAATTTGGTTCGGAGACAAACCGTTTTTAGACTTAACATGCTCCAGTTTCTTCGTAGATATATTGCCTACATAAATATAACATGTGTTATACGTCGCTTGAATATACATACATATCTATGTAAAATATAAATATAATCATTACATTTTTATTAAAATTTTTATTTTCTATAAATAAATATAAATAAACTATTTCAACATAAATACAAAAATGGAACTACACAGCAACTCGTGAATGGAAAGTTGAGCTTTTGTGTGCAATCACGATACCGTATTGGAAAGCCATCACCAAAATCGGTGGCCGCAACCCTGATATTTCTTCATTTTCTCCCTGTTTGCTGTGTCATTCCAAGTGCGATTTCTATGTCTGACATTTTATATTAGTCCTTTTGTGACAGTTGATTTTGCCGTTGAATTCGTAACCATCAAGTAAAATGGGAATTCAATGTTGCGGGCATTCTCTTTTCTTCATAATATTAGTTTCACGAAAATTACTATATAATAATAATAATATACTAATTTGGCGATTACACTTTAGCTTGATGTTTGGCCGAACTTCTCCTCAGATCTGTGCGCAGGATTTGTCCCAGGGGGTTTTTATTTTATTTTATAAAATAGAAGAAGTTCTTCATAGAACCCCATTATTCAATGGATGTGCATCAAAATGTATTTACATATTTGATAAATAAGAATAAGTTAAAGTTACAAATACTTCGTTTCATCAACTTTAACGCATCGATGAATGTTCAGTGCAGCCAATCCGTTTAGGCCATTTTCACTCATGGTAGACCAGAGACAATTTTTCAGTTGACCTTGTGTTCAAAAAGAGCTTTCGTTCATCTGTGTCGTTACTGGTGGAGCAGCCATTATAAGCAAGATTTGATGAACATTAGAGAAAACACTTTTGTTGCAGACATCAAGTGCTTCAATAGAATTGTGGATATTTTCATCCAAAATTCGTCTTCGCCAAACTCTTCATTGGTCAACAAATAGTACAGCACAGGCTTTTTCATCAAGAGTTGAAGTTTTCGATGGGGAAATGCATACGAAATTCGAAAGTGTTTTACGATGTTTTAAAAAACGGTCTTCAAGATAAGTTTCGAATAAATCCAGATGTGGTATGTAAGTAGATATCCGATAATACTGTTCAATGTCACTAGTCTCTACATTGCACTGATGAATCTTGATAAAGCCAGAGAATGAATCGAATCGAGCCCTTGCAACGGAACCTGACAATTTAAGGCTTTAATCGCTGTTAGAAGCTGAAACGCTGCAGCAGTTGCTTTTTAATCTATCCAGGTATTCGAAATGTTTTTTCAAGGCCCTTATAACTTCTGGTTGTATAAGTTATGACTAATTCGAGACGTTCTACCCACCTCGTTGCAGAGGACTGCTTCAATTTAAACCCTGAATCATCTTGAATGTTTTCGTTTTTCGCTGTCACTAGATGCACTAGATGGAGCAACAGACAAATTTCTTAGAACAATTTTTTTTGAACAGAAAAGGTGTGCTTCAAAAATTATTTCGATCCTTCTCTACATATAACTTTTTTTAATTAATAAAGTTCTCGATTTGATTTTTCAAAAACTTTACGGTCTATACGGTTTCTAAAAATCCAAATCTCGATTTGATTTTTCAAAAACTTTACGGTCTATACGGTTTCTAAAAATCCAAATCGAGAACTTTATTCATATTCTGTAGCCTAATGTACCTTCAGTTACAATACCATCTTCAACTTGTGGTGTGTGCCTTGATGTTGTAACAAAAATTGAGGGTCCTATAGTTTTACACCGGCTCCGAACGGCAAATGAGTTTTGTGACCTTTTAAGTCGTATGGCAACTTGATACTCAAGTCCATCAGCTGATTACATAGTGTTTGCAAATAAATTTTCGTTATACAAGAAATCTTCCGCAATTAAACAATGAATAATTTATCATTAATAGAAGTATCCGAAATGAATAAAGTTCCATGGAACATGAATCTTTCGTCGTACCGATAGCATACTATCAAAATAGAAGCTTATGAATCAATTTCACATAAATGAAAATGACTGTAGCGGGTGTGTGGATTATTTATTTGAAAAACTTTCAAATAAGCGATAAATTTAAGTTAATTTATATTTTTCGTCAGAGCGTTCAACTTGAGAGCCATTCTTTGATCATGTAACTGCACGGTAAATAAAGCAATGTATGGTAAGTTAAAGGATCTAACGTGATACTTTTTTAATATGTTTATAAATTCTAACTTTTTCCTTGAGGTATTAAAGCATTTATTAAAGTATGACTAAAGTGAATATTCGAAAAAATTGCGACCAGAAAAATTGCCAAGTCTCTAGTCTTATGATAAAGTCACTTATTTGTAAGCTGGTTCCGAACAGACAACAAAACAATTGAGGAAATCGAACTGATCCACTATTTATTTACCTTCTTCTGCCATTTTGATCAAATATGCATATATGTAGATTTTTAATTTGTACATATATTTTAAATAATTGTTTACATAATATGCAATAACCAGAAAATAGAAGCTTATGAATCAATTTCACATAAATGAAAATGACTGTAGCGGGTGTGTGGATTATTTATTTGAAAAACTTTCAAATAAGCGATAAATTTAAGTTAATTTATATTTTTCGTCAGAGCGTTCAACTTGAGAGCCATTCTTTGATCATGTAACTGCACGGTAAATAAAGCAATGTATGGTAAGTTAAAGGATCTAACGTGATACTTTTTTAATATGTTTATAAATTCTAACTTTTTCCTTGAGGTATTAAAGCATTTATTAAAGTATGACTAAAGTGAATATTCGAAAAAATTGCGACCAGAAAAATTGCCAAGTCTCTAGTCTTATGATAAAGTCACTTATTTGTAAGCTGGTTCCGAACAGACAACAAAACAATTGAGGAAATCGAACTGATCCACTATTTATTTACCTTCTTCTGCCATTTTGATCAAATATGCATATATGTAGATTTTTAATTTGTACATATATTTTAAATAATTGTTTACATAATATGCAATAACCAGATTGTTTCCAATTTTAAAGAGAGGTAATGATGAAGGGAAAAAGTTTAAAAAGTATATTAAGATTTTCCATTTCAAGATAACCGGTCCGTTCGGGTAATGTTTTTCTTTATCAGAGACATATTTTTTCTTATGGCCAAAAATTATTTAATTTCGCTGTAAAAATTGTATTGAATTGCATACAATTTTTTTTTAAATGCACATTGATAATTCAACTTGCAGAATGTACATTTTTTTCAGAAAGTGTTTAATTTTTTTGTTTAGTTCCTTACAATAATGCGAGGTAAAAGTTCAGTGTTTACAATACTTAGCTATTCATATACTTAGCTATTTGTTTACAATCTGACATAAAACTTACTTAGATTACACTAGTGTACACGCAAAAAGCACAGAGGGATACTATAACTTTGTTCACCTAACGGTTGTTTGTAACAGCATAAAATAATCGAGATACATAGATATAGATATACTTATACCAAAATTCTTCGAATTAATAGCGAATTTGATTAAACCTTGTCTGTTTGTCCCTCCGTCCGCCAATCGCATAACTCGAGTAAATATTGAGCTATCTTAACCAAACTTGGTATGCACATTGGAACGAAAATTGCACGAGATCGAACAATAACCACGTCCGCATAACGGGTTTTGTCAAAATCAAAAGACCGCGATATTTCAGTAACTATTGCAGCTAATTTTCCCGAATTTGACAAATACGATTGAGGGTAATTTTCTTTTTTGGAAATGGGCGTGGCTCCGCCCACTTAAACAAAACTTACATATATCTCCAAAACTATGTACTTTTGATCAAACTATATCAAGTACTAAAATATGGGAGCCAAGCTATTTGGAAAATTGGTTCCCAATTGGAAATTAAACTTTGGTCCTAAGAAAAATACAAAAAGGTTGATAGCATATTTATATGGCGGTTGCCACCTGTTTCAAAAGTCGAATTGCATTAAATTATACACAAGTTATATGAAATATTATAATATGGGTATCACACGGTTTGCCTCGAGGAGTTGAACATTTATAGCTAGCTATATTATCTTTTATATGTTACAGAAATCGAAATGCATTTTCTGATTGCATATGCAAAGGGCATTTAATAACTAAATATATGTAGACAGGAATATAGAATACCACCAGAATGTCTACCATGAGAGTCACATCGTACTAGTTTGTAAGAGTGGAATTTCAGTTTTTTATTTGTAATTTTATTTGCGTTACATGCTTCAGCTCATAATATTAAAGGCATATTTTTAATTTCAATTCGTTTTTCCAACTTATTTTAATGACTTCACATACTACTAACATTAGGATATAAACAATTTAGATCGTTACTTGTTGATTGCTACTCTGTATTTTACAGTTTTTGTTTTACTTTTAATGGGTCTTTTATTCCACTAAACCGAAAAATAGTGTGCATCCGCATGTATTAGTTTGTTTTTGTACTTATTCATAACAATTTACACAATTATAAACATTTGACACACAATTTTTTATGTCTTGATTTCCTCCACATTTACTGCAAGGTTGTTTTAATAAATTTAATTAACTTGTGACTAAATCGTAAGTATTCAAAACATCTAACGTATACAATAGTAATGAACGAGTCCCACTCCATACAAATTCACTTTTGATTTAAGCCATTTTCATAAGATCAATATCAGTTTCAACAAGAGCATTAAAATATTTTTCTTTGCGATTGAAATTTTCAAAAATCTTTACAACTTTGAATTCTTTAACCTCATATATGTTATTTTATTTCGAAAGCACTCTACCCAACGCTCACTGAATTGTCTCTCTGTTGGGTCAACAATGCTTCTTTAATGCCCATCTTATTTTTTCCGCTATCTCTTCTGTAATAGTTTTCATTACACGACCAAAGAACGTGGATTGCAAAGACGTTGCAGGACATTTCGTTTCCAATTTCATCACACCAGAAACCAATTGGGTCAAATCAGCCTCTAATATCAAATAACAAAAGTCAAATTAGTTCTGGTATGATGAAATCGGACGAGATTTTCTGTTAGAGGAACAATGGGAGTGATGCAACTTCTTTGTAATCTATATTTTTTGTATCCCCCAATTGTTAATCTCTCTCAGTGTAGTCACATGACATTCGGTTGGTTCCTCAATAATGTCTTGCAATTCCGCCTTCCCGTGCTTGTTGTGATCGCAATTTTGTGATGAATGTTTAATTTCAATAAAGTTTGTCTTTCTATCACTAATTACAAAACCATTTGATGTTTACATTTTCACTCATCAATTTAATCCCTTGTCTTTTCATACGAGTATTGCTGCATTGAATGCAGAAAAAACAGCCCCGAACATGTATTTGAAATGTCTACCTACTTCTACCAAATTTACAATGCGCTCCTTGCATTCAGATGGCGGTATTTTGCCTTAACTTTTGGAATAATTTTATTAAAGTCACCGTCTTCTTAATTTTTCACTTTGAATTTATGTTGATTGATCTTCAGCGGATTCAATTATCTAGTTTAAACTAAAGAACTATTTGCAGATTTTAATATTTCCAATTTTCCGGAGCAAGAAAATAACATGTCCATTCATATCAAAGAAATTGCTGCATTGTTTCCTTAACACTGACTGGACTGATACTGGACATTGGAGCTCTAAGAAATTCGTAAATGACGGAAATATGAAAAAATATGCTAAACATGTATGTATGTATATGCAAATGTACAATCCACATTTATCTAAACAGTACTTTGTATTAAACCAAAGCAAGCTAATGCAAATATTTTTATATACAAATCCAGCTTAAACCTTAGTATGTTGTCTACTACACCGTAAGTCGCCGCACCTTTTGCTAAAATTTTCAGGCTAGCATCTAAGCTCTTCGTATTCACGTATTTCGGCCTCTCTCTTCTATATGAGTATCCCTTCCTCTCTAAACTCCTGGTAGGGTTCCCATACAGCTCGTGTTGCGCCCGATCGCAGTGTGGCCCGTAGGCAGCATCTTAACTTTCCGTAGCGGTGTGGCATTCCTCATCGCACCAGTGGTTTCTCGAGGTCGCTGAAAGCCAATGAATTCCTCAGAGGCGGTACGTAGTGATAAAGAAATGTGCTTCCAGTGTTCGCGAATTCAGGTTTCGATGTGCTCTTAGTGATCAGTGTGATTAGTGTGAAAGTCAACTAGCGAAGTTAATAGCAGCATTTTGCGAATGCAGCTTTCCGACGTCGAAATTTCATTGCGTACTTGTCCTGCCATAAGTTTTGTTACAAAGTTTACAATGCATACAGCGTGGACAATTCGCAGAAAAAAGTGGCTTTTTTATTATAATTTGTTTGCAGTGTCTACTATATGAGTTTATGTAAGTATATATGTATATATATATAACAAGGGAGGATGGGGCCGTGTGTAGAAGTCCACGCAAATGGAGAAAGTCTCTGATCGCCATTCACCTGCGAGTAGCCAGAACGATTCTTCTGCACACGGTTCAAGTAGCTCAAAACTTCCGGGTGATTTCGTCCAAGTGTCCTCTGGGTAGCTCCCGAACACCCGTTTGGGGGTGAGCTAAAGTGACGTTTTCGGTTTAAGCCCTCGAGGGTTTTTGCAGCGTCTGTTCATCGGTAAGTGCGGCTGCGAGCGGGCGTCTGACTTGGAGCAAGCGGCTCGCTATATATGTAAATGTGCATTAAATCAAGAAGTCCCCAGAAACTGGTAGTGCGCTGGGCTTGGCTCCTGCCACGTAAAAACACATTCCAATGAAAAATTTTAGAAAAAAATCTCGCATGAGACCCCGCTATACTGATGACGACCACGGCAAACGTTTAAAGGACTACGATTTAAAGGCATGTACCTAGAATGTCCGAACCCTTAATTGGGAAGGTCCCTCTGCCCGGCTGGTAGATGTCCTCGTAATGGCAAAGGCTGACATCACCGCCAGCCAAGATATGCGATGGACGGGGCAAGGAATGAAGAGAAACGGACCTTGCCACGTCTACTAAGAGAAGAGAAGGACGATGTGACCAAAAATAACTTCTATGAGTGCTTTGAGCGCGCGTGCGAACGGTGTCTCCGCCACGATATTAAACTCGTGTTAGGCGATTTTAATGCCAAGATGGGAAGGAGAGGAATTTTTGGTCCCACACTCGGTAGTTTCATCCCACACGATGAAACATCCGCTAACGGACTGAGGCTGATCGACTTTGCCGGGCCTGAAACATGGTAGTATGTAGCACCAGGTTCAAGCATAAAAGGATACATCAAGCTACATGGCTATTTCCTGATGAAAAAACACGAAATTAACTTGATCATATTGTGGTGGACGGAAGGCATGCTTTCAGTGTCTTAGACGTGCGCACTATTCGAGGAGCTAACATCGACTCGGATCATCATCTCGTCGCAGCCGAGATTCGCACTCGCCTCTGTGCAGCAAAAAGCGCGCGCTCAGTGACACAAGGAAAGCTTGACGTCCAAAAGCTGCAATCACAACAGATAATCGACCGTTTCGCAACTCGACTTGCACTCCAGCTCTCTGAGAGCAATGTTCAACAAATGGATATCTGCGCGCAATGGGACCACATTTCTCGCTTATTACGTATTGCCGCTGAAGAGGTCATTGGTTTTCTGCGAGCCCGAAAAAACGACTGGTACGATGGGGAATGCCGCGCCGCCATGGAAAAACAGATGCCGCCTATAGGGCCACGCTGCGATCGGGCGCAACGCGAAACATGCGGGAGAGATATCGGGAGTTGAAGAAGCAGGCGAGCGCATTTTTCGAAAACAGAACAGAACGGCCGAGATGCGCAAGTGCGAGGAGCTTGAAATGCTAGCCGATAGGAAAAAGGCTCGAAAATTTTATCAGAAGGTACGGCGGCTAACAGAAGGTTTCAAGCCCGGGGCAATTTCCTGTTAGAATCAAAACGGTGACTTGATGACCGATATCCAGAGTACACTCAAACTGTGGAGGGAACACTTCTTCACGGTGCTTAATGGTAGTGGCGCGGAAAACATTGAAGATGATGAACCCGAACCCCCAATCAATGAAGGCGGAGTCGAAGTATCGTCACCCGATCTGGACGAAACGCGAACGGCCATTGCGCGCCTAAAAAATAATAAGACCGCTGACGGACTGCCAGCAGAGCTATTCAAGTCCGGCGGCGAATATGGTCGGACGAACGCATGCCTGCTGATTGGAATTTAAGTGTACTCTGCCCAATCTACATAAAGGGCGATCCTACAATATGCGCCAACTATCGCGGGATCAGTCTTCTTAGCATAGCACATAAGGTTCTGTCGAGCGTATTGTGTGAACGACTGAAGCCCACCATGAGCGAACTGATTGGACCTTATCAGTGTGGCTTTAGACCTGGCAAATATACCATCGATCAAATATTCACGATACGCCAAATCTTGGAAAAGACCCGCGAAAGAAGAATAGACATGTCGACTTCAAATCCGCTTTCGATAGCACAAGAAGAAGTTACCTATTTGCCGCAATGTCTGAATTTGGTATCCCAACGAAACTAATACGGCTATGTAAAGTGACGTTGAGCAACACCACCAACTCCGTCAGAATCGGAAAGGACCTCTCCGAGCCGTTTGAAACCAAACGAGGTTTCAGACAAGGTGACTCTCTTTCGTGCGTTTGGATAGATGTCGCAACCAGTCAAGTTTTATGATAAATCAGTTTTCAACGTCAGTTTCAAATGAAAAATTTATTCGTAAATAAAGAATAAAAAAATAAAATATAGCATGAAAAGCAAGTGAACTGCAGGGGTTTTGGAGTTACATCAAAGATTTTAAGTTATTTTTGTTTTTAAATTATAGAAATAATTGTTCAATTTCGATTCGTATGTCGTTTAAATTGGCCAATATTGTCCGTCATGATCTTCTTATAAGTCCTCAGTACTTTTATCAATGTGATCCTATTGTGTCTCGCCAATTTGTGTAATTTCAAATTTAAGTGAAATTTTTTGGTTGCGGTACGTTTTTTTTATTCAAAATGTACTTATATATACAATTTGATGTTTGTACCTTTCTTCGCGGTCTTTTGTTATGATATCAAGCAAAAACTTTAAATTTTATGAGCGTAGTATTGTGTGGCAGCGCTCGCACTCAAGGACGCTATGCGTGCAGCGCCAAGTTCAAATTATCGTATCTTCTGAAAAAGAAATCCGCACAAATTTTTATATGTTATTACATAAAGCTTAAAGAATATTTTGAATTTTTTTCAGAATTTTTGTTGCTCCAGAACGATATTTTGCAAAAAAATTTCCTTAAACAAATATTTATAAATAAAAAAATTTAAACGACAAAATTGTCAAAAGCTGTGAAAATTTCATCACATTTGAGCGAATAGATTATTAGATATAGCGAAATGAAAACAAAATTTCAAGAAATTGTTTATGCCAATAATTTGCACAATACATTTTTTTCGAAATTATATTTTGGGAATCCCTTTCAATACTCACGAGCTAAACATTTACCACATTTTAATTGGAAAACAAAACCGACCCATTTTTAGTGATCGGTTTCACGAATTCTGACTCTATACATAGTTGGAATTACGGTTTGTGATTTAAAAATGTCTAGGCAAAGAGGCCAAACAAGTATTGAATTGAGAAAGTTGGTTATTAAGCATTCCAACGATGGAAAATCTGTGCATGAAATTGCTGCTATTGTCGACAGAAGTCATTCTACTGTTCACGGTATAATTAAGCGCTTCAAACCCAACAAACAAGTGGAAAACAAGCCTTAAGCTTACCACAACAAGATTTTTACCGACTCAGATAAGCGATATCTGTTGCGAAAAGTTAAAGATAATCCTTTCCTTAGTGCTTCAAAGTTAGCTGTTATACCTGAAAATGAGTTGGGAAAAAAATCTAGTGCATCCACCATCAGAAATCTATTTCATGAGGCTGATCTAAATGGTAGAAAGGCCCGACAAAAGCCGTTGATCAGCAAACGCAATCAGACCATCCGATTAAAATTTGTAAAAGAACATGAAAATAAGGATTTTTCGTTCTGACGTTAGTAAATTTAATGTTAATTGGAAATTTATGGGACTATGAATTTATGGATAAATCAATGTCTAATCGGCTCAAAATAGTTATTAAAAATAAAGGTCTAGACTTTAAAATATATTTCCATATTTTAAAAAACTTGTTGACTGTCCGAGTTTGGCTTGCGCATTGAATTTACTCTTGCAAGATCGTGTGATTTAACACCGCTGGACTATTTTTTGTGGGGTTATGTGAAGTCGCGGCGTCTGCGTAGACAGACAAGTCCGAGGCGATTGAAGGTGGTTAACTTGCCCGAAATAATTTTGAAAACATGATGGCAAACCCCTATCTTTATAATAAAGCCAAATTCTTGGCCATAGCATTAATTGTCGATTTAATTGGTAATGTGGGTACACCCAAAATATTTTGTGATATTGTGTTGGTTACAACATACCAGTGATGGAAAAGTGGGAACAATTATACTTTTTTCACACGAAACTATATTCAGTACATAGACCCAATTTAAGGCACACTTAAAGTGTGTCCAAACTCTTTTCCAAGGAGATGTTTAAGCCGACTTTATTTAATCAAGTGGTTTTGGTTAAATATAAGTAAACGTAAAACTACTCCATAGTATGCCATTCTGAGCATTTAATGGTATTCCACTGTGAACGAAACGAGTGAAGTCATTAGAATAAAAAATTAAACAAATTAATTATTGTAGATGTAATAACAGGTTTTGCTTTAGTTTAAAAATTAATTACCTGACTAAGTACATATAAAATGCTTGGCGTAAATTAATGTAATTAATTTATGTCTAAAAACTTATTGATCTGAAAGTGGAAATAAGAAACACCTGTACTGAGTTTTTTTTAAAGAAATCTTAACTTTCTAGATACAATTGTCTGGTTTAAGTGCACTATTCTTGTCAAATTAGGTACAATTTGAAAATTCCATTTTCTATACCTGCCTCATACATTGAATTTCGGTAGCTATTTTAAAACATATAGAGGCAAATAGATTTTTGCATGCCCAACTACATCATGGTTTGGTATAAGCATAATTGTATGTGCGTTTTTTCCGAAGGTACCAGCATTTTTTTTTTTTCAAACTTCCGACAATAAAGTATACAAAAAATTTAAAAGTTGAGTGAGAAAGAAAAAAAGGTAAGTTTTCAATAGTCACTGAGGGCGCACTACTTATTTCATACCTTTCATACGGATGTTAGTGGAAAGGTCTTAGAACAAGCTATTTAACAATGTCTTCTAGCTTAAAGTTTTTTATGATATCAATTCCGTGAGGAAAATTATATGAACTTTTTAATTGAATTGGAAACCGGCAGAAACATTGTTCTTCATAATAAAACCTTGCTAAAGTTCCGTTTTTTTATTTTGTATTTCTGCTGTTAATGTAGCATTGCAAAGTACCGATTAAATACAAATTTTGTTCGTCAGTAGTTTTCAATGTTGTTAAATTTCCGTCACGAAATTGATATAATAAATTTTGTGTTTATAATTGGTCTTCCAATCTTTGCCCTTAGATATTAAGATTCAGTTATGAAACATGAAATTAAATCAAAAACATCCTTATATCGCTATACACCTTCCTCTTTTAACATGCCTACATTCTTAGTTTCACGTGTATGTGACTATTCATTTTTAGCTTTTCTGAACTGCAATAGCTACAGAGTTGAAATATAAGTATATTTGTATATCGCGAGTACTCCATGCAGGCATGAAAGGAGTACTCCATCAGGCACAAACAGTACTCCAAATGTAACCCAAAAGTATGAAGTAAAAGTGGTCCAATTAACATTGCGATGTCTTAGGGCAAGACCATAAACTCCAGCACGATGCAGAGAAAAGAAGGTGACGACAAAAGCACTTCCGTTACTTCGTACTTGCCTCGTTTGAAGGATTGGCATCACAACTAGCTCTTAAATAGTTGATTTTTTAGAGTTTTGAGTGATTTTTGCAAAAAGTTAAACACAGAGTAATAAATGTGAAGTGCCGTGCTTTGTATTTTAGCAGTTGTAGTGCAAATAAAACGCCCAAGTGCAGTTATCACCTTCCTTTTCGTCTCGCTATTCCTGTAGCAGCAACCGCTGTGACTTGTACGCTGCCAGCGTTGTCGTAATCTGGTTGTCTATCATTCTTGATACTCCAGCACTGCATCACATCAGAGTAACGCAAAACTAATCTAAGACGTTACTCCATGGAGTACCCATGGCAGGTTACTTTTTGCCATTGAAAGTAATGGTGCCCACAGTCACCGACGTGTCCGTTTGCCGTGTCTGTTTGTCGGGAGATACACAAAATTGAGCAAAACTTGTGCCCGCGCGTATGTTTTGTAAACAAACTTTGCGTACATAAAACTGTGTTTGTATGCATCAACACAATGTTGCCATTCCTTTGTTTGCATACATACTTTTACACACATCCGCGTTGTCAATTACAATTTTTCATTGTATAATAAACCAAAGCCAAAAACCAACAAATGCAAATAGTTAGTTTATCTATAATTAACATTATTAAACATCCATTTTAAATTAATTTAATAAAAATTTAAATTTTTATAAGGTTATTTTGTTAATGATTTTAAAAAGTTCTGCTTGGCAACACTGTGCGGTGAGAGAGCACTCAGCTGACACGGCTTCACGGCAAAAATCTAAATTTCTCTGATTACACACGTACACGTCGCGCGTACCCGTCACACGAACACGTTGATGAGTTTGCATTTACATGGCGCTCTCATAAGTTTGATCGTGTCAGCTGACACGTAGCGTACGTTTGCGTCGGTGACTGTGCGCACTATAAGCCGTTTCGAGACAAGTAAACAGCATGAAAATATAAATATTTAGATTAAAACTTGTGTTTCCTTAAATCAGAGTAAAACGAAAAAATTTAACATATTTATATTTATGCATACGCGAAACGAAACCTTTAATTCATGGCATTTATTAACTTACAACATGCTACTCGCTGTCTTCTCGATAACTATACTTCCACTTTCATTGGTTCTCTATAAAAGCAAATGTGCAATTGGATGATATCAGAGTTGCCTTCACAATAATTTTACTAAACCTTATGTATATTGCAAGACGCATCAAGCTTAATTACATGAAACGCGCACATAGTGTAAATAAACACACGACGAGTAACAGTATATGTTTACTGCTGTAAACTCATTTTGACTATTTTATTATTTTATTAAATGAAATATTTATGTTTTTCGTTCTTGACAACACAGCCAAACAAACATTGTATATACATAGTTACGATAGTTGAATCACGAGCAATTGTGGAGTGACAGTGAGACATGGTGTAATAAAGCAAGGTGAAATACGTTCACGTTCCTTTCACTCTAATCGCCATCTTGAACTCCCTTAGAAATCCAGTGTGCCCGTTTTTGCGAACTTAGTTTTATTTTGCGACGATTTTGAATAAAAAGCGCTAAAAATGGTACATTCTTAAAAAAAGCATAAAAGCATCACTGATCATCCTTGCCGTCTTTGGTTTTACTGTAATTCGTTGACAATTGAAATTTAAATTCATTAGAATTTGATTTCATTTTGGAAAAAATCAAGATTTTGAAATATTCAAGGGAACTTTTGGAAAGCCAATTGCTACATTCGTAAATTTTTCTTAAGAATTTTCGATGTTGTGTGTGCTTGTGCATATCTCAAACTTAACTGACTGCCTGGTGCCAGCATTTCATAAATTCAATTCCAATCCGCTGCTGCACACGTATGTATGTAAGTACTTTTGTAAAATTGAGTTCAATCGGATGATTGACCATTAATGAATTTTTTTCAAAGGTTTTCGACTGTTTGGTGTCATATGAATCGCTCGTTTTTCTTCTTCACTGGCACTTCGGCGTAACTGCAGCGCGTTTTTCCCTCATCACTGCGACTGCTGAGCGTTTTCCTTGCCACTACGACTCCTCCGTAACTGCTGCGTAACTGTTGAGCGTTTTGCATCCCCACGGAGGTTTCTTCTGCTGGTCTAGAAGTAAGTACCCTGGCAATACCAGTAGGAGTAAATATAATGGAATTACTACACAGCTTAACCAATACTGATCGCTGCACTTCCAGCTTACACAAATTAATTTAGAGCTACTCTTTTCTCTTTCATCATACTTTCGTTGTAAGTTATCATTTATGATTATAAACATTAATACATGTTTAACACTTTCTAATTGCAGCCTTGCAGAATCATCGCAAATAGGAGATATTGAAGCTTTACATGAGGATGCGTTAGAGTATGTAGCAGGCTACATAATTAGGAAGCTGAGACTCTCAGCATATAGTAAGCAAGGACCCTTCGTTTACGTAGGTGGACGAAGTGTCAAAGGGTGCTTTAATCAAGCCATCGCATGAGTTTTTGGGGGAACATTAAGGAATTGGAAAATATTTTTAATGAATTTAACGGGCAAATTATCCCACACAAAATTTATTGAACATTTAATAAAAAAGAAGCGAAGGTTGTGATTGCGAAGATGAAGTTAAAAAATTTATTTTTTAAAAGCAGAATGCATTTTCGAATTAAACGATTGAATAAGTTAATTAAATAAAAATAATAAAATATCCTATAATAATAATAATATAATACATTTCAGAAAAAAACTTCTTAACATTTTTGCAATAATTTACTACAAAAGTTAATAAAAACCCCATAAGTAAACGCACTATATGGTTTTATTTAGTATATCATGAATTTCAAATCAGAAAGGTTAATAGTACATATATATCCCCGAGGCTTTTCTATGAAAATACCATATATCAACTTTAAATAAAGAACATTTTTTAGTGTTCAAACTTAGTAAATATTTGTTTTACAAGCTCCCGCAAGATATAGCATATAGATTATATTAATATACAATTTTAATAACGAATTGTCAAAATCTCATTTTTTTATTCCCCCAAAGGGCCTTTGTTCTTCCCCTTTCTCTCGGTATTCGCAATCTAAGGGAGCGTCGAAATGAGCTGTCACTACATACATATATCACCTTTGTTTATTGCATCATGACAGTGAGATATGTATGTATTTAGTTTGGTGACATGACTTGGTCCGCTTCTGCATTACATAGGAGCGTAATTGTAGTCACTACAATTTAGCAACAATGTATGATGTACATACGCTTAATTTGTTGTGTCAGCCAAATGCTTCCCTGCAAAAATCGTTGGACTAAGTGGTACATACATACATATGTACATACATAACTACATTTGCGTATGTATTTAATCCCTTTCTTTCCCGAGCACTGTACATCCAAAATGTAAAAGCACTGGCTAAGCGGGAAGATGGAAAGATAAGGAAATACGAAAACTGCAAGACACTATTTAATAGCAGATATAACAAAATAGTAAAAAAAAAATGGTAATCTAAAAAACTAAAAATAAACACGCTTTGAGAGCAGATAAGAACTAAAAGAATTAACAGACAATAATTTTTAAAAAGACTCGAAATTAATTGCAAATAAATAATAGTGAAAATTATACAGATTTTTCTGTTAATTATTTTATGCTTTGTAGTTCTTAAACTAAACTTTTTTAAACTACTATTTATCAATATTTACATACGGATGTCTCCACATAACCGTACGCGCAATTCGTACGCAAATGGAGTAATATAAATCACTCGAAAATAAAAGTTGTTGGAAAACAAGTTTACAGTTATGTTGCTATTAAAAATAATCATGGGAGCTTTTCTTTTCGTTTAGAAAAAACGCAATGACATACTGTTGTATCTTGTTGACGAATTCTATATTTAATTTATAATTTAATTTAAATAAATTAATTTAATTTAAAGGTTAGTACAATTTTGGTTGATTCGGTTTGAAAGGAAAGTTTAGTGAATACCTTTAATAGGGAGAATTCTTAATTTTTTGTTGTAGTCTGCAAATAAACACATTAAAACCCCATTTCAAGTACTTTTTTCTCTGTCGTCGTTCGCATTTTCATGAAAGGACCCATATGTACATATATTGATTTTAATCACATATATACTCTGTATATATACACACAGTTATTTATTTATTCATTTATTCATTCGATCAACTTATAAGTCTTAGAGACTATATTAAACATATTTTAAACTATTTAGCTAAAAATTGTCAATAGCTGTTGTTTAAAATTATATTGTACTACTTGGTACCTGCGACTTCGTTTGCGTTGCTTACTACGTTTCCATTTACTTGCAGAAGCAATTTCTTTTACTTAATTTTGAAATGATATCTGTCAAATCTAGCTGAAATTAACTTATGAGCTGCCATCTCTTAATCCCGGGTGTAAACCGACACTGTGCCTATTGGACGGTGGAAGATAAAAAGAAAAAGGTTGAGGCAATGCCCTCCTAATGGACACGACATGCCCCTTACCCATACAGTGATGGTGTTTCTCCCGAGGAGGGCTGACAGGTCCGTCGACCACGCGATCAAGCAAGTTATGAGCAGCAGGTGGGGCGAGTTATGAGCAGCGGGTTATACGTCTCCGGGGTTAGGGTAAAACACGGTGTAGACGAGAAGTCTTACAGTAGGATGAGAAGGGGTGGGTCCCGACTGAAACGCAAGCTTAGTTTTGTCACGGTAGAAAGAAAAAGAAGAAGGTGAAGAAAGAAGAACCCATGGCAAAGGATTTTCAGAGTGTGGAGGACTCAACACCGACACCATATACGGCACCGGATGCGTCGTCCATCCCTCCTTCTGGTCACTGTGCCAGGAATACCCTCCAACAGCAGAGGCTAGCACACAGAAACTCATCGAGGGTCTCGACTTGAACAGGCTCGAGCTTGACAGGAGAAGGATCGAAAATCGATGAACCAATTCTATGATCACGTCCTTGTCAGTCGCCCGTTGTAACCTCTATTAATAAGGTAATATGGAATCTCTCACCAGAGAGACTTAGAGCTTGTGTAGTGCTTAAAGAAAATATTGAGTATTTTTGCATTAAAGAATACTTCACACGGGATCTAGTGGCGATGCAGGCAAGATTGGTGATACGCGAAGTCCCCACTTACTTCGCCGGGGATAATTACGTCATCCCCCCAAATAGAGGTTCAACAGCTGATGAAGCCTTGCAAAAAGGCGAAACTTTCCGTAATGGAAATGTGTGTTTATAGAGTACCTATTTAAGTGGGGTAGCCAGGGAAGTTTAAGGGATAGATTTCCCATTCGCCAATAAACTGTTAATAAAATTAAAAACCATTTTATGTTATACTGTCAACACTTTCTGCACAAACTGGCAACAATAAGGTGAAAAAATAGCCGCCTTCAGCATTTGTCACTGCAAGTGTATTTTTTATAGGCCAATATTTCAACCAGGAGTGAATGATTTACTGAGATAAATGTAAGTACATAAGTCTTCAACAATGAATTTTTGATTTCTCAACCATACCGTAAGCTGATTCGTCCCGAATGAGAAGTACGCGAGCGATTAGCCTAATTTTTCCAAAATAATATATAGTCTGATATGTTTATAGGCCCTAAGTTTATACTAAATATTGTATATCGCCATTTTTCGTTAATTTTTCCAAAATGATATACAGCTTGTTCTATAGGATACATAAACATACCCAAATATCATTAATCAGCACAGTTGCGGAGATAAGACAAATTATACTCAATGTTTGGTCGAACTTCTCCCACAATTGGTGCGTCTTGATGTTGTGATACAAATATATTAATCAGGCGTCTTTATGTTGTAACACAAATTGAAGGTCTACAGTTTTATGCCGACTCCGAACTGCAAGGGATTTTTGTGAGAAGTTTTTTCATGGCAGAAATACACTCGGAGGTTTGATAATTCGTCACTTATAAAAAACACACACATCGTTGGAGCAAGTAGTACATCGTTGCTAGATTCTAGTGTTTACAATTATGCTCCAGTGCATTGTAGTAGCGGGCCAACTCCTGCAAACGAACCATCTCACTATTATGCGACAATTGCTCGTGATTTAATGATCTTAAATATTACGCGACGTTAATTTGTCTGAATTGCCAAGAAGGAAAAATAAAATTATTTCATTTAAACAAAGTAATAATCAATGAAAATTTACTATGGTAAACTTCTGTTTATTTTAGACTTCCTTTCAATCTAAACTGTGCACGAATTTCATATCCTTAAGTTCGTTGCAACTTGCAACATATGAAAGTTTCAGTAAAATTATTATGGACGCACGTCTAGTATCATACAAATATGCCTTTGCGTATTGAAAGTGGAAGTTTAGTTGTAGAGAAGAGAGTGAGTGGCCATGGTATGGCTTGGTTGTAAGTAAATCTCTTCAATGAGTGACGATTTTTTTTTTCGTTTTGAGTATACGAAGTAAGCGTATGAATATGTTGAATTTGGTTGTTTTACTATAAATAAAGGAAACCCAATTTTTAATATGAATGTTGTATATTTGGCTTGAAGCGAGTTACATTCAACGACAAAAGTAGTTTCGAAACTCTCATGCCATATATGCTCTATGCAGTAATATCTTAGTTCAGTTTTGTGTTACTTAGATCTAATGCAAAGCAGCCCTAGGACGTCGCAATGTTAAATTGACAACATGTATTTTGGTTATTTTTAGAGTGCACTTTTTTATCTCTTATGGAGTGCAATTTGCATATGTAGACGAACTAGTGGCGAATTCTGCAGGCACCCTCACACACTTACATTCATTTTTATAACTTTTTATATGTATATAATGAGATCGTAAGTTTGTGTTGGTACGTAGTTTATAGACCCAACAACTACTGAACCAATAGGGACCAAATGTATAGAATAGGCCTGTTTCTTTGTAACCGAGTTGCATGTAAAGCAACAATACTAACTCTGCGCTATTGTGAATGAGCCCAAGGAAAATACTTCTGAAAATCGTTTTTACAGTCCGATTATTAGAATTTAGAAAATGTATTAGCCACAGAAGCATAATTAGACTGTTTGAAAATTGAACCGGCAGGTGGAGCTCGAGCCCAGATACCGTATTCACAGTACAATTTAATGCAAAATCAGAATATGTATTTGTAGGGTGCAGCCATCCGCAGAATAAAGAGGGTAATATTCGGTAAGAGAATTTTCCGTATATCTCTATCCTTACCAGGGTTGCCGTAAGAATTTTAAATTTTTTACTGAAACTCTAAAAAAGCTTACCAAATACAAAAAAAAAATACTAATTTTTTTACGAGGATAACAATTCATATATGTATGTACATATTTACTAACATATAAAAAAATCGATCTGTTTATAATTATTTAACAAGTTAGATTTGTATGTATTTATAGTTCTATAGGTGAGACACATTCGCAATTAAATTGAAAATTGTAAATAGTCTTGCAAACATTTATTATTTGTTTAAAAATCCGATAAGTTATTTTTTGACCAGTGGTTCAAGCAGGTAAAACTGATCCAAACCCACATTTGTTGGACTGCGGAGTTATATTTAAACAAAATATAAAATGTGTTCAGTAAAAGTCGTTTAACTGGTCAAGACGCTTAAATTTCATTGCGATATATCTTCAGTTAAGGAAATAATTCACAAGTTATGACTGAAAAACTATGAACATATTTTTCTCTATACGAGTATTATAAAATTCTCCACTGATTAGTATTAAGCAAATAAAGAGTCCTACGTTCGGGGGGAATCGAATTTCAAATGCCTGGTGCATGTTTTTATTTCACATAAACTATATACTTGTACGCAATAAATCCAGTATACACTCGTCTTAATTAATAAAACACAAGCCATTGCTTCGAGTAAAATGCCAGGGCACAGCAAAGCATTAAATGTTTGCTGTAAATTCGTACGAATAAAAACTAAAATTCGACATTTGACATTATTTGGCAAGTAAATTTTTTCTTTCTTTAGCCCAATTCTGTACATCAAATTTATGCAAATTTCCTTTTATAATTACTGAAATATCGCATAACTTTGATTTTTTAAACTACAATTGCATGAGAAGTGGGCGTGTAGTCTCTCTTTATTTCAAAACAATTTTCACACCCCTTTGCTAATAACTCAATAACCTTAAAAATGGTTTGAATTTCTGCTATCAAAGTACCCCGAAGTAGAACTGACTTCACTTCAGTGTTATATTTGTTTCTTCGCAAGCCGGATTTCTATTAACAGAATAAAAAATAGTCACTTGGGGCCAAGTCATGACTTTAAGAGGATAGTCGAACATGTTGTCATCAGCTCCTCATGACAGTTTTCTTCGATGTTTTTCCTAAAGAACATCTCGTAATTAGTGTGGCAAGGAAATATAGTAATCGCCCTTTATTGTTGTGTTGCAATCTTTCCAACCCACCAGTAAAATTCGACAAGGATTTTTTGCATCGGATGGTTGTGGTAGTCGATATCAATTGATTTTCTTTCCAAACGAAATTGTTTTGTCCGTACTCAGCATCCAAATGTCTAATTACAGCTCGATGCTCAATTTTATGCGTGTCGAATTTTTAATCGATAATCTGAATGTATTACAGTATGTAACAAAATGAAATAAATAAAAATATAACGGAAAGTCCAGTAATTTAATTTAAAGTTTTGTATACCCAACATATCTAATGTGGGTAGACCACACACTTTTGGATATTACTGCTGCATACGTTTTAACCATATTTATAAAATTCTTGAAAAACAGTAGATCACACGATATTTTCAAATTTAAATAAGTTATGTACATACATACATATATCCCACGGAATAAGCGGGTGAACAAAATTATATAACATGTGGAACGGCCCATATATAAAGGAATATACACATGCGACCCCTTAGGTCATTATGTAACTCACCTTTAAGTTAACATAGAACAAACTTTTCGAAACATGACCCTAGTTTCCTTCTCTTCGACTTTAGTTTTATTAGCAACCATTCTTTCTACTCCTACCGTGACTGCAATAATATTAACTACGTACTAGCCACAGGTGATATAAATTTAATCATCTGGTGTCTTGTCCGCAGCATTTTATATAAACTTTGTGGGTAAAACTTTAGTATGTCTTAGTGCACACCAATCGGGCTTCAGGACTGTAGTGCTGCTCTTTTAAAATTTGGGTGCATATAGTGAATCAATTAAGTTTAGGTACAGTAACAATTTATACCAAAAATCGTTCAAACAACTAATTTCAACAAAAGCTTTAATAGAACCGTTATGTATATTCTAAGAACAGCATTGTGCTCATCGTTACTGAGTGATTGTTGAGCCGTTATCTTTCTTGTGGCGCCACTTAGACGCTGTGAATTAAAAAAGCAGCCAAAAAGTGTTCAAAATGATTTTGGTATACTTCATTCAGAGTGCCGTGTTTTTGTGGTTTTTGCTGCGTTCAATTAATTTTTTTAATAATTTTTTTTAAGTCAGTCAGAGAACTACCAAAGAACATAAAACTACAAGAAGAGACAACACGTTACTTTTGCTTTACTCGTTGATCAACAGAGTAGCGCCTACACTTTCGACCACATGCGTTAATGATTGAATGAAAAGAGAAGGGGCTACCCTGTTGATTAACGAGTAAAGCAAAAATAACGTGTTGTCTCTTCTTATAGTTTAATGTTCTTTGGAACTACACATAATCAAGTGTAAAAGTGTAAAAATGTAAACGTTTAGTGTAGTCATTTGCTGAAATAAAAAAAGGGCCGCGGTTTACAAATTTCGCTCGAAATAAGAAAGTTAATATTAAAATTACCCACCATAGTGGGAAAACGACATTCAAATGTTTATAACATTATAAAATCGTATACAAATAACGGAGATCTAAATATAAAACACAGGTCGGGCAGACCTAAAGGTTTGATGCACTACGAAGAGAGCAATGCCATCGCTGCCGTCATGCGAAATCATCGTATATCAGCGGTAAAGATTGCGAATAATAGAAATATCGAATTTCAAAAAAAAAAATTTAAATCCTCAAACTGTGAGAAATGTGCTGCACAAAGCTGGTTTTTACGGACGAACTGCGCAACATAAACCATGCATATCAAAAGCAAATAAGAAAAAACGGTTAAAATTTGCTAAAGAATATGTTGATAAGACAGACTCGTTTTGGGAGAATGTGGTATTCACTGACGAATCAAAATTCAACATTTTTGGGTTGGACGCAGTAATAAAAGCGTGGAGGCGTGCCAATGCAGAGATGCAAGAAAATAATTTAATACCTACAGTGAAACATGGTAGAGAAAACATCATGGCTGGAGTATATAACAGAAAAAATGGACAGATATATATATCTGAACATTCTGAAGCGAAATTTGCGACCAAGCGTGCAACATTCATCCCATAGAGCACAAATGGGATTTGTTAGAGAAAAGGATTCGAAAACACAATATTTCGTCCAAGGATACGTTAAAAGCCAATATAGAGATTGAATGGGCTGAAATTACGAAGTCTGACAATAATTAAAGCTAAAGGAGGGCCCACAAAGTATTAAAATTATAAATTTTTTTTGTACAAATCATTTTTTAATTCCCTTTCGTTTTTGTCCCAAAACTTTTTTGACGGGAAATCAAAGGATTTTAAGTTTTTCGTATTATATTTATGGAAAAAATACTGATTTTTAAATAAATGCGATAAAATATGTTCGTTACTAGAATTACCAAAAAAAAAACTCTTACTAATTTTAATGAAGAAATTATAGGTTTATTAGAGAAAATGCCTTTGTACCTAAACTTAATTGATTCACGGAATGAACGTGCAATAATTTTACCTGCCTTTACCTTGCCTAATTTTACAGTAACAAGAGACGTATTCGTTTTTCCATCCGTACGTGAATCGATGAAGCATCTGGCATAAAATAGTATCAACACAGTTTTTGTTTTGGTTTTCAATGTAATGTGCGCGCATCACAAAAGACGAATATGAACCAAAAGTGCAAGCGCTTGCGCGCACGTAATCGTTGTTTATGCGCAGCATAAAACTGGTCTAATATCTACAGCATTGAATGCAACGAGTTCGACCAGTTTAATAATGTATCACCTTACTCGAGGTTGCCAAATCTAGCAAGCTTCGTTATTGGTGCTTGTATACACAAATTTGTTCGAGCACGAGCAGAGCTCTGACATCGCGAGCAGTGAATAAAATGCACTTAAAATAAGATATTCATTTTAGTAGATTGTTCACATATGGTTTAGAGATACTATGAAAAGTATAACAGACCTCGGATTGATGAAGCCTCCCCAAAACAAAACTAGCTAAAGTCCTAGAAGGCCCATTTAAAAGTTTAGTCTGTCTTGCCACCAATTTTGTCAATAAAACCAATTAAACTCTAATCTTTTATAAATTCGTCAATACATGCTTGGTCACGTTTATTTTCAGGCGTTTTTTGAGCATTATATGCTGCCTATCGTTTTCTAAATAGGAGTACAGATACATGCATATACGTATTGTAATTTTTTCCTTAACTACACTATGCATCCAAATAAAACAACTGATGTATTTTTTCGAACTTTCACCCCTATTGTAGGTCTTATCAAGCAGAATAGGTTGAAGCATAAAAATGCTTGTAACCTTATTTCTGGTTATGTTAATAAATAACAGCAATTTTTCGACTTATAACGATGTTTAAATTGTCAATTTATCTTAACGAAGTTCGAGGGAAAAAGTACAAAATATCTGGAATTTTCACATTTTTTTTACATTTTTGCATTTTGAATAACGCTTTAGCAAATTCTTGTTTTTTAATATGTATTTTGTACTGAAATTATTGTTGAAAAACGGGAGATTGATGAAACCCCAGTTTACAATTATGTAAATATTTATTGCTAGAAATTACTCGCTTTGTTTGTTGTTTAATAATACTTTCAACCAAAAATTCAAAAATGGAAACCTAAAATCGACATGTTCTGCGAGGACTCGATATTTTCCGTTGAATTCAAGTTTATCTAGGTTAATCTTATTCGAACTATTAATAAGAATAATAATTTGACGCTTACACCCTAGATTAATGTTTAGCCGAACTTAGTGTTGTTTGCATAACTATTTTCCGTTCTTTTGTAACTGAAGGACATTTTTTCCGAGGTGGAGCGTTCTTTTACAAGACGGGTACAATAAAACGGGTCCTATATCATATAGGTATGTACAAGAAAACAAAATGTGTTTCAAACGGAAAAGGTGCTAAAAAATAATGTATGTATCTGCCTGTGGCCTTTCTTAAGGTGAATTATGAGTTTACACATTGGTGTAAGCAACAAAACGTCTTCTTAAATAACATAGTATGTATGTATGTATGTACATACATACATGCTTCTACCTACCAAAAGTGAGGTTTTGGTCCCTATGTCTAGATTTTGAAGGTTTATGCAAAATGATTAAGTCCTTCGTGTTTCATACTGCCCAATTGTCCCATTCTTTTCGTTCCTTAAAGCTAAATTATATAAGTATGTACATATGTATGCAGATATATATGTATGTAAGTATGATTAGAAATGCATATATATTTTGTGAAATATATATTTTTTTATTTGAGATTGAATAGTGTAATTTTTGAAGCTTGGTTTTATAATTTTGATTAAACTTACCGTTTATATAAAACAGTTTAGGTAAGAAAGTGAATGTTTGTTTCAAGGAAAAACTTTTCCAGGTTAATGTTTTTACTAAGAAGTCTTTTATATATTTATATAAAGATTTATTTCACATGTTCAATATAAATAACAGTTTCATTAAATTTTCGTGTTTAAATATGTATTAGTTGATTACAACTATTAACTCTGTTTGGACCAGCTCAACAGTTTTCATTGAAAAAACTTCTATTAATTTCTCTTATTTTCGCTAGAGTTACAAATTCCGTACAATGGCAAAAGTTAAATAAATCAATGTTAGATATTTTTGCAAGTGTATACTCTTGCTTCGATTTGTCGTTAAAACACTTCACAGAAACATATTTACATACATACATAGGCGTTACAATTTAAACATACGCATTTTTCTAATGTTAAATGCAAAACAGCACAAAATCACTATATTTTTGTTTATTTATTCTTTGTTAATTGATTTTCACTCCGCGATAAGAAAAAATAATTTTGGTAATCAATATCAGCACATATATTTATGGTGGTGACCGTTGTCGCCCTTAAATACCATAACCGTTGGTGCTGTTGTCTCGTCCGCGTGTCCAAAGGATGTGATTGTGTTTCCGTTCAACGGTGCTTTGCGAACCTTTCACCATGAAAAAAACGCACCGACAAGGCGACAAATTGTCGCGAGTGCAATTGCGGCTCAACAACTATGAACGCGAGCGCGATTGCGAACGCGAGTGTCGCTGAACTGGACTTAGTGAGCGACGAAGTTTAATTTTAGCGGCGAAAGGATTTGAATTTGCACAATTTACCGCCACGTTACGGTTGTCGCAACTACTGTTTTGTTTTGCGCCGGTGTTAGTGTGTTCAAGTGCCTTGCGTACGGATAACGGACACAACTATGGTTCAGGGCACGTGTACAGATCCGCGAGTGTGTTTGTGTATATATACAATAGGTAGAAATATACATATGTACTTACGTACTTATATGTGTACTACCTTATGAGAGTTCGAGTGGATGTTTTTGCGCGCGTGTTTGTAGTTTTGAGTTTCGTGTTTTGGGCATTTGGTCAGTTGCGCGCGTTCTTGACCAAACTGGACCAAAACCAAGCCGAAAGGAAACGTAACCACCGATTTCAGTGACAGCCAATGTATAATGATTAATAGGCGAGCGACGCGCAACGAGAAGAGCGACAAAGATGGCAACGGAGTAGTAAACTCGCAATCAGTAAGAAGAAGACGGTAAGGAAGGAAAGCCGTCGCCCATATCAGACAATCCCGCGACTTTGTACACGGGCAGAATAAATGTATGTATGTAGGTGCTGTGTCCTTCCAATCACATACATATGTAAGTAAACAAACATATGTACATGTACATATGAATGAATACTCACAATCATAGATACATAGGTTTGTTCATATTATGCACGTGCCTGTATGCCCCCTTTTAAACCTATGTATGTACATACAAACGTGTTTGGACATGTGCATGTACATACATATGTAGATATTAACAAAATTGTGGTCATTGTCACAATTCTGACACTCGGCATCGTTGCTCACATCCTTCTTCCTTCTTAACGGCACCAATTTTAGCGTCAACGAAGGATGCGAGGACAAAGAAGACGATAGCTATGACTGCGACTTTGACTTCGAGAGCGACTGAGAATTCAACGGTGTTGGACACTGCGACATATATACAAATGTATACAACATATACATATGTATGTATGTATATAGGATGATGTATTATGTATGTCCATTTGTATATACATATGTATACCCACATATTTCGATATAAATATATACATATACATATGTACATATATATATACTATATGCATGCTCATAAGGCCTATTACTTGCTTAGGCAAGCATACTTAGTTGGTAGGTTGAATAGATGGATGGATGGATAGTCGGATGTATAAATTGGACACCAGTGCGTGAGTGAAGGGATATTTACACACATATTATAGATATATGAGTATGTGTAAGCATGCTTGTGTGTTTCTATAAGTGTGTGGCTGGCTTTTCAGTATGTTTGCGTCCACCAAACTATAGGCGTACATACATACATACATATGTATGTACATACATGCATGGGATTACCTTCTGAGTATGATGCGAAATGTGAATGCATTTTTGCGTTGGATTCTTACTTGGGCAGTCTAAAGAAATGCAGTAATAGCTATAGTGGCAACAGGGGAAGCTTGGAGCTTGGCATCGGTAAAATGTATACATACATACATATGTCCTGAGGAATATCCCTGCAAAAACTGCGAGTACTCCCTGTATGCATGTAAAGAGTACTCCTTTAGGGCCACAGAGTACTCCAAAACTAACCGCATTGCATATAAAAAATGTGGTCCAATTAACATTGCGATGTCCTAGGGCAGGACCATATACTCCAGCTCTGCATGACATCAGAGTAGCACAAAACAACTCCAAGAGGTTACTCCAAGGAGTAAGTACGGGAGAGTACTTGCGAAACTACTCTGAGATAATTACTCCAAGGAGTACCTACGGGCAAGTACTTTCGAAACTACTCTGAGGTAATTATTCCAAGGAGTCCCTACGGGAGAGTACTTTCGAAACTACTCTGAGGTAATTACTCCAAGGAGTTCCTACGGAAGAGGACTTTCGAAACTATGATGAGGTAATTAATCCATGGAGCATCTACAGAGGAACAGTCTCGATACTACCTATTTTGCCGCTTAAGGAAAACTAATTTAAAATATAAAATTTATATTGAAAACTCAATTTCCTTTATTCATACTAATACAAATGTTGACATACTTATATGCACGTATATTGGAAACATAAACCAAAATTTTAATACTTTTAATTTACACCCCTATTGTGGGTGTCGATTGTCGATTATTGACAAAAAAATTAAAAATTCTTCATTATAAAAAATCAGTAAGATAACTTAAAAATAGCTTTTCGTTTAACTTACTAATTATGCATTCATAGATTTTGAGTTAAAAAAAAATTCATCACATCACAATATCTACATATTAAAAAAAAAAAAAAATAATTTCAACTACTTATAACTACATTTCCGTGCATATGTATATGTATAAACTGTACATAGCTTAAACCTAATTGACTTCTTTCTTTTTTTGGCTGGATACTTGACGAAAGTGGCGTTTTTTCACAGCTTGAAGTGCCATTCTTAATTCTTTTTCTGAATTTGGGGTAGTGTGACTTAGTGCAGCTGAAATAAATATATGTATATTTTATTGGTTTTACCCTCGTTTAAGTACCACTCCGGCTTATTCTCCATCTGACGGTATATGACTAAAGAAGCCAACCGATTCAACATTTTCGAATCCTGCTGCTTCATCGGTGCATTCAATTTGCGCAGTTACGTTATTTGCGTTTTGCAATCTTAATGCAAAATTTTGCCTTTCCAATTTTATAACTCGTCTTCTGTGACGCGCACTGCACTGCATATTGTTTTTTATTTAATAATTTATAATAATTATTTCAATTTAATTTATTAACCAATAAAACTCACTCTGGCCTTCTTTGCAACTCAATTTCACTTTCAAAAATTCTGTATACTTAAAACCAGTTGCGCAGTTGTATCATGCAAGGGTTGCCATAATAGATACCATCTGTATGTTGCAAGATGTTACGAGTTTACGCATACGGAACTGACACTTTATATAGATGCAACTGAAGTATAAATAACCAAAATTTATCTTCGATCATTTTACTAGTTCTAAAAAATATATATTCGGCTACAAGTTCGCTTTGATTGTCAATTTATTTATTTTTAGTACTTAATTAAATCTTTATTGTTCACTCTTGGCAACACAGCCCAATCAAGATCGTGTAGAGATAACGATCGTTAAAACACGAGCAGTGATCGGGTAACAATAAGCTGGTGTAGAGACATGAATTGGTCCGCTACTGCATAACGGAGGAGCATATTTGTAAGTACTCCAATACAGCACAAATGGACCACATGGTCCAACGATTTTTGCAGGGATATTCTCTCATTTTCGTACGTGCATACATACATATGTATGTATGTATGTACTGTATGTGAGTTGACCGATACGGGTAAAACTTGAGGAAGGGAAATAAATATAAAAAAAAGAATAGCTGGGCAGAACAGAGAGAAGCCAAAGAAGACAGCGATTAATATGCTAAACGAACAAAAGTACAGTATACATACTTACATATACATATGTACATATGTACATATTTATGTACATATGTATGTACATATATTGCTATGCGCATAAATACCCTCCAAAAAATGTTCGTTTTATATAGGACTTATTTCATACGATGATAAGGTTTATATTAATATAATACATGCCATTTGTTATGAAAGACAGTTGTATGAAAAACTCCTTATATTACTCCTGATTTCGCCATGTTTATGGCATCAGTCTATAAGGTATACACTCACTCTTAACAGTTATCCATAGATTTTACATTTATTGACCATATAAAATAAGGCTTATATAAATCATTATTAAATTGATTACATGGAGTATAATAATCTTATATAAAAACTAATACACCATATACAATGAAGCATACATACATATGTACATATGTATGTACTAAGTCATTATAATAATGCATTACATGGGGTGTCATTACCTTATAATAAGGCTTATAATTAAAATAAACAAAGGTGTACATAAGGCCATATTGCAAGGAGTTATTTGGAATATTTCATCCCTATTACAAGGTTTATCGGCCACATAAAATAAAGTTGCGGCATTATATAGGCCATATTAAATCATGGTTGCATAAGCAGTTATAATAATATACTATAAAAGTTAAAAGGTATACATATTATGTATGCACATATGTATGTATATTCATATACATATGGCTCATAAAATATTCCGCTAGCGAATAACCACCTTTGCCGCTCGAAATTCAGTACGCATCTGACGCTTTATTTTCGCTGTAAACGTCAGATTGGCGTTGCTCTGCCCTGGTCATAAGATTCAATTTTGTCTCTCGGAGGGTACCCCTTATGCCTAAAGCTTAAATAAGTCTTACACACTCTCTTACAAAAGGTTTATCGCTCATTTAAAATAAACACTGAAAGCCGCGCATTTATCGCATTCGTCATTTCTTACAACTGCGTATGCAATTTTTTGGATGGTATAAATATGTACATACATACATATGTATATGTATGTATGTACGTACATATGTTTGTAAGTCCACGTTTTCGTGTACATATGTACAATTAGGTAAACGATATGATAAATAGAACGATTGTGTACTTACATGCATACATTCATACATACATCTAAACAAATATATGTGTGCGCTTACGTATGTACATATGTATGTACATAAGTACATAAAAAATGTATTTATTTCCTAAATAATAACATGGCTTGTACTACATTAGTATGGAGATGAAGTCGCTATTGAAAAAATTAAGTAGTAAATAGTTACATATGTTCATATATTCATACATATTTACGAATTTTATTGACAAATTAATTAAATCTTTAGTATGCACATTGTATCTGTGAATTTTATTTAAAGCTCTAATGCTTTACCAGTTTATTCAAAATATATCGGATAAAAAACTGAAGCGTTCAAAATGCTTTCACCACAAACATATGTATATACATATATACGTATGTACATACAATGTGCACACATATTTGGAGCAAAGCACGTGTTATTGAAAAAATTATTTCACAAATGTCTCAGTTTAGCTGCGCAATGGTGACCAAAGGTGGCGCTCTCAGTGGTACCGCTTCTTAAGTTTTGCCGATTTTCACAATTATCAAGTCAAAATAAGCAAGCCTTTGATTACAAATAACTATACGAAAACAGTCACTATTTTTGGTATTTTGTAGATTTATTTAAACAAATTGTATATCATTTATATTTACATATTTCACGATAAACCAAACACGATTCTCGTTGGAAAGTTGAAAATTAACAACTGGAACTCTCTTCTCCATATTTTTTTTTACTTTTACTTGAGATATAAGTACATACATACATATGTATAAAAGCAGTTCAATCTATTATTCTTTCAGAGTGTATGACGCGAAAAATCAAAGCTTTCAAAACGGGTGGGAATCTTTCGAAAATAGAAAACCTTAAAGAGCTAAACAAGTTTCTTCCTTGTAACTTGTAATTTCGTATTCCTATTTTTTAAAATAAAATACTGTTTTTAAGGTAAAAAAATTAATACGCTATTTAATAACAATTATCCTGTTGTGATGTTATTTTGTAATATTACCATACTTTGCATATGTACATATGTATGTACAATATGATCCAATGCACACAAGAATATCTTTGTAAATAAGTATATATGTATGTATATGTACATGGCTTTCCGCTAATGTATGAGTACAAATGCACATGAATATGTACATATGTATGTATGTATATACGTTTGGAAAGAATTATAGCGGACAACTTGCGATTCGTTTGAACATTTATACCAATACAGGTATGTATATATGGATGTGCATACAATTGTATGTATGTATATGTACTGCATGATTATGCACATACATACATATGTTAATACGTACAATAAACAACGGAAAAACTGGGCAACTAAAACAGTTAGAGGATTGAAATAAAAAGTCAGGGTCGTTGATTACTGATATTTGATTTGATACCTATAAGATATTTTTTGAAACTGCACATAAATTTAAAAGTATTTTTGTAGTCGAAGTTACTTATGGTGAAAAAAACACAGAGAAGTACCGCTAACTCTGTCTTGAAAATCTCGACAGAATCAACTACTATGCACATAAAGGGTGTTTTTTTAGACAGATAGAACTTTAAATTGAAATAAAACACATAAAAAATGAAGTATGATGGCAAATTTTTTTTATTTGAAAGATATTTTCATGACATTTAATATTTAAAAACGATTTCTGGTATATGTCCGCCACGACTAGCTTTGGTGAATCGGATGCGATCAGTCCAATTTTGAACCACTGCAAAATTTCTAACTTGTTGAGCACGGCGGCGAATAGACAAATTCGGATCTTCCCCAACAATATCACTTACAGCACCAATATTTTCTTCTGTACGTACAGTTCATTGTCTTGCTGTTGGTTTTTCATAGAGTAGATTAAATGTTGTTCGAAATTTATCAACAGTTCGACGAATAAGCTGCTCTGATGCTCGATTATGTAGACCATAAAATTCACGAATTGGCGAACAGAGCACTGATTTTTAAAGTAAATTTCCACAATTTGTAAACGTTGTTGCGGCGTCATTCTTTCCATAATCATTTGTCAATGCTTACTGAACAGAAACGCCATTTACCAGCTGTCAAGTGTCAGCTATCCCTATCGAAAGTTCTTTCTGCCTATTGCTGTTGCAAGTTCGTACCCTGCGCGCAATTGTGTGCGAGCAGGCATTACGATATACTACGAAGTTGCTGCATTGAAAAATGCTGCAAATGAAAAGTGGCTGTCAACCTAAAAAATGACAATTGAAAGCAAGCGAGCTCTCGCATACTTTCTACTTTTTGCGGTCTTCACGTGCGACATCTCCCTTTTTATTTTTTATTTTACGCAGGTGAAGACCACCCGTTACATCAGATTTTGTTGACAAAAACCAAATAGCTATGTATTCTCTCAATTGCGTTTATTCTTTCCAGCGTGTATAACAATAGCCGTCATTTCGCTATCTGTTAGCGAGTGGAGGATCGATGAAGCATTTGATTTTGAATAAGACACAAATTATTTTCGAAATTATTGTAATTTCTTTTTATTATGATAATATGGTGTGGTTCAATTATGCATGGAACAAAATATCGGCCAAATGTCCGCCGCGACCTCGCCGGCACACCTCCATCCGATGGTTCAAATTTTCGATTACGCTGAGGCATAATTGAGGTTCTATGCCGTTAATGTGCCGAATTATCTCATCGTTTAGCTCTTGAATTCTTGCTGGCTTATCGACGTACAACTTTTCTTTCAACAAACCCCAATGAAAGTAGTCCAACGGTGTCAAATCACATGATCTTGGTGGCCAATTGACATCGCCACCACGTGAGATAACACGGCCATTGAATTTGTCGCGCAAAAGAGCCATTGTTTCGTTAGCTGTGTGGCAAGTGGCACCCTCCTGTTGGAACCAGATATCGTCCATATGTTCCAATTCGTCCATATGTTCCAATTCGGGCCATAAAAAGTTCGTTATCATCTCACGATAGTGAACACCATTCACAGTAACTTCCTGACCGGCCTCATTTTAGAAAAAATACGGCCCGATGATGCCGCCAGCCCATAAACTGCACCAAACAGTCACTCTTTGTAGGTGCATTGGTTTTTCGACAATCACTCTTGGATTATCATTCGCCTCAATGCGGCAATTCTGCTTATTGACGAATCCACTGAGGTGGAAATGAGCCTCATCACTGAAGATGATTTTCTTCGAAAATTGATCCACTGTTGCTATTTCTTGATAATAAGCCTGAATAACTTTAACACGTTGCTCGATTGTGTATCTTTCCATGTTCAAATTGAGCTAGTTTTAAATTGAGAAATTTCAAATGAAATGCAGAAAAAAACTTGACGTTTAGGTGTGGTTCACATTCAACATCGGCCCTTAAAATTTAACCACCCTTTAGCACTAAATAAATCTCATACTTCATGAAGGATGCTAACAAGGTTGTTTTTCCAACTAAAGCTGGAGCTTTCTTTTGCAAGTCAGTTACATTAAAACGGACCCATTAAGGCCTAGATGAGTAATAAACATGCGCCCTCAAAATTTGCAATCAGAGACGAAAAAAATCGTATTTCATTCAGGGATCTCATAGTCTTTTTGCACTAAAATTTAATATTTGTGAATCGATCTTCACTTTTTAAATGCTCCTGATGATTTATAGACGAAATATAATATCAATGGAATATAGAAATACCCTTTGCGTTTGATTTACGTACATAACACGAATTATATTAGAGAAAATTATCTTTGATTATCGAAGTCAATTTCTGCGATAAAACTAAAGATCGATTTAGAAATATTAAAGTTATGGGCAAAAAGGCTATCGACCAGCGAAAAACGGTGTTTGACCCTGATTCCAGATTTTGATGGTGTTTTTGGGATTCTCAATATACATCTTGCATCTTCTGTATAAGTGCTCGAATTAGTAGGGTTATATTATTGCTCAAAGCTACAGACATATCATCACTTATCTGTAATCGATATCTGGACTTATAATTATTATTAAAGCAAAAAATCCTTGTTAACATAGATAATTTGAGGAAAAAAGCATAAATAAGATAAAGTAAAGTTATGTTTCGCATTCGAAGGTATGATGTACATAGGTGGGAAATAACGATGAACTTCATCAGCCAACATTTGCAGATGACATTTGATGGTCGCTAGCGTGTTTTACCTAAACGTATCATACTTTTTATCATCAAGTAGTGCCTTTAACGTTGTAAACGCACTATCTTTCTACGCGGACCACAGGTGATCCGAGGACCATAGGCTGGGAAACATTGATGTGTGCGTATCAAGAATTATAAAATACAAGAATACTCTACTGTGATGGCACACCTACTTTACGGTTGGAGAGGACTGAGTTTGAAATTCATTGCGATGCGCTTGGTTTAGTGCTATTTAAGAACAGAAAATAGCTGAGCAAAAAAAATTTTAGGTTGACGTAGTTATATTTTTAAAAATACTACGCAAATAAAAGCGAATTAGGTCTTAAACTGAAATTTCCCTTGTCTTTTCTTCCGGCTCATTCCCAATAGCGCAGTTTTTTCACTTCCCAACTCTTCATCTCAGGTCGGATATCATTTTACCGAGTTGGCTCAACTCGCATATTTTCCCGAGTTAATGTTGTTGCTTTACATGCTATTTCTTATTCTACCTAGTGTTCTTTTGCAACCAGGTTACAAAGAAACGGGTCCAATATATGGTATTTTCAAGTTCTTTTCAATTATAATACTAATTATTTTCAATTATAATAGTGGTAGTTAGTGTTATATTTGAATTTTACCCGTTCGTTGATCGTTGGGTAAAATTCTACCTAAAATTTAACATCAAAATAAAATATACCCAATAAAAAAGTTTCAGTGATTCAATATTTTAGTACAAAATATATGAAATCTCATTATGGGTAGAAATCTGCCCATAAGGTTATTAAAGAGACCAAATTGGTGCCTAGTCAAAAAAAGGTTCGTAAACAAACTCCTTCTTTGGGATTTGACTCAGTTTGAAATACCCAGACGGTGGATTGTTGTTATGTTTCGGGCTCCTATAGATCCAAGTTTCTTCACCTGTTTTTGGAGAATACGCTGCGTGAATTGAGTCTTTCTTTTGTTGTACAAGAAATACGATTTCTCGAATATGAAATTTTATCGTTACACACATGAATATCATTAAAACATCTTGTCGTGCCCCCAATTTGGAACAGTATCAGCGTCAAAAGAAAAGTTAAATAGTTGTTCGAGAACGTCAGAACACTAATTTGGCCAAAGTCGCACCGAACATTTGCAAGGTCTAAAATAATAAATCTATGATTTTTTAGACCCGAGCGCACTGGTGCTAAGGGTATTATAACTTTGTTCTCCATACGGTTGTTTGTAACAGCATAAAAACCGAGATAGGTATAGATACATATATGTACATATACATACATACCAAAATTCTTAGAATTAGTAGCGAAATTGGTTAAGCCATGTCTGTCTGGGCCAAAGGTACTTTGGTGCTGCTAATGAGCGAAATCAGTCCATAACCACGCCCACTTAACGGTAGTTTTTGAAAATCAAAAGACCGCGATATTTCAGTAACGATTGCAGCTGATTTTTTTAAATTACATAAGGATTATGGCAATGTTTTTTTTTTGGAAAATGGGCGTGCCCCAGCCCACTTTATAAGAAATATTTGGTACACTTATTGCATTTTAAACCAGTACGTAAAATTGCGAAAATATTTAACATCGTTCAAAAGCTAAGGCCACCTTTCATATAACGGTTATTTTCAAAAATCAAAAAACGCGATATCTTAGTTAGAATTAAAGAGAATTTGCGCATATTTGACATGAAGGATGGAGGTGCACTAACAAATATAGCAAACCAAAAATATTTAAAACGGCCGTGGTACCGCCCAAAAAAGTTGGTAATAGGCGTGGCACCACCCACTTTCGAACAACTAGGTATATCTCAAAAACTATGCAATAAACTCCACCAAATTTGGAGCACAAATTGCATTACAAGTCAATAAGCAAAATTTCGAAAATTGTAAAGATCATAAATAAATATCTCCACCTCTCGTACAAAGGTAAAAACAGAAATCGGATATTTATTAACTATTCAAGGCAATTTGGTAAAATTTAATAGACATGGAATGGCCACATAACTTATACTATGAATTTGTAGTCACAAAGCACAATTTCGAAAATTATAGAAATCAAACTAAAGCCACGCCCATCTCTCATACAACGGTAATTTACAACAAATACAAATATTCAATATTTTACTAAATCATGTCGCGAATTTTTTCAATTCTGGCATAAAGAATTTAATTGCGGATAGAATTAATTAAATTCATACTAATTTCCCTTTTTTTATTAAAATGAATGAACGTCGTTTAAGATTTCAAAATTTTGTTTTACTAGCATAACCGACTTGCTTTGATGCGCCAATAAAGACATATTTTTTTTTAGATATTGAGCATTGATTTTATGCTTAACCGTAGAACAGTCTTTAATTTTTACGACGTAAACAACCTTAGGGTCGTTTTTGACCCTGACTATTTTATTATGAATGCAAAAATCATACAAAGTTTTATTTATAAAAGAAACGTTTAAAACTCATATTTTTATTCAATAATAAGGGAAACAATTTTTTAATAATTTTTTAAACACTGTACACAAATATTTCTATTGTGAACATTTCTGCAAACATTTTGTTCGCATATGCAGCAGACTAATTCAAACTTGTTTTCTTTTGTGCCCGCTTTTTCTTGGACACACATTGTACATCTTCCACGTTTTTTAATTTGTGGTGGTATTGTTAAAGGTTGTCTAGATGATGGGCCAGCAGAAAAATTTACGGCTGGTGAGTCGGCATCAATTATTTTTCGTTTTAGTGACTGAGAAAACTTATTTCGTGTGCCTCATGGTCTATGCTTCATATATTCCACTGCTAATTTTATACCAAGATTATGCAAATACTTTTTACGCGATTGTTTGCCATGCTTATCTAAAAACTCATGATTACATTCTTTATATATAATATAAGCATTGAGCGCAGAAATATCCACTATGTTGGCAAAAACACACATCGGCCAGCGTTTTGTTTTTCGTTTGCAACTGTAACCTGATAACATTTTGTCAGCATTATCAACACCGCCCTTCGTTTCGTTGTAATATTTTATTATTGCTGGAAGCTTTTTGGGTTCAGGCCCAACATCAGGTGAATGGTGTAATGTACTCTGAACAATTGTGCATTTATTTTTATGGCTGATATACGAAACCAATGTAGTGTTTGTTGCAAAGGCAAAAGAGGAGGAAAAAAGAGGTTGCTTCTTTTCCAACAAGAGTTTAGGTGGAATACTCCGCTTATTTTTTCGCAACGTTCCAACCATTGTCAATTTTTTTTCCAACAGTTTTTGACCTAATTGATATGACGAAAAGAAATTGTCCATCGTTATATTGTGGCCTTTTAAATCCCGAATCAAATCTAATACTACGCGTTGGCCCTGGTTACGCTCCGGTAAAGCACCCGTCGATCTTCCCAAGTAGGGCTGTATGTTCCATACGTAAGAAGTTTTAGCACACGCAAGCATCCAAAATTTTAATCCATACCTTTCAGGTTTGCTCGGCATGTACTGCCTAAATGCGCAACGGCCATGAAAACCCAACAATTGTTCATCAATAGTGACGTATTCACCAGGGTTATAAAAATTTGGAAGCAAATCAACCCATTTTTCCCACAATTCACGAATCGGTGCGAATTTATCATTTGATGAGAGTTGATTTCTTCTGCGATTAGCTGTGTCGTCAAACCTAAGGACTTTTGTTACATACAGAAATGTGCGTAGGGACATAATACTTCTAAATATCGGCCGACCATAATCTTCATCAAACAAATCTTCCACACGTTCATTCTTCGATCTGTGAAAATTAGTACTCAAGTGAATCAAAATAATTTACGCATAAAATAACTTACTTATAAACACCTGCAAGAATTAAAACTCCTAAATATACATATAAAAACTATTGTCGGTCGAAAACGACCCTAAGATCGATAGAGCTCAAGTCAATATTTAGTTTAAATATTTTGTCAAAATATTGCTTTTATTAAACTTTTTCAATGCTTTACCCACCCAGCAACAAAGTCACAGAGTATTGGATAAATATATTAAATCTGAAGTAGTTAGTTTGTAGCTTAAAATGTAAGTTTGATCGAAAACGACCCCAAGACTGTTCTACGGTTAAAAAATATTTATACCTTGCTCTTAAGGAAATATCTATATACCGAATAACAAATATCTTCGTCAAATAGCTGGAAAGATATTATGAATAGTAGTTTCGTCTTAAAGGAGGCATGAGTCCGCCTTTTCCCCAACAAATAATATATAGCCTCATATAGGAAGAATTTGGTCCTTTTATTGTAAAGAGCGTGGCACCACCCATTTTTCCAAAATGAACCACAGTTTGATCTTTAAGACACCGAAAGTTGCGTATATTAGACGAATTCGTGGGGGCGTGGAACCGGTCACTTTTCCAAATTTATATACACCTTACGTTGGGCCGGGGATCACTTGAACCTACTGTGTAAATTACTTAAATATTGGTTCAGCAATTTGGACGCCTTTAAGGACTCAGATTCGTTTTTATATATAAGGTTAACTTTGAAATAAAAACATGCACCGGGTACGTAAAGTTCGGTACCTTGTATATCCGGGCGCAGTGGTGCACAGGATTTTAATCCTTTATTCACTTAACGGTGAATACTACGACTGCAGCTTCATCATGGTCAATACCTAAAATTCAAGTACTAAAATAAAGCAAACTCATTTCAAGCAACTCTCTACTAAGCAACAATAGATTTGCTTTGCTTAGCGATATCGTTACAGAGAAGAACACTGCAAGGTCGTTCCCACGACCACTAAGGCCAGGACTACACCCATTTACATCCGTGAACAAAATTCAACTGTTCTGGCAAAAAACACTAGTGCAGATAATTGGTGAAAACACTTTTCACATAGTCTCACTAACCAAGACAATATTCGCGAGACAAAACTGCAGGTGTACGCGGAAGAACATTACGAGCTGGCATCGAAATATCTAAACGATGATATAATTAAATTTTATACATACCAGCTTAAAAGCGCAAAGCGCCTACAAATCGTCACTAATGGCGTCGAGTCCACTGTAGAACTTGCCTATATCTTAAATGTCCAGAAACTCCAAAAGCTCAATGCAAACACTGTTATAAATAAAATTAATAGAAATAAAGTACGACAGTTTACGTCCACAGTTGATTTGGACACACAAAATCCTATTGCACCCAATGCGTTGTTTGCATGGCTTGCGGAGGTCTTAATGTGACAAAAGCGTGCATTATGAATAAAAACGATCCCACCATGATAAAATGCAACAATTATGGGGGCAACCACACAGCTAACTATAAGAGATGCCCTGTATATAAAGACTAAAATATCGACTAGTTAAAAAAAAAGTCATTTCGAGGGCAACCAATATGTTTACCACCTCAAGCCCTATCTGAAGTCTGCTTTTCGCATCATTTGCTGTTGTCGTCAAGCCCGGACTTCAGCAACCCGCTATCCAATCAACTACACCTTCGTCAACACCTGTCTCCGGCAACACTCTCAACTGTATCGAGGCCTTAATCTTCTTGTTCCAATAAAACATGATGAATTTTATGCCTGTTATACAATCAACTATGCAAGATTTTTGAAAAATGAAAATCTGCTCATCCCATTTCTTGCTGGCAAACAGACAAAATAAATCTGCTTTCTAAAAATATGTCTATGGAATGCCAACGGCATTTCTCTTAAATAAAAAAGAAGTCGATTTTATGCTCTCTTTGCCAACGTATTTAACATACAAAAATTGCTTCCAGATATCAGGATACGAAGTTATATATATCATCCGGATGACAAAGCGCATACCGGGACAGAAGGTGAATAAAACATAGCATTTGCTACGAATTACTTGCAAGCCACTTCTATAAGCATGCTTACGAGCTCGGGCAATATAACTATGCCCGCAGTATATTGACCTACACGTTTCTCTATATTGGTGCATCATCAGACTTTTACAACATTCTTGCTGTATCAAACAACCTTGGCTATTCATCACCAAAATGCAAAAGATTTCTGATCGTATAGACTAACGTAAAAACGAGAATCTAGAATAAACTGATACAGGCAAAGGTCCTGTCGGACCTAGCTTCAGACCATTCTCCTCATGTTTTTTGCTGGAGTGTCCGAAACCTAAAGAATACCTCAGGAGACTTAAGTCTCACAAGGCAAGCTGGCTCAAATATAAAAAATACATTAGTAGCCACATTGAAGTAAGCTCTAAATTCAATTATAGCTGCTGCTGCTTATCAGGCCAACCCACAAGTGAAAACAAAAAAACCAAAGCGAACCATCAAATTACAAATAGTCAAATAAAATAACGTACTGCCGAGAAGCGGCGCCTACCCATAGAATGGCACAGGTCACCTGGTGCAAAACACCGGCTCACAATCGTAATACGCGAACTCTGCAGAGCCCTCAAGGCTGAAGAACAGCTCGATCATGCCAAATACATTGAAGGCTTGTCAACAATCAGCCCAAAGTGTTCTCTATGTAAAGCGCCCGTAAATGGGCGGCCCGTAGTAATTAAGAAAAAACCAACGTTTTGGCACTTCATCTAAAAGACGTATTTCAGCCAAGCATGTCACAGGTATGTTTTGCCTTTACTTCCTTCTATCTCTAATATTGAACCAATAAACGTACATCCACTTGAGATTATGAAAGTTATCAAAGAGCAACTGAACTTAAAGCAATCACCGAGACATGATCTAACAATCCCAGCCGATGATCATGGAACTACATCTAAAATCTCTTCAACGGTATACTGAGATATGGCTATTTCAACACATTGGAAAAAGTCTACTAAAATATTGATACTCAAATTAGGTAAGGACAAAACCCAAGCTTATCCATGCAGGCCAATAAACTTGCTACCTCGCTTTTCAAAGCTCTTTGAAAAAATCTTGCTCCTCAAGATTGGTGCACGGGAAGATAGAACAAGTTAACCGTCTAACATCTGAGATAAGGATGACGTTTTAACGGAGAGAGTACTGCTCAGCAATATTTCTGGACGTCGCCCAAGTATTTTACCGCGTTTGGCTTAAATCTATATTAACAACCGTACGCCATACCGAGTTAATAACGCAAGAATCGGATATCGCCTTAGAGCCCCGTCTCACACTATCAACCTTTGCGGATGACATTGCGATCCATCTGGCTCAGTAAAACTGGAGTATATACATAGTACTTCTACTATTATAAAGACAAGTTGGGCATACGGGTCACAGTTGTGGGGAAATGCAAGCGCCAGTAATGCAAACATCATTTAAATAGCTCATTCGGCTATATTCGGTATAAGAACGCCCATGATGACCTCAACATCCCATCCGTACAAAATAAAATAACCTGCTTACTATATACACTCGATAAAGGAGCTGACAATTTTTTCCAACAGTATTCAAAAATATCTATGTAAATGGCTTGGTAGCAGATGTTCATTAAGAACAGTGCCCAATTCGTTATTTATTTAATAATTCTTTCAGTATTATTATTGCAAATCATATCACAATCATGTAAAACAGAAAGGTTGCTGTGATTTTTTTTCTGTGTACAATTTTTAAATAAATAAAAATTGAGAATCGTTCGACCAAGATCGGGCTTTTTAGGGTGATGCCGAAGTGGAATCAAACCGAACATAGATGGTCGAACATGGCCTAAGTTTACTTTTTCTCTAATAGATATGCTTAGTAACCTAAGTTTTCTCAAAAATTTATATCTACATCCGTCACATCCACATACATTTTTGTGACTTTAATCCGGTGCGTTTGGTTGCCAGTGAAATGAAAAGTAAATTGCAATTGGCATTTAAATGTGTAATTATTTCCGACTGGAATATTTTTACGAATATTCCTTGATAAGTTGAGTACCATTGATGTTAATTTTTGAATCAGTATTTTATTGCAATATAAGCATTTTATTTAATTATTTGCTAATGATACCCCAAAAAAATAATACATTACCCAAACCGAAAGGTAAATTTCCAAAACAACTGTTAGGCACTCTGCACACGAGCCGTATTGCTTTAGACGCGTATTAGATTCGAAGTACGAATGTCATACGCTTTGCTGGCGAACACTTGTGTTTAAACGAACACCTGCACACGAGGCGTCAGCTACGAGAATTCGTCAAAGCAGGCGAGCTTCAAATCACCTAGCGTACAACAGTGCTGTTCGCTTGGCGTACGCTGTTCGCATTTTTATTTGTGCGCGATTGAGATTTGTGAAAATATGTCGGAGGAAGCTGTTGAATTTGTGCAATTAATAGAGAGTTATCCCTGCATATATAACAATACGATGCAGGAGTACTCAAGGAAGGATTTAACAGACAAAGCCTGGGCGGCTATAGCCCAGCAAATGAAATGGTCAGGTATGTATAAATAAAATATCTTTGTGAATTCCTGTAGGAAAGTAGTTTATTATTTTATAAACAATAGTTCCACTGCCAAGGCAAAGAAACATTTGGTAATAAAAAGTAATTAATTAAATATTTTCGAAGCTCTTGAGCAGATGAATTTTCATTCAAATTTAAAATTTCCAATCCTGTTGGAATTCGCGGTTTTTGCTGGTTTTGTTGGATGTCTTCATTTCCGAGTGAATGCGTGGCAAATAATAAACCATCTTTTTTTCTAATAAAATTGTGCAAAACGCAAGCACTTTGAATTATTGAAATAATAGTTTCATATTTGCGACATCGTATTGGCGTTAAGAAAACTTCAAATTTTTTGGTCATCATTCCAAACGTGCACTCTATATTCTTTCTACCACGACTGAGTCTATAATTGAATACTCGCATTTTGTTATCAATATTCCTTTCACTATTACGTCCAGCAAAACCACATTCTATTGCTGTAAAGAAGCCGTCAGCATCGCAGTACCCAGTAAAATTACGGAATGATAATTTTTATAATTAAAATTGGCTGAGCCAGAGTTTGGAAATTTTTCTATTCGAACATGCTTTCCGTCTATAGCTCCCAAGCAGTTGGGCAACTGCCACAAATCGGAAAACCGTTTAGCGATATTTTTCCATCCATCCTCATTCGGTAGCGGCATGTATGACTCCTTCAATGAATACCATATAGCGTTGGTAGTTTCTTCCAAAATTAATCCGATGGTACGTTCACCTCTTTGAAAATATAAAGCCAGAGCGGTAAACGTACATCCAGTAGCCAAGTACCTGAAAGCAAAGTTAAAAGTTATAGACCGCAACCAATTTATGTTTTTGAATTTCTTTGCAGCGGCTGATTGTAAGGAGAAGTGGAAAAATATGCGAAATGGATTTGTTAGAAGTTTGAAACCCTCGCCAAGTGGCTTTTCTGCGAAAGTGAAGAAACCATACTACTTGCACGATATAATGGGCTTTGTACTACCATATGTGAAACCTGTACAGCATTTAGAGAACACTGGCAACTTTATATTACCAGATTCTGATATACATCATCACGAAGAAGTGGAGTCTAGTGAATATCTTGATCTTAATTGTGATGTAATGCCGCATTCATCCAAACGTATGCAAGATACTCCGTCCAGTGTGGAAAAAAAGAAAAAGAAGAAGAAATGCCCAGAAGAAAAGGACGAAGTTGACGTTGCGATACTGAACTATTTAAAAGAAAAAAACGAAAGGAAGACAGCCGATGATTCCCGCAAAATCTTTCTCCAGAGTTTGCTGCCGGACGTAATGAGTCTTTCAAATGCGCGCCTCAGAACATTTAAAGTACGCACATTGCTCTTTCTAGAGGAATTGATTACTGAGCAGGAACAGGAAGCTGCGAATCGGTTTGTTCTACCATCATGTAGTACAGTTGGTACGCCAGCTTCTTCGCCCCTTGATCCACAAACTCCAACAACGGTAATATACACAACCGACAGCAACTCCGAGAATGACCGTGAAGGTTTTAGTTGCGGACAACAATTTTTCTTTCAAAAGGAATGAATATATTATAAGAAATGTTAAATGTCAAATACGTGCATATGTGAAATTAATGAAAAGTGGAATATATTTATTTACCTTAATGTAATCATGATTCTTTCTTCCGGGCCAACACATTCGCGCATATTGGTGTTTTGCTTTTGAATAGTAGGTTTAACAAGGGAAACTAGGTCTTTAAAAGTATCTTTCGACATTATATAAAACTTTTGAAATTTCGAGTCGTCTTCTCTCAGTTCTTCAGCAGCTACAAAAAGTCGCTTATTAAAATTATTAAAAATATAGGGATGTACCCAATATTTTCTTTTAATTTTCTTTTTCTTCCGTCGGAGAAAATTTAGCAAAATTATTTCTTCATCGCTTGACATGTTTTTTCTTTGTGTACATACGCTTGGCAGTCGCTTCGTTTGCAGAACCTGAGGCGTAGAGAAAGCGTTACTGCATGACGAATCTAATACGCGTCTTAAGCAATACGGCTCGTGTGCAGAGTGCCTTAGTGAACTGCCACAATGATAACCAATATGGGAAATTTGTGAAATTGTGACCACGCTTATTCACTTTCGTAGAAAATTTTTAAAGTCACATAGTGGAATTGAAATGTGAAAATGGTGGAACGGCAGATGAGTTTCAAAATAATAACGGCTTATCCAAAGTAGTAGTATAAAACTGATAAGTGTAATTTTATATGAAATACGCAAATGTGAATGAGATTGCGATAACAACGTTCACGGTAAATAAATGATTAACGACGCTACTTTTCTATGAATGGTCAATAACGAGTTGCGGAAAGCTAAATATGAAGACTACGAGATCCAGAACGTTTTGACAAAACAAATGACCATTGTTTTCATTTCGAATTGCAGAACTTTAAAAGTGAAAACTACGAGTTCTAGAGCCGTTTCGGCAGTTACGAATTACACTCGATAAAGGAGCTGACAATTTTTTCCAAAAGTATTCAAAAATATCTAAATGGCTTGGTAGCAGATGTTCATTAAGAAAAGTGCCCAATTCTTTATTTATTGAATAATTCTTTCAGTATTATTATTGCAAATCATATCACAATCATGTAAAACAGAAAGGTTGCTGTGAATTTTTTTCTGTGTACAATTTTTAAATAAATAAAAATTGAGAATCGTTCGACCAAGATCGGGCTTTTTAGGGTGATGCCGAAGTGGAATCAAACCGAACATAGATGGTCGAACATGGCCTAAGTTTACTTTTTCTCTAATAGATATGCTTAGTAACCTAAGTTTTCTCAAAAATTTATATCTACATCCGTCACATCCACATACATTTTTGTGACTTTAATCCGGTGCGTTTGGTTGCCAGTGAAATGAAAAGTAAATTGCAATTGGCATTTAAATGTGTAATTATTTCCGACTGGAATATTTTTACGAATATTCCTTGATAAGTTGAGTACCATTGATGTTAATTTTTGAATCAGTATTTTATTGCAATATAAGCATTTTATTTAATTATTTGCTAATGATACCCCAAAAAAATAATACATTACCCAAACCGAAAGGTAAATTTCCAAAACAACTGTTAGGCACTCTGCACACGAGCCGTATTGCTTTAGACGCGTATTAGATTCGAAGTACGAATGTCATACGCTTTGCTGGCGAACACTTGTGTTTAAACGAACACCTGCACACGAGGCGTCAGCTACGAGAATTCGTCAAAGAAGGCGAGCTTCAAATCACCTAGCGTACAACAGTGCTGTTCGCTTGGCGTACGCTGTTCGCATTTTTATTTGTGCGCGATTGAGATTTGTGAAAATATGTCGGAGGAAGCTGTTGAATTTGTGCAATTAATAGAGAGTTATCCCTGCATATATAACAATACGATGCAGGAGTACTCAAGGAAGGATTTAACAGACAAAGCCTGGGCGGCTATAGCCCAGCAAATGAAATAGTCAGGTATGTATAAATAAAATATCTTTGTGAATTCCTGTAGGAAAGTAGTTTATTATTTTATAAACAATAGTTCCACTGCCAAGGCAAAGAAACATTTGGTAATAAAAAGTAATTAATTAAATATTTTCGAAGCTCTTGAGCAGATGAATTTTCATTCAAATTTAAAATTTCCAATCCTGTTGGAATTCGCGGTTTTTGCTGGTTTTGTTGGATGTCTTCATTTCCGAGTGAATGCGTGGCAAATAATAAACCATCTTTTTTTCTAATAAAATTGTGCAAAACGCAAGCACTTTGAATTATTGAAATAATAGTTTCATATTTGCGACATCGTATTGGCGTTAAGAAAACTTCACATTTTTTGGTCATCATTCCAAACGTGCACTCTATATTCTTTCTACCACGACTGAGTCTATAATTGAATACTCGCATTTTGTTATCAATATTCCTTTCACTATTACGTCCAGCAAAACCACATTCTATTGCTGCAAAGAAGCCGTCAGCATCGCAGTACCCAGTAAAATTACGGAATGATAATTTTTATAATTAAAATTGGCTGAGCCAGAGTTTGGAAATTTTTCTATTCGAACATGCTTTCCGTCTATAGCTCCCAAGCAGTTGGGCAACTGCCACAAATCGGAAAATCGTTTAGCGATATTTTTCCATCCATCCTCATTCGGTAGCGGCATTTATGACTCCTTCAATGAATACCATATAGCGTTGGTAGTTTCTTCCAAAATTAATCCGATGGTACGTTCACCTCTTTGAAAATATAAAGCCAGAGCGGTAAACGTACATCCAGTAGCCAAGTACCTGAAAGCAAAGTTAAAAGTTATAGACCGCAACCAATTTATGTTTTTGAATTTCTTTGCAGCGGCTGATTGTAAGGAGAAGTGGAAAAATATGCGAAATGGATTTGTTAGAAGTTTGAAACCCTCGCCAAGTGGCTCTTCTGCGAAAGTGAAGAAACCATACTACTTGCACGATATAATGGGCTTTGTACTACCATATGTGAAACCTGTACAGCATTTAGAGAACACTGGTAACTTTATATTACCAGATTCTGATATACATCATCACGAAGAAGTGGAGTCTAGTGAATATCTTGATCTTAATTGTGATGTAATGCCGCATTCATCCAAACGTATGCAAGATACTCCGTCCAGTGTGGAAAAAAAGAAAAAGAAGAAGAAATGCCCAGAAGAAAAGGACGAAGTTGACGTTGCGATACTGAACTATTTAAAAGAAAAAAACGAAAGGAAGACAGCCGATGATTCCCGCAAAATCTTTCTCCAGAGTTTGCTGCCGGACGTAATGAGTCTTTCAAATGCGCGCCTCAGAACATTTAAAGTACGCACATTGCTCTTTCTAGAGGAATTGATTACTGAGCAGGAACAGGAAGCTGCGAATCGGTTTGTTCTACCATCATGTAGTACAGTTGGTACGCCAGCTTCTTCGCCCCTTGATCCACAAACTCCAACAACGGTAATATACACAACCGACAGCAACTCCGAGAATGACCGTGAAGGTTTTAGTTGCGGACAACAATTTTTCTTTCAAAAGGAATGAATATATTATAAGAAATGTTAAATGTCAAATACGTGCATATGTGAAATTAATGAAAAGTGGAATATATTTATTTACCTTAATGTAATCATGATTCTTTCTTCCGGGCCAACACATTCGCGCATATTGGTGTTTTGCTTTTGAATAGTAGGTTTAACAAGGGAAACTAGGTCTTTAAAAGTATCTTTCGACATTATATAAAACTTTTGAAATTTCGAGTCGTCTTCTCTCAGTTCTTCAGCAGCTACAAAAAGTCGCTTATTAAAATTATTAAAAATATAGGGATGTACCCAATATTTTCTTTTAATTTTCTTTTTCTTCCGTCGGAGAAAATTTAGCAAAATTATTTCTTCATCGCTTGACATGTTTTTTCTTTGTGTACATACGCTTGGCAGTCGCTTCGTTTGCAGAACCTGAGGCGTAGAGAAAGCGTTACTGCATGACGAATCTAATACGCGTCTTAAGCAATACGGCTCGTGTGCAGAGTGCCTTAGTGAACTGCCACAACGATAACCAATATGGGAAATTTGTGAAATTGTGACCACGCTTATTCACTTTCGTAGAAAATTTTTAAAGTCACATAGTGGAATTGAAATGTGAAAATGGTGGAACGGCAGATGAGTTTCAAAATAATAACGGCTTATCCAAAGTAGTAGTATAAAACTGATAAGTGTAATTTTATATGAAATACGCAAATGTGAATGAGATTGCGATAACAACGTTCACGGTAAATAAATGATTAACGACGCTACTTTTCTATGAATGGTCAATAACGAGTTGCGGAAAGCTAAATATGAAGACTACGAGATCCAGAACGTTTTGACAAAACAAATGACCATTGTTTTCATTTCGAATTGCAGAACTTTAAAAGTGAAAACTACGAGTTCTAGAGCCGTTTCGGCAGTTACGAATTACACTCGATAAAGGAGCTGACAATTTTTTCCAAAAGTATTCAAAAATATCTAAATGGCTTGGTAGCAGATGTTCATTAAGAAAAGTGCCCAATTCTTTATTTATTGAATAATTCTTTCAGTATTATTATTGCAAATCATATCACAATCATGTAAAACAGAAAGGTTGCTGTGAATTTTTTTCTGTGTACAATTTTTAAATAAATAAAAATTGAGAATCGTTCGACCAAGATCGGGCTTTTTAGGGTGATGCCGAAGTGGAATCAAACCGAACATAGATGGTCGAACATGGCCTAAGTTTACTTTTTCTCTAATAGATATGCTTAGTAACCTAAGTTTTCTCAAAAATTTATATCTACATCCGTCACATCCACATACATTTTTGTGACTTTAATCCGGTGCGTTTGGTTGCCAGTGAAATGAAAAGTAAATTGCAATTGGCATTTAAATGTGTAATTATTTCCGACTGGAATATTTTTACGAATATTCCTTGATAAGTTGAGTACCATTGATGTTAATTTTTGAATCAGTATTTTATTGCAATATAAGCATTTTATTTAATTATTTGCTAATGATACCCCAAAAAAATAATACATTACCCAAACCGAAAGGTAAATTTCCAAAACAACTGTTAGGCACTCTGCACACGAGCCGTATTGCTTTAGACGCGTATTAGATTCGAAGTACGAATGTCATACGCTTTGCTGGCGAACACTTGTGTTTAAACGAACACCTGCACACGAGGCGTCAGCTACGAGAATTCGTCAAAGAAGGCGAGCTTCAAATCACCTAGCGTACAACAGTGCTGTTCGCTTGGCGTACGCTGTTCGCATTTTTATTTGTGCGCGATTGAGATTTGTGAAAATATGTCGGAGGAAGCTGTTGAATTTGTGCAATTAATAGAGAGTTATCCCTGCATATATAACAATACGATGCAGGAGTACTCAAGGAAGGATTTAACAGACAAAGCCTGGGCGGCTATAGCCCAGCAAATGAAATAGTCAGGTATGTATAAATAAAATATCTTTGTGAATTCCTGTAGGAAAGTAGTTTATTATTTTATAAACAATAGTTCCACTGCCAAGGCAAAGAAACATTTGGTAATAAAAAGTAATTAATTAAATATTTTCGAAGCTCTTGAGCAGATGAATTTTCATTCAAATTTAAAATTTCCAATCCTGTTGGAATTCGCGGTTTTTGCTGGTTTTGTTGGATGTCTTCATTTCCGAGTGAATGCGTGGCAAATAATAAACCATCTTTTTTTCTAATAAAATTGTGCAAAACGCAAGCACTTTGAATTATTGAAATAATAGTTTCATATTTGCGACATCGTATTGGCGTTAAGAAAACTTCAAATTTTTTGGTCATCATTCCAAACGTGCACTCTATATTCTTTCTACCACGACTGAGTCTATAATTGAATACTCGCATTTTGTTATCAATATTCCTTTCACTATTACGTCCAGCAAAACCACATTCTATTGCTGCAAAGTAGCCGTCAGCATCGCAGTACCCAGTAAAATTACGGAATGATAATTTTTATAATTAAAATTGGCTGAGCCAGAGTTTGGAAATTTTTCTATTCGAACATGCTTTCCGTCTATAGCTCCCAAGCAGTTGGGCAACTGCCACAAATCGGAAAATCGTTTAGCGATATTTTTCCATCCATCCTCATTCGGTAGCGGCATGTATGACTCCTTCAATGAATACCATATAGCGTTGGTAGTTTCTTCCAAAATTAATCCGATGGTACGTTCACCTCTTTGAAAATATAAAGCCAGAGCGGTAAACGTACATCCAGTAGCCAAGTACCTGAAAGCAAAGTTAAAAGTTATAGACCGCAACCAATTTATGTTTTTGAATTTCTTTGCAGCGGCTGATTGTAAGGAGAAGTGGAAAAATATGCGAAATGGATTTGTTAGAAGTTTGAAACCCTCGCCAAGTGGCTCTTCTGCGAAAGTGAAGAAACCATACTACTTGCACGATATAATGGGCTTTGTACTACCATATGTGAAACCTGTACAGCATTTAGAGAACACTGGTAACTTTATATTACCAGATTCTGATATACATCATCACGAAGAAGTGGAGTCTAGTGAATATCTTGATCTTAATTGTGATGTAATGCCGCATTCATCCAAACGTATGCAAGATACTCCGTCCAGTGTGGAAAAAAAGAAAAAGAAGAAGAAATGCCCAGAAGAAAAGGACGAAGTTGACGTTGCGATACTGAACTATTTAAAAGAAAAAAACGAAAGGAAGACAGCCGATGATTCCCGCAAAATCTTTCTCCAGAGTTTGCTGCCGGACGTAATGAGTCTTTCAAATGCGCGCCTCAGAACATTTAAAGTACGCACATTGCTCTTTCTAGAGGAATTGATTACTGAGCAGGAACAGGAAGCTGCGAATCGGTTTGTTCTACCATCATGTAGTACAGTTGGTACGCCAGCTTCTTCGCCCCTTGATCCACAAACTCCAACAACGGTAATATACACAACCGACAGCAACTCCGAGAATGACCGTGAAGGTTTTAGTTGCGGACAACAATTTTTCTTTCAAAAGGAATGAATATATTATAAGAAATGTTAAATGTCAAATACGTGCATATGTGAAATTAATGAAAAGTGGAATATATTTATTTACCTTAATGTAATCATGATTCTTTCTTCCGGGCCAACACATTCGCGCATATTGGTGTTTTGCTTTTGAATAGTAGGTTTAACAAGGGAAACTAGGTCTTTAAAAGTATCTTTCGACATTATATAAAACTTTTGAAATTTCGAGTCGTCTTCTCTCAGTTCTTCAGCAACTACAAAAAGTCGCTTATTAAAATTATTAAAAATATAGGGATGTACCCAATATTTTCTTTTAATTTTCTTTTTCTTCCGTCGGAGAAAATTTAGCAAAATTATTTCTTCATCGCTTGACATGTTTTTTCTTTGTGTACATACGCTTGGCAGTCGCTTCGTTTGCAGAACCTGAGGCGTAGAGAAAGCGTTACTGCATGACGAATCTAATACGCGTCTTAAGCAATACGGCTCGTGTGCAGAGTGCCTTAGTGAACTGCCACAACGATAACCAATATGGGAAATTTGTGAAATTGTGACCACGCTTATTCACTTTCGTAGAAAATTTTTAAAGTCACATAGTGGAATTGAAATGTGAAAATGGTGGAACGGCAGATGAGTTTCAAAATAATAACGGCTTATCCAAAGTAGTAGTATAAAACTGATAAGTGTAATTTTATATGAAATACGCAAATGTGAATGAGATTGCGATAACAACGTTCACGGTAAATAAATGATTAACGACGCTACTTTTCTATGAATGGTCAATAACGAGTTGCGGAAAGCTAAATATGAAGACTACGAGATCCAGAACGTTTTGACAAAACAAATGACCATTGTTTTCATTTCGAATTGCAGAACTTTAAAAGTGAAAACTACGAGTTCTAGAGCCGTTTCGGCAGTTACGAATTACACTCGATAAAGGAGCTGACAATTTTTTCCAAAAGTATTCAAAAATATCTAAATGGCTTGGTAGCAGATGTTCATTAAGAAAAGTGCCCAATTCTTTATTTATTGAATAATTCTTTCAGTATTATTATTGCAAATCATATCACAATCATGTAAAACAGAAAGGTTGCTGTGAATTTTTTTCTGTGTACAATTTTCAAATAAATAAAAATTGAGAATCGTTCGACCAAGTTCGGGCTTTTTAGGGTGATGCCGAAGTGGAATCAAACCGAACATAGATGGTCGAACATGGCCCGAAGCCTAAGTTTACTTTTTCTCTAATAGATATGCTTAGTAACCTAAGTTTTCTCAAAAATTTATATATACATCCGTCACATCCACATACATTTTTGTGACTTTAATCCGGTGCGTTTTGTTGCCAGTAAAATGAAAAGTAAATTGCAATTGGCATTTGAATGTGTAATTATTTCCGACTGGAATATTTTTACGAATATTCCTTGATAAGTTAAGTACCATTGATGTTAATTTTTGAATCAGTATTTTATTGCAATATAAGCATTTTATTTAATTATTTGCTAATGATACCCCAAAAAAATAATACATTACCCAAACCGAAAGGTAAATTTCCAAAACAACTGTTAGTGAACTGCCACAACGATAACCAATATGGGAAATTTGTGAAATTGTGACCACGCTTATTCACTTTCGTAGAAAATTTTTAAAATTACATAGTGGAATTGAAATGTGAAAATGGTGGAACGGCAGATGAGTTTCAAAATAATAACGGCTTATCCAAAGTAGTAGTATAAAACTGATAAGTGTAATTTTATATAAAATTCGCAAATGTGAATGAGATTGCGATAACAACGCTCACGGTAAATAAATGATTAACCACGCTACTTTTCTATGAATCGTCAATAACGAGTTGCGGAAAGCTAAATATGAAGACTACGAGATCCAGAACGTTTTGACAAAACAAATGACCATTGTTTTCATTTCGAATTGCAGAACTTTAAAAGTGAAAACTACGAGTTCTAGAGCCGTTTCGGCAGTTACGAATTAGAAAGAAGTAATTTAATTAATTGTTCGTTGGACAAAAAAAAAACAAAATATAAGGGGTACCAAATATCATGTAGTTTTAACGAGTTAAGGGATCTGCCTTTTGAAATTGAGTTATAGTGATTTTTGTCCTGTCTATAATACGCATGATACGAGTAAAGAAGAAATTCCAGAACGATATCATAATAGCTGAACGCAAACTAACCGCAGAAAATTAGTCTACGATACAATTAAATAAATTAAAACTGCTTTAAAATGAAACAGAGCTGCTGATAAAAATATAAAAAAAAAGTAATATTCACATCTTATTTATTAACTCGAAATTTTTATTTCCCAAAGCAATTATATTTTCTGTTTAATAAATATGTACAGTCGAACTCCTATATAACGATTTTTTCCAGACCAGCCGGCGTCTTTTTCAAATGCATCAAGAATAATAATACTTTAGAGCTTGCAACGTATATTTGGATGGTTTTATTACTTGATTTATTTTACGAAAAGAAGTTAGAATCGAGTTGACTATAAAAATGTATTAAATTGAGTACAACAGCAAACACGTCCAGTCACGATGAAGCCCATTCAATAACACGGTGTGACAAAAAAAAAAATGAATGGTACTTTTTTCGAGACATACCTCATTTTGTAGGTCTGGTTAGACATATAAAAACTGCATCCTCAGAATTTCCAATACACCCCCGATACATTTTTTTGATTATGTTAGCTACGACCCAAACTTCTTCAAAGTGTATGTACTATGTATATGACATTACAGTACTATACAAACGTGATAAAAGCTGTGGATCTTAGTTGTAAAAAATGTGTGAAAATCGGAATAAATTTTGCTACATTTGTGGCTTGTTTGTAGGCGAAAAAACACGCGTAAAACTAGAAAATTCTAATGGTTTGGTTACAAGTTACAACATCTTGTTTGGCAAATCATTTGTAAAAAGCCGATAGTATGAGCCAGAGTATGCTTGTTTTTCTTGTGTGATGAAGCTGCTAATGTGTCCACGAAAAAGAGTCGATCAAACTTGGGATTTCCCTTATTCAGCGCCTATGATATGGCATCCTCAGTCATACCACAATATAAGTGATTGCTACTTCTGTAGAACAAATTTATATGGGTATAGTTATAAAACTCGTAAATATATCAAATATGCCAATGTTTCTAGTGTTTCGAAGGCAATACCTTATCAAGGTCAAGTGAAGTGCACAAATACTGCCGAGAAAAAATTCAACAAAGCTGAAGACTTTTCGACAGAGGACGGCGACAAAGAGTTTATACCACACGGGTCGCGTTCATCCGAGCGCCATTTGGTTTCTAACGAGGATTTTGAAGATCTGGTAAAAGATCTAGATATAACAATTCGGCAAAGGGAAGTACTTGCTTCTAGATTAAAGCAGTGGAATATAGTGGAAGAAGATTTTAAAATTACGCTGTTGCGAAGTAATGAGCGCTTGATGTTTAACCAAGTTTTTAAAATTGATAAAGACGAAAAAACTTGACTTATTGAGCGGATGTGTCTGAACTCTTCGTCCGATTTGGATACAACTACGAATCGATGGATCTTGAAGAAGTATAAAAAGTAACTAACAAAAAAAATTTTTTTAATAATATTATGTGAATTCTCTTTAGGCCTTAAAGCTGTATTGCTACATAACCAAAACGAGATGAAGAAACATACGATTCCATTGAAAAAATTCTTCACTTAATAAACTATGCAATGCACAAATGGCAAATTGTTAGTGACCTTAAAGTTTTATTAATACTGATGGGCATGCAGGGAGGTTACACAAAGTATCCCTGCTGTTTTTGCGAGTGGGATAGCCGTTCTTCGCTTAAGTACGAAAGAGATAAGTGGCCAGAGCGAAGTACCTTTCAAATTGGAGAGAAAAATATGTTGAGAGCTCCACTTGTGGATCCTGAAAATATAATTTTGCCACCACTGCACTTAAAACTGGGCTACATGAAGCAATTTGTTAAAAGGCTTAATGTAGACAGTGAAGCATTTCTCCATATAAAATCTTCATTTCCAAAATTAAGTGAGGCTAAAATAAAAGAAGGTAGTTCTGATATTATTTCTGTATGTTATGATTTATGCTTCATTTATTGGTTTTTATAATTTAAAGGTGTTTTTATTGGGCCTCAGATTCGCAAGCTAATGAAAGATACTGAATTTTCATTCAAACTAAGTCCGGTTGAACAAAGAGCCTGGAATAGCTTCCAATCTTTATGTACGAATTTTCTAGGCAACAAAAGGCGTGAGGACTACAAAGACGTCGTTCATGAGTTTCTGAATGCGTATTCAGCAATGGGATGTAGAATGTCCATCAAAATTCACTTACTCCACTCTCATTTGGACGTTTTTCCAGAGAATTTGGGTCAGCTCAGTGATGAACAAGGGGAGCGCATGCATCAGGAGATGGAAGCTATAGAGAGAAGGTTTTCTGGAAAAAATATTGTTAATATGCTCTCGGAGTATTGCTGGTCTCTTAAACGGGATACAGATGATAGTTTGTATAAAAGAAAAAGAGTTCGTAAACATTTTTAATTGACCAAAATGTATTTATATGCCCATAAAAAAGTTTTTTTTTTTAGTTTTTCAATAAAGAAACGAATTACATTAGAAAAACCTCAACGGATCTTAAAAAAATATACCTCGTTGGAAGCAAAATTGACAGGAGACTCTACACGTAAATCAAGCTATATACACTGGTGAACAAAATAGTGGAAAAAACTGTGACTTAAAATAGAATATTTTTCCAAAAATTGAAATTTTTTGTGTGTTTCTTATATTTTTTCTCTGAATTTTCTGTCAAAAAAATAAGACATTTATAAATCGATAAAAGCGTCAAAATGTCTTCTTTCCAATAATATCAAAATCTTTTACATAGGGCGACCAAAAATAAAGTTATAGACCAATATATGCCTTCACCTATGGAAAAGGGGTTTTGGCCCCTAACTTCAGATTTTGGGGGTGTATTGGAAATTCTGAGTATGCAGTTTTAGTCAGTGTGACTAGACCTACAAAATGAGGTATGTCTCGCAAAAAGTACTTTTTGACTGTAACACCGTGTAATCAATGTCGGTGGTGTCAGATTGATTTTTTGCTCCGCAATTCAAAAGATGGTGGAGAGTTGTGTTTTAGTTGCGCAATTGGAATTGTTGCCACAGTATTCTCTGCCTAGAATTTGTCGGAATTGGTGCAGGCGTATTCATTGGCTCCTCTAATTGTGAAAGAAGGCTCGTCGTCGGAATAGATGCAGGTGTATTCGTGGGCTCCTCTGACTGTGTAGTATTGTTGGAATCTTCATGGTCGTCTCTGGGCAAGAACGCGGGCTTTAGACGGTCTATGCTTATGTTGAAATGTCTCCCTCGCACAACAACTTCAGAACAGATTGAGTCATTCCGCATGAAGGCATTAGATGCAGAATGCAATGCGGGTGACACAAAAACTTTCGGCGTCGCATGATGCGAGGCTTTTCTGCATTAGCAAACGGAACTGGGATACCATCTCCTCTCCTGTTGCCGCCTAAAAAAATTTGGATACCATCTCCTCTCCTGTTGTTGCCTTAAAAAATTCGGAGACCAAGAAGGATCGCTTTAAAACTTCGATGCCATCCTTCTATAATGGCGTTTGACTGCGGGTGCTAATGTGAAAATTGAAAAAATTGCTTCATTCGAGCAGACCATGTCTATCATATGTTTTCGGGGTCGCTGAATCTAAATCCGGGATCAGTTTTGCGCCATCACGTCAAGTTTGGACATGTGTAACCTCAAAAAAAACGGCAAAAAAAATATAAAAAAGATTCGTTCGAGCAGAACATGTTTATAATCTGAGATCAGATTGGCGCCATGACCTCAACTTTGTACATAACCTCGAAAAATAGACAAAAAAATAAATGAGTTCTCAGGAAGTCTACGCTGTAGCCAAAAACACCACTTTTCGCGGAGCTTTAACCTACAAAGCGACCGAACCTAACCTAACTTCACCCAAGCTTACTCCACCTGTCACTTTTCACGGTGGAAGCCTGAAATCCCTGTTCGCGTAGCCTCATCTTACAGAGTGATCCAACGTAACCCATCTTGAACCAACCAAACACAGTTCAGTGTGAAATAAGGCAGTGGCATGCGTAGAATATAATCACTGTTTGTACTTAGCAATTCGTAAACATCGAAGACGTGTGGAATCATTGCACTTTATACCTAACCTACTCTCAGCATTACCCGGGAACAACGACGTGGACGTAGTAGGCTTCTGTTCCCGTGGGGTACTTTTTTAACGTGAGTTCCCCTTGCCTCTTACAACTTGTATGTAATAATGTGTATAAATAAATCAAAAATTAAATGATAAATAAATAAATAAATGAGATAAAGATGAAAATCGAAGAACGATTCACTGGTCTTTGCTTCTCTTGTGAAATCTGACTTGCTTGTCTTCAAACTATCGACGCAGTGACCGTCTTTTTCTATTTTTTATATCATCCACAACATCCCGTTTTAGAGTCCAGCAATAGTCTGGCATCATATTGACACCCCATGTCCCTTGAAATCGTTTTTTCATGTCCTTCATGTCTTGATGTGTGTAAAATTAGGATCGTTAAATATTTGCCGAATTTTCGGGCCGTCAAAAATATCTGTTTCTAAATTGGCCACGCTGAGAGTAGGCATTTTCTTCGCGATATATTCAAAACATCCGCCAGACTTATCCATAGCTTTGACGAACTGAGTTATTAGTCCTAGTTTCAGATGTAAAGGTGGAACTAAAATGTTTCATACATCTACAAGAGGCGCTTTCAGAATATTTGGTGATCCCGGTTCCAAAGACTTGCGTTCAAGCCATCTCTTTTTTTGTAGTGATTTGATCGATCTCTGCTATCAAAATGACATGAAAAGCAGGGATATTTGATGTTACCGCTCTGCATTCCAAGTACGATCCCTATAATTTTCAAATCACCACATAGAAGCCAGTTATGATAGGAGTATTTTATTTTATCAAGGACTATACTCATGTTCTCAAACGATTCCTTCATGACTGTCGAATGAACTATAGGTATCGCAACTGCGAATTGAAGAGTCTATAAAAATACGCCATTCTTCCGGCTTATATACTTCATCTTTTAAACTGTTTATTAGTCCGCTGACATTGTCTCAATATACTAAATGTAACTTCTCATCCTGGATGAAGTACTTTCTCATTTCTTGCTCAAGATTTCTGTATACAGTTACTTTAGCTCCTGCGTCTAAAAGATTTTTTTCCTTTAACCTTGATGGCAAAAGTTCATGTACTTCCTTCGACAAACCAGGCTCTCTACCCAAATCGCCTAATTCAGAGTGACCAAATGTCTGCATCGCTTTATTTCTTTCTTTAAAATTTTCATCACTTGCACTTGATTACATATCACATGCACTCTACTGCATGTCACTGTCTTCATCGTCCTCTTCTCCACTCAGATCAGTAGCTGGATCTTCAAGAACTTTTGTACCACGATTTTGCTGACCAGTAGCGATAGCTGATTTCACTTTGTTTGTGTATACATACTCAATTTGAGGTCTGCTTTTGGAATTATATCCCTTTCTAATTGTCATACAGAAGAAACAATCTTCTCTTATGTCTGACCTGCCCCATACAACTGGTTATGTGAACTTCAGATTGGCAAGGTCCTTTGAATTGTGACATGTCCTCAAAACTCTGTAGCAGTTAACACAAACAATGTGAGGAATCCAGTCTATATTTTGATTTGAAATTTTGGATGCGTAACAATATTCGTATGCATCTTGGAGAATTAGGGAAGAGAAAATAACCTGCAAACATAACAAAAGCTGTACCGTTTGTTGGCATCATCGTGGACGTGTCTTGTAGCGTTATACTCCGTAGACGCCAAGGACCCCAATCTACGGAACTGCGGTCACCTGATGACGACGATTGTGGGCCCGCTTACTCACCCTGACCAGCCGCCGATACTGGGTTTACCTGTATCGTAACTTTTTTCCGTGTGTTTGCCATGACGGCTTCAATAGCGTACTTTCGGTGGAATCTTTCTAAAAAGAATTCTCATTCTCATCAAATACTTTTAATCGAAGGCATAAAAGTCTCTTTCCCACAATACCCAGCATTGATAGGTTGGGTCGCTTTGTAGGTTCAGGCTTCGCGGACAGTGGCTTCAGTTTGCAAAACGTCTTAACATAGTACACTTTTGACGAAAATCGCACACTAGCAGGCGATGATCAGTGGCTATGTGGCATTTGCGTCCTTCCATCATGCACCGGAATTGGCACATGCCTTGATACGCCGCTGTCATCTCACGGTTGTGCATACTATATTTACGTTTAAAAACAGAGTGGCTGAAGTTCTCTCTCTCACTGTTCCAAACGATTATTGTGCGCTCGTTTTTCTTATTTCCCGTAATTAGTTGTTGAAGACGCGAGGTAATCGATGGCGTTCGGCAGAAATTTTCGATAGAAGTTTACCATGGCGACGAAGCTCTTTAACTCCTTTGTTAATGTCAGTTTCGGGAAATCGCGAATCACTTCTATTCTCTGGGAGAAGACAAATTCTCTTTGTGCTCTAAAAACTTTAGCTCGCTCTTACCAAAATCTTGAAAACTTAGCGTAAATGTTGTTTATGCTGTCCGATCGATGGTGAAGCGATACAGATGTCATCGATGTAGGGAAATGCATAATCTAGGCCCCGCAAAACTTCGCTAATCAGCCTTTGAAAAGTCTGCGCAGCGTTGGAGAGTCCAAATGTCATAAACCTGAATTCAAACATGCCGAATGGTGTCGTGATTGCTGTTTTTGCTACATATATCGTCCTCGTGAATGTGTACTCGGTGGAATGCACGTTGCAGGTCGATTTTCGAAAACGCGGTCTTACCTCGTAAATTACTCGTGAAATCGGTTAAATAAGGCAATAGGTATCGGTCCGCAACGTTTGGGAATTAAGTGCGCGGTAGTCTCTTCACCAGGTACCAGGGACCGTAACTGTTATGAATTTTTTTCAAAAGTGTCAATAAATAATTGTTATTTTTTCAACGATATATTTTCAGTCAAAAATAAAAGTTAAAATTTGACTTTTATTTTTTCAGTCAAAGTTAAAATTTGAATTTTATTTTTTCAGTCAAAAATAAAAGTTAAAATTTGACTTTTATTTTTTCGGTCAAATATAAAAGTTAAAATTTGACTTTTATTTTTTCGGTCAAATATAAAAGTTAAAATTTGACTTTTATTTTTTCGGTCAAATATAAAAGTTAAAATTTGACTTTTATTTTTTCGGTCAAATATAAAAGTTAATATTTGACTTTTATTTTTTCGGTCAAATATAAAAGTTAAAATTTGACTTTTATTTTTTCGGTCAAATATAAAAGTTAAAATTTGACTTTTATTTTTTCGGTCAAATATAAAAGTTAAAATTTGACTTTTATTTTTTCGGCCAAAAATAAAAGTTAAAATTTGACTTTTATTTTTTCGATATAAGTAAAAATGTACTGTTTTTTGTTTTTGCATTTGCTGGGCTTTGACATTCAGTTTATATGGATTTTTATCGATTTGACAGCCAGTCAGCAAAATCAAAAATAAAATACATGTACGGCGAAAAAAACAGCTAAAATCAGCTGGTCGTTTAACACCACCTTTATAGATTCGCCTTGTAAGTAAGTAAGCGATGCAATAAAGCAATGTTTAAAGTAGCCGTCAATACGATGTTTTAGTTTTTTTGTTTGATTGAAGTAATCTTTGGATTTCACTTTCCACAACTCGGGCAAATCACGATAAAGATTTATTAACATACATAGAAATAAATTCACGTTCACTGCATATACATAAGTATGTACATAAATACATGTGTATATCGTTGTATATTAACTTTATTTATTCTGTTCTTACTTGGTTTATTTTGTTAATTGTAAATATGCAATAGATTCCTACAACTCCAACACCATCACCAACGACATCGAACACAGAGCCATTCCAATTTGATGAAGAAACAAATCAAAGCAGTTCGTCAAATTTCGAATTGGACTTTTGGATATGGAGCTATCTGATGCTTCGTCCGACGATGAAGAAGTATGTTTCAATGATTACGTTCGAAAAGCATTTATGGAAATAGACACCTACATATAAGGAGAAGCGCATTGATGTTGATGCGGACCTTATGGAATACTGGGAAAGTAAAAGATTTATATATCCTAGACTAAGAGATCTGGCATGTATTATACATCAGGTGCCAGCGACACAAGTCAGTGTAGAACACGCATTCTCAGCACTTAAGCTTATTCTTAGCGATGTGCGATACAATTTGTCCGAGCAGAACTTGGCAGCTATATTAATTGTTAAATTGAATTCCAAATCATTGCTGTAAAATGGGGAATAACTTAAGCCTTAAATTTAAGCAATTAAATTATTGTCTAGGAAATATATTTACAGAAGACGGAAAATTGAAATTAAAAGGAAGTGAATTTTTTACTTAGATTTTTTTTTTAATTAAAACATATTGTATTGTAATATGTAAACTGCTATTTTTGACCGAAAAATTAAAAGTAAAATTTTAACTTTTATATTTGACCGAAAAAATAAAAGTCAAATTTTAACTTTTATATTTGACCGAAAAAATAAAAGTCTAATTTTAACTTTTATATTTGACCGAAAAAATAAAAGTCAAATTTTAACTTTTATATTTGACCGAAAAAATAAAAGTCAAATTTTAACTTTTATTTTTGACTAAAAATATATCAGTAAAAAAATAACGGTTAATTGCTGACTTTTTTGTAAGAAGTCAAAAAAATATAAATCATATAGGATTAGCATTCCTTGGCTAACAAGCATCACATTGGTATATACAAATGTTAAAAAAAAAATTATTTCCTGCTAACTTTTTAAATTGAAATTTCGAAAATAACTATTATTTTCGATCCCTGCCAGGTACCATTACCCTTTTTCTACCATATACAGCGGATGAGTCTGTTGCGGTGCAAATCGTAGAAGCGAATGAAGTCTGCGCCGATTATCGCCGTTGTAACGTCGGCGACTATGAAGGACCACGAGAAGCCCGACGAAGGCAGAGATCCAACCGGATACGTTGCTCTCCAACCCCCTTGATGGCGGAACCATTGGCGCCGTACAATTTTGTAGCGTTGGTCGAATATCGTAGGATTTGGTGGTGATGGGTAGCACGGATACGTCGATGCCAGTATCAACAAGAAAGGTTTTACCTGTACGCCGTTCGTGCACCTGTAGATGAAGTACATACTTTGTGCTCGGTGACGGGACCTTCACAGCAACCCGTCACGCTCTTCAGCAGTCTTGATAATTCGGCCACTACCGCTCGATCATGGTGGTACCAACATTTCCGAACTGACGATGATTCCCGTGACCCCTTGGGAAGGGTCGCGAACGTTTGCATAAAGTAGTTGGTTTGTTCGCGAGCGTGAGCAAATTGTGAACTTGTCGAATTTTTTTCCTAGTTCCCCTACAAAAGCAAGAAGCTCGTCAATCTCGCTAGAAGTTGCTAACTTAATGCGAAGAATCTCATGTGGGACGATAGAGTCTATTATTTTCGTATACTCGGTGGCTGAGGCCGACGAAGCGGCGCCTACCTGTTGCGCGAAATCTGGTAAACGCTTTATGCAGACACTTAAACGTATTTTTACGAAATAGTCAATTCGGCAATATGACGAGACTAATTCTATTTCGTTACGTACCCGCAAAATAATTTGTTCTGATTTTGTAACGAACTTTCTTCTTTTAAGGATTACAAATAAGTTAACACAGTAGTTTTCACAAACAATGAAACGTTGGTCATAACCCACAATTGTTACGGCTAATGACACTACACGCGTATTTGCATAACCGCTGACTGTGCAGCAGCGCGCTGGTGACTTACCGGAAACCATTTATGTCAATATCAGCAAATTGGAAAATTGATTGGGCAATAATGCTAGTTAGCAATTAACACTAAATTTGGCACATGAAAGTGTAACGTGACTTTAGGAAGCGAAAGGTGTAATGAAGAGTTAAGAATTGTACTGTATTTAGTCTCAAGCTGAAGCTAAATTAATAAAGACGCGGCGGACACGAGTCCGCCTAATTTTTAAAAAACCATAGTTTAGTAAATAAAAACCTAACTGGCGCCCGAGCAGGGACCGGTTTAAGTGTAGTAAAACCCCCCTGTGGAACGACAGCAGGAGCTTAAGCCGATAACTTAACTAAATAAGTAAAACCACCTGTGGAACGACAGCTGGAGTCGAAGCCGACAACTTGAAAGGATTAAAGCCGCCTGTGGAACGACAGCGGGAAATCTAATGGACTACAGCCTTGATTAGGTTAAGCGCTTACCCGGTCCTGCAACAGAACCCCAAAGCGTCGGAATCCTGCAGGAATAGGACGCACACCTTCATTCGAGTGGATTGCAGCTGCAATTTGAAACGGAGTCCCAGCGGATCGCCAGGAGATTTAGAAGTAAGCATATATTTAGGCCTTAATTTTATATGTATATTTAAGAAACTAATAAAATGAACACATATGTATTTCATTTTTTAAGCAATTGAAATTCAGTGAAGAATATTTACATCAATTTTAAATCAAAAAAAAAAAAAATAAAATTCAAAACAAAAGCTGATGCCATTATTTGAACAAACTTTTATTTTTAATTAGGAGTTAAGAAGTGATAAATATTAAGTAAAAAAGGAGCTTGTAAAGCTCATAACTCAATATAACTAAAAGCTGCGATACACTTCCTAACGGAAAAAGAAGAATAATAAAAACGTCATTATTAAACAAGGATTGTACAGCCAATAATTTAAAAAAGAAGAAAGACAAAATTTTTAGTCACGATTCACATGCTAACAGGATAACCTTCGGCTATAATAATATAAGTCTTACTCTGCTATCCACTTCCTAACGGGGGACCCTCCAGAGTATAAGGACAACGAAATTAAAATAAAATGAATATAATAAAGAAAAGCGATTCTCAAGAAAATGTCCAATCCTTCCAATCTAATCCGACCTGCCTTGTGTAGCACCGGGAAATCCCGGGGAATATAACTCGTGGAAGAAAAACGTAGATCGGATTCTACAGATCTACGAACCTTTAAAAGGATCTCAAAAATATTACGGTATCCTTAACGTTATTCGGAATAAAATTGTAGGTAACGCCGACATTGCCCTCGAATCGTATAACACACCGCTGGATTGGAAGGCTATGTCTAGGTGCCTTACTCTCCACTACGCCGATAAGCATGCTTTAGGTACTCTTGAGTGCCGAATGACTTCCTTGGTGCAGTGTAACCTCACTATCCAGGAATTTTACCAACGCGTGTACTCACAGTTGTCCCTCATTCTTAATAAAATTGGATGCATGGAAGTCGATGCGGAATCTATGCATCTCCTTACACGCACTTACCGGGACAAAGCCCTCGATACCTTCATCCGAGGATTGAAAGGCGATTTGCCAAGACCTCCCTTAAGCTCTCCATCTTTGTCTAAAATAGGATAACCAAAACTTCTGCTCACATTATGCGCTGAGTACCAACAGTCAAGTTAGGAAGCCCCACGACTTCCGACCATCCCTACTACAAAAAAAGCCAAGTAATGAGTTTCGCCACTAATTGGCACACATTCCAAAGCCACCTATGTCTATGAATAATTACCGCAATATGCAACCTTACAGACTATTGGGTCAACCTCCCACGAAGCCTCAACTTCCATGTCCAGAGCCAATGTACGTTGACCGATCATTGCATTCAAAAGCGGTCAATTACATGAATAGACCTCCAGTAAATAACCCAGTTAAAAGACCTTCAAATTTTTCTCAAGTGCCTTTCAAACAACAGAGGAATTTCCATATAGAGGCAGATGCCCAACAAGACACAGCACAAGATCATGACTACCAACAGTACGAACAGGACCCATATTACCAAGAAAATGGACAATCAGTACAGGAATACGCCGAAGAAAACTCACTACCTGAAACAAGACCATATCGATATTCATTTTTTTAGAATGGACAGTTCTTCGCTGCCTTGCGTATAATGTAAAGCGAAGAACGGAAAAATTCTCAAAGTGCTAATCGATACAGGGTCAAGTAAAAATTGCTTCCAACCCTACCATGTTCCAAAGAAAATATCCAATAATGAACCATTTTTTGCGAATTCTATAGCTGGGCAACTTAAAGTTACCCATCACACGATCATAAATCTATTCGGAAGAAATGACACCACTTTAAAATTCTTTTTACACTGAAATCTTTCGACGGAATAATAGGAAATGATAGTCTTAAGGAACTTCGCGCTGCTTTAAACATACATACATGACGATACCCTCACTCTAGGTTATGGCATACGAATTACAATTAAACAGCAATCGTCTCCAATAGTTAACAAAATAGACGTAAAGTCTTGCCATATGACAGCCACACAAAGACAATACACACCAGAAAGAAATTCACTTATACCACCACCGTAATCGGGGAAATCAGAACCTCTGCAGACCCCCCAGTATATACAAAATATTACCCGTACCCCGTAGCAATGAGAGACTTTGTAAAACAAGAAATAGGAAACCTGCTAAAAGATGGAATTATTAGAACATCCCGCTCACCCTATTACTCAATTGTGTGGGTCGTACCAAAAAAATTAGATGCGTCTGGACAAAAAAAGTACAGACTTGTAATCGATTACAGGAAACTGAAAAACAATAGCCGACAAATACCCAATTCCAGAAATCAACGAGGTAATTTCGCAACTGGGCAACAACGCATATTTTTCTGTTCTTGATTTAAAGAGCGGCTTCCATCAGATACCCTTTAAGGAATCAGACATTGAGAAGACAGCTTTTTCGATTAACGACGGCAAATATGAATTCACACGACTCCCATTCGGACTCAAGAACGCACCTGGTATTTTCCAACGAGCACTAGACGACATCCTGAAGTAACACATAGGGAAAATATGTTATGTCTACATAGATGACATAATAGTATTTGGCAAAAACGAGCAAAGCCACCTTGAAAATGTTGAGAAAACTTTCCATACGCTAGAAATGCAAACATGAAGGTCCAATTGGACAAGTGCGAGTTTTTTCAAAAGGAAATCGAATTCCTAGGCTTTATTATATCACCTACAGATATAAAAACCAATCCCGCTAAGATAAAGGCAATTCAAGATTTTCCATGTCCCAAAACATTAAAGGACTTAAGGTATTTTCCTGGAATGTCAGGCTATCATCGACGCTTCATCATAAATTATGCCAAACTAGCAAAACCTCTGACCTCGCTTTTGAGAGGGGAAGATGGACGCGTGTCCAAGAACGCCTCAAACAAAAAGCTGGTTGCGCTCGATGAAGATGCCCTAGAGGCTTTCAATAAAATTATATCTTCACTAATACCAAAAGATGTTGTATTATCATACCCAAATTTCAAACAGGAATTCCACCTCACTGCCGATGCATCAAACTACGCTCTAGGAGCTGTCCTTGAGCAATCTGGCAAACCAATAATATTTATATCCCGATCACTTAATGAGTTAGAGGAAAGTTACGCCGCAAACGAGAAATTACTTATATGGATCCGCTAAAGTTATAATTTTCACAGATCACCAACCACTCACCTTTGCATTAAATAACAAAAACCATAATGGACAAATGAAATGGTGGAGTGCATCCTCGAGGAATATAAATATGAAATTATGATACTATATGATACAAGCCCGGAAAAATAAACGTCGTGGCAGACGCACTATCTAGACCGCCACGGATTGACATTAATACTCTTACCACTACAGACCATAGCAATGAAAGCTCCTGGCACCTTCTCATTCTTGCCACTGAAGCTCCAATAAATGCTTTCAGAAAGTAACTCTTCTTAAAGTTTGCAAACGAAGACAGTTACTTTTCCGAGATACTATTTCCCAGTTTTCACAGACATACTAGGTTAGGTTAGGTTGGAGCGGCAGCCGCCTGCAGCGGCTCACTTAGGCCAGTATTAGGCCCATTGTGTTACCACAAAGAAAAGTTTTTGTACCATCCCAAAAAGAAAATTACCCCTTACTAAACCAGTTTGCCTCATTGATAAACTTCAACAGACAATTTACCTCGGTGCTTGAAACCTTACTAAGGTCATCCAGGAACGGTGATCCCAGATATCGCATTCTGCTTTTACACAGTGCAGGGCGCTTACACAGTAAATGCAAAATCGTTTCCTCCCCTCGTCATTCTTGCAGCTCCTACAGCATCTTCGGTAGGGCACTCCCAGCCTTTCAGCATGTATACCTATCAGACAGTGCTCTGTTAGAGCCCCGATCACATTCGAAATGTTTTCCCTTCTTAGAGAGAGAACGCTGCGCGACCGTTTCCGATCCCATTTGGGCCATGTCTGCCTTGAGGTTCGACAGGCCGTATTTTGCCTCCATCTATTGTAGCAGTAGCAGTTTGCAAGTGGCAAACGGCATACCAATGCGATTTTTATCCTGAAGAATCTGCTTGGTCGTACCTAGTCTTGCAAGTTCATCTACCATGCAGTTTCCCTCTATGTCCCAGTGACCAGGGACCCAAATGAGGTACAGTCTGTTCTGCTTGGCCATCTCCTGCAGAGATCGGCGGCAGTCCAGCGCGATATTCGAGTTAAACGTGAGAGAGCTCAGAGCTCTGATTGCAGCCTGGCTGTCACTAAAAATGAAGATGTTTCTTCCTATAATCCCGGTCCCTATCTTCTTCACAGCTTCCATGATAGCTGAGACCTCAGCCTGGAAGACGCTGCAGTGATCTGGTAACCTAAAGGAAATTTGCAGCAGAGGATTTCGTGAGAAAACGCCCCCTCCTACATGATTATCGAGTTTCGAGCCATACTATCACAAAACAAAACTATTCTGGACAAGAAATAGTATACATATTTAAACGCCATTTTAATCCAGCACTCATCAATGGTCTGCACACCACAGAAAGCTTGTTGGGGAAAATCCAGGAAATATATCCATTACACTTCCGAAATATATAAATACGGTTTACGCAAACTCTACTTCAGGATATCACAAACGAAACCGAACAAGAAGAAATTATCATAAACGAGCATCAGCGTGCTCACAGAAATAGTCGTGAAAATAAAACACAAATTCTTAAAAAATACTACTGGGAAACATGCACTCTTAAATAGAGCAAAAGGTCAAGCAGTGTTCAACTTGCCTTCAGAAAAAATATGACAGGCATCCCCCAAAGCCAAACATTCTAACCACACCGATCCCACAAAACCCCAGAGAAACAATTCACTTCGATATTTACTCCACCGAAAAAAAGCTTGTTCTTACTTCCGTCGATATATACTCCAAATATGCGCAGGTAAAAATAAGCACATCTAAAGCCGCATTCGGGATCCCCGAAGTCGTTGTCATTGACAACGAGAAAGCATTAAACTCAGTTTCAATTTCATCATCGCTTAAAGATAAAATGAATATAGAAGTATATGCCACACTTCCCTATACTAGCACGACGAACGGACAAGTTGAAAGATTTCATTCAACCCTTTCAGAAATAATGAGATGTCTTAAGGCCGAAAATAACAGCTTACCCTTTGAATAATTACTTTTCAAATCCGCCAAAGAATATAACTCAACAGTTCATTCAACAACCAAGAAAAAACCCCTTACAAACGTTCTTTGGAACCAGAATCAGCTCAGACCCTCTGGAGTTAGAAAGGAATAGACAACAAAATATAGAGTTGCTCAGGATGAAACAGGAAAACGATATCGAATACCACAATAAAAATCGGAAAAATGCAAAAAACTACTCTGTAGCTGAACAAATATTTGTTAAAGTCAACAGAAGATTACATCAGAAAACAATCGAAATACAGTAAAACTCCAATCAGGACGAACAGTCCATAAAAGTAACATAAGAAGCTAGTTTCTATACACCAATACATATTACAGGATATAGTCCACTGGACTATGATTTCGATTTCCCTCTCGGACATAGAAGTATTGGACTATCGTAAAGCACAATTAGTTACAATAGACAATAGCCAAGCGAAAATACAGAACGGGACATTATGACTCATCCACCTCATCGACTTAGAGAAATACGAAAAATTCTTGACAGAAACGTACGGTGAGATAACTATCCATATCCCCAAAGGCAACCTCCTGTGTCCCATCCTTAAGGACGAAACTATCCAAAGCTTCGAGATCCTAAATAACCTAAAACCAACTAGTTACGGTAAAAATAAGATATCAATTGACATATTGGGAACGGCATTGCCGGATCCCCTGATCACGAAGATTTGAACATAATAAATAACAATTTAAATAATTTGAATGAAAATAATGATAATCAAGTAATAATAAATACCTTATTCGAAAAACGTTTAAACAATATTACTAATTTAGTCAATAAGATGTTGAACGCAGTCAGGAAAGATGATAATATTTTAATGGAAACTTTAGTAAATTTACAAAACAAAATCAGACTAATAAAAGAAGAATTAATAAATGTAAGATACGCAATTCAATGGGCAAAGAAAAATATAGTAAATTCTCTAGAATTAAGTAAAGATGAAATCGAGTTTTCAATAAATAAATTAAAAAATGAAAAAGTACCATTTAAAAATTTCGAAGAGGCGTTAGAACTATCTGAAGTAAATGTATGAACCAAAGAAATGAAAATTTTGTATATGATTAAAATACCTTTGACTCAAAATGAAACATATAGAAGAATTATTGTAAGACCAGTAAAAAGGAAAAATAATGTTGTTATAAAAATTGAATATAAAGAAATTTTGAAGAGTAAAAATCTATTATATTGAATTAAAACTAAATGTGAAGAATTCAATGGTTTAGCAATTTGCAAACAAACAAATGTAGTAAATATGAGCAATGATAAATGTATAACAAGAATAATAAGTAGCTTAAATTCAACCTGTTCCAGAATAGACGGTCATGATATACACACTTTAGAAGAAATTAAACCAAGAGTAAATCTGCTCAATCAATTCAATGGCATGTTGGAATCTAATGCCTCACCCCAAGCAATAAACGGCACCCACGTTGTAATCTTTTACAATACAACAACCAGAATAAATGATCAGACATTTAACAATATCGAAACAGAGGTAATTGAAGTCATTCCTGCAATACTACAGTTAGCTCTATCCGAAAAGGAGCATATTGAGTTACTCTTATTGGAAGCCTTAAAAGAACTCCATATCAATAACAACTAGCGGATAAGCCTCCTCAAAAAGGCAACTTTCTCCATAGGGAACCTAACAGCAGCAGCATTTATAATCACGTTCATACTCTTTGTTTTTCTAAGGAATAGGCCAATGGAAATCCAATACATTTCGAAAGAAGAGGTAAGCCCTAAAACCGAACAAGCAAATATCACACCAGCCGAGATTAAAAATATCCCAACTTATATCAAATTCAATGACCTACCTTTCTATTGATGATCGAGGACGATCATACTTAAGGAGGGAGGAGTTAACACAGTTGTTTACACAAACAATTAAACGTTGGCCATAACCCACAATTGTTACGGCTAATGACACTACACGCGTATTTGCATAACCGCTGACTGTGCAGCAGCGCGCACATTGATTGGGCAATATTGCTAGTCAGCAATTAATACTAAATTTGGCACATGAAAGTGCAACGTGACTTTAGGAAGCGAAAGGTGTAATGTATAATTAAGAATTGTACTGTATTTAGTCTCAAGCTGAAGCTAAATTAATAAAGACGCCTAATTTTAAAATAAACATAGTTTAGTAAATAAAAACCTAACTTATATCTACAAGGAGCTACGTATATATTTTCGACTAGCTATACCAAGCGTTAGCTGTTAAGCTTAAAACAATCAAGGGAGATTAGTGAGTTCAAACGGGAAACAGATAAACTAATGTATTCTATTACATTCTCTGCATCACCTTCGGTAATTTTGTAAAATAAATCGTCAATTACAGTTTTATTGTAGTATATATGGGTCTTAAGTATGTATTCTCAGGAGGATGTTTTAGCATTGATATTGTATTATACAACAACTATTACTTGATCAAATCTGTGGGATTGGAGTCGTTGACCTGAACAAAGAATCTACAAACTGGCTAATTTAATTATTCAATCGCTTCAGAAAGATTTGGTTTTCGAATGATCAGATAATACATTTTCTCATTTCTGTTTCATTGCACCTTACGTCAACGTCGTTTACGCTCCGAATATGATTCAGCTTTCAGTGCTAAACACTCTCAAATATCGTCTGTTTGTACAGAACATTTTAAATTTTTATTTGTTGGAAGCTCGCAATAATATATTTACAAGAATGGTAGGATACGAATGTGCCTTGCGCGGACCTCTAGTCCTCTATTTGTCGGTTTGACAGCATCCGCCCATTCTTTCACGAAATAAAATAAATTTTCTTTTATTTTACACAAACAATAATAACAAACTTTCAATTTGTCCCCTCCTGCTGCGCTTCTTCCTCAGAGTATTGCAATCGCATTCATTCATGAAATTCATTTGAACAAGGAAGTGTAGTTCGTATTCAGGGTCAAACACTTTGTATTTGATTTCTATTAATTGCATGCAAATACAAATCTAGAGCAGGTGGCACTTTGTCACTTTGCTTTGCACTAGATTTGTAACATTCTGAGAGAAGCGAGAAACGCAAAAGGTTAAAAAATAGAAAACAGGGAATTTATGTTGGTTAGATATTAAAATTATATTAAGTTTGACTTGATTTTTGTGCTGAAATTGAAGTTAAGTATCTGTTTCCACGCGAGGGCTATGAATAAAGCAGCGCTCAACGCGCGAGTTATATGTGCATACTTTTATATATGTATATGTATGTATGTAGAGATAAGCATAAACAAACATACATAACCATATCTTGTAGATACATTGGATATTATTCATGAAGTTATAGGTATGGATGAAGGTAAATTGAATAATCGAATCTAATCTAATCCTAAAAATTATTCAAGAATTAATTTTAATAAATTTAAAAATAATAGGTAATCGGTATTAGCAAAATAAGACAAGCAATGTTAGAAATCAGAACAACACAAGTAGATTTCCAAGCCAAACTTCATTTCCCAATAATAACAATTTTTCTTTTAATGGTAAAAATTTTAACAAACAAGCTTCATTTTCTAATCAAATAAATAGTCAGTGGCAAAATCCTGGCAGTTCAAATATGCGACGTAATAATAATTACGCTAACAAAGCACAACAAACAAGACAATCAAATGTTCCAATGGATGTAAATACAGTAAGTCATACTGAAGGAGAATCAACGAACAATGCAGAAGATATTTCTTTAAAATTAGCCTCGGGCTTAACAAAAATATTTTTAAAAATTACTTTATTTAATAAACAGTGGATTGCATAGTAGATACAGAAACGAATTTAAGCATACTCAAAGGTAGTAGTTTTAAGAAATTTAACTTTCCAACAATAAAACAAGTAGAAAAATTGGTTTTGAATACTATTAATGGTCAGTAATCCAAATGAATTTAATGCATCACAAAATGCTAGAATGAAATGGATCATGCTACAATTAAATAAACCGTTTGATATAATATTAGGTATGTCCAGTCCATAAAATGTAAAAAAAAATTATCTCACTTTCCTAACGAAAACAATACAAGAATATGGAGAACAAATTAACTCAAGAGTTTATATATTACCGCGAAAACGCGAGGAGGCAGTTCGGAACCATAGTAATGATATGGAAAGGCAAGGTATCTTAAGAAAGAGCAAAAGTAAATACAGCTCACCAATTATCGTTGTACCTATGTAAATAGAAAGATAAATAAGGTATTCATAAATATACAAATCAAATTACTGTTAATGACAAATATACTTTACCAAACATCGATATTATTTTAGATAAGCTAGGTAAACCGCAATATTTTAGCACTTTCAATTTAGCAAATGGATACCGCCAGATTTGAATGGCAGGAAAAGAATTTGAAAAAACGGCATTAGTAGCTTCACCGGTTGTTAGTATGTCAGAATGCCGTTTGGTCTCAGAAATGCTCTTCCGACTTTTCAAAGGTTAATTTATTAAGTACTTACAGAATATATTAATAAAATCTATGTGGTGTATCTTGACGACATCCTTATATTTTCCACCTCTCTAGTCGATCATGAAATCTCTTTACATAAATTTTTTTCATAACTACAAAAACATTATTTAAAAATACAGCCTGAAAAGATTTCTTAAAAATGAAGCTGCGTTTTTGGGCCACATTTTGACAATGGAATTAAACCCAATCCTTATAGAAACGAAGTCATACAAAATTTAGAGATTCCAAAAACTAAAAAGCAACTAAAGGGATTTCTTGGTTTAACAGATTAACAATCGAAAATTCATCGAATGATCAAATATTTAAAAAAGGATTATAAAATTAATATAAATGGGTTGGGTACAATATGATTTTGGTTCAAAATTCTGTATTTAAAATTCTGTATTCAATATTCTGTATTCAAAAATCTGTAATTCAAAATTCTGTACTGTTAAAATTCTGTATTGCGGAACACTGTAATTTTAAATTCTGTAAATCAAAATTATGTATTGGCAGTATTTTGTGTTGCAAAACTCTGTATTGAAAAACCGGAAGAGCATATGGATAAATAAAAAAAGTGCGCACTTTTTTATTTATCCATATGCTCTTCCGGTTTTTCAATACAGAGTTTTGCAACACAAAATACTGCCAATACATGACTTGTCTTGACCCATATGGTTTCCTATATTATCAAAACAGATTTACATAAAGCAAATGTACATATGTTTGTATGTATTTATAGCTTCAGAAATTTCAAAATGGTCACAAAATTAGTCAAACGAAGAAGGCTGTAAAAGCAAACAACAGAATTAAAAGAATAACAAAAAAAAGGCTTATATTAAGGCATGTTTCTTTTCTAAAGCGAATTGCTAAAAATTTAATAATATAATAATTGTTTCGCCATTATAATGTAATAACTTTTGTTTTGAATGAATTTTTGAATTTTTCTTTAATTGACGTATGTATGTATATATTCCATTGATTCTATAAAATCGGAATTCCATTATTCATAAAATAAATGTGCTATTCAGGTAAGCGTGCTTATCAGGTTATCTGCTTATTTGGTTATATTTTTACAGCATTTTGATCGAAAATAATTTTGATTCCAGAATTTTAATATACAGAAATTCAGTTCTCCATCATTTTGATCATACAGAATTTTAAATACAGAATATTGAACCAAAAGAATTTAGGCTGGACAGAATTTTTTTTTTGATTTTTACAGAATTTTCATCCAAAAGAATTTTGAAAAGCAGAATTTAGTACCTCTCCCAATATTATAAATACTTACTTACTTTCTTAATTGGCGCTATAACCGCTTAAGCGGGTTTGGCCGAACTTCTTCTACAATTTGTGGTGTGCGTCTTGTTGTTGTAACACAAATTGAGGGACCTACATTTTTACGCTGACTACGAACGGCGAATGTTTTTTGTGAGAAGTTTTTTCACAAACTTTGTCTATAATTTTTGATTTTACGGGCCCTGGCCCGGATTCGAACCCGGGACCCACCGAATGAAGTGCTCTGCTACGGCGGCCGCCAATATAAATGACCCACAATATATTGCAAGTTTTGAAAATCTAAAATTATAAATATCTTCCCACCCCAAGGAATTTGTAATAACCACTGATGCTAGCGATTATGCGATTGGAGCCGTTTTATCCCAACCAGGACGTCCGGTATGTTATATATCTAGGACACTTATTAATCATGAGCAAAATTTCAGTACAACAGACAAAGAATTTCTTTTTCCTATAAAAAATCTTAATAATAAATATAAAGCCAAAGAAGTTTCTCTTCGTGATCAAAGATGGCTTCTAAAGTTACAGGAATTTAATTATGAAATTGATCATCTTGAAGGTAAAGAAAATAAGGTTGCAGATTTTCTAAGTCGTTTGACGACATCGCCAGAAAATGAAGAAATACTTCACAAGCAAATATCACTATATCATAACAATGAGTCCATGCACAGACATACAGTAAATATAAAAAAAAATTATTTTCCAAATTAAAAGGAACAAATACAACCTATTATAAGTAATTGTGAAAATAGGTATTTTATTTATTAATACAGGAATTTTATTTTAAGTTATCATTGCAACATTTATTGGTAACATGTATTGATTTGCTTTCGTGGAACTTTGTACACGGTTCTATTTCTTCTGAAATAGTGTACAGCGCTGAGGCCCATCCTTTTTGAAATGCTTAGAGTTTTTCGCCATACGATTTTCCGTCGTAGCGGAATTTGATTATTATGGCTCTCATAGTTTCATCGCAGGATTTATTTTTACCCATTATATTCAAACTCTAAAATACGCTAGAATACAACAAATTTGTTGTATTTTTCTATTAAATGCATAATCTCACCAAAATCGTGCAAGATATGACTTACTTAATTGGCGCTATAACCAAAATAAAAAGAAATTACAATAATTTCCAAACTAATTTGTGTTTTATTCAAAATCGACATCGGCCCTTAAAATTTAACCACCCTTTACATAAGAAATACGAAGTCTTACTACTTGCTAATTACAACATCATATGAATACGAACCAGCAGACGTTAACTCAAAATAACGAAAAATGACACTGATTATGCACAACGCCGAAACCGGTTTGTCTGTCGGATGTTTGGCCGAATTTCTATAATATTGGTGTGTATCTTGATGTTGTTCCCCAAATTGTGCCAGTTTTACGCCTACGAAATACGCTAGAAGCTTTGACCGCTATTAGAACCGAGGGACTCCGAGTAAAGCAGGCACATGCTACACACTCGACTACGTCGGCCGCTTATATACTTTGTTCATTGGTATTACAACGATACACTTCGAGAAGTTCAATTGCTGATATCGGAGCTATGCCTTACTGTTGATATCAGCATTGACGACATTGAAAAGCGGAACCAGGATCAAATTACGCAAGATAACTAAGATTTCGAAGTTTCTGATAATAATAATAATGAATAAATTATCGAAGATATTATTCTACATCTGAAATTGAGCTTCTCGGAAGCAGATGGAAACATCAATATCTTGATAAAGTGGCATGAAAACAATAACGATGTAAATCAGATAGTCAAGAGCTGTTGCACAAAAAAAAACAATTCTCAACTACTTCGTACACATTAATATTAAGTTCATGAATAATTCATATAAAGTTTGCTATTAGTTAGTGAGTCAAACCACGTCAAACGTGACACAATATTTTTGGTCATTTTCTGGAATGCTGAGTCAATTGCATGGATCAATAGTACACACTAATATAAGAAACCAATTTGAATATTTTGTCGAAATAATGTATATTTTATTTAAATTTTGCAATTAAAAATTTTTGCACGATTTTCTTAAAAAAATTATAATTTTGGACTCGTTTGCAATAAATTGACCAAACTTTCAAGGTTTTTTTAAAATTGTGCACTCTTTCGATGGGTTATTTTTTTATAATAATATTTTGCAAAATAAGGTAATTGTTTAAACATTTTTATAAACAAATTAGATTAATTATGCTTTATTCACGATGTTAATGAAAGCGCATAATGCAGGAATGTTGAGTAACTATTCCTCTTCATACCTATGAAAAAAAAATTTGGTATTTATTATAGGAACTATTTATTTTTGAATTTTACATGCATCAGTGGACCTACCGGCGCCTTTGTTTATCTAACGATTTGTTTATGTAGTATACGGTACTGTGTTGCTCGCAGCAGAGTCGTGCTTACCAGCAGTTGAACATCGTTAGATAAACAAATCGTTAGATAAACAAAGGCGCCGGTAGGTCCACTGATGCATGTAAAATTCAAAAATAAATAGTTCCTATAATAAATACCAAATTTTTTTTTCATAGGTATGAAGAGGAATAGTTACTCAACATTCCTGCATTATGCGCTTTCATTAACATCGTGAATAAAGCATAATTAATCTAATTTGTTTATAAAAATGTTTAAACAATTACCTTATTTTGCAAAATATTATTATAAAAAAATAATCCATCGAAAGAGTGCACAATTTTAAAAAAACCTTGAAAGTTTGGTCAATTTATTGCAAACGAGTCCAAAATTATAAATTTTTTAAGAAAATCGTGCAAAAATTTTTAATTGCAAAATTTAAATAAAATATACATTATTTCGACAAAATATTCAAATTGGTTTCTTATATTAGTGTGTACTATTGATCCCTGCAATTGACTCAGCATTCCAGAAAATGACCAAAAATATTGTGTCACGTTTGACGTGGTTTGACTCTAGTACAAGCACAAACATTTACATGTATTTTGTTTTTGCTTTTGCGGCTTGGACTACCAAATTTATATCAAATACCTAATAAGAGTATGGAGAAGGTTAACAAAGTTCAATTTGGCATTCGAAGCTAAAAGATTTAATAAGTTCTAATAACACCACCTTCTAAAAATTCGCCTTGATTATGTTTCTGTGCATCCAAATACTTAAGAGCGACTCTGAACTTTAAACTTGTCGATACAAATAAATAAATGGTGTTGAAATCTTAATGAATTTCGCATATTATTTATGAAAAAACTATGTTTTAATTTAAAAAAATACTTAAAAAAGTTAAACATCCTTGGGACTTTTTATAAAAAATTAACGAAAAGACTTAGTGTAAGAAACATTGGTTATTTTCTTTTCATATCTTAATTTTTCATTTTAAGCGGTTTTTATTTATTATACATATATTCCCTGTGAAAAGCTAAAAGCGATTGGAGTTAAAAGTTATACACTCGAAAGAAGGAACTAAGAAAACAACTTAAGCGCCAAAAGGTAAATTTTACACAGAAAGTTATTTTTTGTTATTTTAGCATACAATGTAGATTTTAATCTGAAATTCGGTACACAATTTTGGTATTGGATTTAATAAGCAATGTAATCAGCTTAATTTTTCTATCTGTAACATAGCACGATTTCTTGATTACATTTGTTTTGCTGTTAAAATATTAGGCTACTTCCCAAAGATATTAAAAAACCTATTGTTAGTATTAATATATTTTTGTTTCTGTTGAATTTCGCTCAATCAAAAACGGAAACTAATATGTCTATAAAAAAATTAGCTTACTTATGTAATTCTAACAATATGTTGGCGCAAGTACTTCAGTTTGTAAAGAGTATTCACGTATTTAATTATTATAACTCATAAAAAAACTCTTTTAACTTTAACTGAAATATTCTACACTATCATCTTACCCTATCTTTAATAGCCTCGGCACATTTTAGATTCAAATATTCTTTGTGCAACTTCTCAGGTATTATTTGTTTTATCATAGAGTTCTAAGTTTTTGTAGTTAGTGCACTATTATATTCAGGGGGAGAACCATTATTTAATATTAAAAAGTAAAGAAAGTGATGTCTTCATAAATATAAAAAAATGTTAGAGCAATTTATTGTCGCAGTTTTGCGTAAAATTATTTAATTTGAAAATACTATTTGTTTTTCTCATACACAATGAATTACAATAAAATAAATAACTTCAAGGTAAAACCTTAAATGAGGGCAATATCTTATAAAACACTGACATGGAGATATTACAAATGTTCTGTTAGTTTGTCTAGTATGATTGATAAGTAAATAGCTAACAAAATTTCACGATTTCGGCTGCTTGCATGAAGGAGTTTAGAAAATACCTCACATTTAAACAATCAGTTGTGTTTTCATAAAAGGGAGCAGGAGTGCCAAATTTCCTTTTTGTTAGCTGAATCACTCCAGGAGTAACACATTTTTTTATTCGTAGCTCCTTTGATGTAGGACGAAACTATGTAAACGAAGGTATATTCAAGCAAAATATAAACAGAAATGGTGCTTGCAATAAGGGTCAGTTTCACGAACTAATCTTAAGTTTAACTTTAGTTCTAGTTGAGAACAATTTCAGCTAAAACCAATTTAAGATTTTAATATTATTTGCATTTCACAATTATGAAAAGTATGGAAAATATTTTGTTAAAATATAACTACATATGTACGAAATTCTTTGTCGTCATGTAGTGAAGATTTTGTCATATCGCAATCTTGTATAGAAGAAAAAGTAATCAGCAATCAGATGAGCACTTTCGAATACAATGATATATTTTACGTGTTTCACTTAAGATACATCGCATATGAACGAATTAATTTTTCTATCATGCTAGTTATTTTGAATTTCACAAACATATTTACTTCATTCAGCTGTTAGCAAAGAACAGTTGAAGTCGCCAATATTTGCGACTTAAGTTGAATTTAAGTTTTGCTTAAGAGTGAGCCGCAAAATCTTAAACGTAACTTAAGAACTGCTCTGAGCTAAAAAAAAATGTCACAGATTATCCACTACTACCAATATCTCTGAAAAAGTTAGAATCGATCATCTTGTTTACTTACATCTTCTCCCTTATGATTAAAAATACAATTTAAAAATAGTACCAAATTTAAATTCTATGACTTAGACGATTTTTTTTTGTTTCTTATAGTTGAATTAGTTAGTTATGGAAATAACTACGCGCCAAGAAAAACGTACCAAGTGTTACATTATACATATGTACATTAGGGTGTCCCTTAAATTTCGAAGTGTTTAATTTTTTATGCATACCTTCTTAAAAGTTTTGTTTTAGCATAATACTATTTTAAAAAAAATATCAGCTCGTTTTATCAACGATAACCCGTGCCGACTTGCGATTGAAACTTGTTCATACAAGAACCGCGCAACTGAGCGCTGCAACCTGTAGCGACGGGTTGCAATTGCCATTTCGTATTTATGTTTCAGGCCATTAGAGTGCAATTGTTTAAAGCATAAAGATGTCGGTTGAATTACGAAATGATAAACAAAATATTTTCCTTATCGGTTTGCCTAGCCATCAAATTAGTGGTGCAAAATTACCATCAAATCGACAAGTTCTCGCTGTATTGTTTTATAATATTCGAGAAGTAAAATTGACTGTCAGTGAAAGTGCAAATTTAGTGATTAGGGAGTGTATCATATATTGGGAAAAGGCAAGAATTCCCACAAAAGCATTTCCCAACTGCGTAAAGAAACTAATAGACCTATATCATTCATGGAGAGAACTGCAAAAAAATATCAAAAAAACTCAAGTTACGTTTAAAAATCGTGAAAATGATTTTAAGAATAATCTTGATAACTTATTTGATATCGCACATGCTAATGCCTTTGATATGATAAGAATAGCGGAAGACAAACTATTTCTGATGAAACAACGGGAGCCAGGTCGACCAGGATGTCTTGGTGGTGTGGACAGAAAGTTAGCGGATAAAGAAGAAAGAGCTAAACAAAGACAGATAGGAGAAGAGGAAAGAAATGTCAGACATAGGGAGATATTGGCAGTCCCATCAACTTCAACAGCCATTAATGTAATAAACTCAGATGATTCAGGGGAAGAAGAGATTTTGGATACACAAAACGCAGTACCAGAAGAAGCTCCATGCACTAAAAAAAGAGGTCGAAAAAATATTGTAACACCTAAACTTGTTGCGACATTGGATCGATGTCAACTCAGCATAAGAGACTCTGTTTACATTCTTCATGCAGTCGTAGAGGCACTTGATCTAAGTAGCGATGATTTCACCATCAACAAGTTTTCAATTCAGCGAATTCGTACTCAGACTAGAAAATCCAGAGCAGAAGCAATAAAAGCTGACTTTCAGAACAATATACCTGATGTAGTAACAGTTCATTGGGAGGGCAAACTTTTACCTGGGTTGGACGTGCGAAGTTCAAAAGAAGAACGTTTACCAATTATTGCTTCATTTGACAATAGAGAACAGCTTCTCGCAGTACCAAAACTAGACAGTTCTTCTGGTAAGGATCAAGCCAATGCCGTTTCAATCGCCCTCTCCGAATGGAGTCTTAAAGAAAAAGTACAGATAATGTGCTGCGATACAACTGCTTCTAATACCGGCCGTTTCAGTGGAGCTTGTGTTCTTCTAGAGCAGATTTTAGAGAGAGAGTTGCTGCTATTTGCTTGTCGCCATCATATTTATGAGCTGGTCCTAAAATCTGTCTTTGAAATCAAACTGAAACAAGTAACTAATAGTCCTGACATTCCCTTCTTCAAAAAGTTTAGAGACAATTGGAAAAACATCGATTCTAATAATATTGAACTCTGCCTTGATTTCATACAGAATTATACTGCTGAGACTGATATTACATCCTTGTTGATGTATTATAAGGCAGAACTAGACAAATCTTTTGTAAGAGATGACTATCGGGAATTGGTAGAGCTATGTGTAGTATTTTTGGGAGGAGATAAAGAACGTAAAATAAAAATCAGACCTCCTGGAGCTATGCACCAGGCAATATGGATGTCAAGAGCAATATATTCATTGAAAATATGTTTACTGCAGTCTCAATTTCGTATGAACGCTAATGATAAAAAGGCTCTGCAAGATGTTTGTTTGTTTTTTGTAACATTGTTTGTTAAACCATGGCTTCAATGCTCGGTGGCGACTAAAGCGCCAAACCAAGATTTGTGCTTTTTGAAAGCATTGAAAGCGTATGAAAAACCTCCTGGAGCTATGCACCAGGCAAGATGGATGTCAAGAGCAATATATTCATTGAAAATATGTTTACTGCAGTCTCAATTTCGTATGAACGCTAAAGATAAAAAGGCTCTGCAAGATGTTTGTTTGTTTATTGTAACATTGTATGTTAAACCATGGCTTCAATGCTCGGTGGCGACTAAAGCACCAAACCAAGATTTGTGCTTTTTGAAAGCATTGAAAGCGTATGAAAAAGTTGATGCAGCTATATCTAAAGCTTCCATAAGCAAGTTTAGTCAGCATTTATGGTACCTTTGTGAAGAAACTGTTAGTTTATCACTTTTTGATAATAAAGTTGATAATGAGACTAAAATGAAAATTATTGCCAACTTAAACAGAGAGGAAAGTCCGAATATTGGAAAGCGCTACATTCCATCGACGCTAGAAATGTCTAATACGTTGTTTGGTAAGTCTAATTTTTATAGATCTTATGTATATTAATTTTGTTATTTAAAATTTAATATATTTTTGTTTTGTTTCAGATAAAACTCTGGATGATTTTGTTTCTATGCGGAGCATCAATTTTTTTTCAAGATTTCAAATAGATGCAAGCTTTCTCCACGTCGATGTATCTGCTTAGGAAGGTAATGCTGCCTTTCAGGATGCTTTACGAAAAGTAAGCCAGTTAAAAGTCGTAAATGACACTGCTGAAAGGGCAGTTAAATTAATGCAAGACTTTAACGGACTAATCACAGCCGAAGAAGAGCAAAAACAATTTTTATTACGATGTGTCCAGGAACATAGGCACTTATATCCAGATTGTAAAAAAAATACTCTAAAAAGAAGTTATCCTGCTTAATTTTAAGGTTCTTTTAATAAATATTTGTCTAACCTAACCACTTTTTTTATTTAATAGCGTTTTAATCAATTTTACAGTAACACAAATAATAGATAGGCTATATCTCAGAATAATGGCTATATACTAAGCCAAAGAAAACTTTGGGGGGTTGGTCGGCACGAGTTGCACTCGTCGTAGAAAGATGAAAATTTATATTTGAGTATATATTTACATTTATAAAAAATATATAGAGTATGCGTTTTGAATTTCTAAAAAAAAATTTTCATGTCATATAAGGGACACCCTAATGTACATACATATGTTTGATTATACTTCAGCTACATCCATACATACATATATACGTACACATTTAAGAACTTCTGTATGTGCGTTAACATATGTGCACGTATGTATATACCAACACACATTCAGATGCTTATAAAAGTATGTAGTATTTATATTGATAAGAGAACAACTTTACATAGAAGCAAAAAGCAGAAGGCGAACGTCTCCAACTTCGGCTGGACAGCGGCCAAATGGTAACTTTCTGATGATGGCAGCAGGACACCTTCTTTTCCTTATTGCTTCCATAGAAACTGAACTCTACGCAAGCTACGCCGCGACTCTACTTTAGTTTGTGGCAATATTTTTCGATTTTGTTGTTGTCGTTTATCTGGGTTTTGTTTTGCTCACACTTTCGTTCGATGTCCTAATTGCTATTAAGCATGGTGTTACATGCACTCCTTGCGCTCCAAGGAAGTGCATATGTATGTACATAGATATTGAGAGGAACGATTGAATGTCGTCCAATCCACGGTACAGTTTCTTCGGCTCAGTCTTTGGTTGGAGGATACGTGCAAGGTTCGTTGGGCTTACTATTTCGATTAGAGATATTTCGATACCAGTACTTTGAAGTAAATACTAGAAATCTTCCACTAAAACCGAATATTTTTTGCACTTCGATACGTGTGTACAAATACTTGGTGGGTATCTACAAGTACAAGTATTTATTCGTAGCAAAACTTGTGAAGCTCGGATATTAAAACCAACCCCATTTTAAAGTGACTTTAAAGTCCATTACCAAGCACTTTATACGAAATGTTCGAAATGACAACGGCTATTGTTGAGCCTATGCTCGACAGTGATACATAAGTACATAAGTATATACACACGTATGTTAAAAATAAGCATATGTACATATATCTCGATAATTATTAGTTTGTATACTAAATTAAAACTTTGTTAGTACTTTCAAGTAAAGAGAAGAATCGAGTATCATTCTAAATAACGGGTGTTTTTTTTAGACTGATAGAACTTTCGATAGGGATAGATAGCTGTCACTTGACAGCTGGTAAATGACATTTTTTTTTGACATTTCTGCTCAGTAAGCATTGACAAACCATCATGGAAAGAATAACGCCGCAACAACGTTTACAAATTGAGGAAACTTACTTTAAAAATCAGTTTTCTGTTCGCTCTTCGTGAATTTTAAGGTCCACACAATCGAGCATCAGAGCAGCTTATTCGTCGAAATGTTGATAAATTTCGAACAACATTTACTCTACCCGATGAAAAATCAACAACAAGGCAAAGAACTGTACGTAGAGAAGAAAATATTAGTGCTGTAAGGAATAGTGTTGGAGAAGATCCGAATTTGTCTATTCGCCGCCGTGATCAACAAGTTAGAAATTTTGCAGTGGTTCAAAATTGAACTCATCGCACCCGATTCACCAAAGATAGTCGTGGCGGACATATGCCAGAAATCGTTTTTAAATATTAAACGTCATGAAAATATCTTTCAAATAAAAAAAATTTGCCATCATACTTCATTTTTTATGTGTTTTATTTCAATTTAAAGGCCTATCAGTCTAAAAAAACACCCTTTACAATAATTTCCATAGTATCGATTATTCACCCCCATAGTTTATAAAGAGTATCAGTATCGAGTAATCGTGGTATCGGAATATCACTAATTGTGATAATGCAGTGTCGGTTTGTTTTGCTGGAATTGAACAGCCAGTTGGTTTATATATACAGATTAAAATAGTATGTATAGTAATATGTATGTATTTAGAAACTGCCCAACAGGAAATCAAATATATGTGAAAGTAATTCCTACTCCGAATGTAACCCAAATGTATAAACTAAAAGTAAAAGTATAGTGGTACATCATTTTCTTAAGAACACGTAATCTAATATAAATAAAGTATTCAGCATATATAATTATCGTAAAAGTTCGTTTCTTCCCATATTTCTTGGAAAATAAAATCAATTATTGGATTGCTCTACCGCTAAGAAAAATGTTTGAATATGTACTTACATATGTACATACAAATGCAGCACTGTTAGTTTTCGTTGCTTAAGTATCTACATATATAGAGGTGAATTCGAACCACTTGCTAATTCCCGTATAACAAGTTATTTTCATTTATTATTTCATATAGTATATCATGTACATATCTTTATTTCCAAAATTTTTTTCTAAAATTAGGCATCATTTTATACATTTGAGTTAATTTTGTATTTTTCTGGCTCAGCATTATCATAGCCCATAGTTCTATTTGAAGCAATTGCTGGATGGAGTGTTTAAAATTTAACACGGATTACATTGTTTCTATCATTGCAACAAAATACCAGTTTATTAAATATTTACTGCTCCAGTTGAATATACAAAATTTTTAATCCTTCTAAAATGGATTATTTGGCGAAAGAGAGTCCAAAAACTTATTGACGCGTAACCATAGTCGGCTTTATAGTTAGTTGGTAGTAGCTTTATGACGTAGAGGCGTATTCATAGTAAGATTAAGTTGATACTCAAACATAGTTGTAGGCTTTTGACCAAATTTCAATGGGTTATCTGACGAAAATGCTTACACTAACTTTAAGCATCAATTTAATTGTGACTATGAATACGCCCAATGCCAAAAACTGCATCTAAGTTTAAGTACATATCAACTTACTTTGTTTATGAATGCGCCCACAATTTTGAATAGGCTTAATACCAAATTAAGCCGCAGCTAACTTTCAAGTCGATTTTTTGATTACTTTTATCTTGCCGCTTGATATTCTAAATGTTCAGATTTGATTTAGATTGAATGGGAAGATATGTTTTCCTTATAATCTTAGTCCTTTCCTTTAATGCTGATGTTAAAATATCTCATGACTACGAATATTACATCCATTTTACATCCTCCCTCGTTTATGAAGGTTTCCACTTCAGTTATTTATATTACTTTACAATGAGAATGAACGAATTATTTTACGCTTTTCCAACGTTTTTTTCGTTTTATCACATAAGAAAATTAATTACAATTTATTTCGATTAAATTTATAATAAAAATCTGCTGTTCTTTTACAAAAATTAGGTGGTATAAAAGAAAACGTGGGCTATATTCAGATTACAAAAGCATCTCCTAAAATGGGAAATATATTTGCCCGTTAGATCTTTAACAAATCTTTAAAGAAAATAAACATTATATTTTCGGAGAACGTTTCTCGAAAATACTGATGAATTAGTAAAACACTTTATCATTGCCTACTCGAATTGCATTTTCATATACATACATACATATGTAGTATTTCATTTCAAATTATATTTATATATATATGTATATTTCATAATAAAATGTTCTAAATTTCACTTTTACATCGTAATAAATGGATTTATTTGAAGCTAGTTGTTTAACAACAAATGCTAAAATTTATTGATTTTTTCCTCGCAATTGCAACGCTATAAGCCTTGCCCTTAGCCAAAATTACAATAACAAAAAGTAAATCAACCGAAAAGGTTGTCTACTGGTTATACTCCCCACCCACTTCTTCTCTACAGCTAAGCTTCCCCTACAATCGATTATCTATAAAAGTAAATGCGCAATTGGATGAAACCGGGTTGCCTACATAATAATTTCATTAAAGCTTATGTTGCAACACGCACATAGTTTAAAAAACGAACAGTAAAATAAACTGAAGTTTAGCGCAGTAAACTTTTACTGCCATAAACACAGCCAAACAAACATCGTGTACTAAATAGTTTCGATCGTTAAATCACAAGCAACTGCCGTGCAACGGTCCGCTACTGCATTACATAGGAGTATAATTGTAGTGACTACATGTTAGCAACAATGGACCAACGATTTTTCCAGCGTAGGACCTAAACAGAAACTAAACTACCATCACTGCACTGTAAATGTGTTATATATAGTTTTAATACTATACTTAAACTTACTTATATTAATATGTGTGGGAGTGTGATTTATAGGCGCCCAATGTGCTTAACCGATCTTTAAGAGATGTTTTAGTAGGGTCATGTGGACCCGTACCAAAATTAGGCTATATATACAAAAATACTGGAAAAGTACGCGCTACCTTTTGGGGATATTTGGGTATATGTTTCCCTTGGATCAAGCTATGTATATATCATTTTTGAAAACAGCGGTTCAATACTTTGCATAAAAAACCCATATTCGTTATATCTCCGCAACTATATATTTGACTTAGATACACAATATATTTTACACAAACACAATTTGAACTGTTACCTATTGAACAGTCGATATATTTTTCATGTGAAATTATTTTCAATGATTTGAAGAAAAAAATGTATGAAAACAAACAAACGATTAGGATAGACTTACTTGAGCGCGATGAGAACACTTTGTGACTTGACCATAGCTTTTAGAAGTCAGAATAAGAGTTACAATTTGCACAAATGTGATCTTGCGAAATTTTCTTAGATATGGGGAAAAAGGACATTTCTTTCGAACAAAAAGGAGTTATTGCTGTAGAATTGAAAAGAGACAATAGATCATATCGTGCAATAGCAAAAAAGTGTAAAGTGAGCGCTGCTACTGTGTCCACAGTCGCAAAAACTATAGGAAATCTGGATTTTTTGCCAATTCCAAACAACTGCAGGCGACGGAATGGCGAAAGCCGAAAATAACAGAAAGAACAAAGCGCAAAGTGATACAAATGGCTATAGAAAATAGAAGAAAATCGACAAAAGAAAAAGGTGAAAAAAGAAAGATTAATTTGGCCGAAACTGCATAGTAACTTCCCGGATACTTATTGGAATAAAGTATGTAAATGATTATCTTAAGTCATTTCTCTGTTCTAAGATTATACATTTTTGGATTACTTAAAAATAATAGGTTTGGTTTATCGAAGAATGTCCGATAGAAGCGGTCGAATGGATGCTCCTCTTTCGTTAGAAAGGTACATAGTTGTTTGATTAAAGTCACAAAATGTTATTCCTCTTACGTTTTTAACCCTTTCATCGTTTAGTACTTTCAACGACGATTTTAGTTCAGCGATTTCTTCGCGTAAGCATCGATTCTCTCTTTCAACTAAATACTTCGATTTTCTATATTCCTTCACTCCGCGTAAAATGGTGTCATATTGTCACCACATAAACTGCACTGCTTTATTTTTATTTCATCTGGTTGGTCCAACTTCTGTTTGATTTCACTTGAACCAACCAATATGGAAGAGTTTTGGGCGTTTTCACAAAAATGGCACACATAGTTTTGACTCGAATCATGTTTAAGGTCATTTAGCTGACGATTTTTGAGATCCGAACATTGAGCGTGTACAGTTTCTAGAAACCTTACGCACTGCAAACTTCATCACTAATGTCAATGTACAACAAAAAACTGCAACAATTTTCTTTACTGCCTCTAGTAATCCGCAATTTTCCAGGCGACATTTTATAATATATATCAAATATTTCTTGCGATTAAATAAATAAAAGTACTAATCTTTGCCAAGCAAATATTTTCTTGAAATTTTCCGACCTTCTTGCACGGCGTTGGCAGATTTGTATGTTTCCTTTGGAAGAAAACATAGTAAGCGAAAAACAAGTATATGTCAGAGACAAAATTAAAACTGTTTTAAACCAGCAGAAGGAGAATATGGAAACGGAGCAGGCAAACAATTTTGAGGAATTTTTAATGCATCCAGAAATTTCCACAACTTATGAGAAATACAAATTAGCGTTGCATTTCAGTTTAAAGAAGCCTAGAATATATCTTTAGAGGATATTTTCAGGTCGATTGCTAACCCCATATAACAGCGACAATTTGCTCTTGCATAGAGCAAAGATGGGCATTTAGTTCATACTTGACGCGAATGCCTGGTGTAGCTATTTCGGTACTTGGATTCCCGGTTAAGGCAAACATTTTGGAGCAGCTAGTGTTTTGGAATCTTTGGGGACTTAAAAGAACTCTCGTCAGTAAGAAATCAAAGGATCTGCTCCACAAAGCAATCTGACCCATATACTCGTAGTGCAATTACCAGCACACCACTTTGTGATTTATTCGGTTTCTTTGAAATATGATCTTTTAGTCTAACAGAGATGTATCTATCTACAACTCTGCAAAACTAGCTTAAATCGCTATACAAGAATTTAACTCTACAGCAAAAGTCAAAGTGAAAGCTATTTCTGTTACGGAGCGAAGTAAACAAGTTACAAGAGGCGGTTACGAATTTTAAAATGTCACAAGGCATGTGATACAGTTAACAATTAAAAACCTCTGCAAAATAAATGGTTGAACATTAATACCGGGTTAGTAAACGGTCGACTGATGCAAATTGATCATCAGGACCTGAACAGACACTTGCCAGATCCAGAAGTAGGGGCCATAGGACGTTCCAAGAAGCCTTGCGGCCGCGAATCGAGCCTGACATCAATTAAGAGAGTGATGCGATACTTCCCGAACAAAGAAATGAGCAAGCCTCGATAGAAAGAACCAGCAGAGGCAACACAATACGCAAGCCAAGGACCAACATACAGATTGGTGCTATTCATAGAAAGGAATAAGTCGATCAGCTCTGTATGTCAGATGTATTGGAGCAACAAGTGCTTGTGTTACTTGAAATTGGTAATTACTTTCATCTGTGCCTATAATCTTTAGTTGGCATAAATTTAATTTAGTAGACTAAAAATTACGTGTTTATGTGGACTACAAGTTTATCGTTCCTAAGGTGCATTTAAAATGGGTTTATATTTTACAAAGTGATCTCGATTTTTTGCTCGCATCCAATGTAACGATTACACCCTTGAGCGTCGCGTATCTACTCTAAAAAGCAGTCTATTGAGTAAGTAAGATAATAGTCATGAGATGACGATGCATTCAGTGGTCAAAGAACTAAGTGCTCTGAGAGCAGAAAATGTTCGAGTGTGGTTTTTAATATACGCTATTTGTAATAATAATAAACAACTATCAAATAAATCTAATGTTCTACATGCCGAAAATCGGTTATTACAAACTAATGTCCGAACCAAAGTCGTTCTAATATTTTCGTTAACTTCCGAAATAACGAATAGTGTAAACAACTGTCAAAATGTTTTCATATGAAAATTTTGTTTTCACTTACTATTTACCGCCGTAAACCACGCCATCTTGTATTAGTTACCAAATGGTACTTGTAATATAGTGGCATAGCAACATCACAGCCACCGTGTGCGATCACCATGCTTGCTATTAATTGCAACACTTTGCGCATGGAAGCTTAGCAACAGCATAAATCGCGCATGGAATCCAAACAGCCCAGCAACGGCTGCCTAACGCAAAAGGTCATCCTCATGCGGACCAACAACAGTAATAGCCTGTACATGTGTTTCGGAGTCAGGCTAGAACAGGTTAGCCTAGCGCGTAAGATCACTACGCAGCCTAGTAACAGCAACATCTTGCTGTTGTTTTCCAGACAGCGTGATAACGGCGCTGCTTAGCAATTAACCACGCAGCCTAAGAACAACAACACCTTGCGCAAAGGCTTCTCAAGGACAATTCAGGAAAAAAAATTTAGTTGTTTTCTACATTTTATGTTATATTTCAATGTTATTTATAATTAATGAATTTTTTTTATATATAATGAATTTTTTTTTGTTTACAAAACTTTAAAATAAATGTATAATAACTCTCTCCTTGGATAAACAATGAAATCTGCTTTTTAACAAGCCAATACACCTTTCCACAATATTTCGAGTAGATTTGTGTGCTTTATTGTATGTCACTTATTATTATTATTTATTGTATACTTCATTTAGACTTCGGCTGACGGATGTTTGGGATAGTGAAGCCAAATTGTCTTGACCAACGCACCGCTGAAAGCTGCCAGTCGCAAAAAAACGTAGAGAACTCAAAATCATAATAAATTTAGGAATAGCATGCCCTCTTTTAGCGGTTTCCATTTTAGGTAGCAACTCATTTATTAATTCTATGCATAAAGATTTTGGAAATCTGTATAAATCAATGAAATGGCTTTCGGTTGTCATATCGAAAGGATTTTGAGTATCGCGCAATGTGCGCCTTAGACATCTTAAATGATTTCTAAAACAAAATACAAACAAATGAAATCAAAAAGTTTTTAAAACTAATGCGAACTTACCTTTCTTCGTCATCTAGTGCTCCCAAAATTGCAAAAACATAAATTGACATGATTGTTGTTTCATGTGTACATTCAACTTTTCCACAAATATTTCAAAATAACAAAGTTGATAAATTTGATTGGTACAAATGAGAATGGAACAAATTTTTTCACAACCTTTTCACAGTGAAAAGTAGTTATCATGAAACACATAAGAATCGCAAAATATGATAAAGTGAAAAGTATGAAGGTGCGAAAATGAAAATGAAAACTTAGTTTACACTTCACAGTTTCACAGAACGAGAATTGACCTCCTGCTTAGTATTGTTGGTGATGGATGTACATATGTATGTATGTATAATATATAAGCTGATCAGTAATTTCACCGTTAACGTATACAAACACAATGTGCTTACTGATACAGCTACATATGTAAGTGATATCTGTATTGATCTTGCCTTCTACTGTCGTCAATGCTCAGGCTTCATTGTCTAAGATGCCAAATATTGTCTCTTACGGGTCTATTCTGCACCGGTAACAACATTTTTATTACCGGTAATAAAAACGTCCGGCAACTTTTAAACCCTTTTGGTATTCTGCACGTTCTTATTACCGGAAAATTTTATTACCACCGCACTAGGTGGTAACTACTAGAAAACATCTGACGTTTATTTACATTTTTGTAATAAATTAAAGAGTAGTGAAGTATTAAACGTTGATTTTTTTATTAAACTAATTGCAATACGAGTTTTCAATATTAAAAACATAAGAACACTAGGTAGGATAACAAAATGCTTGTAAAGCAACAACAATAACTCAGGAAAATATGCGGGTTGAGCGAACTCGGAAAAATGAGATCGAAATCAGAAATTTAGATTTAAGATCTCGTTCGAGCTTATTCGCATTATATTTGTAAATATATAACTACGTAAACCTAACAATTGCCGGTACAACCATTTTCCTTTCTTAAATAGCACTAAACAAATCGCAACATTCATTAAAGAGGCTAACAGGGTTGCTTTTACAACGAAAGGAATTTTTATCCGAGTTGGAGCGTTCTTTTGCAAATCGGCTGCAAAGAAACAAGCCTATAATATGCAAGAGCGTACATTTTATGTAGTGTTAAAAAAGCAAATACAATAAAACTTTATATTAAACTGAAATATTGATTCAAACATGAAAGTACTGTTAAATATGGTGCGACAAAACTAAAAGCTTATAGATTTGTAAAAAAAAAAAAACAATACCAACCACCCTGTTAAGCACAGAGTGCCGAAAAGTCACACTTAATAGCGGTATGGTTGGAGATTGGAATAGTGAGAAAAACAAACAATTTTTACACGGTTAGAGTGGCTGAGTGGTTGCGTGCTCGCCTAGCAATCCCGTGTACCATGGTTCAAAGCCAGGTAAAGTCTAGAAAGAAAGAAGTCTGATGAGGAGATGCGGTGATCTCCGAAATAGTAGCTATCACTTCTACCACTTAGAAAAATTGTTGATTTCTCATATTATTCCTAATACAAACCTGGCCACTAGCTCTATAAATTATACAAAACTAAAGCACATTAATATGTACTTCAGAAAAAAATTGTTACATCTAATATTTCGTTGCTTATCCATTGTTTTTCAATACCGCAGCACATCTTCGTAACATAGACTTCATTAGGTTATTTAAAACGTCTGCGGAAATGCTTTTATATTCATGTTGCAATTGAATGTGTAGGCCACTGCAAAAAGTCGGTTTTGTTGGAAATAAACCAATCTCTCACATAATTAGCCGTGTGTTTAGGATCGTTGTCCTGCCTCAACGTGGAGAAGTATAATAGTTTGAAGAATGTCTTTGCATAGAAATCTGTCAAGTATGCCATTAACTCTGTGAACTGCGCCCACTCTATTTCCTGAAAAACACCCCCAGACAATTACGCTGCCTCCCCCATGTTTTACAGTACCTTTGGAATATCGCGGATTGTCCGTTTGATCTACGTACTAGCTTCAATCCATAAGAGTCTTTGATGTTGAACTTGGATTCATCTGAAAACGGACGATACGCCACTTATTGATAGCCCAGATGATATGTGCTTTTGCAAACTCAAGTCGTGCTTTATCTTCACGAACAGTAAAAGCATTGTTCGGGAAATTACACTGTGATGAATATTGAGTTTTTGAGCAATATTGGTAACTGATTCACTTTTATTAAATTCATCGATAATTTGTGCACGTAATACTGTATTACATTTATTACGAGCCAATTTTTTCAGGTATTTGCTCTTACTCCGAAAATGTAATAAAACGTGACTGAAAATACACAATATCACTAATAACGCTTTATTTATGAGTATCAAATAAGATTTACTGTTCTAACGGTTCTGATTAATGACTCATAGCCCACTATGGAAAGAAAGATTACGTAATTTTGATATTGTGCTTTACTTTTGTCGCACCATATTTTAAACTGATTTCATGTTTGAATAGATATTTCAGTTTAATATAAAGTTTAATGTTTTTTTTGCTTTTTTAACAAATACACGCTCGTGTAAATAATATAGTAAAATTTGGTTTCAATAGTTGTTTGAAAGTATTATTTCCATATCTACAAGTAGTAGTTTGGAGAGCTTCGTCGTGCTTTAGATTTGTCGGACACTGTATGTAATGCCACAGAATTGGTAGAAGTACGAAGACGTACTTATTCCACGAATTCCGATGATTTCCAACGATTTATCATTCCAATTCAAGCGTCTCCAATTCCCTTTGCGTCTTGCCTTTGCTATTACCATCAACAAAGCACAAGGCTAATCATTGACTATTGCTGGCTTAATTTTGGAAAACTCATGATTTTCACACGGCCAGTTGTATGTGGCTTGCGCTCCCGAGTTGGCACGCCAAAAAATGTATACGTTTCATTTTACACATTTCCGCTGGCCTTAAGATGAAGAAATAAATAAATATAATTTCCAATTTGCCTTAAATACATGCGTTTCTTTTTTGATTGAGCCCATATCTACACCATATGTAATTTTATGATAGGTATACCATGGATTTTTATTTAAAGGCCGTAAATTTCGTTAAAAGCTTAATTTAAATCGTGTGGTAATACAACACTAATGTTTTCTTAGAGCCAGCAAAGCGGACCGGGTCAGCTAGTCTTCTAATAAAGATTGAGTAAAGCGGATTTCGACATTTCTGAAATGTACTGGATAGATTTCTTGAATTCTGCCCGTAATATTTTCTGTTATGTGGAGCCCATTAACAAGACCTGGGTCTAAACGTTGTTTGAAAATGTCAATTAAGTCCGGTGTGGAGTAGTTAGTTTTAGTTATATTAAAGGGTGTTTTTTTTAGACTGATAGAACTTTAAATTGAAATAAAACGCATAAAAAATTAAGTATGATGGCACATTTTTTTTATTTGAAAGATATTTTCATGACATTTGATATTTAAAAACGATTTCTGGTATATGCCCGCCACGACTAGCTTTGGTGAATCGGATACGATCAGTCCAATTTGGAACCACTGCAAAATTTCTAACTTGCTGAGCACGGCGGCGAATAGACCAATTCGGATCTTCTCCAACACTATCCCTTACAGCACCAATATTTTCATCTGTACGTACAGTTCATTGTCTTGCTGTTGGTTTTTCATAGAGTAGAGTAAATGTTGTTCGAAATTTATTAACAGTTCGGCGAATAAGCTGCTCTGATTCTCGATTATGTGGACCATAAAATTCACGAAGTGGCGAATACCCAGTGGCGGATTTACCTCCAGAAGCGCCCTGGGAAACAAATCAAACCGCCCCTTAATATTTCTGAAAAAAACCCGACTTGCCTTCATAGGGTGACATTTTATTACTGATACATTCTACACATTTATAAAATTTGATCCGAATTTTCTGAGAAAGAATATTTATTTCATTTTTATGTATATAATCAAGTTCATGACAAAATATTTTTGGTTTCATAAAACTTACATATTGTTTCTCATATTCATCAAATTCAGTACGACAGTCAGAGACGATCTTTTGCAGCCCCTTGGCCCCTTTTCGATAGGATCAACGACGGAGTCATTTTCTTTTCGAGGGGTTTAAAAAAAAAAAACCAAGTTAGGAACGACTTTTGCACTTTATTTAATTCAATTTGTCTCCGAGAAAAATTTAATACATTCTTCATTCGTGTTGAAATATTCAAAATTGTTTTCGGATAAATGGAAAAAAAAAATTTTTTCCGGTCTCTCAAATTTGTCGCCCCTATTAAAATGGGCCCTGGGCAGCTGCCCACGTTGCCCCTGTGTAAATCCGCTCCTGTTCATACCCCTTCGTGATATTATAAGGCCTAATAATTCTACTTCGTCTTTAAAAAATTCACATTTGTCTAATTGTACTTTCATTCGGCCATTTTCAAGCGTTCGAAAAATAACTTTCATGTTCTTTATTTGGCTACGTTCGTCCTTACCAAGCACTATTAATTCGTCTATGTAGACATAGCAAATTTTTCCTATATGGTCCCTTTATATATCGTCTGGGGCGCGCTGGGAAATGTGCGTTCTTTAAGCCAAATGGGAGTCGTGTGAATTCATACTTCCCATTGCTAACAGAGAAAGCTGTCTTTTCCATATCCATATCCAGAGGCATCTAGTTTTTTATGGTCCCTTTATATATCGTCTCGGGCGCGCTGGGAAATGTGCATTCTTTAAGCCAAGTGGCAGTCTTGTGAATTCATACTTCCCATTGTTAACAGAGAAAGCTGTCTTTTCCATATCCATATCCAGAGGCATCTAGTTTTTTGGCACTACACAAATTGGTGCGTTATATGCCGATCTTGATGGTCTAATTATTCCGCCTCTTAGTAATGTTTCAATTTCTTGTGTTACGACTGTCGAATGAGGTTTTAATTTCTCCAACCACGGTGATTGTATAAGTGAGCATTGCATTTGGCTCCGAAAATAATTTGGGATATTTTCCTGTCAAATAAAATATGTCCTGTTTCTGTTGCAATGTTATGTGTTTAATCCGAATGTCAATTTTATTAACGTCTGCTGGGGGTTTCTGTTTAATTTTAATGACTGTGTTGTTGCCAATTTTGCGGGTATTATCGTGGATATTTATAATGGCGGGCAAGTCTCTAAGACTGATGTTTCGCAGTATGTTATGAAAGGAAGTTAAAGTTGGAAGAGAAAGAATTTTAGATGTGTATAATTTTTTCCAAAGAGATTTGCTAAAGTGTGGTGAGCGATGTCCACTTTTCCGGCTATAGAAAAGGGAAAAGGTTTGGTAGTTAAGAAGTGGGTTCGTAACCAGATGTGGTTGAATATAGTTCTTGCTAAAAGTACTTTGAGAATTTCCCCGTTCTTCTTTCTGAACTCCATGTAAGATAACGAAGAAAATGTATGTATGTAAACTCCGATGGAGTTTGTTCGCACTTCAGTGACAATTGTGACTTGTTTTCGCAATTCAGTACCATGTCATATTCGTCCGTTGTGGGCATCCATTCTTGGCCGCAGTCTTGTTGGTATTTGATGAGAAGTATGCAATGGTATTTTTTTTCTGGTTTACTGGGTGTTGGTCTGCTGATGTGATTAACTGCTCTAGAATGCACGGAACGATCGACGTCCATCGGCTCTGGTTTCGGTAAAAGCCTTGAGACTACTAGACGAATAGGTGTATGATTAGATTGAAACTGGGAGAATGGGATAGAAGGTCGGGATTGATCTGTCGGTTGACCAAATTAGGGGAAGGATTGAATATGTTGTCGCACATTCTAGTCAAATTGAGCAGATTGAGGTCTTGGTTGGAACGGTGGCTACTTCTGGGAGGTAATGGTGGAGGAACTTGTCGTGCAGTGTGCTCGCATATTTAAAGACATATTCCCTTGTCCAATAAATTTTCCAGGCGCAGGTATTACTTGTCAATTTGATCTGTCAGACTACACAACTGGTATTCGAGAGTTTTTAAATCTCTCTTATCAATTTAAGAGAATACTGTATGACTCCAATAATTCATCTGCATAGCCCACAATTTTATTCCTTACCGCTATGAGTATACCGAAATACTTTGGGGCTCTCTGGAATTGTCTATAATACTCTAAGAGTCTCTCAACACGTTTTTTTCCAGAAGCTGAACTCACTAGGATTCCCTGAAAGTTCCCTTATAGTCTTAGCTATTTCGGGACTCGGTCTGAGCCTGTGCTTCCTGGAGCAACTTATCGTTCGTTCGTCAAATTAAGGAATTCATGGTTTGGGGTTAACTATACTATGTACTACTATAGTGTCTGACCTTTACTTTGAAAAATATTTTTGACTATCCTACGGGTCTGAGGACTGAAGGTGTATGAATGTATTCCACTTTATTTTAAGAGGCTTTCAGTGCTGATATTATTTATATTTGTTTTTCCAAAATATTATTAATTTATATTTTTTAAATGTTTCTATATTTTCTAAATATTGCACATATTGAAAAAGGAACATTTTTAATCTTCTTTCACAATTTAAATATTTATATTCTTAAACGTATTCACTTAAAATTTCACCAAACTTACAAAATAAGGTAGACGTGCATAGTGAAGGAACGGCCTGGATGATTCCCTTTTGTTCGCCTTTCCAACGATGGCTCAAGATTCTAAATCCGCACATGTCTTTCGTCTATCGACCTAGGCGTTCTTCACAAGCTTGGGTGTTGCCCAGACGGGTAGGACTTTCTCCTTGTTTTTAGCCAAGGAATCTTTGTCCGATACCGATGCGGTAAGATGTACTGCTACTGTTTCAGGAACCTCTGCTACTATTTCGGGAGCATTTTGAACACTTCATTTAATTTGCACTTCGCGCTGTCCCCACGTTGGGCGCCAATTAAATTACCCGGCTTGGAATTTAAAAAAAAATATTTTTCGGACGACACGAACTTTATTCTTTCATGTTTGTCTTAAAACTGAATTTACAAAATGTCTTAATTCTAAGCTAAGTCTAAAACTAAGCCCGTGTGCTGTCAACGCGACTTTAGGTATTTCGCTGATTTGGCGTTTCCCATGGGAACGGTAGTCGCTGCCCAGTTGTTTACTCGACTTTTGTGTTGCCCGTGTGGGTGTTGGATTTCCTGTCTGTATGTCAGCTGCGCAATGGAATGTGTTGGCCACTTTTGGGTTGCGCGACTTAACGAGTTGCAGAATACGCGGCTTAAAAAAATAGAACACTACTTACTCCTCCACTGGAGCTTACACAATAAAGTGGTAATACTTTGGTTTCAGAATAACAGAAATTCGGTGTTTGTTATATTTATAATTTTAAATATGCTTATTCTACAATTAAATTAAATGCTAATTCTATACTTATTACCTATTGCGGAATATGCTTATTGGCAAAATATACTTATGACGGCCGGTTAACTGCTTACTCTAGGCGGTTTTGATGGTGCTTGTTGTATTGTTGTTGCAGTAGGTGCTGTAACTCCTCCCCCTTGGAATAAAGCGACTGCCAAAATGATGTCATTGGGGCTGGAGCGAAAGAGTGCAGAATTGGTGGGGTTTCCTCTTTTCTGCATCATCTAGTAAGAACTGATATTATTGCTATTGTTGCCGATAGTAATATAGCAATGGATGTAGAGGTGAGGTGATGTCGGACGGTTGTTTCTATTTTGAAGCTTCTTAGTTTGGTGTTTGTCTCGAAGTTATATTCTTTGAGCTTTTGAAGGTTAAGTACTTTCACCGTGATGTTTGACTGGATTTTACTAAGTGACAAGGGTGGAATGTCGATTTCTTCGTAGAATACTTCATGGTTGCCTTCGTAGGTTATTCCGTTTATTTCGACATTACAATCGTTGAAGTGTAGCAATGCCGTTCCGTGTATTTCGATGGTTTCGCTACTGCAGATCGATTTTATCTGCGTGACTGGGGCATTGATAAACAGGATAAAGTTTGGTTCGGGCTGAGTAATAGACTCCATGAGTCCGACATCTTGTAGTGAGCAGTTGGCTGATTCATTGGCCATGAGTCTGCCGATGCAAGTTGAGTCTGATAGGCTGGGCTTTGACTTCGGTTGAGTACAAAAATATGTTCCTTCTATTTTGGGGCAAGGTGTATTTAAATATTGTATGTCCTTTACATTAAAATTTATATATGGTTTAGTTACTAAAAGCTAATAGGTAATGGAACAATGTGATATAGAGAATACTTTTCTAGAGATAGATTAGGAATACGTATATTAAAAATAATGTTTGAGTTGTTATAATATGCTTGTAAGCTTAACAGTTCGTATAATTGTTCTATCGACTCAATTTGCATATCTTGTTTCTTCAAATGGTTTTCAATGTTTTCTAGTTCGCTTGTTGGCAATAAAAATTTTGGTATTACATACATTAAGTCTACTTAGCATAATTGTTTCTGCTATGTTAGATAAATGATTAGTCAGCAGGTCAATATTAAAGTTAATTTGATTTAGGTATTGTGTTTCTATAAGGATATGTTCTTCCCTCTTGATTGTGTTTGCAGATTGCTCCATGAATGATTTAATGATGTTTTGTTCTGTGTTGATGTGGTCAGTAATGTTTTTGAATCCATTTATTAGTTGAAAGTTTATTGAGTGTTGTGTTTTTACTGTGTTTGTTAGATTGTTTGTGTTAGATATTATATTTTCTATTTGTTTGTTAATGTTCTTAGCGTCTTGTGCATCCATATTTCCGGTTATAAATTTGATTGTTGGGCCTAGTCCATTAAGTAACCCTCTTTTATGTATTTTTATGGGTGTCAATGTTAGTAGTTTGCTTTGTAGTTCTTTGAGTTTAAATTTAGTTATGCTAATAGAATCAGTTTGCATTGCTGTTTGTTCGAATCTCTGAAGATTTTGGGAGATGTTAGCAATGTTACCCTCGTATTCGTCGAGTCTGATTATATGAATGAGGTTAGTAAAGTTGGCGATTGTCCGAGATGGCCCTAGGTGTAAGGGTAGTATGGTGTTGTTGTTTGTTAGTTTGTTAATTTTGATGACTTGTGCATACACAATCGATAGTCTGGAAGAGTGGTGGAATGGTAGTTGAAGAGTGAGTAATTACTTAAAGGAGGTTGTGTACGAGTGTGTATATCTATATTTATATTTATATCTAATAAATTTTTTTTTTTTTTTTTGTGTTATTTAGTTGCTGTTAATGTTATTGACCAACCAATCATATTCAGTGAAGGTTGATCTCATCCATTTTCCTGGTGCGTCAATCATATGCTCTAATTGTGCTGTAGTACTCATTGGGTGACATTTTCGATTAAAGTACCTAGGTGGTACGCATATTTATGTCTTATTTCGTTTCCTTAATTTGCCTTTATGTATCTTTTTGTTTCGGCAGGTTACAACAGTAACTTTATTGTTTTTTGAAATCAGATGTTTGGAGAATTTTGGCGTTATTTTGTTGCGTCTGGCTTCTTTTCTAAATACTACTTCATTTTCTTCACGATCTTCTGCTGGTTGTCTTGATTTATTTAATTTATCGAGTTTTGCTCGTGTAACTTGTGATACTTTTTCTTTGATCTCAGGCTACAGTACATTGAGAAATTCGTTTAATTTGGTTAAATATGTATTCATGTTCATCGGTAGAATCTAGAGTTTTAAGAAATATGTAAGGCCTTCCGAAAAAGAGTTCGTAAGGAGTGTACTTGGTTGTGGAGTGAATAGCGTTATTATAAGCAATGAGTGCTTCGTTCAACATTTCTTCGTGATCGGTGGTCATTTTATGTTCTTTATGTGTTGAAAGGATTATTCTATATATCTCAGTTAACGTAGAGTGAAGCCTTTCTACCGGAGCATTACTGCTTGTTTGTTGGAATGATGTGAAATGCAGGTTAGTTCTGATTTGCTTACAGAAATCCTGGAATATATTCGCTGTGAATTCGGGTCCTTGGTCGCACACAATCTTTTTAGGAATGCCGTAAAGGCTTATGTAGCCTTTTAGAGTTCTGAGAACCGTTATACTGTTTCTTGCGCTTAATGTGAAAGCTGCGGCGAATTTGGAAAATTTGTCGATAAGGGTGAGGATTAGACTGCCATTTATTGTATATATGTCGATGTGTACGATTTCTAATGGTTTTGATGAAATTTCTGGTAATTGGTATTGAATTTTTGGGGGGTTTCTGTCATATTTATGGATTTTACATTTATCGCAGTTGTTAATAGTTTTAGTAATTATGCTTTTCATGTTGGGAAAGTAGACTTCCCTTTTCAAATGTAGAAAGCATTCGTCTATTCCTCTATGGTTTGATTGTTCGTGGCATTCACGAATTGACTGTTCTTGTTCGTCTTCCGCTCTTTCAGAACTTCCTTGCAACGCAGGATGCGGAATGTTTTGTTGTGCGAAAAATATTTAGAGAAAACTGACTGTACGATGCGAAATGTGCTGTCGTCTGAATATATAGCAGTAAGCCTATTAGGTGCTAAGAACTTTTTGAATATGTCTACGATTTCGTCTTCGTTGTTGGATATTGATCTTCTAATGGTTCTTCTCTGCCTATATCTGAAAATGTTTTCGACTACCATTGGTGAACCTTTGTCACTTACCTCAAGGATCAGTTGGAGGTTGAACTCGTTTAATGATTTTTCTGATATCGAAATCCCATCATTCAAGTTTTCCTCCAGGCTGTGAGCAGTGCTGATCATTGTCTCATCTGCATTGTCATTCGCATTTAGCTCATGACATTTGGGATCTGGCTCATTTATTTTAATACGGCTTAGTGCGTCCGCACTTGTATTCCATTTCCCATTCTTGTAAACGACCTCATAGTCGAACTCTTCGAGTTTAAGTCGCCACCTAACTAGTTTAGAGTTCGGTTCCTTAAGGCACGAGCCTAAAGGTGTGTGGTCCGTTACTATTTGGAATTTGCGTCCGAATAGATATGGACGGAAGTACTTGGTAGCCCAAACGATAGCTAACAGTTCTTTTTCAATGGTGGAATATCTGCCTTCAGTTTCTGACAATGTGCGGCTGGCAAAGCAAATTGGTTTGTCGCTGCCTATTGGTCCCTGTGATAAAATTGCACCAAGTGCGAAGTTACTTGCGTCCGTTGTGAGGACGAATGGTTTGTTAAAGTCAGGATGTTGTAGGATTGGATCGTTTGCTAAAAGGTTCTTACAAGTTTCGAATGCTTCGGTATATTCGCTGTTTTGTGTGATCTGGGCGTCTTTTTTCAGACATTTCGTTAGGGGTCTTGTTAGTTTTGCAAGATCCTTGATGAATTTTCTGTAATAGCCAATTAGCCCTATAAAGCATTTGATCTCTTTGCGGGTTTTCGGTATAGGGAATTTCCTGATTGCATCAACTTTCATAGGGTTTGGTTTGATCCCTTCAGGTGTTATTATATGTCCTAAAGGGCAATTTCCTTTTTCATAAACTCACATTTGTCCATTTGACTTTTGAAGTTGGGTTGGCGGAGTTTTTCGAAAACTTGTTTGATGCTTTCGAGATGCTCTTGTAGTGAATTCGAATATATGATTATATCGTCAAGGTATACCAGACACTTTTTCCCTATTAAATCTTTGAGGACGTTGTCCATGACTCTTTGGAAGGTGGAAGGTGCATTTTTTAGACCGAACGGCATTCTGACGTATTCGTAGTGGCCTTCCTCTACAGTGGATGCCGTTTTAGCGATATGTTTAGGGTCTATTTCTATTTGATGGAACCCGCTTGCAAGATCTAGAGTTGTAAAATATAAACATTTTCCTTATTTGTCTAATATTTCGGTTATGTTAGGTAGTGGGTATCTATCAGATATTGTTTTTTCGTTTACTTTCCTGTAGTCTATTACCAATCGCCACTTTTGCTTTCCGCTTGCGTCTTTTTTCTTGGGAACCACCCAGACTGTAAGATTTTGTATTTGTTGGAATATCATCGGTTGTCTTTATTTGATGCTTGATTTCGTTAGTGAAAGTCAGGGGTTTGTCCGTCTTGTATATTATATCCTCGTAATGTTTACATAGTTTTATTAGTTCTTTACGTTCTTCAGTATTAAGGTGATCTAATCTGAGTAGGTCACTGATGTTTACATCCTGTGGGATGTTGCCCTGAGTGAAGTTAATATTTGTCAACTCTACGTTTGAGGATATGTATTTTTCAGCTTTTAGTGGCTGCTCAATGCATAGTTTTTCTTCGAATTGGGAATAATTTGCCAGCTCGATGGTACTGAACCAATTCTCGGCCTGGTAGAGTCCTTCATAAATGAGGAGGTTTGGTTTGAGTTAAGTTTTGTCGATGTATATATTACCGTTATCAATGTCTACTGGAAGTTTGGCAAGGATTTTTGAATTTCCAGGTATTACGATCTGACCCGATGTTAAGTTGGGTTTAAGTTTAATTTCGTTAGTAGCATTTTTGGTAGAGAGTGTCTGCGTTGTTAAGTCTATTTTTGCTCCTAACAATGTTAGTGCATGTATGCCTAATAAACCGTCGAAATAGTTGTGAAATTTAAATGTTAAGAAACTGATAGAACCGTTTTGATTGAATTCTTTAAAAATGGGTAAAATTGTTTTCTTGCTGATTTGATATTTCTTAAAGGCTGTGGAAATTGTGACCTGTTCACAATTGTGTTGTTTGCTTTCGGGGATGTATTCTGGGTTCATGAAGGATACAGAGGCTCCTGTGTCTAACAGAAACCTAAGGTCTCTGCCAAATGGAGAAGATATACTTAAGTAGGGAAGTGGATCTCCGTGTTTGTTCAATTCTACGTATCCTGTTGCAACTCCGAAGCTATATTGTGAAAATTTTGTTGATCCTCAATATTGGTGTAGTTGTGAACGTCACTGTCAAAATAACGGTCTAAGCTGTGTTGGTAATTATTAGTCTCATGGAAATTAAAGTTGCCTGACTTGGAATACCTTGCTTGTGCACTTTGTTTAGGTTTAAACGGTTGTTTACTTTGTTGTGTTTTAGATACTTCTAGTGAATTTGTCTTATTGTGTTCTGAATCCTTGTTTGTATCGGGTGTTTTTTTTAGGGGTATAGAACTTCGAATTGAAATAAAACACAAGAAAATCGTTTTAAGGTCCATCAATTTGGCTTTATTGGAAGGATAATTTTATGCCATTAATGTTTAAATATGATTTCGGGCATGTGGCCGCCGCGGCTGGCTCGAATAAAGCCAATTCTACAGGTCCAATTTTCAACCACTTTTTCGAGCATATGGGGCCGTATGTCGGCAATAACGCCACGAATGTTGGCTTCCAATTCCCCTAACGTTTCTGGTTTGTTGGCGTAGACGAGCGACTTCACATATCCCCAAAGAAAATAATCCAATGGTGTCAAATCACACGATCTTGGTGGCCAATTTACAGGTCCATTCCGCGAAATTATGCGCTCATCGAATGTTTCCTTCAATAAATCGATTGTGACGTGCGCTGTGTGGCATGTAGCGCCGTCTTGTTGGAACCACAACTCATCCACATTCATGCCATCCAATTCGGGAACAAAATAGTCGGTTATCATGGCTCTATACCGGTCTCCATTAACGGTAACTGCCTCTCCAGCATTATTGCGGAAGAAGTATGGCCCAATGACTCCACCAGCCCATAGAGCACACCAAACAGTCAGTTTTTGTGGATGTAATGGCGTTTCAAGGGTCTCATGTGGATTCTCTTCACTCCAAATGCGGCAATTTTGCTTGTTGACGTAGCCATTCAACCAAAAATGAGCCTCATCACTGAACAAAATTTTGCGATGAAAATCAGCATCGAGATCAATCTCATTTTCGGCCCATACACCAAAATCACGACGCATTGCATGGTCTCGCGGCTTTAATTCTTGCACAAGCTGAATCTTGTAAGGTCGCAAGCCAAGATCTTTGCGCAAAATCTTCCATAAAGTTGATGGACAAAGCTCCAATTGCTGTGCACGGTGGCGAATCGATTCATTCGGGTCCTCTTCAACACTTTGCTCTACAGCGGCAATTCTTTCTTCGGTGCGCACTGTTCGACGTCTCTGCGGATGCGTATTATCACATAGAGTAAACGTAGTGCGAAAACGATCCATGGTTAACCGAATTAATTGCTCTGATGGACGATTATGTCGACCATAAAATTGACGGAGCTCGCGGTAAACTTCGCGAACTGAACCATTATTTTCGAAATAAATTTGCACGATTTGCAAGCGTTGTTCTTTTGTCAACCTGTTCATGATGAAATGGCAAACCAAACTGAACATAAATGACATTAGAGTTGCCAGATTTGACCACAAAATGCCAGTTTTATCTCTATTCGAAAAACAAACCTGTAAAAAAAACACCCGATACTATAATTGTTAAAATTAGTGGGGTGCCATACATGTTAAGTATTTCATTAGCTTGGCCTTCGATTTTGTTTCGTATTGCTCGTAATAATATTCGTCCGTAAGGGGTGTTGTCCGTCCCTCTAATGTATAAAAGTATTTCCTCCACGTTGTTTATAAATTCGTGGAGTAGTCTTGAGTTTCCGTCGAATTTAGGTAAGTCTTTTATGGCGTCCGGAATTCTCAAGGAATTGAAAATATCCACTTGACTTAGGCCAGCGGAGCCTATGTGATCAGTCGAAGTTTGCATCATGGAGTTATCGGAGCTTGCAGAATAAGATTGATCGTCTGAAGTATCTTCTTGAATGGAGCTCAGATTTCTTGTTATTCTCCTTAATTGGTATGGTATTATTTTTTGCAATTGTAAAGCCTTCTGAGTTTTAGGCATTTAGTAAATTGTTTGAATTTGTAATCCTTTCCGTAGCAGAGTTTGATGCTATCGGAAGGACTAGTCGTAGAAACAATTTATTTATTTATGATTTATATATATATGTATATGTATATATTTTTGTTTTCTGCTTCGTTTTTATTTAGCCTCGCCGTAGCGGAGTTTGATGCTAACGGAAGGACTGAACGTAAAACGATTTATATATATAGGTATATTTAATATATACATATATATATATATATATATTTTTTTTTTTCTTTCTTATTTAGCATCGCCGTAGCAGAGTTTGATGCTTTCGGAAGGATCTGTTTCCAAAAAAGATTCGATTTATATTTGGATGAATATTTCTTTTCTAATCTTTGCAGAGTTTGATGCTAGGATTAGTTATTTCTTGTTTTAGAACTTTTTATTTTTTTTTTGTTTAAATACCCATAGAAATATATATATTTAAATTTTCTTTACAATCTTCGTATATAAATATGTATTTTTCTTACATTTGTTTTTTTTTCTAGAACATACAATATCTTTTAACCACTCACGTTAAGCAAAGTGCGAATGTCTGCATTCTCGTAGGTTCTGGAATAATTTTCCACGACGTTGAGGGATCAGGATCCACCAACGTCCGTCTTTGGTACTTCCTTGAATAGTGCCCGATGCACTACGAAACTGGGTTTCCGGATTAGTACACTTTCGGTCGAACGTTGTCTGTTGCGGCTACCGACTGCGCCACTTAGGGAGCGAACAGAGTGGCCGCTTGTTGCCGAGCTGAGCCGACTGACGCTTATTGCGAGAACCAATGCGAGAAAACTGGTACTATACAAATTAGTACAAATAAGCGCGAACAGGTCATAGTGGGCGCCGAGCTGGTCAGAGCGCAAAGCTGATTGAATGCGAGAAAACAGTTCCAAAGCGTATTTCAGCGCCGAAAACATTGTTTATTCTGCGAAAAGCTAGTTTTGGACATAAAATTCTTTGGAAAAAGTGAAATCAAAAATTATATGCTGTCATTCATCATTTAATGGCATTCTTGTTGAACTTTTCTTGAGTACAGTCGTGTGTTTTGGTTTATTTAAAATGAATGTAGAACAATTAATAAGTGAAGTTTTTTCTCGGCCGGCTTTGAGGGATCAGAAAAATAAATGTTATCATAACCGTGTTTTAGTGGAAAAGCTATGGATGTCCGTTGCTTCAGAAATGAAAATACCAAGTAAGTTACATTGAAATTTATTATATTTTATTCATGCATACGAAATTACAAAATTTATCTCTTATTAATCTACCATTTTTGACACTTGTTTTATTGAATTCTTTTATGATTTTTTCCAAATGTTCTTTTTGCACTTCTTCTTTTAAATTTTCATCTAATCCCTCTAAATCAATAATTATGTTGTGTAGAAGGCATATACATTTTACAATGAGTTCAGCGAACAAAGGATCCGTTTCAATGGGTTTCCATAATATTCTGAACCTTGCACTTAATAACCCAAAGGCGCATTCAATGCACTTTCTAGCTCTTGAAAACCGGGCATTAAAATATTCATGGTCTTCCGTTATCTCCTTTCGGCTATACGGCCTTAACAAACATTCTAAAAGGGGATAAGCCTCATCCCCAAGAAATACATATGGCACAATTTCTTCACTGTTTGGCAGACATGTATTTCCTGGTACAGGTAGTTCTCCACTTTTTAAAAGATTAAAGATTTTGGAAGAGCTAAAAGTGCCACCATCACTTTGCTTTCCGTATCCACCAACTTCAACCGCAATAAATTTGCAGTTGGCATCGGCAATACCTTGCAACACAATAGAAAAAAAGTGTTTATAATTATAATACATGGAGCCAGTATTTCCTGGACACTTGATTCGTATGTGCTTCCCGTCGATAGCACCAATACAATTTGGGAAGCTCCATAGCTTCCAGTATTGCTCTGCAATTTCTTGAAAACATTGTTCGTTTGGCTGCGGCATATGTATAGTAAACATATTATCCCATAGAACTTGGGTTGTCTCCTTAACAACAGCTCCTACTGTTGATTTGCCTAGCCGAAACGAAAAAGCTAGTGAGGCAAATGATGCTTCAGTTGCCAGAAATCTAAATAAGAAAGTTAAAACAAAAATTGTTATTTAAATTTATATTATATTATTTGTATAAATTTTTGTATTTTATTGTTTTAAATTCATGTATGCATATAATTTTTATCATATTTTAATTATATGGTTTTATTTGATCTTGCAGAGGAAGACTTAACAAAAAAATGGAAGTATTTACGCGATCAATTTCGATGTGAAGTACGCAAAATTCCAACTCCAAAATCGGGGGATGCCGCATCACAAATTACTTCGAGTTGGCCTTATTTCAACTCTCTACTGTTTTTAAAGCACCAAATGAAATACAGAAATTTAAGTGGTAATTTAAAAGCGTCAAGTGTAAAAGCTACCCAAGAAGAGGTTGAATATCAAGAAGAAATTGAAGATATTCTCAACACTTCACAAGTCGAAGAAACAAGAGATCTGTGCGACAATGACGAGTTCAGCTGTGAAGTTCCATCGAAAAAAAAAAATACCTCTAACAGCACTGCCCAATTGTTGGAAATTGAAAAAAGAAAATTGGCACTGCTGGAAAATAAAAAAATGGAAAAAGACTGTATTGGATGAAGATGAAGCATTTTTTGTAACTCTTTTGCCGCATATTCGGAAGTTGGACCCAGAGAATAAATTTCTGTGTCGAATGGAAATGCAAAATGTACTTTATAAATACGTGTATGCAAAAGTTCAAAATATGCCCACACTGTCCAATGAAACTTCAAGATACGCGCCTTTGTCTTCACCAATCAGCGTTTCTTCTGAAAGCTACCAGATAAATTCTTTAGACCTTAGTACAACTCCTTGTTTTCAACCGATCTCATTTACCACAGTTGAAGGTACAAATATACCATCAACTTCATCATCATTGGTTCCAGACCAAAATACAATGGAAACTGTAATTTATTCATCTTTAAATTCCTCTTAATTAATTTATATTATTTATTTTTAATTTTTTTTGTTTAATTTTTCTTTTTATTTATAAAAAAATGTATTCATGAATTTAATACGATATAAAATGAATTTAATACAATAAATACAAATATATAAAACATAAAAAATTTCTTACCTGAGAGTTACTATCAAGCGTTCACATGGACATATTGGTACTTTAATAAAATTACTCCACTTCTTTTTTAATTTATCACCAATCTTTTCGAGAATATAGTCGAAAGTTTCAATACTCATTCGAGTATATTCTTTAAACTTGGCAGGATATTTTCTTAAATCACTATATAAGTGATGAAATTCTCCAAATTCACTTCGTTTATCATTTATTGGATGTTTTCCAAATGATTTTTTATTGATAAAATACTTTAAAACAGTAGCCGAAGCTAAATACTCATCATCTGACGAATCCATATCTTTTCACTTCAATTTCACAAACACGAATGAACAACAAACCCAAATGCATACAAACATACATAAAACACAAATAATAGATAAAATATCAGCGCTGATTCTCGCATCCACTATGCACACTCAAACTTGTTTCTCGCATGAACAAGTTCTCGCAATAAGCGTCAGTCGGCTCGGCTCGGCAACAAGCGGCCACTCTGTTCGCTCCCTTAACGAGTTGCAGAATACGCGGCTTAAAAAAATAGAACACTACTTGCTCCTCCACTGGATCTTACACAATAAAGTGGTAATACTTTGGTTTCAGAATAACGATTACATTGTTTATTCGGTGTTTGTTATATTTATAATTTTAAATATGCTTATTCTACAATTAAATAAATGCTAATTCTACACTTATTACCTATTGCGGAATATGCTTATTGGCAAAATATACTTATGACCTAATTAATATATTTAATTGCTGGTGTAAGCAGTACCGGGGTTGGACGGCCGGCTAACTGCTTACTCTAGGCGGTTTTGACGTGCTTGTTGTGTTGTTGTTGCAGTAGGTGCAAGTAGTGTTCTACTTTTTTAAGCCGCGTATTCTGCAACTCGTTAAGTGGCAGAATACGCGGCTTAAAAAAGTAGAACACTACTTGCACCTACTGCAACAACAACACAACAAGCACTTAACGAGTTGCAGAATACGCGGCTTAAAAAAATAGAACACTAACCTGCTCCTCCACTGGAGCTTACACAATAAAGTGGTAATACTTTGGTTTCAGATTATCTGTCTGTATGTAAGCTGTGCAATGAGTTGATTTAGCTTTAACAAATTAACTTGTAATAGAGCGAACTAATAAAACTGCTTGAATTTCTTCCTTGTGCTTGTTACACTTCTTCATATCATACGGGGGAGTGACTCTGCTTCGGCTCATCCTAGCTGAAAACAGGTTTTAATATGCCAATAATAGATGAAAGTTCAAATCAATAAAATCTCAATATCCTTCCATTGCAGTTCATAATTGAATTTGCTATTGCCAAGTTTATTAATTTGGATTTCGTACAAAAAATATTTATTACATGATTTTTCCAGTTTATATTGGGCCCGTTGCTTTGTAACACTGGTTAGGATAACAAAATGCATGTAAAGCAACAACACTAACTCGGAAAAATATGCGAATTGAACCAGCTCGGTAAAATAATATCCGACCTGAGATGTAGTGTTGGGAATCGAAAAAACTGCGCTAATGTGAATTAGCCCTAAGAAGATACATAGAAAATTTAGATTTAAGACCTAATTCTGTTTTATTTACGTAGTATATGTAAATACATATATACCTTTTCCGTTCCTAAATAGCGCTAAACAAATCGCTACATTCATGAAAGAGGCTAACAGGTTGCTCGGGACAGTTGTTAAGTGCAATATATCGGTATACCGATTTCACATGCAATGATCTCGATCGATTCATGGTATCAATACTATGAGGAGTGAAAAAATTGGTGATTGGTATATTGAAAATAGGCCACAGTGAACAAGTTTTAAAGTTCTATTGTGGATTTTACGCAAAGAGAATCTCAATGTGCCACTTAGTGCCTATTCGTTTGAAGCGGCCCCGAAAACACGAACGGACCAAATGCATATAAGAACAAGACGGTAACCTGGCGACTGATGTCCAAGGCACACTTAAATTGTGGGGCCACAATTTCTCCACCTTGCTAAATAGTGACAGCGAAAGATGAAGATCGTGAACCCCAAATTGTTGCAAACGACATTAACATTAACAACCCGACGAATGCGTGCCCACCGATGGGATGTATGCTCTGAACCATCTACATAAAGGGTGATTCTGCAGTATGCGTCCACTACAGCGGCATCAACCTCCTTAGCATTTCATATAAGGTAATATTGAGTGTATTGTGTGAAAAAGTGAAGCCAACCGTCATCAAACTGATTGGACCTTATCAATGTGGCTTAAGATCTTGCAAGTCTACCATCGACCAGATATTCACGATACGTCAAATCTTGGAAAAGACCAGAGATAAAACAGTAAACACACACCATCCTTTTGGCGACTTCAAATTCACGTAAATAGGCTGCCTATTTGCCGCAATGTCTGCATTTGTTATCCCTGCAAAACTAATATGGTTATTTAAAATGATGCTGAACAACACCACCAGTGCAGCCAGGTTATTAATGGCCCCTCCGAGCCGTTTGAAACCAAACGAGGTTTCAGACAGAGTGAATCTCTTTCGTGTGCCGAATGGGTCTGGAGGTGACCTACGCCATTCGTGTCTATTGACAATTACATTTTCTAAAAAGTTGAGGACTTTGTTCATCTGGGAACCAGCATTAAAACCAACAAAAATGTTAGCCTCGAAATCATACGAAGAATCTCTTTTCCCAACAAGTGCTACTTTGGGCTGAGTAGTCAACTATGTAATAAACTAAAGTTCTCATCAGTTGCCCGAAAATCGTGATATGGAGACAGATTTATTCTGAGTAATAACAATTATTTTTTCAACGGTTACTGGAGTTCAAGGGAGAGCAGCTGAAGGGACTAAAAAAGTAGATGAACTCGTAATCTAAACTTGTGAAGCTCTTGTTGTGATGGTTCTTTTCTAGTTTTGTTTGTTCTTTTATTTATCGGACCAGGTGAAAAGTTAATATATAAATCAATCAATAACTGGCGCTTTAACCACCTAGGAGATTGTGGCGGTACTAATAAAGAACGTCAGTCGTTCCTTTGTTTGCTAACTGGCACTAACTGGAGGTACTAACGGAAGGCAAATCCTTCTTTACCAGGTATTTCCAACTTAGAGGAGGCCTTTCTCTTACTCTGTTTCTCCCCGCGGGTACCGCGTCGAATACTTTCAAGGCTGGAGCATTTTCTTCTAGGCGTACAACATGACCTTGATGGCCAGCGTTGCCGCAGAATCCTTATTCGCTGTACTATGTCAATGACATAATAAAGCTCTTACAGCTCATCGTTCCATTACCTGGGGTATTCGCCGTCGCAAAGAGGTAAAGGTCCAAAAATCTTTCTTTCCAACACTCAAATGGCCATCCCATCCGACGTTGATATCGTCAATTCTTTTATGCCATACGACAACAGGGGCATCATGAAAGACTTATAGAGTGTAGAGTGGTGAACTTTACCGCGAGTGGACTTTACCGCGATATTCTTCCTTGGATTTCGAGGCGGACATTACTGTTCGAGACCCATCCGCTTCGTTTTCTTATCCAGCTTGGAAAAGGCAGAACTAATGGCGCAGTTGTTGAGGCGAATGATATCGATGTCATCGGCATATGCCAGCAGTCGCAAACTCTTATAAAACATGGTACCAGAACGGTTTAATTACACTCCCGTTATCGCATTATCTTTTCTAACATCAGGTTAAAGAATTTACGAAAGAGAAACACCCTGTCTAAAACCTCGTTTGGTTTCAAACGACTTGGTGAGGTCATCCCGATTCTGACAGAGCTGGTGGTGTTGCTCAACACAATTTTACATAGCCCTTTTATTTTCGAACTTGGGCGTCGTTGTTATTCTTACTGGAATTTGCCCTAGTCTTAATACCTTCCGTAAGCCGGCGCTACAAAGATAACTAGAAATGTGATCCCAATGTTCGTAAATTCTGGTTAGCATCTTCCGACGTCGAGTTGTCTGTGAATATTTAGTCCCACGTTCTTTGATGCACTAGGCATATGCGCATCTTCGCTTCGAAAAGATAATTGTGGGTATTCTTGGGCTGAAACTTGCGCCACAGACTATCATCATTTGAGCCCGGCGATGCCGATCAGTCTCAGTCCTTTAGCATATGGTTTAATGGTGTTGCTATTCGCAGGTTGTAAAGTTTTATGTTATAGAGGCTTCACGTGCAAGTACCTGAATTACCATATGTGTGTATTTGCACTAAAAAATTGTAGATTATTTCGCGGTCATTTCTATGGTACGTGTAGGCAGGTTTCTGAGTTCGTGTTCATCTGTTCATTATTATTATTGCGCTAAATGTTTTCTGATTGTATATTTCCATGTTTTCAAGAGCCTTTTGGTGAGGTTAGGTTAGAGCGGCTGCAGCCATGCAAGCCCACGGATGCGCCCGTAGGCTGGCAAAGCCCGTTCTAATACCGCTGGCGGGGGTCATTACGTTTTTTCTTCATTCTCTTAAAAGGTGAACCACTACCTCTTTGCCTCTGCAGCTTCGGCAGAAATCGTTAGTTATGCATCCCAATATCTTCCCATGCGTGCTCATAAGGCAGTGCCCGGTTATTAGTCCAGGAAAATTTCCGTCAAGCCGAATCAGCGCTTTGGATCGCTTTACGTCAACCTTTGGCCAAACTGATCAGGTAATCCGACAAGTGAGTTCCATGGCCCATCTGATATTCACTTCCTCCATGTGTTTTATCTTTAAACTATGTTTGCAGGAGGCTAAAGGCATGCCCGCTTCTAGAACAGCATTTATCATTGGTAATTCCGTCCCTTTCTATGCCAACTACTCTGCCGCGCAATTACTGGAAATGCCACTGTGCTCAGGACCCATGTCACAGTCACAAACCCTTAAACGCGAGCAGATTGAGGGAATTTCTGCATTTTATGGCAACTTTGGATGTTATTTTGTGAGAATTAAGAGATTTACTAGCCCCTTGGCTGTCTGAGTATATAGTGACAGGTATGTCTGTAGGGGAGGACACTGTCAGGCACCGATCAGCCCCCTTAATGGCATTTACATATCTCTGCCAGAAAAATTCTACAGTAGTCTGGTAAGCGAAAGCTGAGGTCCAGCGCTAATTCGTTGGAGTGGATCTCGCTGCCTATTCTTTCGATGAGTTTGGAACTATCTGTAAAGACAGCCGTCGACTCTGGGTCTAAGTCTATGGCATCTTTCCATTCATTCCTCTCTGGAATTCTTATGGAGAATTTGTTGTCTATACAGATTAGAGGAGTGGTGTAATCTATCTTCTTTAGTGGATTCGGAAGTCTTCCAGGGCCTTTCGACAGAAGGTTCCTGGACTAAAACGATGTCCTCAGTTTTCTCGCTGAGGCGAAGAAGGATGAAATTAGTCTTTAGGCGGAGTTCTTTCTGTTGCACATGCAGAATTTTCACTGTTCACATATGGTTTGCAAAGTTAATGATTCCGTACAATTTTGTTCGCCATCTTCTTTATTTATTCGTTGTTTTTAGATATATTATATATGGTGTGCAATTCCTTCTCATATGCTTACTGCGTTAGAGTCTATCTACTAGTTGCCTCAGAGCTACTTGTTTGTGTTGCTGGCGCGGAGAATTAAGCAAAATTAGAGTAGTTGACTTTTGTGAAGTAGAGGAAGGAGGCTTTGGTAGAGATTATAATGATATATGTTAGGAACAATACCCTCATCAGTATGCTTACGTGTTTTTGCACGCCTTTCACGGAGGATACACAAAGCATTTTAAAGCTTCAAACTATATTAACTGAGGTCGATGTTACTGAGTGCTTCGATATTTTCATGGATGGCTTTTGCTCTTACTTTTTCAAAAATATCTCAGTTTCCATCTTTATTAATATTTAATAAGTAACCTAAAAGGAGAGTTCATCGATGACATGGAAAGTAACTTCTGTTAACCTACTTTTAAATGTGTAAATTAAAACAACTTTGTAAACCACCGTCCCATATCTAAACTTTCTACTACTTCATAGTGTAATTTCTTCTAATCAGCATGGCCTGGAAGGTCAGAAAAACGATTAAACTAAATGAAAATATGCCTGTAACTTTGAGCAAAAATGTTATCCAACGAATTCAAGAAATTGCACAAAAAATGAGAGCTCAACTTATTGATTTAAACTGAATTATTTACTAGAAATTACCCTAGATAACAAAATTGAAAAGTATCGCATTGCAAAATTCCGTTTTTCGGTATGCTCCGTTTTATGTTAATCATTTATATTATATTAAGTTTACAATTAAAAGTATTACAATAGTTTAAATTTTAAATAATTTAAATAAAATTTTTGACGGAATAAGTAGCGGAGGATTTTATTCGCAATTAATATTAAAATCTTATAACAACTTATAACGTGAAACATAAAAAAACAGTAAACATTTCAAATTAGTCTTACATAAATTAGCGATATTAGTCCCTATTGCCAGTGGCGAATCGACGGAGCATCTGGCATAAATTAAATAGATTGTCGGAATGGAAAATAATGGCAAATATTTGGAAGCATATGATGAATGCTTTGGAAGCTGTGAGTTATTTGACAGTATAATGCGGAGCTCGAATATGCACCAAGGCCTGTTTTCCCCCTCTCGCACTCCTTAGCCTTCAAAGTTTAGACGTCGTTCTCTTTAATTATAGCTCTGTGAATGTTTTATTTAAACATTAAATGGCCGAAACCATTTTTCGTAGATAGTTTAGAATCATTTTCTTTCGATTACAATTTAATTTTTTCACTGGTATCAACGTATGCCGGAGTTAATTTATTTTTTGTTGTTGATTTTTTAACGCATAGCTGGGTTTAGCTAGTTCAATAATCAAAACAAAGCAGATCAATAAGAAGTAATTTTTGGATGATGCGGTAAGTGGAATAGAAAATAATAAATAATAAATATATACATAATTCAATTATTCCCTTTTGTGGCAACTGTCGACGGACAAAATATACAAAATACTGTGGCCATTTCTACATAGGCAGGAAATGCCCGAAATTGTTTTACTATCCTTATTTTTGTTTTACTATCTAAAATTAATTTTCCCTTTTTCTTCGCACGCTGATTTTGGTTAGGTTTTAAATAAAATTGTCTTAATTTGATATATATGTGTACATATAAATTTTAAGTTGCTACTGGCGTATGGATTAATGTAATAACAAAACTGTTGTCAAATAAACGTAGGAAAGAAAATGTGTAAATATGTTGACGACAAACCTATAAATTTTGCGGTGTTACTACTGATCTCAATCACCTGCCTGAAAAATTTAAGTGTCGTTTTAAAAGATAGCGTAATGGGCAGATATTTTATATTAATAGCTCTTCCTGTTTTGAGTGCTGGGCTTACATAGTTACCGATCACGTCGCCTGCATACATCTACTCACACACATGCCTATAATAAATATCATCATTACCTCACAAAAGACGAGCAAGTTACCGTAATATGCAGCCACATGCTATTAAAAGGTTCTGTTCCTCTTGTTTTATGTGATAGATTTAATTACCGATCACGTCCCATGCAAATTAAGTTTTCTCCTAAGAGAAAACTATTTTTAAAAACTATTATCCGCTTCTGCGGAATTAAATAATGAGTTTAATTGTGCTTGATAAAGCAGCAGTCAAAAAACTAAAACCTTATTTCGAATATTTGCCTTATTTATGCTAATTACAATTGTTTACTTAAAACTATTTCCATAACGCTTTGGCATTGCATCATGATCTTGATGGAATGCCAACGCGTGAACAAAGAAGATATTAATTTCTTATTAATAAAATTTTCCATTAGGTCGGAAAAAATATATCAGTTTCATTGATGAGTTAAATGGCCTTGAATCTATGCAGCTGCATTATTGCTATGTTAGCATAAATGCAGTGTGAGTCTTTAAGATAGAATTTTGTTTACAGTTATGGTAAGATTGCTGGGTGGAGGCTGTCGTTAACTCCCCCCTCCCTAAGATGAATCGTCCCCGATTCAGTGCTATTTTTCGTTAAATTATGTATTTTATCCAAAATGATGTTGTATGTAATTTCTTGCAAGTCTAACTTTTCATTTTGTTTGGGAGTTTCACGCAATTTTCTCAATTTTAAAATTATAAGAATTATTAAAATTAGGCCCACAATTAGAAGTGTATACCAAAGAAATGAATGATTTCTGATATCTTTATTCCGCTCACCTAAAATGTTTATGTTTTCTAGTTTCAATAGTTCATTATTTGTTTCAATATATTCCAAAATTTCGAAATTATTTATATGATTATTTTTTAAATAATTCTAAATCTTTGTTTCAACATTTTCATAGGTTTTATTATTTATTACAATATTATTTTCAAATGTTACTAAATATGTTCCTGATAAAGTTTGATTTCCTACAATATTTTCTCCTGAAAGCAATATCGCTCCCGGCTTTATTATTTCAATTTGGAAATTTCTTTCTTTTATTTTTTTACATTTTCCTTGGTTTTTATTTAAAATTTCTGATAGGCATGTTATGTTAGTATTTATTTTACAATATGTGTTTAGAATTTCAGTTTTACAATTTTGAACATTAAAAAATTGATTATTACATTGTATTATGTGTTCATCAATGATTAATTTACCATCTGGTTGAGCTATAGCTCTGGTTTCATAATATTTGCAAGAAAATTTCATTTTGGGATATTTTAAATTCGGATAAATCCATTAAGTCTGTAATTGTTATTGTGCCTTCTTGGTGGTTTGTAATATTTTTTAATTCATCTAAATGTAAAATAACTGGATTCAAAATTCCTACTTTTCCGAAAGTAAGTGTGTTTATTAAATTTTGAAGCTCATGTTTCATATAATGATTCCGTTTTTTTATTAAGGTCTTGGCAAATTTATCCCCTTTAAGTTTTTTTACTGTATTTTTTAATTCTGTTATTACTTTAAAAATTTCTGAATTTGTGGTAAACTGTTTATTATTATTTATTACCAGTCTGGGGTACCTGCTATCCATTTCCAAAGTGTTCCTAATTCATTTATTCCCCTTTTGTGTCTTACAGGGTTTTGCTTTAATTGTCCTAATAAAGTTTTAATTACTAAAATTTCTGATTCTGTTTCGGTAGTGATAGTTTCTAATTAATCGTAGTTATCTTCGTTATAATGTATATTGTTGTAAAAATTTTGCTTTTCTTCTGTTATTATGTTATCAAAGTAAGTTAAATTAGTGATGTGAAAAATGTCCCCATATTCTTCATAAATATAGACATCTCCATTTTCAATTAATATATAATCTTGTCGGGTGTAGTCTACAATTAGAGTTGTAAGTACGAACAGTATCATGTTGAAGTTCTGTAAGTAATTATGATTTTATATTATCTTTATGTATAATTCTATCTCTATTATTAATTATTATCTTATTCCCCAAATTTTCCTTAACTTGCTGTTTCTTATATCTAGGTTTTAATTTATTTCTCTCCCCTATGACCTTTTCATAAATGATTTGTCCTGGGTGGAATTGTTTTTCTATTCTATTTTTATTATGAAATGTTAGCATTCTTTCTTGTGCTTGTTTTAGGGTGTCAGGTAATTCTTCATGATTTACCTTATTGTGAAAAATGTCGTTCGGTTTGAGATGTGTCAATGAATGAATTGTTAAATTGTATTGTTGACCTGCTCTAAAAAATGTTTCTAAATCACTAACTATATTATACTCTTCTTTTATGCATCTGGCGATTTCTATTATTGTCGAATGGACTCTTTCTATTTGTCCGTTGCTTGTACTATGACGTGGATCACAAAAATAAATTTCAATGTTTAGTCTTTGCATCAGTGATTTAAATGTTGGTGTTGTAAAACTTGGTTCATTATCTAGAGTTATTCGCTTCGCCTCTGGGAAAGTTTGGAGCAACTCCAAAACTTTTTCCTCAATATTTGATTTATCTTCAATATTTTTTAGTATTAGAGAATTAGTGCTTTGCCTACTGGGATTTTCTTAGGATGTCGATCATGTTTATTTTTGTTGCAAGTTATACAATTTTTTACATACTGTTTTAATTGTTTGCGCATCTCTGGCCAATAATAGAGTTTTTCTATTTGTTTCGTATTTTTCATATAATTTCGATGTGCTCTATTATGGGTTTGCTCGATTATGTCTGCTTGGTATTCTCTGTTGGGAATGTCCATTGGAAACAGTCTGGTGTAGACAAATTTGTTCTGGAATGTTTCCTTCAAAGGTCGTTTTATTTCGTCCATTGTACAATGAATGGCAGTCACCAATTTTGGTTGAACAAATTCTTTTAGAATGGTAAGCACATTTTCAACAGTATCATATTCTATTAAGTGTCTTGTATTTCCAAAATTGCTGATTAGTTCATGGATAGTGAACCTATTTTTACTTAATATTATTTGCTGTTTAAACTGATTCACAGGTTTTTTGTTTCTTGTATTCGAAGACTTTCAGTACTTTGTGCGGAATGTTGTGATTCGTCACTCTGCGAATCCTCTGACTCATTGGACATGTTGTTTAATTCAAGACGCGACAATGCGTCCGCTACAACATTGGTTTTACCAGGTTGGTAGACAAATTTTGGAGCAAATTCTTCTATGAACGCGTGCCACCTTTTCATTTTTGCATTTGGGTTACGGGGTGACAAAGCAAAGCTTAATGGCTGATGATCAGTATGGATTTTAAGATTAGTTACTCCATATAGGTAATTCCGCAAATTTTTCAATGCCCAAACGATGGCGTATAGCTCTTTTTCGTTGGTTGCATAATTCTTTTCTGTTTTATTAAGGGGTTTTGAAATAAAAGTAATTGGTTTACCCTCCTGTGAAAGTACTGCACCTATTGCGGCATTAGACGCGTCAGTGGTCAATACAAATACCTTTGAATAATCTGGTTGCGTCAGTTCCATTTCTGACGCCAAATGTCTTTTTAATTTATTGAAGGCGGAAATACCTTCTTCGTCTATATTTATTTTAAATTTTTTTGACATATGTTTAGAAATCCTACAATTTTCTGCTGATAGGTATTTCGTCAAAGGTTTAGCTATCGTGGCATAATCCTTGACGAATTTGCGATAGTAGCCTGTAAGGAATCCTCTTAGTTCCCTTAGACTCTCTGGTATTGGGTAGTTTATAATTAACTTTATTTTATTAGGGTCGGTTTTGACAACATTCTGAGCTACTATATTATCTAAAAATTCTATTTCTGTTTCAAAAAATTTTGACTTTTCTAGGGAAATTTTCATGTTGGCTTTCTTTAATATTTTCGTGATTGACTCTAAGTCCTTCAAGTGTTGGTCCATATTTTCCGAAAAAATAATTATATCGTCCATATAAACGTGACATATTTTTCCAATATGATCGCGTAATATGTCGTCCATTGCTCGTTGAAAAATTCTGGGAGCATTTTTAAGTCCGAAAGGCATTCGCAAAAATTCATATTTTCCGTTATTAACGGAAAAAATTGTTTTTTTATATCATTTTCTGACATTAGAATTTGATGAAAACCTGATTCCAAGTCAATACTTGAAAAATATTTCGCCTTTCCTAAATTAGACAAAATTATGTTGGTATCCGGAATCGGATACCGATCGGAAATTGTATGTTCATTTATTTTTTTATAATCGATGACCAATCTAAATTTTGGTGAGCCATCGTCATTGGTACCTTTTTTTGGTACCACCCATATAGGTGAATTATAAGGACTTTTACTGGGCCTTATTTTATTTTCATCCAACATTTGATTAATTTCTTTGTTAACAAACGAGTTAACTATAAGGGATATGGATATTGTCTGCTCCATATCGGTTCCTCATTTTTCATTCTTATTTGTGCTTTCACATTCGTCATGAATGGGAAACTCATGTCGATGTCCGAATGCGTTTGTGCAATTTTATTTTTTATGAATGTTTTAAGCTTTACTTGCTTTCCTTTTTGATTCTCCATATTTATCATTTTGGAATTTTCAACTGGAATATAACAATCAGTAGCTGATATATCCGAGCCTCTTCCCCTCAGTATTGAATAGTTATCATTTAAATTGCCGGTAAATTCATCGGCTGGCGTTTCAGGATTTTCTAGTCCTGAAATATTCTCGTTTGTATATTCAATATTTTTATATTCTCCTTTAATTATATTTTTCTTGCCGGTATTACCATCGGCTGGCGCTTCAGAATCTTTTTGTTCCAAAGAAAAAAAATATTTTTCTAATATAATGTTGCCGGAAAAATCTTCGGCTGGCGTCGTAGAACCTTTTTGCTCCACAAAATATTTTGCATTTGTATTGCCGGAATTATCATCGGCTGGCGCCTTAGGACTTTCATGTCCCAAGGGGTTTGCGTTTTTATTTTTTTACTCGTAATTACCTTTCCTAGGTTTTTGTTTTCACATTTTTCTTTTTTGTTGCCGGTATTATCTTCGGCGGGAGCCTTAGGACTTTCTCGTCCCAAGGGATTTACGTTTTTAATATTTTTCTTTTTTCTCATGGATGTTAATGTCCATGCTTTCTTCTACTTTTTTATCTCCAATTTTTTCTTTGTAGATTATTTTTCCCTTGCGTATATTGATACTTGCTTCTATTTTTTTCAAAAAATTATAACCTAGAAGGAGGTCCGATTCTAAATTATCTATTTCGTAGAAGATTTGTCGGATTCCAAATAGATTTATTATATGATAAAATTTTATAATAGAATATCCATTTACAGTTCTAACTCTTTTGTAAATGGCCAATTCATTTTTGTTTTCATATACTCCCGGCCTAATGTAGCAGGAAGTTGCTCCTGTATCGACAAGAGCTTTTAACCTTTTATTTAATTTTCCGTCGTAGATTGTGATGTAGGGGAGTACATCCCCTCTCCGCCTAAAAAATGATCCTCATCGATATTATTTATTCTTTGATTTTTCTCTTGTGGTCGAAAGCTATTATTGCTTTCCCTTGACCGCTTCACTCCGTGTGGTACTTGGGCTTGGATCCCAAAATTTTGTTGGACCCTATTAGCTGGAGCATTTGTGCTCGCCATATTTGAATGATATTTCACGAAACCACTATTTTGTTGAGGTTTGTTATCGGTATTTTTTCGGAACCTTGATAGCGACGGTTCTACATCCATCGGCTCTGGTTTTGTAATGTTGTTCCTTGATGGGAACCTCAAATTATTACTTGAATATTTTGGTAACTTAGCCTTAAGTTTTTCGTTTGCAAAGTTTTGAGCAAATAATGCTCTCTGGTTATTTGCTGCCAGTTCTTGAGCTTTTGCCAAAGCATTTGGCAAATCCAAAGGTGCTAATGAAAATAATATATCATATAATGGCGGTTGTAGACCTGTAATAAAAATACGCAAAGCGTGGTCCCTGTTCTTTTTGTTCAGTTCGTTTGTTAATTCGGAATTGTTTCCGTGCGTCATTATAGTCTTGTTGATTAGTAGTGCCAGTTTTTTATTCACTAAGTTGTAGTAATCTATCAGAGACATACTACCCTGTCTTAGCACACTAAGTTCCTGTTCTATTATATGAACAGGACGTTTATCCGCGTAAGCGAAATCTAATCGGCTAATAATGGCGTCAAAGTTGAAAACTGTTCCGTGGTTAGTCAAAGTGTCATTTGCACTTCCTGTTATTTTATTTCTTAGTATGGTCAAAGCACACAGGTATTTTCTACTGCCTCGTGTGTATAAACTCATTGTTACATTCGCTGCTTCACGCCAGCTGACGTATTGAGCAGTACCGCCAGAAAATTCTGGTAAACTCTTAACCATATCTAATGATTCACTGCACATAATACTTTCATTAATTGTTTCCTTTTGGAAATCTGTCACTGATCTTTGGGATACTGTCAATTGTTGCTTTAACTGACCTATTTATTGTTGAAGGGAGACTGTCGCACTAGCAATCAACCTAGTTATCAGATCTACAGTCAATTCTCCGTTAGCCATTTTGATCGCTTTTATTTTTAATTATTGGCTGTACAAGCCTTAATTTATTATTTATTAATTAATTATTTTTTCACAAATAATCACAATAATATAACCTCTGATATTCACTTAGTTATTTCACATTTAGTGAGTTCACCACAATAGCATTTTTACAATGAACTAAAATATATAATATGTAATGTAATATACATATAATATCTTACTATAATTTACTTCCTTCGGATGGTGGTGGTTTTTGTGGTTTTTGTTGCTGTTGCCACTCGTCTTATCCTTCTGTTGTGTCCTCGGATTGTTGATTGCAGTTATTATTGGTACTAGCACTTACTTTAATGGTGCTTTTTCATTTGTTAAATTTAAAGTTTTTGTTAAACTTTAATCTAAGTCCAACTAAGTTTTCTTCTTCAATTTGTTGCACTTTTTTATTAATGTTTGTGTTTTATTTCCACGCTTCAGCCGTACTTTTTTATTTTCTGGCTAGAAAGGTTTTTTCTTAAATTTTTTCTCCCTTTGCAAAGGATACTTATATTTATTTTTGCCCGTAAAATTTTTCTCTTTTTTGCAAGGATACTTTTATTTCCTCCTTATTTCGCCATAGACTTTCTTCTCACACATGCACTTTTACCACTTTTCCTATTCCTTGAATGGGGATACTTGACTTTTTTCTCCCTTTTTTTTCAAAGATATACTTGCCACTAGCAGTTTTTTAATTTCGCGTGTGCCCCACGTTGGGCGCCAATTAAGTTTTCTCCTAAGAGAAAACTATTTTTAAAAACTATTATCCGCTTCTGCGGAATTAAACAATGAGTTTAATTGTGCTTGATAAAGCAGTAGTCAAAAAACTAAAACTTTATTTCGAATATTTGCCTTATTTATGCTAATTACAATTGTTTACTTAAAACTATTTCATCATAACGCTTTGGCATTGCATCATGATCCTGATGGAATGCCAACGCGTGAACAAAGAAGATATTAATTTCTTATTAATAAAATTTTCCATTAGGAACGGAAAAATATATCAGTTTCATTGATGAGTTAAATGGCCTTGAATCTATGCAGCTGCATTATTGCTATGTTAGCATAAATGCAGTATGAATCTTTAAGATAGAATTTTGTTTACAGTTATGGTAAGATTGCTGTGTGGAGGCTGTCGTTAACTTGCATACATCTAAATAAATAATATAAATACATACCCATTATCATTATCATCATTAGCGCACCAAAGACGAGCATAAGCTAGACCAAGCGCTTAACAACTGTTTCGACTGGAAAATGTTGCTTGTTACAAAAAGAATGCACTCACACATACAATAACAAAAAAACAATACTCTGTGTATCTGATTCGCTTCTACAATAACATTAGTTTAATTGTTAAACTGACGTGGAAAATTTATTCTAATATTGAACAAATTTTAAATTTATTCTAATATTGAACAAAGGGCCCTATTTGCATCTTACACAACAAAAGTAAGATAGTATTATCGGAACCCTATGCGATGCAAAAGGTGTCAACAACTCAGCCATACAATTACGCGATTCACAAAAATTCCAGTACGTATCAATTTATCAGTTCTACATCACTGCAAAATCTCATGCTCTCGCACTTTTTTGTTAACTGTTACTCACTGATCTTCAAACTAAATATGCCCTAAATTCATCCAAATGAAGGGAATTATCACAACTAAATCCGCAAAAAATGTACTACACGTGAGGCAATAACAATCCGTAAACAACAAATTTCCGTCTCCAAGCAAAAGCTCTTGCACCAATATAGAAAAACACTTTGAAAACGAACAATACAAAACAGACTCAAGCCATTGCGTGCTTTCCTAAATTATTAAAGCAATTAAAAATTATTGTTAAATATATGTAAATAGTAGATTACAGAAAAATATAAACTTTCATTTTTTGCTTTAGTTTAGATCATGGCATTTGTCAAATGATACCATACATTTCAGCAAAAGCACGCATGCATATTGGCCGATGGCAAGATTAATTTCTGTTTTGAAAGTTGTACGGTACGGGCTGATTTGTACATGTCGGTGATAAATCGCACTATATTATTTCCTTTCGCTCTTTTCATTTCCATTAAACTCTTCAAGTCCCACTCTTTACACTGACTCTTAAGGCGGATTCATCGTTCTTGTCCATACAAATTTTTGTTTGCACTCATAAATTTTATGCCCGATAGCGTGCTGAAGTACGATTCATCATTTAAGTTAACAATTTCCTAAAACAGCTGAATGAGTATAGAATTTGCACCGCTATGCATTAAATTTAGTTGATGGCAAGTCATTGTCAAAAGTGGTCCGGACAAAAATTCAAAATCAAATTGATCCGAACAAAGAGTGGTCTGACAATTTTTGGTGCGCTCTCACTGAGGCAGCTTAAGAAGGAACGCACAACAAAAATTTGTCCGGAGAAGAACGCCGGGTGCGTCTTTCCTAATCAAATCTCTCCACAACCAACTCCCTTCAGGAAATAAAAATCATCGATTTAAAACAATGAAATATAAATGGTCTTCTTAACGACTACGTTGGCCTAAAAATACTAATACAAGAGGACGCTCATAAAATAATTTGCGTACAAGGATCATGTATTCAAAAACAGCTTACGCTAAATATGATTGCGATTTAGTCAAAACAACAGAAATCTGTTGCTATGTTTGTAAAAATATTACTCTTTCACAAAACCACCCATTATTCAGTCCGTTGCTATAGAAATAGATATAGATTTCACAATTACGATTGGGGCCTATCACCCTTCTGTAAAATTATCGAAGACGTTATTCACGCCAAAAATTTTGTTGTACTTCACTTTGTTTCTCTGACGCATTTTCCGACACCTAAGTTATGATCAGTCTATCAAAACTAGAATCCAAAATTTTTGATGATTTACATAATAGTGACCACTAACAGATCATATCATCCATCCATATTCTAAGACCGAATTCGGTTAACCTAAGCCCAAATTCATAACTGAAAGAGCGAATTGCGAAGCTTTCGATACCGCACCAGGATCCGTCCAAACAGGATCCATGGCACAAAAAACATAAATGAAGAAGCTTCAATTAGCAATTCACTCATACATTCAGATGCCAACATCTCCATTCTACATACAAGTACGAAAATATTTTCTACAAAACTTCCATATTAGTCAAATTTGCTTTCTGTACTGCGAAAAATGAATAATTCAATAAACATATTAATTCATCCACACCGCATTATCATATTTCATTTATCCACTCCCCTGGTGGTTTAAATTTCTTTGGTTTATATAGTCAATGAAGAATAGCTTTTTCCAGACTATTTACAAAGTAAGGCAATTAATAGACACGTTTATAAAAACCTAGATTATTACATGTACTACATTTTTTGAAGGTGCAAAATCAAGTTGGATAGAACTCGAGATTAAATTAAATTCAATTAAGGGCCGAACAAGGGTAGCATTACGCGAATGCTCTGTTTTACAGTTATCCCCGTAGAAAGGCAAATAAAGAACGTAGATTACAAAGAAGTTACATCACTCTCACCGTTCCTCTAACAGAAAATCTTGTCCAATTTCACCATACTAGGACTAGTTTAACTTTTGCTGATTGATATTAGAATCTGATTAGATCAAATTGGTTCTAGTGCGGTAAAATAAACTCTAAATAAACTCTTGCCACAGAACAGGAAACGCTACGTTCTTTGAGCCAAATAACTACGAAGATTATCTGGGGTATATCGCAATTAATTATTTCCAAAATACCACTCCAATGCCACCACAGATGATACTTAAAGAAAGATTTTTTTGAGGGCATGAGAATGAGACGTTATAAGACGTCGACGAGATGTTAAGCGTTTTCGAATACGTGGCTTTAAAACACCTTTCGACGTTTAAACAAAGCCGAAAAGTAACGCACCATAGATGAAAGCTGTCAATATCATTTTGTTAGCTTTAGCGGATCGTCGAGTTTATCAAACTTCAGAAGAAATTCCGTCGATCGTTACTAGACAACTTCTTTTATATAAATAGAATTGAAATCCTAGACAACGGAGAGAGCGAATCTTTGTCAAAATCTTATGCGAAATTAGTATAGAAAGTTTTAAAAACATAATTTCTAGAAACGTCAGAGCATAATAATATCCCATTAGCAAAGTATTAATCATATCGAAATCACAATCTGCAACATCAAAAGGTATTGATGTGTATCGGAAGAATAAATGTTCACCAGCAAATATTAAGAAAACAGTTAAAATTCTGCATGTGGAACAAAAAGGACGCCGCCTAAACGCACTTGAGAATATTTATATATGTATATACCTATGTGCAAACACAAAACAATTCACCGACGTAATAGTTAAGCACTTAAAACTTGTTTACGAAAAACAAAACAAGAACTTAAGTAGAATCATTACTTTGATTAAAGTCAACTAAAATGCATATTTGATTATCACGAAAATTATTTGAGACTAACGAAGTGAGTTAGTATGCAATTGATAAGCATCTCCCCAATTTGGTGGACTGAGTGCAGAAGTTGACACAGGTAGTGGTAGCGATATTTGATTTTGCCGATTTAGACAGTTCTCAAATCCAAGTATACCAAGCTTTTTCCACAAACGGGTGGCAAGGAATCGCATTTTGTAGAATTATTTATTAAATGGCTGACTATTAGTTTATTTTTTCACTTTAGCAAAGTGGATACACGCCTCTCACGGAAAATTGGATGTTATTCATTCTTCTTTTTCCCAAATTCTGTACAGAAAATAATGAGCAATGAGTTGGCGTACTCTTGCACAAACACAAAGTTGATCAATTAAAGAATCATCATTCTCAAGCGAAACTAATTTCCGTTGAACCGCAATCAGAACTCCACGGCTTGGGAACCCAGTTTTAGTCACAACTCCATCCTCTTTGAAAACAATATGCAGATTAGAATCGAAATACTTTTCAGCAATGAAGCTAGAATTCAGCCAAGTCCCAACAATGATAAAAACACAATAATCAAGCACAGAGATGATAAATTAGCTTTTCGAAATTGTGCCACATATCAGAAAAAATGTACCACATTAAACAAAAACTTACCAAATTTTAAAAAAATTTTCAATTAAAAGTATTTCAATTATATTTGTGAATTGATTTATAAATGAACTTTAAAAAAAAATATGGGAATAAAGTACAAAAATCAGAACTTTATTTTTTCAGGAAAAAAATTATACCACTAAAATTTTCTGAGAAATTTTCCACAGGAATTTCGAAGTTCGATTCAGCCGGTAGCTCGAATAGTTAATATATATCTATGTAGTTATATACATATACATTTACAGTGTCCCGACCACCAAGCACAATGCCGTCACTAACAAACACTAACGTCACTAATCATCTTGGAATTTGTCATTGGTGAACCCAATAAAATGGCAGCTTCCCTGTCTGAGAATAGCTTGATTTTTATGTCCCATCGCAGTTTATTCTCAGCACTCTAAAAGTGCAGCTTGATTGGCTGATTTGCTTGCTTGCTTTTTATGTCCCATCGCAGTTCCTTCTTAGCACCCTTTAAGGCCAAAAGGCCTAGCAGATAGCAGTATAGGTGATCTTCGTGACACTACTCCAGTCCTGTTTTGCCTGAAAGCAAACGATGGAGTCACATAGCCAGTTTGTACTTTTTTTTCTCAGATCTTGCCGCAATCTCACGGAATGGAGCTCTATGGACAGTTGATTCTTGTAATACCTGCACAAGCCGTGCGTTGGAAGCTACCTTACTTCTTAATGGCGTATTTCTTGTCCAATGTCTTTGGTTTTAATCCGCAGTTTCTGTTGAATATCCGTTGGCATATATAATAGCCTTCTTCATGCGCTTCTCGATATTTATCTTTCAGCTTAGCTTGCCATCTACCAGCGTAGTAACATATGCAGAAGATGTCGAGGAAGGCTACAACTGGAAAGTGGTTTCTCGATAGTTTTGATGTTTCAGGAAGAGGTCTTGTATGCATGCCCAACAGTATTTCCAGTGCTTTTAGCGCATCTAGCAGGAAATATGTAAGACTCATTTGCTTTCTCGTGAGTTGTAGGGAGAAAATCTACATTGTGAAAACTTGTTTTTTTTTTTTTAACGATCGACTCTAGCTCTTTGCGGTTGTAATATTATTGGATATACCGTTCTCTAGAAATAATGGAGTAATTTGAATGAATGGAGTACCCAATTTTCTATGATTATGGAAAAGAAATAGTATATTGGATTTACTGCCATTGTTAAATAATAGTCAGCAGTAGTCGGACTTCGATGCTTTACCCGACTCTTTGAAGTTATCTGCACTTACGCCATCTTTTGTTATTATTTATTTAATTGGCACTTTAATCACCTAAGCAATTGTGGCCGAACTTCTCCTACAATTTGTGGTGTGCGTCTTGATGATGTAACACAAATTGAGGGATCTACTGTTTTACGCCGACTCCGAACGGCAAATGATGTTTGTGAGAAGTTTTTCACGGCAGAAATACACTCGTGGGTTTGCCATTTCCTCCCGAGGGGCGACCGCTATTAGAAAAAACTTTTTCTATAATTTTTTATGTTACTTGCCCCGGCCAGAATTTGAACCAGGGACCCAGCGAATGAAGCGCGCACACACTACACACTCGGCCACGCCATCTTTAGTATCCAATATTAACTAACGGTGGCCGCCATAGCCAAGTGTGTAGGGTGTCCGCTTTATTCGATAGATTCCGGGTTCAAACCCTGGCCAGAGATGACCATTCAGTCGTCGTCATGGGTACCTCAACACCTTGGCTTAGGGTGCTCCTGATGCGGCATCTTAATATGCACTCTAGTCGCGTTAGTGGCATTCAGACCGGTTAGGGAATGTAAGCGCATCCCACGGTTGCAGATCATATAAATCCATTTGGGTCAGTAAGCTCCCTTTTGGGGAAGCTCCAGGTAGCGATTTAGGTTCCTTCGCCACAACACGTCGACGAACATGAAGGAGGCTATAATATAGTCAATAATAGTGTTAGCACAAACGATAGGCAGTAACGATGATTAATACAACCATTTCCTGCAACCAGCCACCTCCAAATCAGTATTTGAGTTTAAACCAACAATTCTTAATTGTCTTCGATGCGTGATATTCACGATTTTCATCCATTCAACATTCACTGGCATCGGAGGGACAGGCAACTTCAGATCGCGAAGGAGACCAGTATCACGCGATGCACGCCAATATGATGAAGCCGAGAGAGCGTCCGCATTGTAACCATTAGTAGACCATAAGCTGAAGGCGCACTGTTGGCATTAACAAACAAAGTTTGGAGGTGTGCCAGTTTCAAAGTTCTGAGTAGCATTTAATTCAAATTTAAATAAAAGTTTTACGACGTATAACTTAAGTACATATAAGCTGCTAGCTTTTAGTTGTGAGAAATTTTTTCATGGCAGAAATAAGCTCGATGATTTGCTATCGACTGCCGAGGGGCAATCGCTATTTGAAAAAACCTTTTTATAAAATTCGATGAGTTGGACCGCTAGTTATTACATAGAAGTGTAATTGTAGTCACTACAATTTAACACCATTGGTCTATTAAGTTTTTGATGAACTCTACAAAATTTATTGTGGCCTACCTACATACATATCTATATACCTACTTGGACTCAAAAAGAGGGCGATACCATACAGTTATGTATATGTAGTCCAAGACGAATTCCTATGAGCTGATGGCAATGCGAGTCAGAAAGGGTCAAAATGTCATGATAATGGAAAACAGAAAGACGGCAGCCATTAATTGTTGGAAGTTTGTCATATATTTACAATAATAAAACACCACCACATTGCTTATTTAAAAAATTACTTTGCTACGAATTATAAGAAAAAAATTTGCTACAAATCTTACAAATACTGCAAAAATTTTCAGAAAAATTTATTGTATAATCGCTGATTGAAATAGTGAAATTGGGCAATTTTGAGAACTTTTCACCAAAAACTAGCCTTATTTACAAGTCCAACTCTAAGGATTAAGGAATGAAATGAAAAATAAGACCATATGATTGTCATATACATGTACTTTTCATCCTGTTGGAAAAACAGAATATAAAAAAGAAACGGATCGAAAAGATTAACCAAGAAAAAGCAATCAGTTGGCCTACTAGCATGACATTCAAAAGATGTCCCATTCAAAAATAATTCACTCCAATTGCTACTCAGTTATTCATAAAAAACTCAAGCTACTGACTCTGCGTGAACGGCTCACCCGCTCTCTCAGGTACATAAGCAGCAACAGCAATATTTAAACATACAGCTGACAAATGGGCAAACTACAACCAAATTTATAAAATAGTTGATACAAATAAATAGGCCGAAAAATTAAATTAATGTAGCAAAATATAGTTAGGACCTATAAAAATATATATTTTGGAATACAGAATTCCAAAAAAAGAAACACAATTTTTTGCACAAATGCCAAAAAAGGTATTTTTAAACGGAATAAATAAAAAATTTATTTAAAAATGAACAATCATTATTGAGCTTTAAGCCAGTTATAAGGAAAAGTATTGGAGAAAGGGGTAGAAATTATTGCAGATATTTCGGAAATAACCACATCTTCTCATCAGATTTTTTTCATGACTCCACCGTTCGACGTGTATTATATTTAAAATTGTCTTAATACTTTTATTTTAAAGTACGGTCGTGTACCTTCTGAAAATGCATTTTGCTAGTAAATAAAATTGTTATTTTTCAGTAAGAATTATTATTATGGTGAAAATTGTATGTAGATATATACATGCATTCATTATTTTTCAAGTAGATATACTATAAATGTATATATGTATATTCATAAACTTTCCTTTACCTTTTGGTAACAAAGGATGTTTTCGCTTATGTACACGTTATAATCTTTTTATTTCTTTTAGAAGCAAATCACATTCAAGATAAGAGCTTTTTTTCTCGGAAAGCTCCGCGACAGTATTCAAAAAAAGTATACTGAGGTTTTACTAGTTACATCAGATCCTTGAAATACGCATCGTACAATATTGATGATATTAAAAATATATCTCACCTAGCGATACGGGGCGTGAAAGTTTAATCTGCATTAAGTGTTGTTAGGAGCTTTTGAATAAAGAAACTAATTGCTGAGTATGTTTTTAATAACTGTGCATACGCAATTTTTCAACTTCAAACTGCAGTGAGAGTAAATTGAATGTATGAAAGATATCCAATAAGATACAAAATTTCATAAAAATCCTCCCATAATGATTTTTTTGCCATATTTTACATGGAAGAGAAGCACTGTGCGTCGTTCCGATTTCGATTTCCCTCATCTAACCGATTCTAAGTCGGTAAATTGAATTCGTCCGGGTGCATAAACGGAATTTCTCACAGTAGTCAATAAACATATTTAAAATATAAACTCACATATGCATACACATATACATATTTACATACATCCGAATACATAATTTATTTTTGTGTATATTTTTTATAAATATCTTGTTTTAATATAAACATACATTTAATAGAAAAAAATTGTTGAATTGCATTAAGGAATTAGTTTAGTAAATTAGGGAATAAATATTGTTTTTATATCTTTTGTTGTTTTGACAGGGTGAAAAGTTGATTTGTCAAGATTGGTTTAGAGACATGACTGAAGATGGCACAACGCCGAAATCGGTTGTCGTCAAACCGAACTTGACAATGATTGGCGGAATAAAAACATTATTTTAATTAATATTTTAACATTATTATTAAAATAATATTACGTTTTTTAAAAATGTTCTATATAAACAAATTAATAAAACTAAATTATGTTTTACGGAAAGTGAACAAATAACAAGCAATTAATTACATATTTAGTTCCACATCATTTCTTTGATTCGCCGCTGAATCGTTTTTACGGTTTTGATCCTTTGTCGAGTACACCTGCGGGTCGCCAGCGCTGGTCGGCGAGCGATTCAAATTAGGTGGGAACATTGTGTTATGACCTTGACCACTATCCTTATTTTATCTATAAACTCCTTTAAAAAAAATCGTCCAGTTCTGCTAAAAACCAAAAAACGCACATCAGCTTTATTTGGCCGGCAGTTTAGCCCTAAAAAAATTAATAAGAATAAAATTCAACAAATAAAATGATTACATTTGATCAAAAACTAGCAATAATTTTTTAGAGAGAAAAAATAACACTCCAACCCCGAACTTAACTTGTGATCAAAATAATATTAACATTATTTTTTCTGAGCAATTAACAAGTACCTAAAAGTAATTATTAAATATAATTTTTAGATATCCACATATGCAAAATCAAAGCTGTTTTACCAAGTGGAACTCTTTGTTTTTTCATTGAAATTAAAAAAACTAATCATTATTTTTCGTCCCAAAACCAGCTTTAAAAGTTCTTATATTTCAAGCCTATGTACCAATATACATATGTACCTACATATGTATATTTGTAAATACATACGTCTGCGTACATATCTACGGGGTATGCCATATGGATGCTTAGATGACCAGCATTCTTTGCGCTTTCATCTTACTGTTTGGCAATATCTTTCTGTTCCATTCTTACCCTTTGGTTATGAGTATTTCCTAAATGATGTAGCCTGAACAGAATAGAGTGGTCAAGCAATACTTTGTTGTTTTATTTCACTGACTGCCCAGTTTCTTGAAATCGACAATTTCGATATTTGCATATGAGCCCAGACAACGAACGAACGAGTTGGACGCCAAAACCGTTTAATAATGCACATACATATCACCACGGCACGATGAAATGCTGGAAGCAAAATTTTCTCTGCCTTCGTAGTTTCAATGTTCTGCTTGTTTTTGGTATGAGCGCTACGTTACATTTACTCGTAGTACAGCTCACAACATAGCTTCGAATGTTGTCTACAATGAGGGTCAGTAAGAATAGAAGAAAATCAAATGGTCAGGTTGCTAGAAGAAGCATTCATTCGATGTATGTACATATGTACGTATGTGTATAAACAAAGGTACATACATACGTATATAGGAATATAAGAAGGCGAACGTTGCACACATGAATGAAAGATAAACCTGAATTTGAAGCTGGACAAGAATCTTAACTCATAAAGTAGCCTCTGTGGTTACCATTTACCTAACGTTTCTTACTGTCGTGCACACATCGTCCCACGCTTCCAATCTTTCTGTTCTTCTAGATGGACTCTAGGTATTCATGCATGTGTGTACACACATTCATACATATGTATGTACATATATACTCATCACACTCACATACATATGTATCACGCACATTACAGTACAAGCTGTAGTAAAAACTGTATTTTTGCGATAACTGGGCCCAAAAACTAACTGAAAATATAATGGTTATGGGTATTGTGAATGAATACAAGTGAGATGTCTTTTAAATTAAAGCTGGCGACGGCTGATATTAAATGCCACAAATAGCCAATATTAATTGACAAACATAGAAATTCACTCAGTGAATGACACAAGAATGCTGAGGGTTGCTACATCAGGTGATCTCAGCTGTGCCGAATGTTGACGTCTATGGGCTAAGACGTCACTTGTATTTATTCGCAATGGTTATGGGTTACTAATTTGTATGTAATTACCAAAGGTTTTTATTCACAAGAATACTAATTATAAGTATATACTGGTATTCACTTTTTGTTCAGTTTCGGTAGTCTGATAAATTGCTGCACAGCTAATTCTGTTTTATTGAAAAACAGGGTACAATAGCGTTCTTTGCATCGTAGCAAAAAGGAACTTGCAAATTAAAACAATTTCGAAAAGCTCATAACTGCGTTACCAATTGTCAAGGTTGTAGATTGTTAAGCTACAACTCCACACCAGTATTTTTAGGCTTTGTGGTTTCGAAATTGTTTTGGTTTTACAGGCGTTTCAGGCATTAAAATTTTACCACTCTCTATGATAATTTTCCGGAATGATACATCTTTGCAATGTTTACTTTTCATAAAGGGGCTGTCAGAAGAATGCACTAGTTGAATGGATGGGTATGCGTAAGAAAAACTAAACAAAACGAAGTAAAAAATATGGAATTTTCTTCCCCGAGAGGAAGATTTGATTAATTTTTGAAAGATACATATATGTAAATGGATTCCATCGTGGTCTTGCACTAAACTGCTTTGAGCTCTATACGTTTTGTTATGTACTGCTCCACACTTCCAGAGCATTCATCGAACAGACCCTAAGTACATAAAAATGTAGAGGAGCACTTTCAGCCAAGTAATTTATCGATTAAAAAATTTTAATTCGATGAGAATAAATTTTCTTATTTCAAATATTTTTAATCAGTTTATTGTTTTGTAAACCTATTTCAAGAACATATCAACCTATTATCTGTTCATTTTATTGTATAAATTGTATGCGAAATTTCCATAAAACGTTGGTAGAGCTATCAATTACTTCGTCGCCGCATTTAGCTTTAGTTCTAAACAAAAATTAATAATCGCGCTACTAAGAAGCTCATAATCTGCAATGTGCTCTACTTAAAGAAACTGCAATCCTACAATGCTTAAATGAGTATGTCGTTACGTTGAGAGTCACTAATACCGAGTATGTACTGTATACTAGTCCGAATATGAATGCATACATATACATACATATGTATGTGCATACATAGATATGCATTTACTCTTGCTTGTATGTATGCTAGTTCGCAGCAACCCAGTTTTCCAAACTACTTCGAATTGAATTCGATTTTTCTGGTCAACATTAAAACCGATATACCGATATAATATATGGATATCCGTTGGCACGGATAAAATCAGAATAGTATGAATATCCGATTAATAGGGGTTGGTGCAATTATCAGGATTCACGAAGATCCGGTTAATACTCGTATATTCGGATATCCAAAAAAATCAACGAATTAATGAACAATAATAATAATCAACAAGCACTTTTTGTAAATGATCGTTCGATGTGGGGTATCCCACAACTATCAATAAGCGCATATACCGTTAGTGAACGAGTGAAATAAGGCAACTCGTGAATTATTATTGAGATAGGGGCTTGTAGAATTCTTGGTAGATACTGATCTTTGCGGCTTATTTTCGTGGCTTGCGATTTATACTGAAACATTCTTGCATTCCCTATTGCCCATTTATTTATTTTCCCTATGTTGCATTTCATTCATTTCTGATATCCGGATATCCAAATATTATATTGGTAACAGGATATCCGGAAGCTATGATAATATCCGGGTATTTGAATATTCGTATTATCCAGATGGTTCAAACATCCAGTATAACCTAAAGTATATATGTAGGTATGTATTACATATGTATATGCTTTTATATATTAAATAGATATACATACATATACATATGTTTATTTTGACAGCAGTGGCAATTCCTTTTATTCTTATTTAAAATTATGTTCCTTACATAACGAAAATATCTATTGTATTTTGGTTTCTGGTTATATTCGATGAGAAAAATAGAAGTGGGGACGAAGGTCGGCTTTGTATGGAAAACCCACTTCGAGATGAGCTCAATAGAACGACGTCGTTTCGAACTCGATTCGATGTCGTCTTCGCTCTGTGGCAAATTGGGCATATGAAAATATGTATATTATATTAATATATATGTTTATATATATACATATACACGCTTGTACGTACAAATAGCACGTAGTAGATAGGTTTGCATGTATATACATATATATGTATACATGCCTACATCCATATGTAAATCCAAAGTTCGGAAATTCTCATCATACACAAACACACCATCATACCTTAAAGTATACACACACACACTTCCATAAATACTTCCCAACACTATACTGACCAACAGCCGTTACTTATAATTACATTGTGATGGCAAGCGTACCTAGCGCACTTGCGACTTGCTTTGAAAAGTAAAGGATTTGTTGTTGTTACTAGGTCTCATAGGTTTACCAGTACCGCGAATTCAATTCTGGAGATGTGGGTGAACAATACTAGAGTTTCTTCCTTTTCAACTGAAAAAGGATGAACTACACATCATATGGTTGCATAGGTACAAAACATGCACAGCGTATACATATGCATGTATGCATACCTTACTAGCTTATTCAAATTGGTATATAAAACATCCATGTATGTGTTTGCGTTAATTTTACTTTCGTATACACACACACTTCCATGCACATATTTATATATATATACATGTACATATGCATGCAGATAAATGCTGCCGAAAATAATAGTAGTTTTCCATTACTATTCGAAATTTTTTCTACCAGGGGCTGTTTCTGAAAGAATACAAGTTTTGTAATACAACTGAATTGCTTGTAAATGGCAACCGTATCACAAGTTTGTGTTTCTCAAAACTTTTCTTGTATTGTAAAATACAAGTTACTAGTATAACCTGTAATCCTAAAGTAGTTTTTGTACTTGCAAACGTAATTCTGGTCATGAATCACGTATGTAAATTCAAAATTATAGTCGTTTAAGCGATTCCACAAAATGATATGGTCAAAAAGCTGATTCACTTATGCCGTTTCCTATCCTATCGGTTATCATGACGACTATCGTCCCATATTCTGATTTCTGTATTTGTCACAGAATAATTTTTGACAGCTAAAATTATAAAAAAATCATATTTGTTTTTTTTTCAAACACAAAATATGCTAGTAGATCCTGGCAGACGTTGTCCTGATACATACTGCCTTCTCTGTAAATAGGTTTCATTTTTTATTTTTTATAGTTTCACTGTTGTCAGATATTGGTGCATTTAACATACAAATGTACACGGGAAGCATGTAGAACGCAAATAGCACATTTCGCGCCTGGAACCAGCTGTTTCGTTTGTTTTTGTTGTTGTGACTAGTTGTAAAAATTGGAAAAACAATATTGCACATTTCTCTTATATAAGGCCCATTTCTTTGTATCCGAGTTGCACAAGAAGACTAGGTAGGATAACGAATTCCATGTAAAGCTACAACACTAACTCGGAAACATATACGAGTTTAGACAACTCGGTAAAATGATATCCGGCCAGAGATCTAGTGTTGGGAAGTGAAAAAAATTAATTACGTTGAGGAAAATACATGAGAAATTTCAGTTTAAAGCCTAATTTGTTTTTATTTGCATTATGTTTTCAAATATATAATATAACTACAGAAACCTAAAAATTGCCGGCATAACTATTTTCCGTTCTTAAATAGCACTAAACAAGAAACGGGCCTATAGTTAATTGAACTAGCATTTTAGAACTTTTTTTTGGTATTTTCCATCCTGTGTTTTATAAATTCGGCGTTCGAATGTAAACAAATAGCAGCTGTTATACAATTTGAGACTTTGTCCATTGAAGACAGTTACGATCCAATACATTCCAATTTCGCTCTCTATTAACCAGTTTAATTCGGAGAGGAAAACTTTCTTGGCGGTTGTGGTTACTTGCGGGCTCTTGTGAAACAACGCAATTGTTGTGACGTTTTATTTCATTTGGAACTTTATAAGTACGATTGAAAGCACAAAATGTGTTAAACAAAGTAACATTTTTTATATGTTTATTTGACATGCACACATTTTGAAGTTCAGCATTGGCGAGTGATTGTAGAGTGAAGTCTGGAAAGAAAAAAGTCTGATGACGAGGTGTGGTGATCTAAGAAGTAGCAGCTATCTTTTCTACCACTTTGAAAACTTGTTGTTTTCTCATATTATTTCCTAATTCCTCGAGCTCAATAAAATTACGTTTGTTTCTATCGTATAAGGTGAAAAATATTCATCCTTATCCTGGGTCTCACTTTGGCCCGAAATGTTTCACTTTCCCCTCATTATAAATTTCGCCGGAAATTTTTCGCTTCCGAACATACTGTTCGATTTTCAGCAACACTAATTTTGGTCGAAAAGAGTAGCAATTTTTACTGAATATTTCAATTAAATTTGAGAGGCGAACAAATAGATTCAAAATGTAAGTAATGGCTGGACATTGTCAGGAGTTTTGTGAGGGACAATAAAGATAATGTGGCAGAGTTTGGGAAGGAACTGACATTGGAGCCGGAACCTCCAATGAAAAGTAATTCTGAATGGAAAAAGGTAAAATTAATATATGATATGTCATCGGTTATATTTTATATATGCATATTCCTAAAATAGGTTTAGAATGATCAAAAACAATACGTTCGGAAGAAGGCTTCCTTAAACAAATGTTCCATACATGGCACAGGAGGAGGGCGAATAGAATACTAAAGCCTTCTCCGGCTGAGGAGGCAATATTCGAACTTGTGGGCACGAAAGAAGCTGGTGATGGTGTACAAACAGCCCAAACTCAAAAAACGCCAGTCGGGGCTCAATTTGTGGAGATCGCGAAGTGGAAGATAGCGCCACCCGACCCCAAAACGCACTTCACATAAGAACGGCAACAATTGGCAGAAAATATACCAAAATGAGAGCACGGGAAGTCGCTTTGAGAGAGCTTGAGCCACAAGAAGAGCTGTCTCCTAAAGTGTCGGAAGCCGGTTTCCATGATGGGGGAAATGCGGAACAAACCTAGCACAATTTGAGAAAATTGCACATAACCAAGGCCGACGCCAAAGCGAAGCTGAAAGTTGGCCAACTCTAATCTGACACCAACCAGGGCTGAAAACAAACTGGTCTTTATTGATTATTAACTTAAAGCGAAGCTTATTGCTAAATTACAAAATTACTTATTTTGTAATTTTACTTTAACATAATAAATTTGAAAATTCCTTATTTTGTAATTTTACTTTAACATAACAAAAATGCTTAGCAGATAGTTTGTATTAAATGTTCGTAATATTGCTCAATACTATTGCGGTTCTTGGAATTATTTCTGTATTTAATTTTGGTTTATTTCTTTTGGCCCTATTCATTGTCAAACTGCCGGAAGTGGTATTTTGTTGCATTGCTTGTTTTGTATATGTAACTACCCCCGCCTTTAGATGAGAATTTGCCTGAATTCTTTTATTAAATTTAATAATAATTCTTTTATTTTTGTTGAGCAATATTATAGCAGTTATTATAATTGTAATTATACATAGAATATTGAAACTATACGACAGTTTACTGTAATTTTTTAATGTGCAAATATTTTTTGATTTTACTTTTATTATTTGATCGAATGTAATTTTTTGTGTGAAATTTTGAATGTTTTCGTATTTTATATTAATAATATTTTTTTCTATATTTTCGATAAAGTTGGAGCAGTTATAGTCCTTGATTTTAATTGAACAATTATTGTACCTTATTAAAAAATTTACATTTATAATTGGTTGCCCTTCTTTACATACATGATTAATATATAAATTAACAGCATTTTTAATTATAATTGTTTTTGTGTATACTGGTATTATTTCCATTTTTTTATTTTTTGTGAGTTGGTACTTTATTTTTATTACACAATGTTCACTAATTTTTAATTATCGTTAATGTTTATTACTTTCGAATTTATATGTTTCGTTTTCGTAACCAAAAATTTCCTCTATTTTTGACTTCATTTCATAATATTTTTTATTTGGTATTCGAATTACGATTCGTAGTTTTACATTTTGAAAAATTTTAGGTACTTTAATACCAAATATTAGGTAAGCATTATTAAAAATTGCTGTGCCTAATTGTAAATATTTAAGTCTATAATTTATAATAATATTTATTTCATAACTTGTTAGTATATTGGGTTGTATTATTTCATATTTTGTTGACACAATATTGTCTTGTAAATGTTCTATTTTGCTTTTCAATAATTGCATTTTCGACAATTGTTCTAAATACAAGTTTTGATAATGCTTTTTGTGAGTAAATGTACTTATAGAATTTAATCCTTTTTCGATTTTGCTTCCGTCACTTTTTGTGATTTCTTTAAATTGTTCAATTACACCATTAAAATAAGTATTAGTTTGAATTTGCTGGTTGAATGATTCGTTTGTTTGTAAGAGATGTTCTTGTATGTTTTGTCGGTCTTCTACGTCCATTGTGCCAAAAAGCCATTTTGACATACTACCTATTGCATTGATTAAACCACGCTTCTGTCTGTTTCTAATTGGAATTAGTGCTAACAACTTATTTCTAGCCTCTAACAATTCTAGTTGGAGTATATCTTTATGTTTTATTAAATATATTAAACTTATATTATCCGTCATTTCATTTATAATGTTTTCAATTTGTTTGATATCTATTATAAGCACAATTACATCGGATTTTTTAACTACTTCTTAGTTTCTTATTTGTATATCAGTAAATCCTGTTTGATCGGTTATTTCTATTATTATGGTCATACTTCCGTCAACTAATCGAGTCCATGTCAGTATCCATAGCAGTGCCATTATTATCTGTAAATTTAGAAGGTCTTTTTATATTACCTGGATGTATACCCGCAAAATTTGCCTTTCTAAATTTGGGTTGTTTTTTGTGCCTAACCGCCTTATAGTTTTTAATGAAGCCTTCCTTTCTATTTTATCGATATTCTTCTCTTTTTTCGTTTAGTTGATATTTTTGTATTGGCTTCTATATTGCATTTGATTTGTGATCTTAATTGTTGCTATAATTTCTTGTTGCTTTTTGAGTAATTTGTTTTATTGACAAATCCTTATTTAATTTGTATATCATCCTAAATTTCTCTGTACTTTTGTTGTGGAATCTTTCGATGCCGCATTGCCTGTGTGTGTATTTGGTTTGGTTAAGTGTAGTTCCGCATTTTCATTGTTTAAAAATTCCTTTATTCTTATTGCCTTGAACTCGTTATACGCAATTATATTTTTTGGTTTTCCTCTCTTAGCAAAGTGTCCTCTACATGTTCTATTATGGTAACATGGTTTCTGTCATCCAATGAATAAGCGGCTCCAAATTTTGAAAACTTGTCTATTGTAGTTAAAAAATGAAATCCTTTTTTACAAAAGTATCTATGTGTACTAATTCGTCCTTTGCTGATGGTGTTTCTGTATTTAAAAAATTAGGTCTTATTGGATTCCTATCATATTTTATTTCCTTGCAAATATCACATTGGTTTATAACCAACTGGATTAATTCTTTAAGTTTTGGGTAATAGACTTTGTTTTTTATTTGGTTGTGCGTTTCCCCTATACCTGAATGTATGTACAGCTTCTACTTCAGTTTCAATATATTGAGCTCGTATTATGCATTTAAGGAATTTAATATTTGTGTCATTTGAAAATATTTGGATGAGGTTTTGTTGCACTATATTATATTTGTGATCAGATAACTCTAAAAAAATACCTATTATTCCTTTCCTTATATATCTCCTGAATATATTTTCTATATTTTCAAAATCATGTTCCGCAATGAATCCTATACGCTTTCCATGTATAGTTTTATACTCTTCTGTATTCTTATTGGCTATTATTATTTGGGTTTTGAATTTATTAACGATTTCCTCCTTTATAAAAAAAGGTCATTTAAATTTTCTTCTGCGGAATGCATGGTAGCCATTTTTACATCATCTTCCCAATTATCTGCTATCTTTATTTCTAGGCTAACGTCTTCGTATTGATTTGAAAAATTGTTTGAACTTTGACTCCTTCCTCCGTATTATTTTCTTTATCTAATCTACTTAAAAAATCTGCTACTTTGTTCTTCGTAAAAAAAATTGTATTATTAGCTTCATTATAGCACTCAAATTCTTCATCACTTTGCCTAGGTGATTGCAAGCGATTTTTGCTGCAATAACTATTAGGGTTTCCTGTGACTGAATATCTGTCTATATTCCTCTCTACATTATCTATTTCCATGGGTTCCACCCGTTCTTGCCTTATTTGGCCTGAATTATTTCCTCTAGCAAATTGTTGATTTCCTTGCCACTGCTCCGAATTATTACCTCTATATTCCCTATTGAATGTAAAATTAGGATAATTTTGCCTCCTTTGCCCGGAGTTATTTGGTCTTCGTAGCGTCGCCTAGTCATTAGTTCTATGATCGTAGTTAGGTCCTGTTCTTCGTAAATTTTGTCTAACAATGTCCCTTGGGCTATTTCTTTCAATGTATTAACTAGTACACCATCTACATTACTTAGATCTATTCCTGCATCCCCCTTGTAATATATATTAAGCTCATCTGATTTATATTTAATCCTTTGTATTTCATTTGCGAGTTCACTCACCGTATTCACCTTAATATTACATATTTTTCTGTATACTTCGTGCGGCTCCATGTCCGGTTTGTAGCGTAGTTTTAGCGTCTTTTTTATTTGTGTCCACTCGTCGGGGTTTGGTATGTTGATTATTGTATTTTTGGCTTCACCTTGTATTGTCCTGTAGTATATGGCCCTCGTAGCTTCTCTTCTCGTTTCTTGATCTTCAATTGTTGAGAGTAGATATTCCACACTACTCATGAATGAATTTATTGTCACTTCGCCCTTTCCCGTGAAGACTGGTAAATAGCTTATATTCTTCATTATTCTGTCCATACTGCTGCTATTTGTTGTTTGCCGTTGTAGCAAGTCGACGTAAGCGTTTCTGAGTTGCTCTAACTGCTGCTCTCTCCTTTGCAACTCCTCTATTAGTCCTGCGGGTGGCATTTGTAGGTGTTCTTGCGCCATCCTTCTTCTGTCGTGCTCCTTCCTGCGTTAGTTAATTTTTGCCTTACGCACACCGTATTTGTGGCGTTAACTTAGCTGTTTTCTCTTGTCCTTACTGATTTATAGTTAAGCACTCAGATTTCGCTTAAGTAACACTGCACTTTATTGGTATATTTTTTTTTTTTTTAGTTTGTTTCTTGTAATTATACCTTGGAGGGTCCGGTCAACGTCTTATCGTTGGCTACGGATTCGCAAGATCAGTTTGGGAGTTATTTATTTAATTATTATTTGCTTTCCGCGTCCTGTTCGTATCACTAGATCCTCTTAAACTTAAATTTGGTATTTTAACTCCAATAAATTTAACAAGCTTCGAGTTAAATAAGTGCACTGCGCTTGCATCATGACAATTTTTCTCCGAAACTACCACGAAATTAAGGGTTTTTACTTGCCCATTTTCCCGATAATAAATTACGTATGGGTGCAAAGTCGCCTGATTATTAGTCCAGAGATGGGACTGGATCGCGTTTTGAATGTAAAAGGAATAGTTTTCCGCAAAATCCAAGCTAACGACTACCTCTCCTTCCTCTATTTCACCCTTCTTTCTTTTAAAGTAAGACGCTTGCGTTTTTGCCAGGAAATCATGTTTTGACAAAAGTTGCAGTTCTAGTTGAAAGCCATTTAAGAAGTCACTAACTGGTGCTCTCAGTTCCGCTATTTCACATCTGAAAAAAGAACTATCAGCAATCTTTGATAAAAAAAATTTACTATTTTTCTGATGGAGCTGCGTCGCAGTATAAAAACAAGTTTAACTTTGCAAATTTGGCACTCCATGAGAGTAATTTTAATATTAAGGCAGAATGGATTTTTTTTGCAACATCACACGGAAAAAGAGCTTGCGATGGAATCGGTGGAACCGTGAAAAGACACGCGTATAGGGCCAGTTTGCAGCGAGTCAATAGCAATAGAATTACCTCTGCCCAAGAACTTTACCATTGGGCGCAAACCTTCTTCAAAAATATTTTTTTCGAATTTTGTTCGGTTAATGAACATGATATTCACGACAGACATTATGAAACTCGATTTGAAAAGTCAGTGGTAATTAAAAATACACGAGCCTTTCATCACTATATCCCATTAGATGAGAGAATATAGAATGTAAGATTTTTTCAGAGGACGTGAAATCTACCATAAATATTATATTTAAAACAACACAAAACAACTGCAAAAAAACAGAAAAAATGCAAAGTGATGAATATTAATAAACACTTGCCTTCGTAATTTACTACAACAACAAACATCATTCATTTTGCCGCTTTGAAAAATATAAATATTATGTATCGGTATTTAGGTAGTCGGTGGAGTGGGTAAAAAAAATTAAATATCGAAGGAGCCTTATGGTTGCTCAAAAATTTTTTTGCTCACATTAGTAACCAATATTGTAAGGAACAATTTGAGACCTAAATGCGATAAAAATCACAATGAGAAGTTTTAAAAAAATTTAATAAAAAAAAGAAAGTTATATAAAATTTAAAAAAATTAAAATTTTTTAATTTTGTTTTTGTAGTCTTTTAGAAAACTTTTTTTTTTTAATACTCACCAAGTTTCATCAAATTCGTACGAAAGTTTTGGCTGCAATCACTATTACAAAAATAAAGTTCATAAATATTAAATTAACAAAAAATATTATAAAAAAATCGAATGATTTCAGTTGAGCGGTTCGGCTTGGAGAGTGTGAGCGGCAAGGCTCTACAGAAAAAACACGCTTCGGGAGATGGGCTCTAACTCGGAAAGTTTTAAATATTTTTTTGAAATTTAACTTGTTTTTTTTTCTTCAATAATACTACCAACAAACTGTCTTTCGCTTTATTGAATAAAATTTGCAAAAAACCTTTAAAAAAATCACGAACTTAGCTCACTTTTTCACCTCAACTTTGTATATAACCCCTTAATGAAAAAGGTAAAAAAACTTTTTCAAGCCAAATATATTAATTTTTCATAACGAAATCGAGGAAGAGTCCCACGAACTCAAATAAATATAAATGAAGTAAAAGCTAATTTTACATAAAATATTAAGTTAAATAAATCACAACCCAAAAAAGTAATACAAAATAATATACTTATAAATAAAATACTAAAAATTAAAGCAATTAAACCCAGATACTAATTCAGATTCACCTTCAGCAAAATCAAATGGCGTACGATTAGTTTCAGCTAAACAAATACAAAATCCAACAAGTCTAATAGGAAATAAGATAAATAAAAATCAGGTATAATTTTGATATACAAAAAAATCTAAAAAATTATAACCACCAATTAAAAAACAAAAGATTATAAAATAAAAGCTATTCTAACTTCACAAGAAATAGTCCGACCAACGCTCGCAACCCCTCTAACAAAGCATAATATGAATTAGATGACCAACCGGCAATTATTACTGTATAAACCCCTAAACTAGTACAGCATAAGAAGTATAGTAGACCAAAATTAATAGAAAATAATTTAATAAATAAAGGCATAAAAAATCAAACTAATAAAGTAATAAATAAAGAAAGAATTGGATAAGTCTGTTCTTTAGTAAATAATTTAATTGCATCACAAAAAGGTTAAGAAATACCTATTAATCCCACTTTATTGGGACCCTTCCAAATTTGAATGTAACCTAATACTTTACGTTCTAAAAGAGTTAAAAAAACTACTCTGACTAAAACACATACCACCAAATTAATCTACTAACAAAAAATAAAATAAATTATATAAAAAAACAAGTACTATTTGTAATTAAATTACATAAATAAATTCTAAAGTTATTGCACTTATCTGCCAAAATAGTTAATTAATTATTGAAATTCAATAAATAAAATATAATTATTTAAATATTTGGTCACTTCGTACTAAAATATTTTAATAAATTAAAGATAGAAACCAACCTGGCTTACGCCGTTCTGAACGCAGACCATGTAAGAAATTAAAAGTCGAACAGACTTAATATTTAGGCGGCGACATCTAAAATTTATTTTAATCCAACATCGAGGTCGCAAACTTTTTTATCGATATGAATTCTCCAAAAAAATGACTCTGTTATCCCTAAAGTAACCTAATCTTGTAATCGCTATTAACGGATCAAAAAATCATAAATTAATGACTTAGTACAATTAAAAGTTAATTAAATTTTAATATCACCCCAACAAAATATTTTATAAAATAAAAATAAAATGTGTCTACAAAATTTACATAATATAAAATATAAAGATTTATAAAGTCTTCTCGTCTTTTAATAAAATTTTAGCTTTTTAACTAAAATATAAAATTCTACTATAAATTTAAATGAAACAGATTATACTCCATCCAATCATTCATTCCAGCGTCCAATTAAAAGACCAATGATTATGCTATCTTTGCACAGTTAGATACAGTTACTTTAAAAGCTATTGGACTTCAATGATACTAAAGCTACGAATATTCAGATTTTATAAATGTTGCATTTCTTTCATTTTTATTTTCTACAAATTAATTGAACACAGACGGGGTTCGATTATTAGATGTTTATAATCGAGTAATTCTACCTATAAATTCACAAATTCGAATTTTAATAACTGGCGCCGATGTAATTCATTCATAAACAGATCTAGCCCTAGGAGTAAAAGTTGTTGGAACCCCTGGGCGATTAAATTAAACCAATTTTTTTATAAACCGGCCAGGCTTATTTTATGGTCAGTGTTCTGAAATTTGTGGCGCTAATCATAGTTTTATGCCAATTGTAATTGAAAGTATTTCTGTTAATTATTTTATTAAATGAATTACTAACAGAATTAGGTCATCATTAGATAACTGAAAGCAAGCATTGGTCTCTTAAACCACTTTATAGTAAATTAGCAATTACTTCTAATGAAAAAAAAAAATTAGTTAAAGTTATAACATTAGTTTGTCAAACTAAAATTATTAAAATATTTAATATTTTTTAATCCCACAATATCTCCTATATGTTGATTAATTTTATTTATTACATTTTCAATTACATTTATTTTATTTAGAATAATAAATTATTATTCAGTAATTCCTAATTCACCTAAATCTAAAATTTCTAGCAAGGTTATTATTAATTCCATCAACTTATTGATTATTACCTTCACGTTATCACATTTTTTAAAACTCAATTTTAATAACACTCCACAGAGAGTTTAAAATATTATTAAGAGCATTGGGCCATTCAGAGTCAACCTTTATCTTCTTTCGTTTCATAGGGCTATTCGCGTACATTTGTACAAGAACTAGCCATTTAACATTAACATTAATATTAGCTTTACCCTTATGATTATGTTTTATATTATATGGATGGATTAATCATACACAACATATATTTGCACATTTAGTACCACAAGGTACTCCAGCAATTCATATGCCTTTTACCGTCCCTTCCCTTTTATAGATTATAATTTCATTACTAATTACACTGTCCAACAAATGAAGACTTTTTGAATGGAACAGAATAGCGACCCCCTAATTCTGAAAGGGTATGTGGAGTAGATCATTTTTGTAGAACAAACTTATGGTCCAGCACGTCTGAGTTTTTTTTTACAGTGGGTCAAAGTTTTCATTTTTTGGTCGAAGGGAGCATTATACTATATGAAAAAAATGTTGTAAGTTAATGTCTGAGAGAATTCTTATGGTCAGAATTGTATGAGGATTATTTTTGTGAAAGATCTTAATCCTCTAACTGGTCTCTTTATGGGTCAATTTGACCCTTCGAGAAAATCAATAAATATCCTTTAAAAAAGGACATTTAAGGATTAAAACATTCTACGAAAGTGTTTGGCGGAAAATTTCAGTGTGGGTCACAAAAGACACCATTGTTGTAAATAAAGCTCTTTACGATTAATTGGCAAAATTACACGCCAACTTCTATAAAAAAATTATAATTTTGTTTTAATAGTGGTTTATTATAGTATGTACATATTTATTTTTTTGCTTCAGCAGTAGTATGACAACGGATTAAAGATTAAACTTAATATGCTTTCCTGTATTTAGCTTGACGTGAATGTTCCGAGCTGTCAAGGTTTCTGTACAAGCCCAATACGTATTCAGCAAGCTTTACACTTTGGGATTTCCCTTTGAATCTTTCTTCCAATACCTTTATATCCAGATGAAACCTTTCACCGTGTTCATCTGAAACCGCTCCAAGGTTTTCTTTAAACAAATTGAGATGAGAGCGCAGAAAATGCAGCTTTAGTGACATCTTAACGCCAATATTGTTAAAACCGATTAGCATGCTTTCAATATTTTCTGCATAGTTTTGTGCTTTTGAGTTTCCAAGGAATTCTGATATAACCAGCTGCATAAAGTCAAATGCTGTCTTTTGCATATCCGAAAGATGTATAGAAGGTGTATAATGATTGTTCACCTACAATTAGGACAGTAGAAAGATGGGTTGCTGAATTTAAACGTGGTCGTACAAGCCTTGAAGACGATCCACGTGAAGGACGTCCAAAAGCGCATCAACACCAGACGTGCTGGACCATAAGTTTGTTCTACAAAAATTATCTAATCAACATACTCTTTCAGAATTATAGGGTCGCTATTCTGTTCCAAAAATGCTGTTGGACAGTGTTATTGTCCAAATTGCTTTATTAGTTCTTGAATCAGCAGTTGCTATAATTCAATCTTATTATTTATTATTTTTGTATTTGCAGTTTTATGAACTCTTTTATCTAGAGAATTAAATTAATGTCAACACATGATAATCATCAATTTCATTTAGTAGATTATAGCCCATGACCTTTAACGGGGGCTATTGGAGCAATAACATCAGTTTCAGGGTTAGTCAACTGATTCCATCAATATGATATTTCATTATTTCTATTAGGAAATATTATTACTATTTTAACAGTTTATCAATGATGCCGGGATGTATCACGAGAAGGGACATTCCAAGGACTACACACACTACCAATAACATTTGGATTACGATGTGGTATAATTTTATTTATTTTATCAGACATTTTATTCTTTGTCTCATTTTTTGAGCGTTCTTTCATAGAAGTTTATCCCCAGCTATTGAATTAGGGGCTTCATGGCCCCCTGCAGGGATTTAGCACTTTAATCCATTCCAAATTCCACTTTTAAGTACAGCAATTCTATTAACTTCAGGGGTGACAGTGACTTGAGAACACCATAGTTTAATAGATAATAATAATATTCACAAGCCACACAAGCCTTATTTTTTACAGTTCTTTTAGGAATTTATTTTTCTATTCTTCAAGCATATTGATATATTGAAGCACCATTCACAATTGCCGACTCAGTTTATGGGTCAACTTTTTATATAGCAACAGGATTCCATGGCCTTCGTGTATTAATTGGAACAACATTTTTATTAATTTGTTTAATACGATACTTAAACAATCACTTTTCTAAAATGCATCATTTTTGACTTGAAGCAGCAGCTTGATATTGGCATTTTATTGATATTGTTTGATTATTTTTGTATGTATCCATATATTGATGAGGGGGGTAATTTATTAATTTAGTATTTTTATAATATACATATATAAGTATATTTGACTTCGAATCATAAAGCCTACACATCAGTAGTACAGATATTATTTTCAATGATATCAATAGCATTAATATTAGGGTTAATTACAAATATTGTAATAATTTTAGCTTCTATTCTATTTAAAAAAGCACTAACAGTTCGAGAAAAATGTTTGAATGCGGGTTTGATCCAAAATCATCTTCTCGACTTCCTTTTTCTTTACGATTTTTCCTTATTAAAATTATTTTTTTTAATTTTTGATGTAGAAATTGCTTTAATTCTTCCAATAATTATTATTATTAAAACATCAGATATTATAATATAATCCACTACCTCAATTATTTTTATTATTATTTTAATTATTGGACTATACCATGAATGAAATCAAGGAATATTAAATAAATCAAATTAAATTAGTACATATGTATGTCGTTAAAATAAACTGCACAAGTCTTGTTGTAGAATTTCGTACATCAGTCGCTAGAAATTTGCAGGCGCATTCTTTAATCCGAATGGCATCCAGACAAACTTGTACAATCCGGGAGGTGTAATAAATGCTGTCTTTTCCCTATCTTCCGCCTTTATCAAAATTTGGTCTAGCGTTGTGAAGTAATGAGCACTCCCCACACTTGCCATCTAATGTAATTTCGTTCAATTTCCTGTAATCTACTACTAATATATATTTCTTCTTGCCTGTTAAAGGACTGGAATACCTTCATTTACTTTTCCTTATTATTCCTTGTTCGGCCATTTATTTGATTTTTATCCTTCTTTATATAATAATTTATTGAACCTTCTTAAAACTTTAATTATATTCCTCAGTATTTAAGTGACTTAATTGAATCGGTTCTATTTTATTATCTGTTTTTTCTATTGTACATACTTCTTCAAAGTCCAAAGTATTATTTAAAAATTGGGACTCCATCTCATTTAGTGTTATTCTTCTTTCTTCTATATTTATTATCGCATTAAGTGGACTCAAAATATACCTATTATAAAGTCATAATTCCGTCCTTTTAGTGGCGTGACTTTCAATCGAACCCGTGCATTGTCGGATAATTTAAATTCGCCCGGTGCTACCGTATGTATTTCACATTTGATTGTATCTTTACTTGCCAATGTACAGAATATTATTGGGCGTTTCAATTTAATTTGTGGAAAATCATTTCTTTCGCTACTAATTCGGCTAAAGCTAGCTCCTGTATCAATTAAAGCAATGTATTTTTTATTATTAATAATTAGTTACATTTTTGGTAGGCATTCCCAGGCGGCTTCGTAAAAAAACAGTGTTGTTAATTTCTTCCCCATGACTCATTTCAGGTCCTTCTGGGGTTTGCCTATCAACGTTGAAGCGATTTTGGCTAAACTGCTGACTTGGGTTTCCTGCCCTTTGAGGATTATCTGAATATCTTTCAATGTTATCAATTTCCATAGGTTCGACCTGCCCTTGCCAAGGTTGATTCCAGCGATATTGGCCTGAATATTGCCTAGGGCTTCCTGGCGTATGATCTTTACCATTTTGGAGATAGTTCCTATTATTGATAAAATTATTTTATACCTGCCCTGATGTAAAAGCTCTTCTAAATTGACCGGAGTTATTAGAATGATTTTAATGGACGTTATTCCGATTATTCTGATTCCATTGAGGAAAGTTACGAAATCTCCTACCAGTATCCTGGTTTGTATAATTTCGTGGCTTTTCCTGTGACTTTTTCCTTTCTATACTTTTTAAACTCTGGTCTTATACAACTGCCTTCGTATCTCCTTCTCGTCATCAGTTCTAGAATTTTGTCTAAATCCTGTCATAAATTTTATCTAAAAGTGTTCCTTGCGTCATCTCTTTTATTACATTTCTCAATTCTATACAACTATTATCTTCATAAGAGTAATAAACAATTAGTTCGTCACTTTTGCATTCAATGTTTTGGATATCTAGAGCTAATTTACATACGGTATTTGCTCGCAAATTTGAAATTCTTCGGTAGATGTGGGGCGATAGCGTAGTTTTAACATTGATTTAATCAATGTTTATCACTGTATTTTTCGCTTCTCCCTGCATGTTGGTATTATATATAGCACGAACTGCTTCCTTTCTTGTCTGCTCGTCCTGCGTTGTCGACAGTAAATAGTCTACTCCTTTGAAAAATTAATTTACTGTAATTTCTCCGGTTCCAGTAAAAGTAGGCATATGTCTGATGTTTCGTAAGATTGTTGTAGGTGTAAATATGCATTTCTCAACTGCTCTAGCTGCTGCTCTCTCCTTGCCAGTTGATCCACTAAATCTACTGGGATAACATCTGCTTGAGTTTGTTCCATCCTTCTGGCGTCAAATATAAGTTGCCTCCGTAGTCTAATGATTGTATTCTTATTTTAATGTTGTGGCTAAAGTAGGTTAGAAACACTTCACAATGCTCTTTAATTTGTATGATATTATACCTTGGAGGGTCTAGTCAACGTCTTACCGTTGGCTACGGAATCGCAAGATTTATTTGGGTGTTATTATTTATTTAATTTTTTTTTCACGTACCTTTCGTATCACTGAATCCATACTTATTATTTTGAAAGGATCCTACCGACTGCGCCAATTAACTTAAAACGAAGCTTATTGCTAAATTACAAAGTTACTTATTTTGTAATTTTACTCTAACATAATAAATTATAAAATTTTTTATTTTGTAATTTTACTTTAACACAATAAAAATGCTTAGCAGATAGTTTGTATTAAGTGTCCGCAATATTGCTCAATAGTATTGGAATTTCGTCTGTATTTAATTTTGGTTTATTTCTTTTGGCCCTATTTATAGTCAAACTGACGGAAGTGGTATTTTGTTACATTGCTTGTTTATTTTATTTATGAACTGATCATATTTGTCGAGTTCATGGTCTGGTGCACTTGCATAAGTACTTGCATAAGTACTTGCATATGTAACTCGCGCTGTCAACTGATTTTCATATTTATTTTCTTACTCAATTTCGCTTAGAAACAGACGCAACACTTCAGCTTTCTACGAAATAACAACGTAAATTTAAAGATTAACCAAAATAAATGCTCAGCGTTATAGTTTTTCAACCTTTCACAATAAATATATGAGTGTTGTCAAATAAAATTGCGTTTTTCGCTTTTCGAGCTAAGTCACAAATGACACGCAAAATTTAAGCTTTTTATCTGGATAAGCCTTACTAATAAGGGAATTAAAGAGGGCAAAGAATGTAGAAGAGTTGGCAATAAAACGCCTATTATTGCAACTCAAGGAAAAGAAAATAAGACTTTTGCGTCAAAGTGCGGCACGAAAATAGAATGTGATTATTTTAATTTATTTTAATAAATATTCAATTTTTTTTTATTTTTGTTGTTAAGTTAAAGCTTTTAAATTAATTTAATACAGTGAGGTATGCAATTTTTTATGTGAATACTTTATTTTAATTGTTATATCAATTATTCTTAGTTTATTAAATTTAAGTATGTGAAAACATCTTTTTTTAAACTTGAATGTCAATTATTTTTAGTTCTTTAATTTAAGTATGTAAATATTCGAATAACTTATATCCTTGAATCTGTGAATTTGGAGATGTTAAATGAATTTTAGAATCTGAAATATGTGATTTATTATGAACTGCACAATTTTCTAATTTTAACTAAATATTTAATGAAATAAACTTATCATGTTAAATAAATTTTATTTATGTAAAAACATGCATATATTTTCTTATTTTTGTAAGGAACATGAACACTTTCAAAGAGAGTTTCTGATATCAGTGAGAATGCGCTGACCTGCTACCAAGTAGATAGAGTTTCCTTCGGTAGTTGCGTTTCATCGATTGCATTCCTCTCAGGTTCATTTACAGTTGCTTCAGAACTAGTAGAATCAAAGTCACTTTTATAGTATATTTATTCTTGCAATAGTATTGCGGCATTGGGAATGGACTTCATTAAATGTGCTCCTATTCGACCCTATCTCTGGTGTTCTGAATGGTGCTATGAGCCATGGCTTCGAAGGATACCCAGCATCTCTTAAAAAGCATTTCATGAAATATATACTTTTAACTATTTTTGTATATATGAACCTTTTTTTGCATGAAATCTTGCTCCATTTTCGATCGTAAGATACTCACGTTTCATATAAACGAGTCGTGAATTGCTCCCGGGTACGTAGTATCTATAGAACGTATTTTAAATTTACTACCACAAGCTTATAATAATAAATAAGTTTCAGGTGTATATGTACATATATACCTTTAAAAAGTAATTGAAAAAGCTTACAAATATAACATTGATGTTGCATGCACCTTTCCTATTATAATATGTGTAAATGTTTGTTTGTTGATGGAGAAATAATATTGGCATATGTTCTATCTATACACCCTACGACACCTGGTATCTATAATTAATGTAAAAATCCAAATATCCAATTTCTGTATTGAGTTTGGCAAAGCATTGATTAGCACGTCCAATAAATATGTAAACGCTTCTTTGTTTACTCTATAATATCGTTTAAACCTGCAAGTAGTCAATTGTTTGCAAAAATTCACAAATAAATTGCATTACACTTACAAAGCTGGTAACTCCAATGGATAAGAACTGTCTCCCAAGTGTCTCCTAGTTACCCGTTAATCTGCATTGTCTCTTTCCTCGCACAAAAGTCGCATTACTATACAGTTCATGTTACCTTAGTGTGTATTTTTATACACGAGTGCAGTATTTCTATGCCGGTTAAGTTTTTTAGCTGTTTCTTTATATTTTAAGCCACCTTCACGCAATCCAAGTATTTGTCCCTGTTCATATTGGGATAGGCTTATTCCAAGCGGCATTTTGAACTAAAAACCAAAATTTTTGAACACAATTTAGCCATATTTGGCAATTTTTTACAAACGGTTAATTTCACAACTTGTTTTTTTTGTAATAACAATGCTAAAATTGCTTTCCCAATGGCGAACGATTATCTAATGATAAAGTGCACATATAATTACTTACTATGAAATATTATAGGCGCACTTACATTTTGCAAATAATGGAATAAACAATGGGGTGATATATAAAGCTGTTATGTCCAAGATAGTAAAAAAATACAAAAGTGACAAATAAAGCAAAGAGAGAAAAAACGCTTATGCACATATATATATTTGCGTGAGGTACATACATACCAAAATTCTTAGAATTACTAGCGAATTTGATTACGCCATGTCTGTCTGCCCATCCGTCCGTCGGTCAGTTGGATAACTCGAGAAAATATTGAGCTATCTCAACGAAACGTGGTAACGTGTAGCCCTGGGCCCAAGGTACTTTGGTAGTGCGAATGGATACATGGGATTGGGTGACTTTATATGAAAAACTTATGTGTCCGAAACTTCTTTACCAAACTCTACCAAATTTGACACGTGTTGAAAATTTCGAAAATTTTTAAAATCGGACAAAAACCACGGTCACCTCTCATATAACGGTAGTTTTCTAGATATACTAAGAGACGATATATTTAAGTTCACATTAAAGGCAATTCGCTCAAATTTAATATGAAGGAGGGGGCTTGCACCGCCCACTTTAGGGCAAATAAGTATGTCTCTTAAATCATAGTACCAAACTGTACCAAATTTGGTATCTACATATACCGCATTTCAAATCAAAAACCCACACCCACTTCTCGTATAATGGTAATTTTCAAAAAATATTAAAAACGCGATATAATAGTCAGTATTAAAGGCAATTCGCTCCAATTTAATACAAAGAAGAGGGATGCACTAGCAAATATATTAGATCAAAAAAAAAATAAAAACGGGCGTGGGGCCGGCCACATCTCCGAAACCATCCTACTACAGTCTACCAAACTTAAGAGACATATTAAATTTAATATCAGTAAGCAAAATTTCAAATATTGTATAAATGCGACCAAAACTACGTCCACCTCTCATATAACGGTAATTTTCAAAAATGGAAAAACGCGGTATTTAAATAACTTTTAAAGAGAATTTGATTAAAATTAATATGAAGAATACACGGAATACAAAAAATCGGTAATAGGCGTCGCACGAAATCACAATTTAGAAAACTATAGAAATCAGACTAAACCCACACTCACCCCTCATATAACGGTAATTTACAACGAATTTCCGTAACTATAATATAAAATATATAATATTAACTTTGAAATAAAACCTATACCGGGTATTTAAGGTTCGGTTGAATCCCATCTTAGACTCTTCCATAATTTTCACACCCGAGCGCAGTGGCGGATTTATAACTTTATTCCCTTAACGGTTTTTTGCAACAGCATAAAGCAACCCTGATAGATATAGACATAGGCACGCTTTGCATTTCAACTGAGTAAGAAAGCTTTTAAAAATTATATAATCCGCGATATTTTTAGTAATGACATTTGTATTCAGAACGTCATAATTTTTGGGGATTTAAATCTATGCCTAAAGTCTACTGAGAATAGAATAGAAAAGTTTTTTAAGGAAATCAGTGTTAGATTACTGTGAGGTCTAGCATGTTCTATTACACCTGCAGGGATGCAAATTGACTTGGTGTTTTAAAATTTGGATGGTAATATGGTTGAAACAATCAATTGTAAAACGGTTCACAGTTATTACGATAGTTTTTGCATTTCTGTGTTTGACTAAATTCCTCTATTTTAATTTTAAGAACAGCATTAGTAAATTTTATATATGTATACTTATACTTTAGAAGAAAGGTATAATTACACTGTCCGACAAATGAATATACTTTTGAAGCGACCTAGTAGAGATTGTTCATCTGGCCGAATAGTATGCGAAACCACGTTCAAATTATTTCTTACACCCCCAAAATCTTTTTTTTAAGTCAAAAAACCGTTATTTTAGTTTTTTCGTCTTAAAAATTCATAAAAAAAAATTTTTCAATCGAATTGAAAATACTCAACAGGTTTGGATAGGTGAATGTTTACACTTTCGAAATATATATGTATGAGGAGATAACTTTCAAAACATAATTTGCCCTTCAGATAAGGAACCGAGAAAAATGGACTTTTTTTTTTTTTGTGACCAATTGAGTAAACTTTTTGTTGATTATTTTGTGCAGAAAGAGGAAGTGGATTCTACTGAATGATATTATTATGCTGTCATAAATAAATTTGGCTTGTATATTAATATTTCAACGATTAAAAATGGACAAAACACGTTTTGCATGAGCCTTGTGGACAAAACGTGTTTTGAACTGAAAACACGTTAAAAAGTAGCAGTCAAAATGTGTTTTGTCCATGCAATATTAAGTGGTATTTCAAGTATGAATTAATTTAATAAACAATTAATGGGTACTAAAACAAATAATAATGTTGGGCAATGTTTTATTTTAGCTTCACAAGTAGTGGTATCTTAAATTCTAACACACTGTTCTTCATCCAGGCAATCACATTCATTCTCTTCCTTTATTTCCTCCGCAACCGTTGGAGCACTGAAAAGGAGTTCTTTGTACCAATTGTAGCGGTTGACGTCTAGCTCTTGCTAGTTTCCAAAGACGGCCTGCAGTAATTTGTCAACATCTTTCTTCTTTTCATCAGTTAAGAATGGTTCCATTCTGTGTAACATATTATTGGTGAATGACTTCTTATTGAGACTTTGATAGGATTCATCTCCCTCGTAGATAAAGTTTTCCATTGCTCTAACTCTGACAGACCGATTACCATGGACCTCGCTGACTTTGAAAAAGATCCTCTTCATATTGCTTATATTTTTTAGGTCCTTGTAGAACTTCTTTAAATCTTTGGTGTCTTTGAGTTCCCAGTCCTGTCCTAATATGTACAATTGTCCCAGGTTTTTGTAAATTTCCAGGTGTTCCTCTTTTACAATAATAGTCGGCCTATTTCTCAACACTTTTTCGGCTCTGCCAAAGACCCTGTCCGCTGGAAGAAATGAGTGCCCACCGGTGGGAAAGTGCATATGAATTTCTTTAAGCGGTGATGTTGTTTGAGTGTGCATGAATAACATAATAGTACGAACTACAATATTATTCTTGTTTTGGGAGACGCATCCATCACTGAACAGTCTTAAAATTCGGCATTGAAAGTCAGTGTTCATAAGGAAATGTAACAAAGCAGATGATATTTCCATACTTCCCTTTCCGGCTTGTTCCTCTGACCAGCAGTAAAATTTTGGGTTCAATCCTTTCAAATCCACTATATAGAAGCTGCAAAATCCGATTTGTCTTAAATAGTATGCCTCCTGCACAGGTGTTTTTGGCAGAGGTTGGATCTGTTGTAAGTCAAAACAGTAGCTGGCAGAATCATCTATGTCCTGTCTCATTAGCTGATAAAATGCATTCGCTCTCTTCCTGTGAATTCTTTTTTCCTATAATAAAGTCATTTCTTTCCTTTAACCCTATAGGAAATGATTTTATTTTGTGTTGTAGTATTGTGCAATAGCTATACACGTCGGTAGCTGGCGATTTGAAACCAATATTGCAGTTATTGACAAAAATTATTCTGAACATTGATAGTTTCACTTTTGATTCATCCGTGGTATTCTCGTTGTACATTTTATCTAATTTTTTTATGTTCAGGCCAGCCATCAAATAGATTCTTTTAGACTCATTTCTTCCATAGTGGCTCTCAGTTCCTCGAAGTTTACCGATACAAATTTTCACGCTTTCTTTCTGTTCCCGGCTTAAATGGCTTTTCCTCTGGATCAATGATGAAATTATAACATCCTGTGCAAGTTTCTCGGGAACCGAACACAAGCTTTTTCGAACTTTTGCGACTTGATTTGGTATGACTTTTGAGCAACGAAAGGCTGTCGTGTTGTGAGCATAAGGGTTCATCACATTACTATTGTGGAGTCGTGAATACTTCGCCGTTTAAGCTGGAACTCGTTTTCCACCAGTAACACGTCTCTTACGGCTTCCACTATTTCTTTCCTGCACTTCGACAGTATCCGTTTCGTCGAGATCTTCCATTTTAAAACTCAAACAAAAGATAACCTCAACTCGTAACGGAAAAATTAAATGTCAATTTTATGACTGATTCATTCAAAATGTGTTTTGTCAAAATGTCAAAATGGCGTCTGCTCGACTGCGATTGGTTGTTTGGACAAAACATTTTTTGACCGATTCCTGGCAGGGGACAGAACACGTTTTGTTTTTACCACCACTTTTACTCGAAGGAAATACATAGAAATAGACACGTTTTAGCGAACTTTTCTTTTACAAATCAAGCGGCCCATAAACTAGAAGAAGATGGCATTCTTAACATTTTTTTTTGTGACATATCACGTTTTGAGAGTTACCTCCTCATATAGTGTTTTGTTAATTTGAAAAGATTATGACGTGTTTTTTACGCTAGAAGTTGAATTTTCCGCCCAATTTGACTGTTTTTTCGATTTTGACGTCATTTTTTCGGCACTAATTCGAAATGAATGATCATTTTTGGTTATATATCATCGACAGGCTATCACTACTTAAAGATACCAATTAACCAAAAGGACTTCATGCTGATTGTAAGGACATTGTTCGATTTTCTAATAACAAATAGTCGTTTCTGTCGGTTTTTTTTTTATAAATTTTTTAAGACGAAAAAACTAAAAAAAAACGGTTTTTGACTTTAAAAAACCATTTTGGGGGTGTTAGAAATATTTTGAACGTGGTTTCGTGTACTATTCGACCTGATGAACAATCTCTACTAGGTTGCTTCAAAAGTACAAAATCTCTGTCGGACAGTGTTATAAGTATTTATACTTCACAAGTATAGTGGGAAATTGTTTAATATAATAAAGTATAAATATGTACAATTAAAAAAAATATTTTAATTATAATATTTTAATATAGCGAATAGAATAATACTTTCTTAAGTATATATGTAACTGTGCGTAAACACATACATACATTAAAAGCTTACCAATTTATTTTAGTTTTTATTTAAATAAAAAAAGTCATTTATTATTTATTATTTATTTATTAAGGGTAAACACGCTATAATATACTATATGTATCACTCAACTTACAGAATATGGCATACGCTAGATTAGCTTTTAATTTTTTTCCGTAAGAGTTGAACTTATAATCAGGAACATTGTACATAAAGTAAGGATACAAAAACTGCTATAAAAACCCCTTATGAGACGAAAAAAAGATAAAAAAACAGTAATAAACTCAAGTTGCAAACGAACTTTGCAACACAAGAGTGGTTCAAGCAAGTTGCAGAAGATCTAGTATTAATTGGTTGTTAGAATAACTACATTTCTGATAAAAACTTATCAGAGTCTTTTTGAATTCGTGATGCTATCATTTCTACATCGTTTTCAACGTGTAACATCATTCTCAAGATCTTATTTTGCCGTATTTGTAATCTGTTTATATGTGTTTTTGCACAATTACCCTATACAGGACATGCATACAAAATGATAGACTGGAAAATTACTTTACAAATAACTAGAATACAACATTCTAACCGCGGTATTATATCTGCCGTTTATATGGTGAATGTGGTCACGAAATATTAACCTTTCGTCGTGTAACAAGCCTAAGTATTTAACGGTATTTGACCAAATTATATCATGCCAATTAATATTGAGATATATACTTTGAGATAGCCTGCGTTTTACCAGCATTAAGTTTTATTTTCCATTTTTGAAAATAACTAGCGACATGATCCATTGCATTTTATATTTGAAAAACCTTTGTAAGAGGTAGGAAATTTTAAATCTACGAGCTTAGATATTAGCCCATTATGCCAAACGGAGTCAAATGCCTTTTCAACATCACAACTCTTAATCTTAAAGACTACTACACTTCTAAATCCAAACTATACATCAGGCAACATATCATCGATATCAATATTTGACGGTGCAGATTTTGGTAGTGTAGGTATGTTTAGCTGAATAGGAAATAGTAATAGGAAATAACGTTATAAATTCACTGATGATATTACTCCAAGCATTTGCTCATAAACATCCCCCAGTAACGATGCTTGCAATTGAAATCCCCGCAATATATCACATTTTCTTTTAAATTAAATAATAGTCTTAAATTCTTTTTATAAAGTTTACGGAAATCATTTGAGGGGGAACCACCGAGAAAATATATACTAAATATCTTAATTGTATTATTACTTTAAACCACAATTTGAACTCCTGCGCTTTCAATTAGTTTAGTTTTAATATTTTCTAATTCATAGTAATTAACTGTGTTCTAGATTAAGATGGCAACCCCACCTCCTACAGAGATTACTCTGTCACTACGTACACAAGAGTAAAGTGGATGACATAATTTGTCCGTACTTTTGAGCCATATTTCTCTAAGCTAACAAACGTCGATATCGTTTCGACAAAGAAAATCAAAAAGTTCGTAGTACTTATTACGAACACTTCTACAGTTCCAAAAATTATAGATAATTGAGTCATCACTTATTATCAGAGCACAAATACTTTATAGCTAGTTGAGTTATAACATTGAATTGTTGGTCTTTACTAGTGCACGTTTTAAGCTTAGCAAAAATTTCGAACGTAAGTTGAGTGACAGAGTGACAGAGCGCCAGCCTTTTGTAGTTGTTTTAGGAGTCGGCAGCCTTTGGTTCAGCTCTGAACGTTGCGCAAATAGCTTCGGGAACTGCTCATCTTTAGACTGCAATTCAAACTGCGCTGGAGTATGTGGTGGAGCATGCGCCGATGTCTTCTTGCTAAACCAATGTTTGATCTACATATATGAAGCGCGATTTGAACAACTCGGATCAGTAGGTTTGTGACTATTGTTGCAGTTAGCGCAGTACACTTTTTCAACGGTTTTGTGTTTACCGGCACAATTTGAACACTTTGATTTAACGAATTTTACCAGCTGTTTTGAAGAGGAATTGATTTCCGGTGAAACTCATAATAAGTGTATTCACTTCAAAATAATGACTTTTAGCTATTATTTTTCAATTAGGAATGTTTGGGAATATCTTTTTAGAAGATTTTCCATTAGTAAGAATTTTATGTTTTATTATATACTCTGCATATCTTTCATATCTATAACAGCATCTCTAATAAATCAAAACGTTTGAATTCATTTATTTCAAGGCAGTAGAAAAACACAAGCGTCAATAATTATCCAAACTTTTATAGTTGAATCGAAAGCGAATTCATATAAGGTGTTGGGGAGCTAGCAGCTGAGTAAATTCGCTTGCTGGACTAAATGTCAAAACTTTGTGATTGTTGTAATTCCCTCCGATTCTCACTGCCATTGTGCGCACAATTTATTAGTTTGCATTTTTATTGTTGTACGCTCAACACCACTTGGTATGAATTCGCCTTGGTTGAATCATGAACGTAAGAAATGTAAGTATGTGCTGGCGAACAAAATGGAGAAAATCATTTTTAGACTAAATTGACAATAACTTTCTGCAGACAACTTCTCTTTCACCAATTAATCGAATTTAAAATGAGTATTAATTGCTTTTACTCAATTAAAGCAATAAATATTTAATAAACAAGAAATTATTGAAATGATGGAAACGATGTAATCGGTGCTAAATTTTAGACGGGCTATCAAGTAATTACTTTAAATACAACTCAGAGCTATGGTGATGCTGAGCCAGAAAAGTGAAACAAAATTCAATCAAATGATTGAAATGGTTCCTATATTCAGACATGTTTTTGATAATAAATAAATATATGTATATACATACATGAAGTAATATATATTTGAAAATAACTAAACTAGATAACACAAAACACAACATAAAATGAATCTTCAATATGTATTCAACTAAATAAATTAACACCATAAAAATCAAAACTTTTCATTTACGTAAAGAGATATAAAAAGAGTCAATATATATATAAAATACAGATAAAAAAGAGACAATTTCACTGAAATATGTGATAATATTACTATTATAATTAATGTATTATTAATAAATTAATAATCTTTAAAGCATATGAATTTAGGGAAAATAATTAATATTTTTAAAACATGGAAATAAAACCATTGGAATGGTTTTTTTTTAAACAATATTTGTAAGTGTTGGTTTTAAGTGAATACAATTAAAACAGAAAGATTAACTTTTTCACAAGGCTAAAAATTAATAATTGTACGTAAAATTTTATAATTTTGTTAAAACCGCACACCATCCATCATAAAAATTTTTAACGCACTGATTTAGCCAGTTATTATTAGCAGGGACGTGTTTGGGATCTGGCCATTTTACATGCCAGCTGTTCGTCGAGGGATTCATTTGACTTTGTTGTCAACCCAAACACAAGACAACCCCCTCGGCTCTCATCTGAAAATGAGAGAGTTTCGTATCATGCCGTCTTCGACATAGATAACTACATACGAAACTCTTTGCTTCGTGAGAGCGCTTTCCCAACGTGCATTTTTTATAACATTTTCCAATAGTGCCACTTTGGAAAAAATTAAATTTGGAAATTTTTAAAATATTTTTAGAAGATTTTGCAGCTTCCGCACTACCGTTGAAATTAAATAAATGAAATATCCAATACAAAATAAAACTGACTAGTAGGAATTAATAAGGGTTTGTAAAAATATTCGGAAAATATGAAATCAACATTATAACGTTAAAATATCAAAGAAATTTAACAGTTTTCCAGAACCTATAATTCCTATATAAAAGTTTATGTATTTACATATGTATATAACATAAAATAAAACGACAAGTTTTTGTTTTACAGCACTATGTGCTTCTGTTGAGCTTTATTTCAAACTGAGGACTTAATTCTATTGTTCATCATTATAAGCTAAGCTCAAGCCCGATAAATGCCTAGTCATCAAAATTAGGTTTGCGCGTGTTTCGCTCACCTGTGTAATAATTGAGAGAGCGGATGCGCGTGTAGCGCATTCCATTAAGCCAAAGGTGCAATATGAGTCTTAAGTCAAGGTAAGTGCACGTACAATGCAGTTGGACGTTAGTCGAAATAAATTGTAAGTTGATTCTTAAGTATGCAGACATTGTTGTCAGCGAAATAGTGTGGGAATGGAATTTATGTTGTGTTAACTACTCCCTCCGAAATTCCAATCGTCCGCGATTGGTCCTTAAAAGTATGGTATGTCGTTAAGACTGTTATGCCTTACAACTTTCCTTGTCGGCATATGAATCGTGTCCGCGTTTTGAATAGTGGTTTGGGCCGTTTTGCGTGTCCGAAATTTAAAAGCTATAATTATGATTACAACAAAGACTAAAATACCGATATGAGTTAGCATAAATTTTAGAGATAGTACTTCTTCGTACTCGGATCGAGAATTTGAATGTTGAGTTAATGCTGGCAATGGTCTCAGGCTTTGAGCTTCTACGGCAATAAAGTTTAAATTGTTAATTCTTATTGTTTCATTACAAAATTTTAGTAAAAAGGATCCATTTATATTTCTCGTTACATTATTACTTAAAGTTAAAATCCCTTGAAAGTTATTTAGTAAAATTAATCCTTCTTTTAGTTCTTCAATGTTTCTGACATGCTCAGTATTTGTAATAATATAATCATAAGGTTTGTTTGCAATCAAATTTTTAATACAATTTTCATTTGTAAATCTTCAATTTGATCTTGTTTGCATATTTTTACATTATTGGTTTCTTTACAATCGTTTGCTATTCCATAATATTTTTCATTACATTTCAAAACGTTTTCAAATTTTAATTTCAAAACTGTTCCATTTTTGCTTATTGGTTTTATTAAAATACAGTTACAGATTTCATTCCCTGTTTTTGGTACTTTTATTGCACAAATTAGTAAATATTGTTTCATAGGCGATTTGAATATTTGCGAAGTTTAATGATTCTTCTAAAGAATTAAACGGCATGTTTTCTTTAATAAATATGTCATTTATCTTGTGAGCCTCTTCATTCGATATTATGAAACTGTTTATTATGTTTGCTTTGGTAAGATGTATTGCTCTGTTAATATTTTCAATTTCTTCTTTTATTATATCAATTTTAAATTTGTACTGGAGTATAAGTGAGGTTCGAAATTCATTGCTATTTTGTAGTGTTTTTAATACGCTGTTGCTTACTTGGGTAATATTTTTAATTCTTTCAAAAACATTTCTATTAATTACTAGCTGTTGATTATTGTTTTCTATGATTTCTTCGAATTTACTATTGATCGCTACAAGGTCATCATGGTCGGGATTACCAGCAACCCATTTCCACGCTGATCCTATAAAATTTAATGACCGCTTTAATCTATTCTTTGGTGTTATATTATTGATAATAATATTAATTATTTTAATTTCTTCTGCAATGAATGGGTGCAAAGGATGGGAAGGTGGGATATTTTTTGTGAAGTGGGTATTTATGTCATCTAGAATTATGGAGTATTCGGTAAGGTTGATGAAGTGAAGGATCCTGTAAGTTCCAGACTGCACTTTCCCATTCTCGATAGTAACGATTTCGGATTGGGAGTAATCGAGTACCTCGACCGAAGCATAGCAAAAGATATGAAGGGTTACGGAAATTAGTAATCTAAAAGAAGATATGATTATATTAGTTTCTTATGCGATCTTTGTGGACTATTTTGGCTGATCCTGTTTTTACTGTGGAATGTCTGTTTTCCTTAACTATTTCTTCTTTGTATCTTTTTGAATGTTTTTTTCCTAATCTTTTATTCTGTTTGACAAAAATTTTGTCTCCTGTTCTATAGTCAATGGTTTCTTTTCTATGTTTGTTATGATATTGCAGGTCCTTTTCCTGTTTTCCTTTTAATTTCTCTAGAACTTTCTTCATAGTTTCTTCTCTATTACTGGATTTTGAGGTAGGTCTACCGAAAAATATGTCAACGGGTTTTTTTCTGTAACAGAGTGAACAGAATGGTTGTATTCGTTTACAGACCATTCCATTAATTCATCGAAATTTTTATCAGGGTGTTCCTGTTTTAGGCATCTCATAATTTCTGATATTGTTGAATGGAACCGTTCTATTTTTCCATTCACTTCGCTTTTATAGGGTGGTGCAGTGAATATTTTCATATTGAATTCATTTTCTAACATGAATTTTATTGTTTTTTCGTTATCGAAAACTATGGCTTTCGGAACGCCAAAGTAAAATATTATTTCTCTTAAGGGTTTTTTTATACTTTCTATACGTTTCCCGTCTATTTTCTTTATAATGGCTAATTTGGAAAATTTGTCAATAGAAGTCAGTACTTTATGTTTATCTGTTGAGAAAATGTCTATATGAATAGTATGGCCTGGATATTCTGGTAGGGGCGTAACTCCTAATTTTGCATTGTTTGGGGACGGTCATATTTATTTTCTTTACAAACTTTGCATAGTTTTGTGATTTTTTTGGTTTTTTTCGACATAGCAGGGAAATAATATTTTTCCAAAATCTGTAACTTGTTTTCTTTTTCATTCCTGTGAGCCCGATTATGTTCCTCAATTACAATTCTATCTTGGACCTCGGTGTTAGTGATATCTTCGACTATTATTTGTGTGAAACGAACTTTGTAATTTTCGAAATGTAGCGGATATATTGATTGAATTTTTAGCATGATGGGCTCTGTTGTCTTTATACCATTGATTACCGAATGGGTTAAGATATTTTTTTAAAAGCGATTTTAGCGATTCTTCACTGTAGGTTGTTTCAGTTATTAGGTGTCTATGGTACGTAGGAAAAACTATTTCGAATTTGTGTGAGCATTTCGAATCTTCTGATATGAAAATTTGGTTTTTGAAGACATTGATTGGTACTTCTACTGAAGGAATTAAATTTTCGGAAGAGCTGTCACTACTGAGAACCGTCATTGAATTTAAACTAAGGATCGGTGGTCGTGAGAGGAGGTCTGCGACGATGTTTGCGCTGCCTGGTTTATAAATGATTTCGTGATTATATTCTTCTAATTGTGCCTTCCATCTTTTCATTTTTGCATTTGTATTTTTGTTGCTGCGAGCAAAGGTCAATGGTTGGTGATCAGTGTAAATCTTAACCTTTTTTGATCCGTATAGGAAGCATTTTAGGGGCTGTAAAGCCCAAATTATTGCCAACATTTCTTTTTCATTGGCGGCAAAAGTTTCGTCTGCTCTACTTAGAGTTCTTGAAAGAAAGGATATTGGTCTGCCGTTTTTGGAGAGTACGGCTCCTAAAGCGTAATTAGAAGCATCCGTGGTTAACTCGAAGGCTTTTCCGAAATCTGGATAGTGAAGTATAACATCATCTGATGTCAAGCAATTTTTCAATTCTTTAAAGGCTTCTAGTTACTTATTGTGCTGTTAAATTTAAAAGTGTCTTTTTAGACTGATTTTTGGAAGCTCTTCCCAATTCTCCTCTCAGTATTTCGGTGAGAGGTTTTGTGATTTTCACATACTCTTTGATAAATCGGCGATAATTTCCGGTCATTCTTTAAAAGGAACGTAAATCGTGGACATTTTTAAGCCGAGGAAAATTTATTATAGCTTCTATCTTTTTTGGTGTAGTGCGAATAACATTTTGGCCAACTATTATATCGAGAAATTGGGTATGGAAGCTCTTCCCAATTCTCCTCTCAGTATTTCGGGGAGGGGGTTTGCGATTTTCCCATACTCTTATACATCGGCGATAATGTCCGGTTATTCCTTAAAAGGAACGTAAATCGTGGACAGTTTTAGGTCGTGGAAAATTTATTATAGCTTCTATCTTTTTTTGTGTAGTGCGAATTCCATTTTGGCCAACTATTATACCGAGGAATTCGATTTCCTCTTTGATAAATTCACATTTATCGAATTGTACTTTTAAATGCGCTTCTTCGAGAGTGTCAAATATAATTTTAAGATTTTTAAAATGCTCTTTACTTTTGCTGAAGATAATTATGTTGTCGACATAAACGTAGCACCGAACGCCGATGTGTTTTCGTAGCACATCATCTAAGGTGCGTTGGAAAATGGCAGGCGCATTTCTTAAGCCGAATGGGAGTCGAGTAAATTCGAATTTCCTATTGGCAATGGAGAAGGTGGTCTTCTGAATATCTGCTTCGTTAAGAACAATCTGATGGAATCCACTCTTAAGATCAATTGTAGAAAAATATTTGTTTGATCCTAGATTAGTTAGAATAGTGGTAATATCTGGAATGGGATATTCAATTTACGATAGTCGACCCATACCGGAGAATTGTAAGGAGATGTTGATGGTCGAATAATGCCATCTTTAAGTAATTCCTCAATTTGCTTGTCTATTTCTTTTTTTAAAGGCATTGGATACGGGTAAGTTTTGGAATATATTGGCCTATAGCTTTTAGTCCTAATTTCGGCTTTAATTTTTTATCTGGTTCGGCAAATAGTGTCGGGCAAGAGTTAAATAGTTGCTTTAATTTTCCGTTATCTTCTGGACTCAGATGATTTAGCCTTAATGTAGTGTGCACAATTGAATTAATTGCTAACTGGTGGATGGGGTATTCGTATTTATTGAGTAATGTAAAATAATTCTCCTTAATAAAAATTATTGCGTTTAAACTTTTCATTGTATCGTTGCCTATTATGGCATCAAAGGTTCTTAAATTGGGCAAAATGTGAAATTTTAATTTACCTATTTCGTCGCCGAAAATACTGATATTACCGTGATGAGTAATTTTGACGGGTCCACCAACACAATTTGCAAAGAGAGGTTTATTGTGAATGGGATTCCTAATATAAGTTGGGCTAATATAATTTTTGTTCGATCCGGTATCTAATAAGAATTTTAGTTCATTGCCGTTTTTCATTTTGAAACGATAGTATGGAATGAGGAGTTTAGTCTAAAAAATGTATGTTGTCGCTAGTGGTTGCTTCGATTTCTTCTTGCTCTTCGTTGTATTCGGGTTGATAGTCCTGCGAGGACTCGTAGATCCGTTACATTTTATTAGGAGTCTGTATTATTTGTGAAGGTGGTCTCTTGTTTGCTTGATTATTACTAGCCTGCGCTAGTCCATTACCAAATGTCTGTGGTTTGTTACTGAATGTGTGTTGCCTGTTATTGAATGTTTGGTTTTGCTGGTACTGAGGCCTGTTCTGGTAGTTTACTTGCCTCGTTTGAAGAGAACGATCAACTTCCATTGGTGTGGGAGGTTTCGGAGGAAGAGATGGTTTGAAGTTTGGTTGCGATGTGACGTAGTGGCGATTTTGTCCGTACTGTTGATATGAACTTGGTCTAGGAGACTGGTTGTGAACATTTGTCAGTTCTGGGTAAAAGGGTCTAGGAGATTGGTTGTGAACGTTTGTAAGTTCTGGGTAAAAGGGTCTAACTTGTGGTTTGTATGAGTATGACCTTGGTTGATTGTGGCTATTAGGTTTAGTATTGGTCGGCAAGCGACTAATACTCGAGGGCCGTGTCAGCTTCACCGACTATCTTGTGTATAATTGTATGTAGGATAGCAAAATATTTTGGGGTGTCCTTATTCTGTCCGTACATTAATAATATTCTATCTACCGATTTCCGCCATGAACTGAATTCTCCGTTTTTTCCCGAAAATTCTCTTAAGCATTTTACCACATCCGGACCTCTTTCGGATGCGTCCACATTTCTACTAAAATCTACAGGATGTTCATCTTCTTCTTCGGTTCGTGGGTGTAGTATGGCCGAAACTGTTTCTGATATTAGCCCTGCTAGTTCTATTTTTTGATTAGGAATGAAAATGGAAGGGATGTTAGAAGGTGAATTGTTAGTACTGGATGAGTGCAGATTTAATCTCGACAATGTCGATGCTATTTGTTCTTCCTGAATCATTTTGATTTACTATCTTTCTTTTAGGTTTGAAGAATGAAAAATATGAACCTTTATTATTTATTTATTTATTAATATTATTTCTTCTAAAGTTCACTACTTGTTTACAAAATTAGATAAGCCTTATTATATTTTTTTATACAATATTATATATATTTTTTTTTTTTTTTTTTTTAGTTACGAATCATTTTAGTGAAGAACGACTTACTTTAATCCTAGCTGCTGCATTATGCCTTTAAATTACTGATGTTGATTGCTGGTTAACAACGCTGTTGAGGCTGATAAGTAGTAAATTTGTTGACAGCACTGTGTTGATGATGTTGATTGATGGTTAACTCTGTTGGCGCTGATAAGTAGTAACCGGATTGATGATGTTGTTGTTCATTCGTTGCTTTTTAGTTTTATATTTTGATTCTCTTGAACTTATTCGCCTTATTCTGTTCTTTGTTGATTCTGTTAGCACTGTTTGGTAGTCCATTTAAAATTTTCGTTTTTTTAGCACTGTTTCATAGTATATTTAAATGTTTAGTTTTTATCACTGTTCGGTAGTCCATTTAAATTTTAAGTTTGATATTTGCAGTCTTAGAAATATTTTATTATGTTTTATTCTTTTATTTTTATTTTATTGTCTTATTTAATTGTAATTTCATTTGTTGCTTTCACCTTTTTCTTTAAAATTTCCCAATATGAGTGTTTTTCAATTTAAAATTTCCTTTTAACGTTTTTTTTATGGTTTAATGTAAGTTTTTTATTTTTTATTTTTATTTTTTTGCTTTCAGTTTTTTTTCCTTCTCCTCACGATTTTAATGTAGAATTTGAATTATAGAATTTTCCTTTAATGCCCTCTAAATTGTAATTTCTTTCGTTGTGTTTATTTATTTATATTTTTTCGCACGATTTTGATTTAGATTTTTTTTCTTATTGGTTTTCAATTTAAAACATTTTAAGTTCATTTAATTCGTATTGATCATGTTTATGTTCTGGCTGGCGGGTCCGTACAGACCGTCCTTTTTGTTACCAAGAATTACTAAGGGGCCAACTACCAGAAGTTTTTTTTGTTTTTAAGTAGCCGCGAATCCTTAGCTAATTTTCACTTGTTCACTAGTTTGCACTCGCGATTTTAAACTAATTTTCGCGGTCCCTGCTCGGGCGCCACATAAAATAAAACGACAAGTTTTTGTTTTACAGCACTATGTGCTTCTGTTGAGCTTTATTTCAAACTGAGGACTTAATTCTATTGTTCATCATTATAAGCTAAGCTCAAGCCCGATAAATGCCTAGTCATCAAAATTAGGTTTGCGCGTGTTTCGCTCACCTGTGTAATAATTGAGAGAGCGGATTCGCGTGTAGCGCATTCCATTAAGCCAAAGGTGCAATATGAGTCTTAAGTCAAGGTAAATGCACGTACAATGCAGTTGAACGTTAGTCGAAATAAATTGTAAGTTGATTCTTAAGTATGCAGACATTGTTGTCAGCGAAATAGTGTGAGAATGGAATTTATGTTGTGTTAACTTATATCATACAGCATATATTAATATACATACATACATACACAGGGGCGGATCCAAATTACCAAAGCATAGTTTCCATAGTGGCGCCGCTGGATAATGATATAAGTATGCAGAGAGAGACAAATTATTAATGTCGGGTTGTCATAAGTGGGCCAGATTTCCTTCGCAATTTTGCAAGTGGCCAATATCTCTCACCTCGTTTCAGCCATTCGTGAGAACCGAAAGTGCAGTTTTCTCTTGAATACCCCCAGCGAGCAACTTATTTTTTCGGACATGGATACAAGACAAGCTTCAGCTCTGGCCAACAGGAGAGAGATTCCCATTGACCTGGCCGCCAACGCCCGCTTACAGTCAAAAACTATCTTACAGTTTGTCATTGGTGACCCCAATGCTAAAATTGCTGCATGCCTTCTCAGTACCTAGCACTTCAGCTAGGAACGTGCTAGCAAAGTCAGTTAATCGTAACAAGAATCAGGCGTCTTTCTTCTCCGAGAACACCCCTGTACCACTTAGCAGTCCATACTGAACCCGTCGGTATAGATGGCCGCGGTGTCCTCCTCCACCTCTCCCGCTCTACTCCAGTATCGTCGTGAAGAAAACTAAAGTTAAAAGTTTTGCCTGAAAGCAAGCGGTGGAGGTACATAGTCAGGTTGTTCCTCTTTTTCTAAGAGTTTGTCAAGAGCTCGATTATGTCCCTTATTCTAGGGCTTCCAGCATCCCAACTCTCTGAGTCTGATTGTAAGTTTTCCGTAATTTCGTGAAAGTGAGCTCTGCTTGTCCAGTGCCTGCCACCATACTAGCGCACCACAGGTTAATATTGTCCTTATCAAGGCCGTGTAACTCCATAGGAGAAGCTTTGGCTTTAATCCCTACTTTCTACTGAAGATCCGTTTTCATATATAATAGGCCATAAAAGCCTTCTCCGCGCGCTTCTCGATGTGTGTCTTCCAGTTTAATTTGGCATCTAGCATGCCGCCCAAGTATATTGTCTCAGAGGTCAATGTTATTTTTGTTTTCTTGACAAACAGCTTTGTCTTGCCCGGTTTAACACTAGGCCGCTTTCTGAGGCCCATATATGCAACCTGGACAGAGCTCTCTCAAGAATTTCCTTGAACATTGAGGAGAAGTTACCTTATACTGCGTATGCTACTACCTTTACTCCGCCTTTGCTGAGTTCCGGTAGGTTATCGTTCAGTGTCACCGCGGTGTTGCTGAACCATTGGTTGATGATATAATTCTGTTTCACTTTCTTCCGACTTTGTGGAATATATGTCAAGCGAATGGATCATCTGTTTTTAGTGATCCACATACTTTGTTTCAAGGGATTCACCAGCAGCTTCCCTGTTTGATATTTTATTTAGCATGTAAGTATATGGCTCTTTGGAAGCGGTTTTCCCCTATCTAGTTGAGCGCTATTTTGTGTTCCTTGTCGGCGTCGTCTGGTTTGGCTGCACCCTTACTTCGTTTTCTTTTTGCCAGAGTGCCATGGATGGTACTTCCGGCAGCGTTTGATGTCGATGGTGCTTTTAGTAGACTGGTTGGTATACGCACTAGGCGCTATGTTGCTGCTTTTATCAGTGGCGTACATGGATGACACTGCCTGTGACGCTCTTAAGCGTCTCCTAGAGTTAATTGCTTCAGTATAAAACACTCGCCAGAATATACTTGCTACAAATATATAACTACATATGTATGTATGTATGAGCCGTTTTCTCGATTGTCTGCTGAAATGTACGTCCTCTTTAAACTTTTTTTTCGTTTTTCAATTCAATAGTTAACATTTGTCGCTTCGACAAATCCATCTCTGTTTTTTGTAAACATATTGCAGCTGACAAAGTTCTTTTTTTACATCTATGCAACATACGAAAACTTGCTTTCATTCTTAAACAGCTCATTATCATGATCCAATAAATAAAGATGTTGTATGTTGTGACAACGCCAATTTGAACGACATTAGCTCAATGTTTTATTTTGGAAGTACGTGAGAATCGGGAACAAAATTTAACCCGTTTTCTAAAATAGTAGATTATCTACTGCAACGGGGAATTTAGGATTTTGTATGCAATTTTAAACTAAAACAAAGAAACTCGAAGAAATTGAGAGGAGAGAACAAAACAATTGAATTAAAAGCTAAGTATTTAAAGCATAGTGATTGAACATTTTAATACCCACTGCTAGAATCTGCTGCCGGCGTAGCGGACTCCATGCATCCTCCAAGCATTCCGTTTCGTACGTACAGATACCGGTAAATCAAAATTATTGTGTGCAAGCTATTAATATAACGCTCTGGTGGATAAAGGATTTTGTAATGGATTGTACTAAATAAAACAATCTTTTGGAGTTTGACTTCCCAATTAAACTAATGCTTAAACAAAAAAAATGTTGAGCGCTCTTTATATGGAAGAGAGTCCCCAACACCATCACCAAAAAAATTATCAAAAATCGACGTGAGTTTTGAGTCACTTGAAAATTAATTTTTTAAACTAAAGTTGAATGAACTACAGATCTGCATACTTTAAATTAAAAAAAAAAAACGGATTAAAAAGTTGAAAATTTTGATGACCCCTTTTTTAAATTTGTACGTATACTAGTCCCAAAATAGCTCCAAACCAGTTCCGATTTAGTTCCCATCAGCTCCGTACTACTTCAAAAGTAGTTCCATATTAGTCGTAAGTAGTTCCAAACAAAATCTAAACTACGCCTACCCTAGTTCCGAAACTAGTTCGAAATTAGCTCAAACCTATTTCAAACTCGAAGGAAAATACGTATATGCGAACAATTGGTGAACACACACAAAATGCGGACTCAGCCAGCACGAAAATTGGCGAGGCTATTAAAAAGCGTATTTGATCCAAAAAATACTCCGAAGTGACGTTAATTTCATCAATACAAACACCCAAAGTTTATAGAATACAGGGTTACCTTAAACCAACATCGTCACGCTTACAAGGGCCGGAATGTCAACAGTTTATAAAAAAAATTATTTATTTAATTATGTTAACGTTTTTCTTAATTTTTTCGTTTTCTTCCAGTGAAGTAAAAGATTGCTCAAAGTTTTCTTTGCATTAATTTTTCTTTGGCTTAATTGGTCGCATATAAAAAATATCGTAAAACTGCGGTAGTTAAAATGGAACGAATAATGGTGATATTTTATTTTTATTTTGTATTTTAGTTTTGTTAAGTTTTGAAAGTGGGAAGTATTATTAAATTTAAAATATTATCACTAATATTCATTCTGACTCCAATGCCACTTTAACGCCTTTTAGTTTCGAATTAATTGAAATTAAATTTCTATGTTTGTTTACGTCTGCTGTTCCCCAGAAATGACGTTCAGTATTTGAGTTGCGGAGTATAGAAATTTTTCATTAAATTAAAAATAAACATTTAAATTTAATATAGCATTAAAATATATTTTTGAAGTGTAAAATTCTTTTAAAACACGCTTGGTATAAACAATTACTGTACATAAACAATTACCAAATACCGTTTTCAGTTTATTTACAAAACTTTATTCAATAATATGCGCTGCTCATTTCTTATGACCACCAAGTCACCCACCTTCAGGTTTCGCCTAGCTCCTCGACACTTAGGACGGTGCTGGAACTCATGCAGATAGCTATCGCTCCACGATTTCCAAAATCTCTGTGTGAGGATCTGCCGAGACTGCCAATAGCTAAGGCGATTCTCCGGCCATTCTGCGCCAATCTCTGCTAACAAGGTCTGCATAGCTTCAACGGTTTACAGACGAGCACCAATAGCTCGACGTAGGTGATGTTTAGCCGCTTTAACTGCCGCCTCCCAAAGACCTCCCTGGTGAGGTGCAGAGGGGGTGATGAAATGCCATTCGGTTTGACGCACTGATAGCTGTTCAAAAAGGTCGGACTTCAGCCACGTCTGCAACATCAGACTAACAGAGATGCTGACAGTGCCCATAGCGCGAAGTAAAGCGGATAAATGCCATGATAAAGGCATTGGTAGACAAATCCGACACGAATTCCAAGTGTACAGCTTTTGATACCATACATACGAATTCACCAATATAACCCTTGATGGTTGCATTTCCTCTTCGACGAACCGAACGCACCTCCACCGCATAATCCACTCCTGCATGCAAAAATGGGCGTGCAGGACGGACACGACAAGCTGGAAGATTCCCCATCATTTGCCGCTCATCTTTGCCTTTCGCACGTTAAGGACTCTTTGATCAAGGATCTTGCCAAAGACCGCACTCCAATGATCCAATAGTTTTGCCTTAATGTTGATACAAGCTGCAGCGATCCACAATGCAATATATTTAAATGGGTTTCTTGGTATAGTATCCACTCGTAGGGGCGCGACTTTAGATTTAGATAACAATAAATTGGATCTAACTCCTTCGTCGGTATGTACTACTACCGCAAATCCGAACGCCTGCGTAGATGTCATGTCAAATCTTTTGAAGTAAGATCTTTGTATTTATGACAAACGGAGGATCTAAGCCATCTGGGTCATAAATTCGCGCTGTTATACTTAAGACCGAGCGCTTAGTTCAGCAAGCAGGGTCTATAGTCGGTAACAAGTGCACCGCGAAGGCGAGCTCATTGGTTGAGGGAATCCTTTTGAGGCCGAGCACCGATGCTTCCATATTAGTGTTCAGCAAAGCCTTGCCTTCCGTGTAAGGTGTATCTATGGACAAGTGAATTACATTCGAATTTGATCGTCAATTGGTAAGTTCAAATCCCACTGCTGCCAAAAGCTTCTGCATTTGCCGACTTAAGGGCAGTAATTCCTCCTCGGTATCAGCGCCGGTCAAACAATCATCCGAGGCCACTTAGCTGCATTGCCTCTGGCACACTGTTGCATTGCTCGAAATGCACAAAAGAGCGCTGATGCCAACCGAATGTAACTCCAGTAAGCCAGTATTCCATTATTTTGCCTGTGTCACACCACCGAAATATGCGCTGCAGATCTCAATGTTGGGCTGCTATCTTTACTTGCGGAAACATTTGCTCGATATCTGCCGACACGCCATAGATATTCAAGCGAAAACCCCAAAGGAGATCAATCAAATCCCGTTTTAGCTTCGGTCCGATCATTTGGACTTCATTCAATGATACTCCCGTATCAGTCAAACAAGATGAATCGAACACCGCACGAAACTTTTTCATTATTGCATGGTGGAGAATATAATAGGATTTGCCTTCTGGCGGCCTAGTTGCTGGGCGTAGCCAATCCTTGCTTGCATACTCGTTTATGAAGGTCTGGTATCGGGGTTTCAACTCCGCATCCCTCCGGAATCGTTGCTCTAATCGTAGGAATTGTTGCAGAGCTATTTCCCTATTGGAACCGAAGCAATTCCAATGGGACCGAAGTGGTATCTGAAGGATAGAGCGCCCTATCTTTGAGTCGAAGGTATGCGTCTCTATGAAGTGAGCTTCACATTCTTGTTGCTCTGCTGTCCATGCTGACTCGTCGCCCGGTAGATACTCCGATTCAAAGAGTCCCCTTAATAATTTTTCGTGATGGTAATCGCCTTCCGTTTCATTTATTTCCTTTGAGATGTTGACCGCCGCAACCTTCGCATTAGTTCTGACCTCGCCAAAAAGCAACCAGCCCTAGCGAGTCTCTTGTGTCACGAACCTTGACGCTAATCGACGCATATTCTGCTGCATGAGCTGAGCCCATATACTAACGCTTGACAACATTTGCACTCGGGCTGGCTTATCAAAATTTGGATCCGCTAAGCATGTCGATATATCACTTGGCAAATCTTGCCTTTGCACTATGGGTAATTTGACCCATTTTTGTGACAAAAATTAATAACAATTAAACTGAAAAGATTTTTGAAATTTTTTTTTTGTGTTTATGTAGAGATAAGCTATGAGTAAAGTTTAAATTAAAAAGATTTGAAATTTATAAAGTTGTAACCCACTTTTGCGATTTTTTAAAAAATTATATTTTTAAATTTTTATTTTTTTATTTTGAATATACATATGTATTTTGTTTTCAGTTTTATTTTACATTTCGCTATCTAAATTAATCGAATTTAATTCAGTTTCAAAAATATCGCCTAATCCTGTCTACAAACTGTTTTCGCATTTGCCAATACTGTCATTAAACTCCACAGATTCTTCTGAAACACACAGCATATCTAGAACCTCTTGTGGTAGTTGCGCGCGTCTTCTCTGCTGCATTCGACTATCTAAGCATATTGACGAAATAACTGGATCAGAAATGTCCATAGCCCTGTTAAAAACATCACAGAAATTGTGTTTGCGGCTTTTCTTGCGGGCATGATGTAGTCTATCTGGCTTGTATAATGTGTTCCGCGACTCAGCAGCATCTTCGCCGAAACAACCTACTGGCAGTAAGGTATTTTCAATAATTTGTCTTGAACGGTCGCCGTCATTGCGAGCCAAGGGTATTTGATTTGTGTCATTTGGGCGGTATTGTGGCAAAAAGCTTCAAATTTCTGGGTATTCAATGGGAATTGACAGCAAATAGTAATGAGTATAATTTTAAGGGAATATATCAGCTCAACATCAATATCAACTATTTCCGAAAAGGTGGCATGGTCAGCAAAGGCTCTACGGGATGTATTGCCATCATTGGTGTTTTCAAATGCACCCGTTTTTGGTTGGTCAACTTTAAGGCTAATTTTCGACCAAAATAATTGCTGTACAAGGTTTTTTTCAGAAAGAGTTTTGCGATCGTCATCAGTTCGAATTTGCCATTTTTTAATCCAGCATGCAAAACGAATTCAAAGAATCGTATCCAACAATGCAAAGGACTTATGTATACCATACTTTAGAGTATAATTTTATGGAAGGAATTTTTGGCTTTTGAAGTCTGTAATGGTCATAAAATCCTTTGGAGTTGCCTTGCAAATAGGACACGATTGACTAGATTTTGTATTTGTTAAAACGTTTAACACTTTACCATCAATCAACGTAAGAAATAGTTTAAAGTGTATTTCAATGATTTTTCCAACATCGATAACTATTTTTAAACTATTTTAGCCTTTTATCTGTTGTTTTAAATCATTGTCTTCAAGCTAAATTTTTTCTTTTGGTTCTTTACAAAACTCCAGTTTAAGGGACGACAAAACCTTATAGACTGAGGTGTGCGGTTATTCCAAAGTGATCTACCGACCGAATCCACAAGTCTTAAAGGAGTCATTGTTGTTGCAAACAAGGAATAATCGGAATCATCGGATGTGGATGCTCCTTAAATTTCTGCTTATAAGAGGAATGCGCAGTGCTGTCATCAAATCCATAGCTAACAATCAGATCAGCCTTTAGAAAATTAATATTTTCTGTCATTAATGAGACTATGATTTCCTTCTGCATTGCAACAATTCTATTTGCAGTGTGCGTTAACAATGATTGAAGGGAAACATTTGCCTGCCTCTCATTGACTTTAATACCAACTGGTCTGCAACTTTTCTTAGAATTGGCGACTTCGTCATAAAGGATATATGTATGTCAGCATTTCGAATTTTATTTCCCTTTCTTGTATTCAAGTACTGTTCCTTTGTCAAATTGTTTTCTAACAAATATGCGAGTGCTTCATTTGCAGTGAAGCGAATTTGCTGATTATCTACAGTGTGCGCTAATTTTCTCATCTTGCTAGCTCTTGTTGGACTACCAATTGTCTGCCTGAGAACCACTGCCATATCTGCTTTATGTTGAACTCGAGCCGCTATGGAAGCTGCTCGAACTAGCAATTCCGTTTCATTGTCTACTTTCTTTGATAGGTCTTTTGCTTCTCTATTCTTTGTGCGTTCGGACTTATCCACAAACTTTATTTTTGGACGCCCTAATAAGCATTTCGAAGAAGTAATCTTAGTTGCCAAAATAAAATCAATTCTAAGCCAGTGAGCGTTTTGTTTTTGGAAGACCTCTATCTTTCTGTGGGACTTGTTCCATCTCTTAGCCAAATTTTTACAAAAAGTTCAGACTCTCTCTTTCAGAGATGATTCTTCCTCATTCAAAATATTTATATTACCAACTTGGCCAATAACAAAAGTGAATACAGCATCGTTTTTCTCCTCTTTGCATTTTACATCAATCCAAACTTTCGCGAGGTTGTTATACTGCAAACTAAGGTCGCCTACGAAAAAATTACATAACTCAAAAAACGCAAAAAATCGCAACGTGAAATTAATGAAATAAACTCAAAATGGTCCACATAACATGTCTCTGATAGTCAAAACACGGCCAAATACGGCCAACATTTATAATGCTTATCCAAACCGCATGTTTAAGAAAAAAAATTTTATTTGAGGTTAAGTCACAATAATGACTTTTTCGCACTAAATCAAAAAGTAAACTCAAATCTGTCGACTAACCTGTAATGTGCATACCATCACGTTTATTTTCCATATTTAAATTGTATCATTATATTTTGTTTAACGTTTTTAGAATAGATTAAAAATTCACATTAAATACCACTGCATAGACTGCCTGTAACGGGTTGCTCGTAAACAATAACTTTGAGGACGTAGAAATCACCTGTTACTCGATTGTTAGAAAAAGATAGTACATAGTCATTTAGTTTAAGGTTATGTTTTATCAAATTATAACAAAAAAGTATTTTTGCTTAAAAGTGCAACAAATGACTTTTCGTCACAAAAATGGGTCAAATTACCCATAGTGCTTTGTAGAGGTCTTTGAGGCAATAGTGCTTTCTTCAATACCGATAGAACTACTAGGCATGTTAAGAACAATCGAAGATCGTCATTGTAAGAAGACATCAAATGCCCGGTAACTAATTTCACGCAGAAGTGAGACGCTGAATCTATAGCAGAGGTTACGCCAATCTTCGCCCGGCGCGTAGAAGTTTGATATAATGCCTCCACATGTTTGCTGATCAGGTTCACCTATGTGCCGGTGTCGCATATAGCGCGCAGATTTACAATTGTGCCATTGAGTTACAAAACGCACCGTCGCTGTGGCCAATAAATCTGAACACAAATCAAAATCCCCCCCCCCCCCCCCCCCCCCGGTGTTATCGTAGATCTCCTATGATCCAATGGCTGCGGCGAGGCATAGTTGCTGGGAGCTCCGAGGGTGGTTTCAGCTTTATCAGCTAATTGCTATTCGCCCTCCCTCAAATCAACTCCCTCAGCTGTTGTTAATGTCGATACTCGAGAATGCTGTAGCATGTAATCGTTGATATTGTTGTTGTTGCTAATGTGACTGCAGTATTAGGAGAAGCGCAAATTCGCTATTGCTATTGCTATGGTGGTTGTTGTTCTTGCAGCTGCAGTTTCAGCTGGATCGCTTCTCCGCTGCTCCCGTTGTTTATAGTTTTGACACGCGCAGATTGGCAGACATAGCGTCAGCATTTCACATGGGAACGGAATGCTTCCCATGAGCGCGATAGCAGGTGTTAACTACTCCCCGTGTAAAGTTGAGCTGTCCCCAGCTCCCCTTATAACTCTTTCTACTACTGCTGCAGTTTTGCGTTTCTGTTGCCACTTGCAAATAATGACTATTATGGTGGATCCGGCGGCAATGAATATTACGAGGGAAAATGAAATCGACCATTGCGTTGACTGTGCCTGAGTTGTTTCTCGCAGGGCGGCAATTTCCTCCAGATTCTTTAAGCTTCCATGGTGTAGATAGGGCAGGGATAATAGGGGAACGAGCTCCGTTATGTTTAATATTTGGGCTGGCGCGGCTCTCGGGTAGGAGCGAACAGTTCTCTTCCAGTTCGTATAGTTAATGTTATTAATGCTGGCGTTTTCTTTGAATGAGACAAGGAAGGTCCCTTTAATTTTAATTTTCGGAAACCTGTCTTTGCGGACTTCAACTGCTTCATCGTTAACGATCACCAAGCCATCATCAATTTCCCCCAGAGGGGCAAGGTGGTCTGCTGGTATAGATTTGCATGCAGCAGCTTGACGATTCAATAGGTTCAGTAGGCATGAGTTGGTTGCGCTTACGACTCGACAGATGGTTTTCGATACCATTTCTTTACAGTCATTTAGTTGGTGATACTTGTTACCACATTCTGCTGCCATACTGGCTTCTAACAATATTGTTTTCTTATTGTGAATAACTGGCCTGATTATAAGTTTGTTACATATTTGGCTTATGATAGGGTATTTGATTATAAAATAAATGTTCTCGTTATTTTGTAAAATTTTCAGCTCTGAAGCCGATAACAAATCACTAACAGAAATATTGGTAGAGTGCCCTTTGGTAATGAGTTTATCAGATTCCTTATCACTTAACAACATCGGATTTACTATTTGTAATTTACCTAAAGTAACTGAATAAATAATTGTCTCAAGCTCGTCTATAATGTGCCTATTTCTGGATGTTGCTACTTCGAAAAGATGTTCGGTGTTAAGTTCACGTTTCTTTGTTGAGTTAAGTAACTGGTTAATAGTGTCAGTCAACTGATTTATTCTTATCTGAGTCTGGGTATGGATGAAGACCTGCCGATTATTGAATTCTATCAGCGCTTCTTCTCGGGTAGATACTTGGTTAAAATCGTCAAAATCGGGGGTGCCCGCAATGCATTTCAAGGCAGTCCCCAACAAATTGATACTTCTGGCATGACGATGGTGGATATTTAGTGAACCCAGTAAACGTAGAATTTGGTCTGCGTCTAGTTGTAGTAATTTCCTTATGTGTGATTGTGGGAACAAGTCTAATAACTTTAGTGTGTCTTTGGCAATAATTTCGTAGCATGTTAGGTTGTATTTCTTGTCGGTGGAATAAATGTCTATGAGCAAAGTCTCGCCGGGCCTACTTGGAATGGGAGTTTCGCCTATTCCTGGATTAGGTGGATGACGCTGATACTTGGCCTCTTTACATATTTTACATGAAGAAATAATGCCTTTTAAAATTTTCGGAATGTTGGGAAAGTAGTAGTCCCTAAGAACTTGATTAATATTTTCTTTCAGTGAACGGTGAGCTCGGTTATGTTCAGCCTGCAAAATCTCTATCTGATCATCCTTGTTAAAAATGTCAGTTACTTGAAGCCTCGTGTAAACAAATTTGACTGAAGGGAAGCTTAAAAGTACCTGGTTTTGGATTTTTCCCAGGACAGGAAGTTCACATAGCAAAGCGTTAACCCTGTTAGGACTTACGCAACTTTTTATTAAGTTGGGGATCCTCTCAAGTTTATTGAAAATGACGTGGTGCCTGATCTGAGATTGGAAAAGAATTTTTGTATTTATGGATTCGTTGTCCCCATCTTCAAGAATTATTTGGTTCCTGAAACAATTAATAGGATTTATAACTGTTTTAATTGTCATTGTTGAGGATTCTTCGCTATGAACAGTTTCGTCGGATCGGTCCGTGCTTAAAGCATTAATGTGTTGTCTTGACAGCGCGTCAGCGACAACATTCTCCTTCCCTGGTTTATAATGAAACCTAGGAGAGAACTCTTCAACAAATGATCTCCATCTCTTCAATTTTGAGTTCGGGTTTTTATCTGAGATTGAAAAGGTCAACGGTTGGTGGTCTGTAAAATTTATTTCATCGCTTGGTATCTCCGGTGTTACGTCATCATAATTGTAAAATCCCGCGTCTGCCACCTTTTCATCATCGCCATCAGAAACTGTGTAGGCTCCTTCTACATCATCATTCACGCACTGGTTTAAGGTATTGATTCGTTGTAACTTATTGTAAGCAAATTGGTCACTACCGTGTGGTCTTTTCGTGTTCGTGGCAGTGGCACTGGTTGGGAGAGGGTTCCCAAATGGGGTCCTGCCTGAAGGGTAGGTCGGGCGATTACGAGAGGGGGGCAATGTTTGTTGGGTATGATGCCTCAGTTTAGAAAGGCTGGGATCAATCTCCATAGGAGTAACCCTTTGTTGAACCTGATCACTTGTTAATCTGTTAAAATGTGGACTATTGACAGTAGGATAAGACCTAATATTTGTTGGTCTGTACCAACAATTATCTGAATTTTTATTATCTGCAAATTTTGAGGCGAATAAAGATCGAGCTTGATTTGACTCTAATTCCTGCGCTAGGGCGAGAGCTGTTGGCATGTCTATCGGTCTCGATGAAAACAGGATATCACATAATGGTCTATTGAGACCGGATATGAAAACCCTTAGAGCATCCTGACGATATTTCACCATCAGTGACTCTATCACCTGTCGCTGATTTCCATAGGTCATAAGAGTCTTATTAGTTATTGTGGTCAACTTCTTTTCGACCTCGTCGTAGAAGGCATTGATTGTCAGGCCTCCCTGACGGAGCGTGGACATTCCCTGTTCAATGACGTGAATAGGTTTCTTATCCGCGTAGGAAAAATCAAGTCGGGCTATAATAGCCTTAAAATTGAGAACGGTGTTGAACGAGGATAGCACAGAATCCGCTCGTCCTGTAACTTTGTTACGAATAATTGCCACGGCCTAATAGTGTTTGCAACTGCCAGGATAGCATTCAAAAATTTTGTACGCGGCATGAGCCGCCTGTCGCCATGATACGTTACGAGTCTGATCACCAGAAAATTCTGGCAATGACTTGACCACATCTAATGACATGTCGCATTCAATATTAGGATCAAACGTAATTTCCTTGTATTCTTCTACCGTCGTCGGTGTCTCTATCCTAGCAAGTCTTTCTGTCATCTCGTCGATAACAACTTGAAAGTCTTTCTTCGTCTGTTCAGTAGCCACCCTTACGGCGGCACTGACTACTGCACGAAGTTGCATTTCATCCATTTTTTAAATTCACAATTTATTATTGATCTTCAATTCAATACAAATATAGCGAGCTTTGAGCGCTTAGCTACTTTATTCTACTAGCAACAAATTTATTACAAAATTCTAAATTCTTTTTCCTTAATTTAATTCACATTTATTATCAGTTTTAATTGCTTATTGAGTTAGCTTCACAATCACTTATCTATATTTTATAAAAATTATAATACTTTTTCCACTTGCTTAACTTATTGGAGGTCGGGCACTCTACTTACAAGCATTTTTATTTTATCCACGGTGTTTGAGAGTTAGTTGTCAGTGATTAGCTGCTGCTGATCCTTGTTCTTCCTCCTTGGCCGGGAATGTTTCCTGCTCGACATGTCCGTCTGCTCCTTTTGAATAATGTTAGATTTTGTTAGAGGGTCCGAACCCACAACCACGCCGCGATTTGTCCTTTTAACGAGGATATTTTTAAAAACGCACGTGGCCCCACGTTGGGCGCCAGTTAGAATCTTAATAGGATGTTGAATAAAAACGCTGCCTAGTATGTAGGCTTAATTACTTTTTTATTCGATCTTTATTTCTTCCGCTGATACGGAAGCAGCAATTAGAGGGCCTGGCAAAAGACTGAAATTTATAATTGAAAATAAAGCTTACTCTACCCTACTTAATTCTAAGCAGAGAATGCTGTAGCTTGTAAGCGTTGATATTGTTGTTGTTGCTAATGTGACTGCAGTATTAGGAGAAGCGCAAATTCGCTATTGCTATTGCTATGGTTGTTGTTGTTCTTGCAGCTGCAGTTTCAGCTGGATCGCTTCTCCGCTGCTCCCGTTGTTTATAGTTTTGACACGCGCAGATTGGCAGACATAGCGTCAGCATTTCACATGGGAACGGAATGCTTCCCATGAGCGCGATACAGGTGTTAACTTGCACCCTTCATAAATTATTCAGACTTAACTCCAGTTCGAAAATGCGTTTCATTCTGTCGTCCCGGGTTATGCGTACAATTCCAGGACGACGGTGAAAAGCATGATCTCCTGTGCAGTGGACACAGGGGCTATAGTTAGGAGCAGATGAACCATTCTGTCTCATGTGCTGATTTATTACTAGATTTATCGTAAGCTGCTCTCTGTAATGAACCGTGTTGGTGTTGCATGGCTCAACAACCCGCTGCTCCGACGCTCAACCCATGTATAGAAATCGGATTGCTAACTCGGGGTACGGTCAGTGGGTCGCATCATTTCCCATTGACTACGCGGAGAAAAGTTTAATATGAGCAAATCACGCTGCTCCTCGGCACCCAGTTGTCTTGTAACCATACGCATACTGGTGCGTGTAACGTCAAGCATATACCTAATCAGCGCATGAGTAGGCCTTGACCAAATGGACAGGTTAAAAACTGCCGAACAGTGCGCTGCGTAACATAAATACTCGTTATCGAATGCTGAGCACAATGTTTTCCAAGCATTAGTACCCCATATACCTGGCCGCATCCTCCTTAACACAACTTTGGAGACATCCGCATCCGTACATATGTACATATGTTTGTATCTTCTGCATAACTACTGAACGAAACTCAACTGTATGTATTATATACTCAACTTCAACTTCCCGGAACGCTGATTGTGAAATACCTATGTACATAACTGTGTGCCACACAGCAGTAATACTAACATAGGATCGCTCAGAAGCCCTCGCATAATTCAAAACAACCCCGCCTCACGCACATTAAGCTTAATAAAAGGTAGAGACAAACTATAACCAAGCGGCCTCTCAACGAACCTCTTGCTGTACTCTTCGCTGTTGAACCAAGTGCACACATGAAACACCTACCCATGTACATACATTACCACATACATTGCCACACAACCATGCCCCTAGCAACGAAACACGCTGAGTGATGGGATACAAAACAGAACAGTCTCTCACCGAAACTCGCTGCACCCTTCGCCAGACCCAAGTGCGCACATGCAACACATTACTTCTTGCCACACAGTAATATCAACAACATAGGAACGCGCTTCGCAGCGAAACACTCGCGGAATTCCCTACAACTCCGCCGTATCAACAACAATAACAAAAAACATTCCTTGACAATATGATTACCAAAAGGTCGAGACAATGAACTTATTAAACAGAAAATGGTGCCTCAATCCATCGATCTCATTTTACGATCCATGTTCTTTGGTGGAGACTCAATAAATCATAACATAACAATACATACAACAAAACTCTCGCCGTACTCCTCGCTGGTCTGAACGCAGTGCGCATAACATTACACACAAACGGGAGTCGCTACCACACATCAGGTGCACAATAAGCGGTTTTTAAAGAAATGCACCGAAACTTTCACCCTTTGGCTCGTTGGACCATAATGTATCTTGCCTTCCGAAATAAAAACCAAATACCATTTTCAGTTTATTTACAAAACTTTATTCAATAACATGCGCTGCTCTGTCGCCACCACGACCGTTCTCGTTTCGCTCGTAACTAATTCCTCATCTCTCTCTAGCTAGAGCAATTACTAATGCTTTACAAGTATATTATCAGTTGATGGATTGTTAGACCAAAAATGCAGGTCACCCTAACCAAACAACAAAATATTTATAAGCTAATGCTACCCTGTTCCTACCTTCCAAACGCCTCCCACTCACCTGACGTTTGACATTCGCACTTGACGTTAGTAAATGCCGGCACTTCCGCTTTCTTTCTCTGGATTACATCTCAGCCGAGTGAACGTGAAAATTGCAGACCTGCTCACCATCGTCAGATTTGGCTGCATTTTACCACCCGCGGATATTAAGGATTAAAAAGCTTTATAACAAACATTTTCAGTACATATTTTGGTAGGCGAACATACGAATTAGCGAGTGTGAGTGGGAGGTAAGTTGGAAATTATACCATTATTAGAGTTAGGGCTGCACGACCGGACTACATATACAGATCTATCACCAAGCAGAGCCGGCGTCGTGGAAATTGCTTGTGGAGATTGCGCAAGGATGCAGCTCTGACGGCCCAGGTTTTTCAGCTATAAGATAAATATGCAATTTTGGTTGTTGTCTTTGCCTATGCGGTCTCTGCCCCGCGGCGGTAAGCAGACATGCGGCTGCGAATTTATTTAAGACGCATTCAATAGAGCTGATTCGCGCACTCAATTTAAGTCGTAGATTTTTAGGCGCAATATTTAAGCCGCTCGCAGCTAAGGTTAAATCTGTTGTAATTAATGTATAATTCAATTTATATCTGGTCGCGATTTAAGCGTGAACTAAGCCCGTGGGTGTTTGGCAGATAAGTCAAGGGAATATAGAATGATGTACTGAGTTCGTAAGCAATAAATTATAGAAAGATTGCGAGGCATGTAAAGTGTGGGTGTAACCGGGCGATCCCACAGTGCGTACCACTGAAAAGGAATGATTTGAACGCGGCATTGGAAGACGGGTGGGGAGTGGCGGCCATTGCAAATGCTACTATATCCTGGGCAGGACGCCTTATTTGGGTAGTATGGGTGCGTCTTGGGCGATCGGGTTAATTGAAGCCAAGATCCTTGCGGCCTCCTTTCCGTCTCTCGGATTGGTTCGACAGTAGTTTTTTATTTTGACGCCTTCTTATTTTGAGATCCCGCGAAAGAGTTCGTACATGCCTCATTCTAGGATTAAGCAAATTAAATCTTGACGGGATAAGTAAATCACTTTCAGTGTAGAGTGACAGTAGGATTAATTAAGGCGGCCCACTTGAAAAGGCCAAAGCAGATTTAAGCCATTTTATATTCTTGGGTTAAAAGTTTATACCATTATAATGAAATAAAACAAATTGTTAATTTGCAGAAGATCTGAGACCAGTTATTTCAGACGCGTTCTCCGAAGACCCGTACGTAACAAATGTAAACTTATTTAAAAAATGTTGGCAATCAACTGATTTGAACAGACTTTGTCATTGATCATATAACGTCAAAGTTGTCGTAACTTTGTTCTCCATGAACGAAATAGAAAAGAGCTGGCAATCAGCGGTAAGAGTAACTTGCGCTGCCTAAACAAAATTTGCTAGTTGTCTGTAATTAGCAGACCGTCCCCATTAATGTTATTGAAAACTTGCTACAACGGCGTCATGTGTTGACCTACGTATGATTTTTTTATTAAAAAGATGTGAGATCCCGCGAAAGAATTCGTTCATGCCTCATTCTAGGATTAAGCAAATGAAATCTTGTTGGGATAAGTAAATCACCTTCAGTGTAGAGTGACAGTAGGATTAATTAAGGCGGCCCACTTGAAAAGGGCTAAGTAGATTTAAGCCATTTTATATTCTTAGGTAAGTTTATATTATTATAATGAAATAAAATGAATTGTTAATTTGCAGAAGATCTGAGACCAGTTATTTCAGACGTGTTCTCCGAAGACCCGTACGTAATGAATGTAAACTTATTTTAAAAAAATTTGGCAACCAATTCGGGCCAAAAATATTCGGTTATCATTGAGCTGTAGCGATTCCCATTCACAGTAACGTGCCGGTCTTCACATAACGAATACTTCCGTTATTATTGTTGAATTTCGTGTCCTGCTAAAGAGAACTTTTCACTGCATCGACCTTTTGTTTGGCTTTGGAATTTTCGACGGCCATTACGAGTGCCTTGTAACCGTTTGGCAGCCTCGCAACCATTGAAGATGAAGTGACCTCATCATCAATTCTCAAACCAGCATTATGCACTTTAATAGATTACATCACCATTTCATTAACGTAGCCTGGCAAAGAAAAAAATGTTTTAATTTTATCTGCACTAGTCTTCTAAGCTGTTCAATTTGACTTGAAGCCGCTGTCCTCATACACTGCCACCTTCCAAAAATATTTGAGGACCAGTAGTGCGATTCACTAACTTATTTTAAAGATATTCGTTTGGTTAACTCAACTTAACCAGAATTTTAGCGACCCTGCTATTCAGTAGCTATTTTTAACGATTTTCGCATTCGCCGAATCAGCTGTTTCTGTTAGCTAATCGATGACCGAAAACTAAACGACAACAAATTTTGTGTTGTTAACTAAATCGAGAATGTCGTTTGAGTATTTGGCATATGATTTATCACGAGATGACGAAGAAGTAAGCGCTCCAACAGTGGATCGACGTTTACTCCGAGATGTGGACAATCCCTTTCATCTGAGTGCAACAGAATTTCAAAAGCTGTATCGGCTAACTCCAGACTTGGCTGAATACCTAATTTATCAGCTTGACAACCAAATAAGAGGATCCAGAATAACAGCAATATCAACTGAGAAACAGGTAGCTCGTGTAATCTTTAAGCCTGTATGCAATTTTAAATTTTACTTTTATATTGGTAGGTTCTAGCGGCGTTAAGGTTCTTCGCAACTGGTTGCTATCAACGACCCGTAGGTGAACAATGGGGAATATCCATGAGCCAGTCATCCGTAAGCCGTAGCATTCATCGGGTAACGGATGCTATCAATGATTCTTTGTTTCGCCAGAAAGTGAGGTTTCCTATGACCCAAGTAGAGCGCCAAGTAGCTAAAGAAATCTTTGCTTCAGCGTCGTCTCCCTTTGTGGGAGGCACTATTGGGGCCATCGATTGCACTCATATTTCAATTTTGGCGCCAAAGAATCATGAGGAGGCTTATGTCAACCACCATAGCTACCATTCAGTTAATGTGCAAATGGTAAATTCAAAGTTTTATCAATTTTTCAAATATAAAATTACTAGTATACTTTTCTTTTCATTTATACGTAGATATGTGATCCAAATTTAAAAATTTTGAATGTGATTGCCAGGTTTCCGGGGCACGACACGATTCCTACATTTGGAGCTCCTCCGCCGCACGAAGAGTTATGCAGCGAAATTTTGAAAACGGAAGTCAGAACATGTTTCTCATTGGTGAGTTTTTTTTTTAATCAATCCTACTAAATAAAAAGCATTAATTTGATATTGAAAATGTCTGCAGGTGATTCTGGATATCCATTGGAGCCGTGGCTGATGACTCCTCTAACAAACCAACCAGAAGGAAGCCCGAGATACCGCTATAACGAGGCATTGTGCAAAGCACGCAACCCAGTTGAGAGACTTTTTGGTGTTCTTAAAGGAACTTGGCGATGCTTATCGAAACAAAGAACTCTTTTGTATGATCCCGGATTTACAGGAAAAGTAGTAAATGCGTGCACAGTGCTGCACAACATTAGTTTAGATGAGCAAATAGAAGTGCCCGGGGAAGAGTCTTCAGAGTCCACAACGGAAAGCATTTTCTTGGCGCAAGATGCGCCATCCTCAATTGCGAAACGCATCCAAGAGCGACTAATTGCAAATTTTTTTACCTAAATACTTTTTTACATTCATGCTCAAGAATTCTCTATAAAAGTAAAATTATTACATTTAATGTTTTGCAAAATATTTATGGTTTCATTTTTATTGTTATATATTTGTATAAAAATTTGATAACATTTTCTATCCAGTCTTACATACGAGTATAAAGTCTTTTAATTCAGGAGATATTTAATCCAAGTTCGGAAATTCATTTGTACATATGTATACATATTTTATCATATTTCAATCACTATATAAAATATGTATATAAAACGAGGAACTAATCGCCACATAGAGGAACATTCAGCTACTTCGAAAAAGTTCATTAAATTAAAACTAAATGAAATTGTACATTATGATCAAAAAAATTCACTTCAATTCAATTTCACTATAACAATATAAATTATCACAAAAATTAAAAAAAAAAACAGAATTAAATTCATGGAATATTAAATTAATATTAAAATTACTTCAAACTTATAACTAAAGCTTACTTACTATAAAAGAAAATAAAACATGAGTTCAGGTACAAACAAATATTCTTCATAATTAATAAAAAAAAAAATTAAAATTAATTCGCGCGGTAGATGGCATTTGTTAAATCGTTGAAAGCATCTGCCGTGGCTTTCAACCCTTCCCCCAAAGTGGTTATTGCCTCCGCCATATTCTTCTCAACAGCGACACGCGCTGCGCTGGATTCGGCTAAGATCTATTAAGGGAATGAAAAAAGATATAATACCCAATGTATGCGTGCTAGGCAAATATTACGAACCTTTAAAGTTTCTGCCTGTTGTTTGGCCACTTCGACACTTTGCTTGTTAGATTCAGCTAACATCTATAAGAAAAGAATCCGAAACAGAAAAGTAGAAAAAAACATTACACAGTAACTTCGAAAGCAATTTACCTTTAAAGCATCTGATTGTTTTTTAGCAATCTCCAAAAATCTCGAACGTGCGTCGCTGTCCTCTTCCGCACGTTTCCTCTTTAAACTCCTGCGTGGTGTTCTGGCAGGGGTGTTCAAAGCCGATGACCGCAAGTCGATACTTTCAGCGACTATAGATGAGCTTTGCGGTATTTCGAAAAGCAAACTTTCGTCTCCTTCTTGCAGACGAAGTTAAAATTCCTAAGAGTTAGAACTATTGTAACTTACACTCAATGAACATTCACTTCATCTAACTCACCTCTTCCATTGGGATATTTTCGTCCACTTCATGCCCTTCCGCATATACCGTCCCAATAAGTCCCAGCACACGCCTATCAAACTCTGAAAGAGTCTCCTCGACTGGCGTGTTTCCAGTCAGTGCCAGCTTCCTTCGCCGGTCTCGCGCCTTGATGCTGGTTCTACTCTTGAGATCCCGCCAAACCTGTTTTGGGAAAAAAATATTTGTATTAGAATATATGAAGCAATTCAACAATGTGTGCTTACCGTGTGCCATTGATCGACAGTCTTAACTGCTCCGCCAATACTATTCAGGATTGCCGCCAATTCCTTCCACTTCTTATCGCATTCAAACTTTCCGTGCAGCTTCTGGAACCTAGATCCGGCTAACCCCGGGGGTTCAAGCAAAAAATCCGTCATACAGTTAAGTTGCTCGGCCGTGGCACGGCTTCTTTTAACACTAGTTGTCGTCATTCTATGTAAAACAATATATACAAAATTATAAATTATATTATATTAATGATTTATTTTACTTACGTTATTCAAATATTTTCAACTCACGCCAAAAATTTGCTCCGTTCACTGTGCTAGCATGTATTCGTTTGTTTTTTCTCTATTCCTCTTTGTGCTTTCACTCATTTTGACATTTAGTGTGACAGAGATGCCACTCTTTATCACTTTGAATAAATACAACGAAACAGCTGTTAAGTGTCGTTAAGTATAAGTTAGTGAATCGCACAAGTTAGTGCAAACGGCAAATATTGCCGCTAAAAATAACAATTGTCGTACCGTTTAAAGTTAGTGAATCGCACTACAGGTAAGATTTCGTGTACCGTTTCTCGGCCACGTATCTCCTCAAATGGAAAGTTTAATACACTGGTTGCTATTTTAAAAATTAATGCAAAATCCCAAAATAAAATGAGCGGAGAATAAAATAGTTTCACGTAGTGTGAAGACAGAATAGCAACTGAACTACTTTATTCAGAATATGTATGGAGAAGGTCATACCTTTATTTTGGCGAGGGTTGGCATATGTTTGAAAATTCGATTCAAATCAAATTATTCAAATAATAAAATTTGGGTGTCAAACGGTTCGCTGAGGATATGGTTTCTATAATTAGCGATATTTTAATGAGGGTTTCTATTGATTTAAAAAGACGCTTTTAAATAATTTATAGAAAAGTATATAAAATATTAAATTAAAAGTGTTTCGATTTCTCGTGAGGACGGGGCGATTTCTCACGAGCTTTTCTCGTAACGGAAACCTCGTAATACTCGAAGCCTCTCAATAATCAATCCGATAATTTTTGGAACTAAATATCCAACCCTCTACTTATACAGTGAGCCACGCAGTCAAATCAGTAACTTGTACTCGTAGACTCATATATATATTTCTAAATAATGCTAAAGAAGCAATTTCTCGCATGCTTCTTGATACATAATTTAATTGTATCACGTATGCGTATTGTTCGAATTTTATGATTTTGCACTTGTTCCACTTGTTCATGCTGTTGTGTAGTATGCCATGTTTCAAATGATCATTCAGTCAAAACATAAGTTCTAACGAACGCATTATGATACCCGAGATTGTTTCGAGAGTTCGGTTTTTCGATTTCCCAAACACCCGAGAATGTGCGAGCAGAAATCGAAAAAAACATTATTGACAAATCCATGCGGTTAAATCGCGGCGTTGTTCCAACGGTGATAAGTAAGGAGGAGTCTACCGAGAATGCAGCACGAAATGCACGAACCCCTGATGGAAATAACACGACCACCCTGATATGCTCCAGTTTTAGTACCTGCGTTCACAATTTATAGGGCCCAGCGATAGCGTACCATCCTATAGTGAAAATATGTCTGTTGATAATACGCTGGATTTAGAAACGATTTCACACACACTCATAGGTGGCATAATAATTCGGAACTAAAAGATCACAAGTTTTAATGAATAACTTCATTTATACAGGCTCCATCTTGAAGGGGTTCCCAGAAACTGTTGAAGATGTCGAATGGGGCGAATGGAATGAATGATAGCAACTCTAAGAATTAGAATACGACGGTTCGGAAAACCAGGCGTGACACATCTACATACATACCTACTTAGGTCATGCAACACATGACGCCGTTGTGGCAAGTCTTCAACAAAATTAATAGTTACATATGTTACATGTCATAATAAAATTCTTTCGCACACGAATGTTTCTTAAAATGAGGGCACTAAACAAATAAACTGCTTATGATTTCGCTCAAAAAAAGAGAAAATTAAAGAAAACAGCCACTTCAAAAAACTCAAATAGGTTCATCACTTTGCATATAATTATTGTGTACATAAAGATATCACTTAAAACGATAAGAAAGGGGTTTACGCGATGCGATCGAATAATTTCTTTGTGACCGATGGCGTGCCACATAAAAAATACTTTTTCTCGCACCGCTGCACAGTGGGGTATTTGACACTGAAACTGTAGATCAATTCACACGTGCATTTCATTGAACAAATTTGGATTGATTTATATTATTTGCATCGTGTTTACTAAAAAAAAGTCAAGTCCGAAAACAGCTTAGTGGGAAATTTTTTTTACGAAGGTTTACATAGTATTACCAAAGAGCAAATAAACTGAATCTTATGTCCCTATTCTCATATTTACATGATTATACTCTGTGTGATCGTGTCCAACGAGACTTAAAGTCCACGAAAAACATTCTCACTCGGTTATCAAATTCATCCATATTCTCATCTGTGGGCTTAAATCGTTTTTTCAATTCATCTTTTAAATATTGGAATCTTTCTTGAAAATTTTGGCAACTTGAGTTCCGCATAATATCATATAGGCTCTGGCGCGTTATAAAAAGCGAATTAGAACTTACTCCTAAAATGGAAAACAATTTTTTTAAAGAAAACCCGAATCGAGTTGCATTCCCTTCCACCATCTCTTTCGTTTGTCAAAACTTATGTTATCTACGTGACATGTAGGTTGCTGACAATATTATTACAAGAACAATCACATTCAATGCATGCAAAGAAGTTCCGTTCTACTTATACATATGACACCCTCCATATTGAATTTGTGTTGCAATTTTTAATTTTCTTTACCCAACTTTAACACTTAACTATGATAATAATACAAAATATATGTAAACCTAAACAAAAAATCTGCCAAAAATACGGTTACGCAGTTATTAATTTTATCGTAAAGTTTAAGGGTAAACAAGAGGAAGAAACATTTACCTTGGTGCTGAATGTAGGGTCCATAAAGAAAACAACTTACCCGCAATAATAACAACAACAAATGCCATTAAATGACTTTGGCACATACATTTTTTCATACTTTAGTAAGCTTGTTCTTATATTATTGCAATGAGTTTATAATGAAAAGTTGAATAATTTAAAAAAGGCACAAAAGGGCACCTTTATGTTTTTTTTTGGATATTAGTCCAATACGCACAGATTATGGTAAACGCAAAATTATAATCTACACTCACGCACAAAAACATATGTATATATAAACATGAGAAATACCAAACAAATACCAATGTTTTAAACAAAAATCTATTAAAAATATAAACACACTTTTTTTCAAACCCAAATATATGCACAATATAAACAATTGAACTACCTGAAGTTGAAGGTTCCATATTAACCTTAAATCTTTCTTTGGAAATTACTACGAAAAAATACTTTAGTCACCAACGAAATTACACAAATCACCTCTTGCTAACAAACTTGTTATAAATAGTCAACTTTGGGAGCTTAGTGTTGGAAAACGGTTAAGGATAGAACAAAAATACTTTAAATTTGTGATGTGAAATATTGTCTAATTTTACGTGGCACCAAATACTTTAAACATATTTCAATTTCATTTTTTGAATTAATTCGCTAAATCAGTGTGAAATACCCCAGTGTGCGCTGATTGTCAGATCTTTTCTATTTCGTTAATGGAGAACAAGGCTACGACAACTTTAACATCATATGGACAATGACGAATTTAGTTAAAATCAGTATTTTGCCAAATTTTTTTGACATAAATCTATATTATATATCTTAAATTTGACCTGCATTTTTTGGTTTAACAATTCATAAACTGATAATATAGTTGTGAAGAATTAATAATAGTTTATACCAAACATGTTTTGAAACAGTTTTACACTTCAATAATATATTTAATACTGCAAAAATATGTAAATTTAAATTTTTATTTTTCTTTTAATGAAAAATTTCCATACCCGGCAACTCAATTCTGGGCGTAATTTCTGAAGAACAGTAGACGTAAACAAAGAAAAAAAGTTTAATTTCAATTAATTCGAAACTAAAGGGCGTTATACTCGGGAAAAGTGCATTGGAATCGGTTCGAGCATAATTTTTACATGCGAGGTAACTGACTGAGGTTAACACTAATTCAATAGTTTACTTCAAACATTTACAAACTACTGATTTAAAGAAGATATTTTATTCAAAATGGCTACGGTTTACACATGTCACCTATTGACTGCCTTTTATAGGCTAAAACCGAAAAAAGTTTAAAGAGGACATACATTTCAGCAGACACGAGAAAACCACTCGTACATGTGGAGTTATGTATTTGTAGCAAGTATCTTCTGGTGATACTGAAGCAATTAACTCTAAATTCTAAAATTACTGTTTTAATCAGGAAATGCCACAAAACGAAAAAGTGAAATTTTAATAACGGGCTTGAAATCGACAACGAGAGGGCTAGCGGTCCGCTGAAGGCGCATGACATAAACGGTTTTGAGCTACATATATAGCGATTACAGATTGAACTTGTTACATTTATAATCAGAAAATAAAACATCGCTTTACACTTATGTGTAGTATGCGTTGACACAGCCAATTAAACACTTGTATTTATAAATGTACATACATACATAAGTATGCACAAATGGACACATGTATACAGTCAACTATGTGCATTTGATTTTGCTGGTCTCAAGCTTAATAGATTGGTGTTATTTTGTGATAAAGTTATGCGTTTAAGTCTTTATCTATACTATTATATAAATTCTATTATATGGAGAATGCTTGTAACTCAGTAGGTAACGGGTGCGCGCTTCACTCAGTGTATCCGTGTAATAACACATTTCTGACTTCTGTCTCTAAACAGAACGACTTTCACATTGACCTCCGAGGCGATATACTTGGGCGGCATACCCGATGCCAAATTAAGCTGGAAGACACCCCTCGAGAAGCGCGTAGAGGAGGCTTAAAAGGCCTGCTATAAATGCGAATGAATCTTCAGCAGAAACTGGGGATTAAACTTAAAGTTTCTCCTGTGGAGTTACGCGGCCTTGATAACAACAATACCAACCTATGGTGCACTATTATGATGGCTGATGCAGATGCTTTTATTGTGACTCTAAATCAACTGCCTATAGAGCTCACATTTGCGAAATTGCGGAGAACTATACAATCAGACTCAGAGAGTCGTGATGCTGGAAGTTCTAGACATAAGGGACATAATCGGGCCTTGACAATCTCTTAGAAAAAGAGGAACAACTTGACTATGTACCTCCACCGCTTGCTTTCAGGCAAAACTTTTAGCTACAGTTTTCTTCACGACGGGCCTGGAGTAGAGCTGGAGCGGTCAAGGAGGGCACCGCGGCCATATACACCGACGGGTTCGGAATGGTGCAGGGGTGTTCTCAAAGAGGAAGGACGTCTGACTCTAGTTACGGTTACCAGGCTTTGCTAGCATTTTGCAAGCTGAGAAATTATTGAGAAAGCTTGCAGGGTGCTGACTAGAAGCTGCGATGGCACAATCATATATATTCTCGTATAGTCAAGCAACACTTTTAGCGTTAGGTTCACCAATGACTGTAAGCGGTCGTTGGCGGCCAGCGCCAAAGCTTGTCTTGATGCATCCATGACCGAAGAAATAAGCTGCCTGCCACTTGCAAAATTGCGAAGGAAATTTGGCCCCTACTGAATAAGTCAAGAAATGATATATATATATATAAATATTTAGACTGTCAGTAGAGAAACAGTTCTTCACTATCTTTGTGAGGGTTCAGTCTTGGCACGCAATAGAGAGCTGATGGTGGAGTCTTCTTGGTGAGCGATTTGAAGAATGACTCTAGCTCCACAGTCGACAACATCATTGGATTCATCCACAAATGCAAATGGATTGAAAATTGAAAATCAAAACAACAGGAAAAGCAGGTTTCAGTCATCAAAATGGCACTCTAAGAGCTAATTGGGTTCTATGTACGTTATTCCTAGACAAGGCTACGGTTAGAAGATTTTCAGAATACTCGGTGGTAAGCAGTTAGTCGAAAGTAAAGAGTTAGTCGAATACTTGCTATTCGTTTACCAACCGTCAAATTTGAGCTCTAATGCCAACCCCTGCCATATCCACTGCGTCCTTCTTGATGTTGTGACGGAGGAAAAGTCTTATCGATTTTAGTGCTTGTTATAAGCAAAGAATCCACGTGAGCGATGTCCAAAAAGCGTCCAGCTTGTGGGCGAACTATTTTTCATTCGCCTGATAACCCGGTTCAGATTTCATTTTGAAGAAATTGCGAAATTTCGGAACTCAAGTTCAATTTTAAATCGTGAGTGTTTACACACCCATCTCAATTCCAATCGTGATTTTGTTGACAGTTGTTTGTTTAAAAATTTATGACAAGTAAAATTCGTGTGACGTTTATCTGGTTTATCTTTATTATTTAACAATCACAATAAGTAAATTACAGAATTTTATAGGCGAAATTTAGTGAAATTCATTAAAAATGTTATTGCGTTTTTATATGGCCAAATGGGAAATACAGGCGCAATTTCAGTTGAAATTGATAATACCGATGGGAAGATATTAAAATTTTCATATTGAGCACGCAAAGTTTCAAAACACTGGTTAAGCGAGAAGATGGGGAGAAAGGGAAATACGAAAACTGCAAATATATATACAGCAGACTTACACGTTTACAAACCTGCCATTTGCCGTGCTTTACTATTTCTAACGACACAAATATATTCTATATTATATTTGATTGTGTCTCCCTTTTCCAAGAATTTTGAATGCGAGAGTAGTAAATATATTAGATATTATTTTAAGTGTGAAATAATTAACAATAATCTATATGATTTTCAAAACGGAAGCAAACTGCATCCGTTTTGTTAAAAAATAAAAGAAATCAATAAAGCCCAAATGGCAACAGAAAACAAACATCAATGCAAACTAAAATTTATCGGTACATCCTTGTAAAAGCAAGCGTACTCCTAAAAACAGGCTAAATTAATTAAAATTGCAAAAGTCAACTTACCAGAGGGAAGACTAAGGGAAAAGCGATTTAGTGTACTTGCTGGAACTTTTGATATCTTATGGAACAGAATTCTAAGCAGTATTGTAAATTTGCATCCTACGGTGAGGCTTGCTTTCGCAAAGTTGCCGATTTCGAAAAAATAAAGTAATTAAGTAATTCTATACATACCCGTTTAAAAGTAATGGCTTGTGTACTGTGCTGAAAGGTATTGAACATAACGTAAGCCCCTTGTTTAAACATCAAGGTTATTTTTCTTTTGAGTTAGCACTAGATTTTCAACTCTTAAAAAGGAAGAAGTTTTTACAATTAACAAATGCGGTTTCTTTTTCTCCGCAGAAAAGTTCTTTCCAGTGGTTCGCGGTCGCTTCGTTAAAGACACTACCTGACGATAAAAAGTATGACCATAAAAGATGATTTATTGAAAACGAACAAAAAACATCCAAAAAAATAATACTGAAAATTTGGCACTAATGCTAGATAAGTTAAGAAACCCAGGAAATTACTGCATTAAAAATGATAGAAACTGTAAAGATGCTTTTGAATCTTACTCTTTGAACGAAACTGTTATCCCTCGATTTTAAGAGCCTGCACAAGAGATGCACGCTTAAAAATCTAATTGATACAAACGGAGTTAATTTTTAGAATTAAAAAAAAGGTCTCGTATCTTGGGTTGAGTAATAAAAAACTATATACCCAGATATAGAGTCAAACCCCTTGTTTTGAGAATCTAGTAGTAGCCGAGTGGCGGCCGTCGAATGTGCAACAGCCTAAAAGACTGTTGTCAAGAAAAACCTCGAACGTACATACATATGTAGTTAAGTATAATAGAATTCACTCAACATTTATTCAATAAAATATAATTCGGTTTACAAATATGTTTATGCGTATCAAGGACCTAAGCCAAACACGTCTCCCTCCATTAGCTCGTTCACAACGACCCCCTTACAGTCGGCATCTCCTGACATATCGTCGCAGAGTGACGACTCGCCCTTGCTGGAGACTTCGTCGGCTTCTGGACCAAGAGCACATCATGGCTTTAGTCCGTGACTCGCTAGCAGCCCCGAATATCGACGGCTTTTAGGTATATCAGGTAAGTCCGATCAAATATCTATCATGCGGAAGTACTTTGGTTACCATATAAGGACCTTTGAACAGCTTGTGTGACGTACCCGTTGTAGTTAGTACATACTCAGTTACTACCAGATCACCGACCTTATATTGTCGCGGTGTCTGGTACCGCTTATCAAATCGCTCTTGCCACGTTTGCTTTGCTATCTTCATTGCTTCGTGTGCCGCTTGACGTCGATATTCTACGTCCCCTGGAACGAAGTCCTCATCATCGATGGCGTGGATTAATCGGTTAGTGGAGACATCACGTGGACTGAAGTTGAACACTGGCTGATTTGGACTAAACCCAGTTGTCGCATTTGCTTGCTCGTTGATGTTCCATTGCAAAGTTGGTAAAGCTACGACCCTATTACTGTACAGTTCGATGAGGCTAGCACCGTCTTATTAACACGCTCCGTCTGCCCATTTGCGTTTGGGGTTCTGATCGCTACCTTCCCATGCGGACGCCGTTCTCTGAGATAAGACGGGCGAACTCCTCGCCTGAAGTGAACGCAGTGCCTCGATCTGTTGTTACTCTTCTGGGTTGTCCGTATGTCAAGAAGATTTCTCGAATCGTATTGACAACTGGCGTCGTCTTGCTGTTACGAACAGCCTTCACGATGCAGTATTTACTGAGTCCACCCACCACAGGCGAAATCTCTGCTAACACCGACAATTCGTGGCTGGCATACTTTTGTTCAGCTTCGCTACATTTTCTGCAAAAGTAAAATACTGGCTTGTATCCACCAGCTTCATTTTGAAACACTACCGCAGACACCTCCATAGAACTTGCGTCGGTATGGACCTCGTGATCTCGTACAGGATCAAATAAATTTAGCACTGGCTGCATGGATACAATATCCTTAAAACGCTGAAAACCCGTTGCTTGAGGAGATCCCCATTCGAACGTTGTTTGTTTCTTTAATAGCGCCGAAAGAGGTAGAGCTATCATGCTGTAGCTGGGCAAAAACTTGCGGAAAAACCCGGTAAGGCCCAGGAATTGACGAACCATCGTTGGTGAGATTGGTGCTGATGCACTTCGTTTTTTCTGGTTTGGGTCGTATGCAATCGTTGTCGATCGTATGGTCCAAGAAATTTACGGTTTTTGCCAAAAAATGTGCACTTTGAGGGTCGAAGCGTCAAATTTGCTTGCTTCATAGGAATTCGCACAGCATTTCACGTCCTTCTGAATCAGCCTTCATAGCGATGATCACCTCATCTAGGTAATTAATAATCTTGATCCGATTCGGGAGCCACTTGATGATGTTGACGATCGTTTCCTGAAGCGCCATAGGAGCATTAACCAGCCTAAATGACATCACATTGTGCTCGAGTAAACCTTTATGTGCCAAGAATGCGGTGTAGGATTTCGACTTTTTTTTCTAAAGTTGTTCTTCACCGTAACCTCGTTGAGTACACGGTAGTCGACACACATCCTATTTTCATCGTTTGACTTCTTAACCAATAAAACTGACGCCACATGAGGAGACTCACTCTTATTATATCATTGTCCAATAAGTTTTTTAAAATTTCTGATAAAATCGGGCGTTGAGAAAATAGTGACTGGTATCGCTTACTTACGATAGGCTTCGTGGTGGTCACTTCGATCGTCATCTCAGCGCCTTTACATTTACCGATCTGGCTGATGTCCTCTGCGAAACTTGTTCGATAGGTGTCTAGAAGATTTAGTAATTTTTCGCTCTCGCCCTTGCCTAAGCTGTCGGGAATGTTGAAGTCGTCGGTGTTAACTTCATCTTATTGAAATACGCCATCGTCAATTACCATACGGTACTCGCTATTCTGTGAAACATCGCGACCCAACTATATATCGGACGGTAAGATAGAAGCAGATTACCATCTATAAATGCGTTTACCTGTACCTTGCACGTGATCTCACCTTCTGACCCTCCGAATCCAATAAATCGTATCTACGTCTCAAGACTCTTCATACCTTCGGAAGCCTTTGCCCTAATCAATGACACACGCCACTTTTATCTATAAACGCTTCGAAAGCCTTCCCAATCAACACCACCGTTTTCGTTACAGAAGGTGCTTCGGCATTTGCCATTGACTCTCTCATCTTCACCACAGTGGGTTTGTCGCTACAGCTTTTTTGTATCATGTCCCACCTTTGGGCACACTGTACACCGTCGCTTGTGTTGTGGTCGCGGGTATTTCTTCGCTATGTGGCCGTACTCATTACAATTAAAACACTTTGGGCCCGTTGACTTACCGCTGCCTTGACCTTCAGTTTTAACCTGCTGCTAGTTGCGTAACGGAGCTTCCACAGTGGCCCCCGTGATCGCAGTCAAATTCTTTAGTGCCATAGTAACTCATTGCATGTAGAAAAATTTATCGTTGCTAAATTCTTTGCCAGCGCTATATTATTTTGACCGCTAATGATGTGGGAAATTATTGAGTTATCGTCTAGCCTGCCTCGCTGGCCCATTGTTAGCATCGAGTAAAAAAATTTCAACGTAATCCTTTTTTTACGTTTGCGTCTCCATAGAGCTGTGTGTGTTTCGGCTGCGTTGCCCTTGACCGAGAAGTCCCTTTCAAAAGAGTTCACCAATTGGTCTTAATTGCTAAAAACGGCTTGCGCATCTAACCATTGTTTCGCTATACCATTTAATTTGTGCTGGATTGCCACAAGAGCCAACAAGTCTTCTCGCCACCCGTACGCACGACGTAACTGCTCAATTCGGATGATAACCTGTTGTGATGAAGTAAGGTCTTTGATGGAATCAAAATCCGGCATAACCCCTACCATATCTTGTATGGACATAGTTCCGCGCGTTGCCGTTTCTTGCTCATGCGTCAACTCCCCTCCCGGAATCGTTTACTTTCGGGATACATTTTGATCATTATGCTGTGCTTGTTTATCGCCACGTTCTGGAGTGCGTCTGGCATTCAAAGTCCTGATAGCTGCAGTCAACGTGGGTCATGCCATTTAGTCAACTGATTTGCGATTGAAAATCGTTGCTCTCGTCCTCTAACTCTGTCGGATCAATTTCGTCGCTGACCAAAATTTCCTGCACCTTTGCTACCTTATGAGCTTTCGTGCCCGTCATAGCCACGTAGTTGTTTTGCAGGAGTTGATTAAGCTGGATGACCCTTGGAGATACTAGTTTTATCATGCTGCCTTTAATTTCGTTTCTTAAAATCAATTACCCAATTTTTCTCCACCTCCGCACTCGATGACCTGCCGAAAACGTCCTTTTTTCTTCTTTCTTTCTTAATGCCTGGTCTTCGTGTTGCTACTATTTGTTTTTTCCATGAAAATTTCGTTTCTCTGCTACCGTCGAATATTCCAAAATCTTGCATCGCCACCGTTTAAATTGAATTGTGTTTGTTGCTTTTCTCTTACATTAACTGGTATTTTCCCTCTTTATTATTTGTTTCCTATTCTATGTAGTGTATACGTATAACGTTGCGCTCCTACCCCATTTATCGCTTCTTTCGTTATTTTTCTTTGTCGTTTCTCGTTGTGTCGTATTTCTTCCTCCCAGTTCGTTAAAAGTCCCGTGTATGCGCCTCTGATTGGTTGTTTTTGATTCTCAAAGCGATCTTTGTGACTTTGCTTTTATATACTTCCAATAAATGTTGCTTTTGATGGCCGTTGCTCTCTTTCCATTCACGACTGTAATTCGCCGTAGGGCGCTCTGACTTTGCGTTGTCGTTTGATTTTTTTTGTTTCCTAGAAAGTTCGCTGCGTTTTGCATTCATTGCCTTAAAATTTTATAGTTATGTCGGGGTTTCTCCTCCTTTTGTAGCGTGACTTGTCAAGAAGAACTTCGAACGTATGTATGTATGTTGTTAAGTATAATAGAATTCAAGCAATATTTATTCAGTAAAATATAATTCGATTTTCAAATATGTTTATGCGTATCAACGACCTGAGTCACACACGTCTTCCTCCAATCACTCGCTCACAACGACCCCCTTACACTGTGGCAAATCGAAAACAAAATCTGTGTATAAAAAATGTAGTAGAAAATCACACCGCAAATCAAAATCTTTTGCTGCAAACCATTTTGTCGAAACCATGAACTGTCTTAGTATATGATTTTGGAACTCTAAAGGCTTAAGTCAGCTCAGCATCATCCAATTCGTATAAAAATAGATGTAATGCTAATATCCGAAGCTCGTTTATATAAATTTAACAATTTATAATGGAAGGCTTCACATCCAGAAGGAAATGCGGAACAGGAATGCATATAACGATACAAATGAAATACTGTATACAGAAGAGTCTAGAGCATTCACTCTATTTCAGAATTATATACGATGGTTCTGGTGGAATAAATATATCCGCTATATACTTCTCGTCCCAACATATCTAAAACTCAATTCATGGAATATTTTTCTAAGTTTGGTATAAGATTTCTAGCAGCAGGTTACTGCAACATAAAAAATTTATTCTGGGGATCTAGATTAATACCTCCAAAGGGAAGAAACTTATATAAATCAATCCAAAATAATAAATTTGATGTTATTTCCACCCGACAGCATATTCAATTTTGGATAGCATTAGAGCTCTGAAAATATTGGTGAGTATAGTAGGGTGTATATAGCTATGCGTATAAGATTATTTAACAATATTTAGTCTTTGTACTAGATAACTCCATATATAGCTACAGTGATCTTTAAATAGTAGAATCTATGGTTAATCTCAGAATCATCAACTAGGTGACCACCCTAAATCTTAGCTCATCAAATGCGATCACAAAGAGTAAGAAAGAAAATGTGAGCCCTGTAGTGTACCATTTGAAAGCTTGTTGGTTGCTGAGTGAAATACGTTAACAGTGACTGAAAGTTTCCTGTTTGTCAGGAAAGATTTTATAAAGCTTAGACTTCTGGTGCCCACCTTCCATTTTTGTAGTTGGCTTAGAACTACGTGAAATCCAATATGGTCAAATGCTTTTTGGAAATATAAAGGCAAGATAGAGATATGATTTCTACTAGACAGAGCGTTTGCGGTGAAGTTATCGAGACTGAGTAAGGCATCTATTGTACCATGTCCTCTTTTATTCCCAACCTGTTGAAAGCTTTGCGTACCCTGACAGACGATTGTTTATAATATAGAGATAGGTCGATAACTATGGACTTCAGTGGGTAATTTCCCGGGCTTTAGTATTGGGGTTATATTGGAACTTTTGCAGTATTGTGGATACACCCCGGTGTCAAAAATGTTGTTATAGAGTTAAACTAATCGTACTTTCATCGAGATTTTTGATAAACGGATAAGATATTCTTTCCAGTCCAGGCCGTTTTCCTTTAACTGACGTGGGCGCATACTCAAACTCAGACATCGTTATTTCTGACTCTATTGCTTTTGCGGACAGAAAAGTGTGTATTCTATTTCACCTATCCTGTCAAGGTAATGCAGAAATAGGTGCTAAAATTTCCATCTGCGCTGGCGTTTGAATAAAAGCAAAACAGTTCGCAATTTGCTCAGGCACAACCAAATGTTCACCCACATAAATGGGACCACCAGACAAAGTTTTTATATTTTGTCATATCTTTTTAAGAGAGCAAGGGGGATTTATTTTGGCAGTGAACTGCTAAAAAGTTTGTAGTTTGGATTCCTTTGCTTTACGACGAAAAAAAAGCATTATTTTTTTATGGCTAACTTTTATGAACGGAGAAGTATTAGCTAACATTCCACCATGGTATATTGAACGAGTTTTTATTTCTATTTGTTTGTGGGATAGAACGATTTACTGCCGCGAGTTTCGTATTAGAGTTTCGCGGCAAGCGGGGTTTTAAATCAAAAGACAAGAATTTATTTTAGCAGCGAACTGACAAGAGTATCGATCAAAACTGGCTTTATTGAAAAATATTTTAAAAACGAAAGTTCACAATTTGCTATGATAATGCTGATTAAGTGCTTTACATTGATTTGGTATTACTGAATTTCACAATTTTGATCAATTCCAATAATTGGTACAAGAAATAATTTTGTTTTGTTTCATTTTGCGACAATAATTTCGATTGGCAGGAAATGGTTTTAAATTACATCTTCATTGTATGATTTTTTTGAATTCATCGATATCATCAGCATGCTTGTATGAAGTGGTTGCATATGTAACTCGAGTGGATAATTTTTTGTATTGGCAGCTTCTTTGTTGATGTTGCTAGAAACGGGGTAACAGTTGTCAATGTCATATAGGACTGAAAATGTACATCAGTCAGCAAAGTCTGTTTTGAATATTGGTTTAGGTTTAAAGGCATGGAGAAGTTGTGGTTATTTATTTCAAAAGAAATGGGGTAGTGGTCACTACCATGAAGGTCACTTGACACTCTTCTAGTTTATACTTGATCAAGAGCTGCTGAGCACAATGTGAGGTCTAAGTGTGAGAAGGGGCCATGGGTAGAAAAATGGATTGCGTTACCATTGTTCAGGCATACAAGGGCGTAAGCCAACAGAACATCTCCAATCAGTTTCCCAATGCTGTTTGATGTTGGAGATGCCCATATTGGGCTCCAAGCATCAAGGTCACTCGCAAGAATCATAGGAACTGTAACTTGTTCAGTAAGTGCAAGATGTCGGTGTTTGTAAAGCATTGTGCAGTTGGAATGTACGCGCAAATTATATTAAGCTTGAAGTCATATACAGCAAACTCCTCTTTATCAGTATTGTAACGCCTGCCTTACTCTCAGTAACATTTGGAGAGTTATGGAATATGCCAATATATTCTTGTGCGCTAAATGGGGTACGTTGAGTAAAATTAATGATGGAGAAAGAGACTGTACCAAGAGTTGGAGCTCATGATAATTATTATAAAATCAATTCATGTTCCGTTGTAATACTAAGAACATTGGAAATTGAAAACAGATATATGTATAGTATTAATATACATTAATTGAGTTGATCTTCTCCATTGTTGAGTTCTCCGCAAGAGCGGAGCTAGATAGTGATAATATATTTTGTGTTGCTGAAGGGGACATCTATTGGAAGATTTGAAATAGAGTTAGAGGTGGGTTGGAAGAGCATATTGTTGTGTGTGGTATGCTGTTGCTGTGACAGAGTGAAGTGGCTCTGATCTGACAGGTTGGGCGAGTGCTGATTTTTATTGTGAGAAGTTGATTTGTTTAGTAGTTTGGTGAACAGGTTATTAAGAGTTTTAGAGTGTTTTCTGCTAATTGGTGATCGGAGACTTGAGGAGGAGGTAATTCTAAATTGGCAGGTCTAACGTTTTCTGGAAAGTTTATTTTCTGATTATTCGTGTTATTTAAGACAGTAGATGAGAATGAAGAGGCGTTTTCGGGAAGAGAAAGAGTTGAGTTATGGGTGGGTAGGCTGCAGTTGTTGCATGTTGTATTTCCACTTGCAATATGCCCAAGTATCTGTTAGTTTTTGAACCGCATTGGGTTGGGTATATACTGCTTTACGTTAACTTTACACCAGGCAATATCGATTTACTCCGGAAGGTTAAACAGGCCCGACGTTGGTAGTACGACGATTTTTAATTGGTTGTTTTCCTTGTTTTTCCGAAATGTGTATATAATTTCTGCTTCATATTACATTGTTCAGAAAGAGGAAATATTGTGAATTTAGTATAGTTTAAATTGTCATGATATTTGGCTTTTATGCAGCAAATACCATGGAGCTATTTCAATGCAATGAAAATATCAGCGCTTTTTTTTGGTTATGGTGCGACTTTCATAGATTTCTACGTTGTGCTTTGTAATGTAGTGATTAGGAAAAATGTCGGAAAAAACAAAAGGATTAGTGAAAAATTATCTGTTACTTTTTGACTTGGCCTGCGAGGATTACATAAAAAAAGAAAAATTGGATGAAATCGGCAACGAATTATTATTATTAATTTAGATTACTTACATAGTACAAATTTTGAAAACAAATCGTGACAATTACACTCAAAAATCCATCAATTCCAACAGGCTACAAATACGCGTTGGTGTAAATACTCGTTCAAATTGGGATTCTCTGCGGATTTGCGATGCGTTCGAATGTTTCGCGTCTGTGTGGGGAGTGCTAAGCTGAATATGTTTACGACATATTAACCTCCGGCATTGTTTTAATTGGTCAAATTCTTGTTAGTAATTTTCTTTCTTTGGCTCGCTGGATTACTATATCGAATTGATAGGGGAAAAGTTCGTGCATGGAAACTTTTCATCCAAGAATTGGTAACGAGTGCAAGCAATATAAATATATTCATATCAGACTCACAATGGAATTCCTAAAACATCCGCAAACCCTCTTGGAATCGGTATTTTCCAAAATTCGTTTCGAAACCCCAAAAATGTTGCAAAATTTCCAAGTCTGGCAATACTGACCAATACACGCAGCGATAAGTTTATGGGGAGAGAATGACCATTACCCCACATTCCGAAGTAAGGTGTACTTTACCTTTTCAATGCCGAGAAAAAAATTAGAGACACAAGCTTATAAAATGATCTACAGAAAGACTGTGCCGTGCAACCAAAAGAGAAAGAAAGATGGAAAATTTTTCAGTGGAAGTCGAAAACGGTCAGTTGGGAAACTATCTCGTTTATTCGTTGACTAGGTATTTCGCATTTTAGTTCGTTCGTTAGTTCAAGGAGACATTTGCAAATAGTAAAGAAAATCTTTAACGATGCTAAAGTATGTGCAGCGATAGCGGTAGTGATGGTTTGGCCGTCATCATTTTTTTTGTATGTAATGTATATATGTATGTACATATGTATGCACATATACTTTTATGTATGCTACAAAGGTGTAACCTTCTCAGCTTCTCATACGAGTCTCAAAATACGTAAAATGCCTGAAAAGTCGCCTACCATTCTTACCAATTCCTCAAATTTATTAGTATCGAATGAAGGACATAGACACTCTTCGTTGTAGTTTGATACCTGCCAACTAACCCGCTATTCAGCCAACCTGCTGCCATCTAGTCATCTTGCATGCTATTATTGTTTCAGAAACTTGTTTTCGCTAGATGGTATTGCTGTTTCTTTGGCTGTAGAAGATGTTGTTATGCATTGCTCTGTAGTTAGCCATCATTTGCTGTTTTGGTATGAGAAACAATAATGTCCTATTGTGAGGCTATACATACGTATCTTTGGACATCCTTATGGTTGTCTACTTTACATACGCCCGTTATTTTTTGCCCTCCCGTGAATTAGATGCCAACGTATAAGATGCTTACATGCATGTACATACACATATGGGTATGCACATATAAAATTTAAAATGGTATGTACCATTATGTGTATACGTATACACGCATCATATTCGGGTATTCTTTGTAAAAAAATAAGTGTATATAGAATATGTATGTATGCAAATGGAAATCATCGCCTGATGTCATGCCAAGCGCTTTCCGCTGGCTAAATTTCAAAGAGTCATGAATAACGTTTTCAAAGTAGTGAAAATGTTGTCAGATTTACTCTTCATATACGGCGCTTAGTCAGTGTTGCCGTTTTGATAGTTTTTTACCCAGATTACAAAATTTTTTATTATTAAAAGAAAGCTCTTTCCACATACACACATATGTCGTTGGTTTATCATAATGTTATTAGTATTATACCAGGGAACTTGTGGAATTTGTTTAACATATCCAGCTGCTCCTTCACAGTTCGCCGCACCCTAAAGGAAATTCTCGGACTTAAGTTTAATAAAAACCGAATATAGAAAAAAATAAACTAAATAAAATCTTGCTAGCCAAAAGAGCTCTTGCTAGAGGAAAAAATCGACACTAATTTTTGTGTCACAAGTAAAACAAGTAAGGAAGAGTCTCAGATCGAGTGCAACGGAACTTCAAGTACGCAGTGCAAGTTTTTATTTGAAATAAACGTACTTGCTGCATGCAATCAAATAAGTTAATCTTATATATAAAAATGGATATGTGTCCTTTATAGGCATCCAAAGTACTCAGCGGAAATTTGTAAAACTGATACAATTGGTTTAAGTTGCCTCCGGGCTTAGCATAGTACATATATAAATTTGGAAAAGGGGGCGGTGTTACGCCCCCATGGAAGAGAAAATTAGAATTCGTCGCAGATATTATGATTTTCGGGTATATGTATATACATAAGTCAATATATGTGCTTTATAGATCAATCTGCGTATCATTTTGGAAAAACCTGTACAATTAAAAAACTAAGTTCTTTATGACTCGGCATCCATATGATGATGATTCAATATTTGGTATGTAGATTCTATATATTCAGCTATATAATACTTATAGGGGGAAAAAGGGAGTCCTTAATACGAAACTACTATTCCCCATATCTTCATAGTTATTTGACGTATGTTGTTTGGCGCGCAATACCGCGTACACGCAAAAACGTGCTAAATTTAGATGAGGTAACCTTGGATAACGCCTAAATGTGTTAATGTTAAAACTCTGGCATTTGTATCAAAATAACCCAAAATACCAGTGTAATGCAATACCGTTAATATTTTGGTTCTGTCTCTTATTTACACTGCGTTGTGCAGACTAAAGCTTCAATCCTAAGACGGTACTGTTTCTCGTATTTAAAAGCGCTAAAATTTCAATTATATCTTATTAAAATAGTTTGTTTTTGTTATACCCTATGATTTGCGCCAAGAAATTAATTTTATTTGGCATTTTATTAGAGAAGGTAAAAAATAATTAAAAATAATATTGTCGTTATTGAAACAAGCGATGAAGTATTTTACCTCATTCTCTTAGCCTGGAAGAAAACGATTTTCATGCAGAAAGTAAAATCGACAAGAATTTTGAGTTAAATAATTTTTAATAATTTAGGTATTTAGAAATGTTTGTAATGCTCTTCTAAGAGCTTTTTGATTTATATATTTTTAATCAAATTTATGAACTATTTCGAAAGTTCTATATTTTCTAGTAAAATAATATTTATTTGTTGAGGTTTATTTATATTTCAATACATAGCAATTATAAAGTGGGTTCATTTCGCGCTCAAGAAATAAACCTAATCCTGTGAGTTTTACTTTTCTGTTGTAAAGCAAAAAATATATTGTTATTTTGTAAGTCTTAACACTTACTGACCTACATAACTGCGTATACATATATGTACATATGTATATACATACATACTTATGTATATTACCACTTAGCAAACACAATTCGAAACATACGCAGTGATGATACATTGTTTGTTTGTATTGCTCTTCTAAGAACACAGTTATCATATACTGCATCATATATTTACGAACACTTCTTCATGTTGATAGTTCCCACTAATTTTTTAAATTGTTTTATTCGCAGTCCCTGTTTTAAATTAATTATTTACGGTACCGAAGTCTAAGTGAGGAACTTTTGCATTTTTAAGTTAATTCGAATAAATAATAAATAATAATAATAATAAATAAATAATTTACTTTATGGGGAATATACATAAAAATTGTTTTAGTTCCTTTAACCACTAATATAACTTAATTATACTTACCTTTTAATACAAATTTAATTTGTGTAATATAGGTATATTTCACTAGTGTGGATATGTCAATTGTTAGTCAATACCGCGTATAAAACAAAAAAGAGCAGACACAAAGACATCACTAGCGCGTATATTTTAAAAAGCTTTGTTTATGCAGCCTGCACGACTTCTTTGATGAATTACGAATTTGCTAAATATCGGGGATTTCTTCCTCCTATAAAATTTGGCCTTGCACTATATACGCGGTATTGCATTTTGCGTATACGCGGTATTGCACGCCAAGCGATGATATTTTCTCCAGATCTTCTTATGTATTTATGTACATACAAAGAATATTTGAAGGCGAAAAACACTGTTGAATATCTATATATGTACATATGTATATTGATTTCAATAAAAACAAAGATAAATTATTATGATTTAAACCTAGCATATTTTCCAAAACTTAGGCTTTTTAGTTATTTCTCTACCTATTTAAAATATTGTTATCAAATTTTAACGAATACGCGATATAATATTGCATATTTTGATTGGTTGTAAACTAACGCAATATGATAGTGCCTGATTTCTATAATTTTCGAAATTATGATTAGTGACTAGAAATGCAAGGTGTACATACATGCGTGATGTGGTAAAATATCATGTCTTTCAAATTTGAGCAAATTAACTTGTATAGTTAACAAATATCGGATTTGTTTGATTTTTGTATTTCAATATTGTAAATTTTTTTGGCTTTATGCCTATTGACTTTATATAAGACGTGGGTTTTGTAAGATTTTTAAAACTTTCGAAACTTTGTTTGTGAACTTGAAATACAATGCATGCACCAAATTTGGTAGAGTAGTATAGTTTTCGAGACACGCCTATTTGATCTAAAGTAGACGGTTCCACGCCTATATCCAAACATTCTTCATTCCTTGTATTTGATTATGCAACTTCGTTCTGAATATTAAATTTGAGCAAATTGTCTTCAATATTTATTTATATACTTATCGGAACACGATAACCGTTATATGAGATGTGGGCTCATTTTTGTCCGATTTTTATAATCCTCGAAAGTGTGCTTACTGACTTAAAATGCAGTATGTGTACCAAATTTGGTGGAGTTCGGTGAAGTGGTTTCGGAGATACACATTTTTCTTCTAAAGTGGGCGGTGCCACGCCCATTTTTCAGAAAAGGATGCGACCAGTGCTGAGCTATGGCTTTGTAGTCAGGTGGGAAGCTCTCTTGAAGAGCTACATTCTCACCGTTCTACAAAAGGTTCCACGCACTGCCTATGATAGTGACACTGGAGCCTGTCGCGCCTATCCCACGACAGCTTTGGATCCCATTTTAAACCTACTTCCAATTGACTTATATTTATATATTATGCACACGATCAGGCAGCACTTAGAGTCAGGGAAACTGGGTGCTTGAAGGATACACAGAAAAGGCACAGTAGTATCATATATGTATGTAATACTTCTATATTGCTGGAAAGCACAGAGTACATTCCCCAATATCAGAGTGCAGAAATATAAAAAATAGAATGAGTGATCCGATAATCGAATGTACCTAAAATGACAACTTCACTTTAAAAAATACATGAGCGTATCAAGCCTTCATAGAAAAATCGTTTATATTTACACGTTAAAGAAATTATTTAAAAATTGTTAAAAGCAAAAAATATTTACAAACCAAAATATATAATGGTGAGGCTATGCTTTGTGTGCAAAAAAAAATACAGATAAAGAAGAACATCTTCATGCGTAAGTACATATATTCCAATTTTTTAAGAAGCTAATAAACACATTTCCCATTCCAGTTTACCAAAACATGCAGAGCTTCGCAGAAAGTGGATGGATGCATGCGGTATCCAAGGCCAACACAAGCATGCAGTTTATATTTGCTCAAAGCATTTCGAAAAGAAATGTTAACACCCTGTTACCCTACACTACACCTGCACCCAAAAGTGAAGTCCTTACAAATGAAACTTGATTCTGATATCACGACAACCCTTATACCATAAGCCACCGCAGTCGTCAGTAGTGGGATTAAAGTCAGGTATGAATTTTTAAAATGATGTGCCTAGCTTGGGTTTTGATTCTGATATTGATATAAGTAGTAAGCAACTCGAACCAATCCTTACACTACGAGCGACAACAGTTGCCAGAACTTCAATTTAGTGCTGGTATTAATTTGGATATTGGCACTATCATCGACATTACGCCCGCAGTGGTTATTGACTCTGACATTGTAATCGTGAGCGATCCGCCTATCATGGATATCGATTCTAACATTGAAACAATGAATACTTCTTATCATGAGCCACCGGACACATCAGAAGTTGGATTTAAACCTAGCATGCATTTTCAGAATGGTAGGTATAACCACATTTTGTATAGCCGGTTCCTACGGTTGAGGTTCATCGAACTTAGAATCTTAAGATTAGGGTTTTAAATTCGAAATTGCCTAAATAAAATGCATCCAGTATATCGCAATATCCTGGATAATAAAGTTTGTGAAAACTTAATGGTATATGACATGCGAGGTATGCAGTCACCATCTGATAGGAATAGCTTCTGAGCCGCAGAATCTTCTATTCCCGATCCATGACCTAGCCAGTAAAACTGTTGGGCTTTAAGTCGCTGCACTATATAAACATCTGTAAGAGATTATTCAACCCATGATAAAATTTTCGGGAAGGACCATATATTCTGGAGATATTTTCGCTCGAATATCAAAAGAGCCATCCATCAGCACTGCTAAAATGAGAGGCTTGTAGACCGTGGTCTTTATTCGTCGAGAGAGGACTTTACTACTCTAATGCGCACTCAGTCCAAAGTACCACTTGCTGGCTAGAAAAGGCTCCTTATCAAAGTACTACATCATCTAAAATTAATATACATATGTACTTGGTTACTAAGCCCAACTGATTAAAGACGATATTTCATTTTAGGCAATACAACAACGAATACTGCAAATAAACGTTATTTTAAAGATGCTCGATTTGCTAACAAAATTTATACTGAAGATTTTGCAACCCCTCGCCGAGCAATAGACAAGAAAAATAAATTAATTAAAAAGTTGCAAGGTGGCAACCGGTATTTACGGAAAAAGGTGAAATCTATGGAGGAGTTAGTTACGCATTTACGCGAGAAAAATCTTTTGAATTGTGATGCGGAAAAGATAAAAGTAAAGTATATTTTTAAATTATTATGGGTATTCACACCTGTCTCGTTAGTCGGTAGCCGGTATTTTTTTACGTGTGCTTTGTTTTTATTGAATTGCCAAATAAATGTAACTTACGGACTAACGAAGTAAAGAACAAAGTTTGAATACCCTTATTATGTTAAGAACGTAACACTTCAAAACCGTCCCTAAAGAGTTCTTTGACTTGTCTCGGCGTGAGATTGACGTTTAATGTATGCTTTATTAAGTGTAAATTTTGTTTTTAATACCCACTCGGTTAACATAGGATTGCATACCCGATAACATAAAGCAAATGGTTACAAGAAAACTTGAAGGGTAAAGATGGTACTCTAAGTAAATAAGAAGTTTCGCTTTAACCCTTCACTTCTACTCACCTAAAGCTTATAAGTATGTACGTGAGACGTGGAAAAATATGTTGCCAAACCCATCCACATTAAGAAGTTGGTATCAAAATGTTGATGGCGCACCTGGTTTCACAAAGCAAGCATTAGAGGCAATCACTATGAGCACAAAAGGAAATAAGCACGTACTTGTGAACATTGTTCTAGTCGAAATGGCGATCAGGGAACAAAAAACGTATGATCGAGGTGGCTTCAAAGGCGGGGTAGATTTGGAATTAAGTGAGGAATGGGAGGAAAATGATTGCATTCCCCTCGCCAATTATGTTTTGGTAATGATGGCTGTATCGCTAAATGCCAATTGGAAGATACCAATTGGCTATTTTTTAATACGCTCTCTATTGGCTGAGGAACGGGCCTCTTTAATCATCGAAGCTCTTTATGCATTGCATAACTGTGGAGCTCGAGTGTATTCTATTACTTTTGATGGTACACGAACAAACTTAGCCATGTGCACTAGTTTGGGAGCAAATTTTAATTACGGACCAAATTTTAATCCAACCTTCACAAATCCTGCTACAAAAGATAAAGTATATGTGTTTCTTGACTTCTGCCACATGATAAAACTGGTACGTAACTGTTTAGGAGACAAAAAGGTTATAAAGACGAAGGACGGACAACTAATAAAATGGAATTACCTGGTTGAGTTATTTGACGTACAAAAACGAGAAGGACTTCGTACCGCCAATAAGTCAACAAAGAAGCATATTGATTTTAGAAACAGTGTTATGAACGTAAAGTTGGCTATACAAACACTAAGCGAAAGTGTTAGGAAATCACTTTTGTTTTTAGGAAATATTTTACCGGACACCAGGATTAATAAAAAATTTAAAGGCAGTAAAGCTACTGCAGAATTTTGTAGCAATTTTAATAAAATTGGGGACATTTTAAATTGTAAAAACAGATATTCAAAAAAAAGAATTTGATGCACCTATTACCGAGGAGACCTTTCCAAAATTAAAGGAGCATGTAGACAACTTTATAGAATATATACTATCTTTGCGCAGCGTAGACGACATTCCTATGATTTACACTGCAAGAAAAACTGGTTTCCTTGGTCTAATTATTGACTTAACAAACATATTAGAGTTGTACACAAAACTCAAACCGTTAGGACAATCCTATTTGTTAACGTACAAGTTATCTCAAGATTTCCTAGAGACTTTTTTCAGCGCTATTCGCGCAAGAGGTGGTTTTAACAATAACCCCAATTCTGAGCAGTTTAAGAGTGCTTATAAACGCCTCTTAGTTCGACATGAACTAAAAGGATTTTAAAACGGAAATTGCGAGTTTGATAATTTAAAAATTTTAAGTGTTTCATCTGGCGTAAACAAAAACTCTAATATGCTACCTGATATGACGGACGCGCCTGACTGTGAATATATTAATACTTTACGGCGATTGTCTCCCTTTGTCGACGATGTCGTGCGTTATGCAGCCGGTTTTGTGTCGCGGAAGGTATATCGCAAATTAAAATGTTTAACTTGTAAAGAGCAAATTATTGGTAGTGAGCTGCCTAGGTTATCAGCATTAAAAAATCAGGGTCCATTTATTCCACCTTCAAACGACGTTATATGCTTATGTTTGTTCAGCGAGAAAGTTATTAGACAAAACTTGAAAGAACTTGATAGAACTAATATAAAAATGTATTAAATGATTCAAGTTTTACGCAATATTGGAGAGGTATTTACAAACGAGTTTATGGAAGATCACGTAAAAGCTGAAACCTTTTTAGCAACGATGTATTAAATGACCACCGATTACAGCTTTGTAAGTGCATAATAAACATGTATATTGATACACGCCTTTTTTACGAGAGTACAAAGCAAACGGCAGATAAGGAATATGTACGAAATAAATTTACAAAACTAATTTTATTTGCAAACCAATCATGTCCATCCCAATATATGTTTATGTATGCATATAACATGCCTTGAATAATAAAATGGTTCTATTATCAAAAATAAATATGTTCTCATTTAATGGAAATGTTCTCATAGGCCACTTTCATTTAGTTTGCTGTTTTCTTGACCCCTTTTGTACTTGAACCGCCCCTGTAATTATATGAATTTTCAGTCTATTTGACAATTTACAAGTTTACATTTATACTACTACAAGCTCAAAAATTGATGTAGTCTGTCTCGTTTTGGTTTCGTTTTCAAAACACATTACGAGCTTATCCCAGCCGCAATATAGAAGTATTACATACATATATGAGTAGTATTCTTAATCAACCACCTTCAGACATATTAAACACCCGGAGGGATTTCAGCCCTCGCAAACTGGAGTTTGTGTTTCCAAGCTGGAATGCATGGAAGAGGGCTGAGGTCCTCAGCGATAGTGGCATAGGGGTTCCAAGATGGACTCTGGAGTCGGGCAGGCATCTATTCCGTACCCTTGGAGCTATCCATGTCAATAAAACTCCCTTCATACTGCAGCGTGTTCCAGGCGGAAGCTTTCGCGATTTGGATTTCGTGAGAAGACAGGAACGTAACAAGTAAGATAACGTAGTCCACCGACAACTTGTAAACAACTGATTGCCTCTCTAACTACCAAACTGGAAGTCTCTGTCATTTGGATTCATTGGCATAAAGAAATCGAAGATAACGAGAAATCTAGCACGGTGCGGCTCAGCAGAGAGTATCAAGATGGGTATACCTCTAGACGTAGCGAAGAGAAATGTACGAAATTTCTATCTCAACAAGGCACCAAGAAAATAGAAAGCTACAACTACTTGCAGGATATTAAGAACTACTTGGTCGGACTACAATGAGAAGAGGACCAGTGGTCTTCTTTGTAGGTCTATGGTCGTTACCCATAAACTTACTGCAGCATATACGGGCCTCTGGACTTTGGACACGGGAAGAATGGGCATTCTGTATAGCGAATACTGCAGAAGATGCAGGGACGTAGCCGCGAAGGAAACGGCAGAGAATTTCCTCTACAAAGGCCCAGCTCTAGCCCGCATTCGTCTAACGTATTTAGGAAGTCGTTTCCTTGACAATCTAGGGCAGGTTTCTAGATCGATACCTCCAACATAGTATATTTCATTAGCATCTCTGGCTGGTTGTAATGTGCACCCTTTCCTTACTCAATATGTTTAAAACAGTAGCCTAAATATTTTTCTAATGGTCCTAATTAGAGATGGGCATCGGGCAAGTTTTTTCTCGGGTCCCGTCGGGTCCCGCGGGACCGGGCGGGATCGGGAAGTAAATTTAATTTTATTTCGGGAGTGGGCGGGATAATTTTGCGTTCGGAATTTTTCGGGCGGGATCGGGCGGGATAATTTTTGAATTGACACCACTGCATTGTATTAAGCACTTCATATTTTGTACAAACGGCAACTACAAATGCAAATGTTTATTGGGCTTGCTTTTGCATATTTGTTTGTATGTATTTCAAATTGTCGTTCGCATTTGTATATATGTACGTTCACCGTTTTGAATTGCCTACTTGTTTCTTCTTCATATGAAATTTTGTTATTGCAAATACCCCGAACTTCTGCATTTGAATTTGTCATAGCGTACTGCAGAATTTACTGGCTGCCACAAATGTGCATACATGTATGTACCTACATATCCAATATGTTCACTTGTCGACGCACTTCTGCGAATTTGTTTTTGTTATATATAAGCAAAAAATAAAAAAAATCTTATTTACATTTTCGGGCGGGAAGATTTTTTTTGTTAAAATTTTCGGGCGGGATCTGGCGGGAAGTTTTTTTTTTGTTAATTTTCGGGCGGGAACGGGCGGGAAGATTTTTTTTTTTTAATTTTCGGGCGGGAATGGGCGGGAAGATTTATTTTTTAACCGGGAACGGGAGGGATCGGGATTTTTTTTTTTCAATTTGCCCATCTCTAGTCCTAATACATACATATATAGCGTTTACACATACACACCAACGCATACACATGCGACCGCAAATTACTCCGGCTCACTGTATTTTCCCCCCGGATAACTCTCTTCGTCAAGTTTTTCTGTTCTTTTTCTCATCTCATTGCGGTTCACGGCAACAGTACAATCTTTCTTTAAATCTCCTCTTCACGGGATACGAGAGGAGCACACCAGCTACCACCTCGCACTTTAAGATAAACTTATTGCAACTCATAGCTGTAATCAGTCATAAATCACTGTTTTTATATTTGATTAAGTATAACTTTGTACTAATACACTTGTATTATTATTTTCAATTTAAAAACCACTTGTGCGTCTAGAGTACTTATTTGTGGGTCACTACGCTCATTTGTACACAGTCGGTTTTGTCGAGATTATGACATCAAAAACGGCAGTTCTTTTGCTACTTGGGCGACATGGGTCGCAGCCATTTTACCTACCTACCTAGCTTTACTGGTTACTGAAATATCGAATTTTTTATTTCCACAAAACTCTGTTATGTGGGCGTGGTTATTAGCCGTTTTTAATAACAAACTGCCGGGGCAATCTGTCTCCCAAGTTTCGTTGAGATAGCTCAATATTTACTTGGGATATTCGTTGCATTGACGGACAGACGGATGTACATAATTTAATCGATTTCGCTATCGATTCTAAGAATTTTGGTATATATATGTCTATATTTATGTCGGCTCCTTTATGCTGTTACAAAACACCGTTAGGTGAACAAAGCTAAATACCATGGGCACCAGTACCTTTGGGCACACAAATAATTGTAAAATAGTGGTGTAATTAAGATAAGTCCGATAAGTTAAAAATAAAAATGATCCTAATCCCTGATTAGTTGAGCTATGAGGGATATTCGCGATCCACGATATTGGGAAATAGGGGATAGTTCATTAAAATTGCAGAAAAAAGATGTAACAATGGATTGAGAGATATTTAATATTCACCAATACATTTTTCCGCAATTTCAACATTTAACAGAAAACTTTGTCCCAACTAGAAAGTTTATAACATTTATACCTATAAATTGCTTCGTTTGGAGTTTTGTATTACTTGTATTGAGAAAAACCTGATCAGGTTCTTCACTTAAATGGACATAACTTCTTAAATATTTAGGTGATTCAAAAAGTGCCTTGAAGTAAAGGGATGATTTTTGCGGATGCAAGAAAGTTATAATTATAAATCGTTGTATACTTTCTTGGCATTTGTATTTTCTTCTCTTCTAGGCCATGAGGAGCAAGATGAAATGGGCGAACTCTTCATGATGAAATGCAAAGCCTTTTGTGCAACCGCATAAGTATTTATTTGGGAATACAAATATTTGCTTTGTTTTGCGTTCGACCAGGAAATAGTATATATATATTAGTAAATACGCTGACGTATTTAAAACTATGTCCCTTACAACTCAACTTCGAATAGGATTGCAATTCCAAACTGTGTTGTATCGAACTGGCGATGGGCCATCGATACGAAAAGTTGCGTCTCTTTTTGGCGTAGATGATGGTGGCACAATTCAGAATGAACTAGTTTTTAAAGAGATTTCGGCTTAAAAGAACAAGTTTTTAATGTAAAAGTGGATTCGAATTACTGCAAATTGTGTTTACCACGAGGAATGGGATGTCAGATTGCATAGCCTATCCGACCTAGTCTAGCGATTTGATTACAAGAATTTTTAACCTTAAATTTTGTAACCAATACTTGTAACTGGCATTCTGGGAACTTCGTAACATGAAAAAGGTAATCTTGTGGTGAAATTAAAATTATTGGCAGTAGTGTTGACAGCTGATTATTGAAATATTAAATTTTGGCAAGTCAACAATGGAGGTACCACATCGAGAAAAGTAAGTATATATTTATGTATTTAGACATTTATACTTATTATTAAATATATCTTTTTGCAGAAAATTTGAGTAGACTTCGCTGGGCTAGAAGAGCCCTGAGCTATTACTTATATACTTACTTAAATGGCGCTATAACCGCTTAACCGATTTTTAACGAACTTCTCCTACAATTTGTAGTGTGCGTCTTGATATTGTAGACAAACTGAGGGACCTACAGTTTTACGCCGACTGCGAACGGCGAATGTTTTTTTATGAAAGTTTTTTATGACAAAAATTCACTGTCGCTATTAGGAACAAAAATTTCTATAATTTTTGATGTTACTTGCCCCGACCTGGATTTGAACCTGGGACCCACCGAATGAAGCGCGCGCACGCTACATACTCGACTACGGCGGCCGCGAGCTATTAGCGCATCCACGACAGGTGCAAGATATGCGGTAGGAGTAGTTAAGTGGAAGGTGCAAAATGCATTTATTTTGCAATACATCCTTTTTATGTATGTATTTCTTTTTATAGCCACTGGTAAACAGAAAATGTAAAAAGAGCACAGGAGAGGCGCCCCAGAGCTGGCTGATTTGGGAGATTTCGAAAATAAAAGCCTCGAATTAATCAGGATCTGGGATTCGAGGTGAGAAGAAATCCAATAGTAAAGAAAACGGTCATATCAGTACAGTAATTTTTGTATTTATTGTAGAAAGAGAGATGAGTTCGGCGACTCTAGCTAAAGTGGGAGAAGGGTTGTTGGCTTTTTCTGAACCCATCAAAAAGCCGTCAAATTTATTCTTATTCATTATACTATAACGGAGTGTATTGTGGTTAGCAGATTTTGTTAAGTTTATTCTAATGCACTGCCCTTTTTAACGTACGTGAAGTTACGAAGCAATGTTGGAAAAAATGATTGAGGAAAATACACAAATTTACCACTTTTTTGTCGTTAATTAGTTGTGAAGAAAACTAATTTTGTCGCTTTTTAGAAATAAGGAAAACGTTGATGTTTTAAAAAAAGTTATAAACAAATAGATATCGTCTAGCCCAGTTTTTGCTTCGGTTTGAGAGTAGTTTAATTTGTGGCATTTGAAGGAGGCAGTTTAGGTAGGTGAGTTACTGATTCCATTATTGGCCGTTTCGTAAAATAAAATGTTGTCGCGATAAAAGGCACGATTCGAATGAGCAATTAAAACATGGGCAACTTATCATTAACCAAGGTTCCCTATTCCCACGTCTACTTCTAACTGACCGACACAACGTTTCGCAAAAAGCTTCAAAAATCGTGAGAAGCGATTTGTAAAGCCCACTGATCAAACTGTGATTCATTCTTTCGGATCGTTTATTGCATGATGGTTTCGACTCAAATGATGATCGCATGCCTTTTCCCCTAAAATTACTCTTATGTTGTAATTCAAGAATGTTACTACTAAAGCTCATACGAGATCATAGTTTGAAAAGCATAACATGTCCTTTTTAATATTCTGAAGTGGGCAGTTCTTAATAACACAAACGTTTCTCCCGTCTTTGAAACCACAAAAGTCGTTGTTCTTTGTTGTATCAATTGCAATGGCAATAACATCTCCTGAAAAAAGTAATAATTCCAAATTAAATTAGATAATCTTCCAATATTTTTCACATTCTAGCAACGCTTACTTATGTGATTTAGATAATTTTTTTCGTTCCTTCACAGCTTGTAGTTCGACAATTAACGTCACTTATCACAACGTGGTCCATGATGACTTTGTCCAAAGGTTTTCTCAGATCCTTTTCAGTAATGAGAATTGTGGATAATGACGTGATCCTTGGAATGCAGCGTGATGGGCAAGTCGAAATCTTTTGAAATCATGGACTGGTCTTCAAAATGAAGTTGGCCAGCGTGGCACTGTTGCAAGCGCAATTCATTTCACGAAGTATGTCTCCTGCAGGGTAAAATTCAAATCAAAAATTTTAGCAAAATTTTTACTCTGTGGTGGTAAGTTTTTGCAACAATTCTGCTTATGGAAGTGTCGATCATCATTCGAATCCAGTAATTTTTAGCCGCATTTTGTTCAACAGTTTCTTTGACTTTTCCTTGATAGGTCACAACTGCCAAAAATACCTGAAAATCCTTTCGAATGCACAAACATTAGTGACCGATACTCGAGTTTTTCCTATGGAAACGTATTGCAATTGTTGGTAATTTCTGTTTTTCAAAATCGGTAAAATTTTACATTTGCTGGAGCTGACGAGATCGGTGAACTCCGTATTTTTAGCCAAGTACAAAGAGTCTTTCGGCTTTCCCATCGGTTTTTGTCTTTTATCATGGAATCTTTGCAGCATTCGAGGCAAATTCGTTGCCCTGGGTGCCGGTTTTCTTCTACCAGAATCGAGCATTTGAGGCAGGTATGTATGGCAGACATACATATCTACATTTTTTAAGATATGCGATATCTTTTTTAAAGATTGCGTCATATATGCAGAGTAAAATTTATTTAAATCGAAAAGCAAGCTCGATGGCGCAGTCCGAGAAATATTAGTTTTCCAAACTGCAAGTAGACACATCCATGTTTAGGTCGCTATATCTTCAATGCCTTTTAAGGTCTCGAGGCAAATGTACAACTCATTTGTTGAAAATTGCATATTCTTGAAAAATGTAGTAGTTTTATGTTGGTATTTTTTTGTGTTATTACAAAGCTAAAGTGCAAGTATCACTCTCAATACATTTTTAGCTTTATTTTTTTAAATTCCGACAGCAATATCCTTTCATGAACTAGTGTTAAAAAATGTATTCAAAGTCTGTTTTGTATGCAATTTATTCTGCAATTTGTCACAAAAACCATAAAAAATGGGGTTTCGCGTTTTTTTCAGAAAACTGAAAAGAATTTACATGGTACCTTGTGAGCAGTAAAACAATTATAGTATTATTGCTTGCGTGTAAAACAAGGGTTTAAGCCAAAAATATGTGACGTGGAAGGGTTTCTGTGGTTGGTGGAGCAATCAAATTTGAAAGAATCGAGAAAAATCGATTTTTTTTAAATTCCTTCCATGGACTATTTCTCTTTTTAGCTTAAATTACTCCATTTTATTTCTAGAATAGAAATATGAAAATAAATTTGATGGACACGACCCTTTAGGTTAAACTTTATCCAAGCGCGCCGTATATTATGATGTATGGCGCTCCAGGGCCTTTATCGTAAGCAGGGTGTGAGTGAAGCGTAACACATCACCCAGGGTTACTCCCTGCCACTCACACACCCAGACCATAGTGCGCGATGAAGAATCGCATCGTTGGCGAGGTGAAGTTGTTTCCACCACACACTACGGATCTAGACCTGGAGGATGTCGATATTGCCCTCTCCCATAATCCAGGGTGTCATACGCGTCCGTGCCTATTGGATGGTTGGCAGCTAGGGACAACAGACTGTATTCGAACGGAGCCTCCCGGACACCGGTCCGCCTCAGGAAGTAACGGTGGATTACCACTGCACGGGCCGAACATTCTTTCCCCTTCCCTTAAATTTCGGTCGCCGAACAGTTTCAGCTCAGTATGCGGTCATATGTTAACAAATATGGATAACAAGAAAACCCGAGCCCCGAACACCGCACGGATAAAAATGCCGCCGACGGGCACGGCGCAAATACATCCAAAATTTCTATATCGGGTACCGCTAGCTCGTCTCTGAAAAGCCCTGTACGGCCTATGCATATGCAACTCTCTTTTAGCGTCCAGAGCCAGTTGTCCCAAAACCCCTTTCCGTCAAGGACGCCCGCGAACAGACTCCTTGAAGCAAGTTCTCAAAGGAAAGTGGACACGGAGGGGGTTGGTCATAAACCCAAATCGGCCGCCTTTGCCCAAATGCTGGTAAGCCCAGCCGAGTACCCTCAGCGGACTCAAAACTTTTATTCGGACCGATCGCTCTGCAAGGAGAATGTAACCTTGACCTCTGTCTGAGCAACTCACGGACAGCGAGGGGTGTAGGTCCGGCTATCGGGGCTCAGTTGTCCGAATAACCCTTCACGGGCAGCTAGGGCATTCAACGAAGGCGCCAGAGATCATCTGGTTTTGGCGATTATGGACAGAGGACAACCAGATGGAAACCTCACGGCGGAGATTTCGTGGTGCCTACTAGTAGTCCTATGTAGGATCTACATAAAGATTCTTCGGAAAAAATCCTGGCCCTGCACTAGTAGTACGTCATACTAGCGATTTTTGAGGCAGCTGATAACCTGTGTGGACCATAGTTCGGCGACCCTTTACAAGAAAGCTATTTCTGGTTTGGGGGAATTATGACCAGGCGCCGACATTGTGGTGGTTCATAGGGAGATCCCTAGCAGACCATGAGCAAGGACCTTCAACCCGAAATGAGATTCTGGGGCTCATCTATATATCTAATGACAAACTGGAAACCCAAGTCTGGACAATGGTAAAGGTCAGCGAAGTCAAGGAACAGAAGACGTACATAACTCTCGTTATATACTAGGAATCGAAGTTGGCCCTAGAAAAATTAGCTACAGTATTAACTCAGCTACTCTCAAAACCCACACAGGAAATGAGTGTGAATAGGGAACATACATGGCACACGACCACAATATTTTTCCCCAAGTCGGCTACAAGATACGGGGGAAAAAGTAAACAACAGGAAAGGTGAGTCTCTATCTGATTTTACTCTTACCCATAATCTAGCAATATGTAATACTGGAAATGGACCCTCTTTCGTCACGGTAAATATGAAATAGGTATTGGCTGTAACACCGAAATTCCTACTATTTTTCGAAAATAATCACGACTGGCATGTGTCAAATGACCTTTCTCTCTCCAATCATATGTAGATTGTGTTTAAGGTCGACGATTTACTAGCTCTCCGGTTGCTTACAGGAGCAGAAGACATACCAATTCGCCCAAATTATAATGAAGTGCTAGTGCTCTCTCCAAAAATGCTTCTCTGTGTAAGCTTGGTTTGCTGATGAAGCATACACACTAGATGACGGATATGCTTCTCTCGAGGAGCTGGACTCATATGTTAAAATTGATCGGCATCGCCAAACCCTGCAATGCGGAATTTCTCTCCTCCTGCCCGGCAATACTTGCCAAAGCCGAAAGGAAGCCACATTGGTGGAACAAAGAAATATCTTCCCCAAGGAAAGAGAACAGGAGGCTTTTTAGCCAAACAAGTCGATATGGTTCTTGGGGCGCCTGCAAGGTAGCTCTAAGAATCTACGAAAGAGCCGTAAAGAAGGCTCAGTACCATTCATGAAAAAAATTTTGCAGTAATATGGAAGGATGGGGCCGTGTGTAGAAGTCCACGCAAGTGGGTAAAGTCTCTGATCGCGATTCACCTGGGAGTGACCAGAACGATCATTCGGCATACGGTTCAAGCAGCCAAAATATTCCGGGTGATTTCACCCAAGTGTCCTCTGGGTAGCTCCCGAACACCCGTTTGGGGGTGAGCTAAAGTGAGAAGGCGAACCTGGAGGGGCCACTCCGACGTTTTCGGTTTAAGTGCCTACAAGCGTTTTGCAGCGTCTGACGTGGAGCAAGCGGCCCGCTATATAAATGTTTCCTAAATTAAAAATGTCCCTAGTTTTGCGCTGGACTTGGTACCCGCCACGTAAAATCACTTTCCAATGAAAAATTTTAGTAAAAAGTCTCGGATGAGACCCTCTAATCTGATGACGACCATGGCGAACGTTTATGATTTAAGGGCATGCACCTAGAATGTCCGAAACCTTAATTGGGAAGGTGCCTCTGCCCAGCTGGCGGCTGTCCTCGCAAAGGCAAAGGCTGACACCACCGCCATCCAAGATATGCGACGGACGGGGCAAGGAATGAAGAGAATCGGACCTTACCACGTCTACTACAGCTGCCATGTAAAGGAGGGCAAGTTCTGCGTTAAATTTGTGGTCGAAGAGAGACTTCGTCGCCAAGTACTGTCGTGCACCCCGGTCAACGATAGTCTCGTCACGATTCGCATCAAACCTAGATTCCATAACATCTCGCTGATTTGCGCCCACGCTCCTACGGAAGAGAAGGATGATGTGACCAAAGATAACTTCTATGAGTGCCTTGAGCGCGCGTACGAACGGTGCCCTCGCCACCAAGAATGATAGAATACAAGATTGCGCCTTCCCGCTTTGAAATGACCGATTTCGCCTTTAGTAAACAAGAATACGGGAGAGAGAAAATTGAACAACTTCCAATATTTCATTGAAAAACGTGTTCTAATTGTTCTAAAGTGTAAAATATGAATTTATAGGCAGACATTTAATAAATAAATTCGCAAAATACTAAAAAAAGTGTCTCTTTTTCTTAATTTGTGAAAAAAGCATTGTCTAGTTGAAGTTGAGAATTGTCAAACCCGGCAAAACCAAAGTAGCGGTACTTCTAAAGGCGTCACTTTCAGTATTCAGTACACCGTGCCTCGCCACGATATAAAACTCGTGCTAGGCGATTTTAATGCCAAGGTAGGAAAGGAAGGATTTTTTGGTCCCACTGTCTTCGCCGGGCCCGAAACATGGTAGTATGTAGCACCAGGTTCAAGCATAAAAGGAAACAACAAGCTACATGGCTATTTCCTGATGAAAAAACACTAAATTAGCTAACATCGACTCGAAACATCATCTTGTCGCAGCCAATATTTTCACTCGCCTCCGTGCAGCAAAAAACGCGCGCTCAGTGACACGAGGAAAGCTTGACGTCTAAAAGCTGCAATCACAACACATAATCGACTGTTTCAGCACCCGACTTGGACTCCAGGTCTCTGAGAGCAATGTTAAACAAGCGGATATCTGCGCGCAATGGGACCACATTTCTCGCTCATTACGTACTGCCGCTGAAGAGGCCATTGGTTTCCAGCTAGCCGGAAGAAATCGCTGGTACGATGAGGAATGCCGCGCCGCCATGAAAAAGAAAGATGCGACCTATAGAGCAACGCTGCGATCGGGCGCAACGCGAACCGTGCGGGAGAGATATCGGGAGTTGAAGAAGGAAGCAAGGCGCGTTTTCCAAAAACAGAAGAGAGAGGCCGAGTTCGGGGAGCTTGAAATGCTAGGCGATAGGAAAAACGCCCGAAAATTTTATCAGGACGCGCAGCGGCTTACAGATGGTTTCAAGACCGGGGCAATTTCCTGTAAGAATCAAAACAGCGACCTGATGACCGATGTCCATAGTATACTCAAACTGTGGAGGAAGCACTTCTTCACGCTGCTTAATGGTAGTGGCGCGGAAAACATTGAAGATGATGACCCCGAACCCCGAATCAATGAAGACGGAGTCGAAGTACCGTCAACCGACCTATACGAAACTCGAACGGGCATTGTGCAGCTAAAAGATAATTAAGGCCGCGGACTGCCGGCAGAGCTATTCAAGTGCGGTGGCGAGGGGCTGGTTCGACCTTATCAGTGTGGCAAGTGTGGCATCGACCAAATATTCACGATACGTCAAGTCTTGGAAAAACCCCGAGGAAGATGAATAGACACACACCATCTTTTTGTCGGCTTCAAATCCGCTTTCGATAGCATAACAAGGACCTGCCTATTTGCCGCAATGTCTGAATTTGGTATCCCGACAAAACTAATACGGCTATGTAAAATGACGTTCAGAAACGCTACCAGCTCCATCAGAATCGGGAAAGACCTCTCCGAGCCGTTTGAAACCAAACGAGGTTTCATACCAGGTGATTCTCTTTCGTGCGAATTTTTTAACCTTGTGTTAGAAAAGATAATTCTAGCTGCAGAGTTGAACCGTTCAGACACTATATTTTATAAGAGCGTGCAACTTCGGGCGTATTGGTCTGGAAGAAAACGAGGGCAAAACTAAGTAACTTCTGTCATACGTCAGCCCATTCGCGTCTCGGCTCCCGCGTCACCATTACAATTTCAACAAAGTGGATAACTTTGTTTACCTGGGAACCAGCATTAATACCTACAATAAAGTTAGCCTGGATATTCAACGTAGAATCCCTCTTGCCAACAAGTGCTACTTTGAGCTCAGTAGGCAATTGCCCAGTAAAGCCCTCTCTCGACGAACCAAAACCCCACTCTACAAGTCTCACATCATGCCCGTGCTATTGTGTGGCGGACGAGACGGCCCTTAAAGTGCTCGAGAGAAAGATGCTCCGAAAGATTTATGGACGTCTACGTCTTTGCGATGGCGAATACCGCAGACGATGGAACGATGAGCTGTATGAGCTGTAGCGCGACATAGACATAGTCCAGCGAATTAAAATACAGCGCCTATGTTGGACGAAAATGTTCCAGCTCTGAAAGTATTCAACGGGGAAGAAGACGGCCTCCTCTGCGTTGGAAAGACCAAGTGGGAAAGGACTTGACGTCACTTGGTATTTCCAATTAGCGCCAGTTAGCAGGAAGAAAGAGTGTCTGGCGCAATTTGTTAGACTCGGTCAAAATCTCTTAAGAGGTTATAGCGCCAATTAATTAAGTAAGTAAGTAATATAGAAGAATATTCGGAGGCAAACCGCCTAAGAGAGGTTCTCGCAATATATATAAATAAAATGATATACCCAGAAACTTAATGGGGAATGGACATCATCCGGCGCGGAATTGCTAGATTTAATAATGGATAAAGATTTTCCGGGTTGTACCAAGATGCTTGGCAATATAACGCGGTCAGGTAGACCTTTGTACACCTCTGAAGGTATCGTCGACATAAGTAAAGTAAAATGGGATAAGGTCTTTCCGATTATATAATTTTCGGCCTTATACGGTATCTTTCCCGCTGACCTGTGAGCGGCAACGGGTATCCTAAATCCTATGCTGACTGCTATCTACAAAGCTTGTCTGAATATGGCTTATATTCCTAAGTCGTGGATTGTAGCAAAAGTCATCTTCATACCTAAAGGGGGTAGACCATCACATGACAAACCTAATGACTTCTGGATCGACATATGACATCGAAGAGGCCTTCAATAACATCCTACCCTAGTCGATCGAAAAATCTTTATTACATGCGGGCTGAATACCAACTCAGCAAAGACTACGACAGTTCTCTTCCCAAACAAGAGTAAGCTGTCTGAGTTCCAGCTGCCGTCATTGAACGGTATGCATCTAACAGTGTCAGACGAGGTTAAATACCTGAGTGTTATTCTGGACAGGAAGCTAACCTGGAAACGAAAGGCAACGCGGAATAAAGATCCAGGAAGGCTACCACTGCCTTGTACGTCTGCAAAGCTGCTGGGGTATCAAACTCCACAATATATATTGGGTATAAAAAGTCGCTAGAAAAATCTATAATTAGGATATCTTGCGCAAACTCAGCTTCCGGCTGCCTGATCACTGCAGCGTTTTTCAAGCTCAGCTTACACCAATAGGAGAAGTTGTGCATTGGCTGATGAATTCGGCACTTAATCCATATGCAATAACTAACTTTTCCGATAGTGAAGCTGCTATTACATCACTTGATTGCAGCGAAATCTCGTCAAGGTCGGTGTTCGTGTGTAGGAAAATTCTGAATGCGCTGGCAGCCAGATATAACACGTGGATAGCATGGTTCCCTGGCCACTGTGATATACTAGGTAACTGCGATGCGGATGAACTAGCAAGAGCAGGCGTATCCCTGACGACCATAAATAGCTCTAACGATGATGGTATACCGCTGTCTTCTTGTAGACTCTTGTTGAAAGCCCACGTCCTCGAGCTGGCAAACTTAAGACGGGCCAAAGAACCCACTTTTGGGATCTTTCGTCAGCTCTGGCCTGGAGTAGACAAGGTTGGATCTGTTTACAGATGTCTTGACCAGGAGGAGGCGGAAAGCATGAAACACTACCCTTGCCATTGCCCAGCTTTAGCGAGTGGAAGAAGGAGATGCCTGCAGCAGTACTTCCTCGATTGCCTGCCGGTCACCTACGTTTTATCAGACAATCTAATTAGACCGTTTTTTAAGGGAACAGACAGCACATACTGCCCAACTAGTATCACAACGTGCCAAAATGGGCCTAAGTGTGCTCAGCCTATGCAATGGTACGATGGGCAGCCGCCATAACTTAACCTAATGACGTACATACGTAATGAAATATAATTAGCGACAAACAAACGGCAGAATATGGCATCAACATTTTTATTTTAGCGCTATTATTACTCTCCTTTTTCTGTAACTTCATGTAAAGTTTATTTATTTATTTATTTATTTGTTATAAGTCTATGAACAGAATATTCTTACAGACTATTTACAGTGTGATTTAGTTAATAACTATAGCCTTAAGACCTAGAATAATGAATTAAGAATACTTGAAAATACACTTTTCGAAGATGAGAATTCAAGTTGGTTAGAATTCGAGATTACATTCAATTCAGTTAAGGCACGAACAAGAGGTGCATTTCGCGAATAATCAGTTTTACTATTAAGACCATAAAACGGTAACGAACTACGAAGATTACGTTGTGGAATGTTGAAGTTAATTCTTTCTAGAAGAAAAGAGCAGTCAATACCACCCGAGATTATACCATGAGCAAAAGAAAGCGAGAGAACTGATCTTCTTGCCTCCAGAGACTTTAGGCTGATTAAAAGCAAGCGCGATTCATACGATGGAATTGGATCATTGAACCTCAATGACCGCAAAGCATATTTAAGAAAAACTTTTTGGACTCGTTCAATCCTGAAAATATGATTTTTATGACTTGGCCTCCAAATGAAAGCAGCGTATTCCAAACTGGAACGAACGAAAGCCGTATACAATAGCTTAAGAGTATATGGGTCCGCAAATTTAGAGCTATTTCGCCTAACAAACCCTAAAACCGAGTAGGCTTTTGAAATAATATGGCTAATGTGCATATTAAATGAAAAATTACTCGAGAATATTACGCCAAGATCTTTAACCTCGTCCAGACTTTGCAGCAAAGAATGCAAAATATTATAAGATGTCGGTAAGATAATTTGAGCTTTTGAAAACGTAACTTTGAAGCACTTTTTTATGTTTAATGCAAGTCTTGAATTAACGCACCATAGATGTAAACTATCGATATCGCTTTGAAGCTTAATGACATCAATTGGGTCCTTTATTTTCGAAAAAAAACTTTAAGTCGTCAGCATAAAGCAAAAAGTTTGCGAACCTAAAGCAGTTACTTATATCATTTATAAATAAAACGAACAAAAGTGGGCCTAATATACTTCCTTGGGGAACCCCAGAGGTGGCAAAGAAAGGTTCAGACGAAATGCCATCAATTGTTACTACGCAATTTCTTTTACATAGATAAGACTTAATCCATTTTAAAAAGACTGAATGGAAACCAATGTCAGCCAACTTGTGAATTAGCAAAATATGAGAGACTTTATCAAAAGCTTTGGAAAAATCAGTGTATATACAGTCAACCTGAAGCCCAGCAGTAAAAGTGTCAATACAATATTCACTGAAAACGGCAAGATTCGAAACTGTGGAACGCTTAGAAACAAACCCATGCTGGTTTGGCGAAATAATATGCTTTCAAAGAGTTTCGAAACTGTTGATAACTTTGAAATGGGCCTGTAATTACACACATCGTTCTTGCCACCACCTTTGTGGATGGGCGTGATTGAGGTGATTTTCCAATCGTCTATGAAAATTCCAGACGACAACGACAAATTAAATATTTTTTTTAAAGGTCGGATTAAAGCGGAACAATTTTTCAATAGTAAAACTGAAAGCCCATCAATATCTGTTTTCGCAGAGGGTTTAAGATTAATAATGCCTTTAATAACATCATCCGAAGATAGGCAAAGTGAGCCAAAATTTAGAGCCGTGGTTAAATTAGAGGCAAGGCTAGGCGAAGTATCCTCATCTTCTGCAACAAAATTCGCACTGAAAAACTCTGCAAATAAGTTGGTCACATTAATTTGCGTACTAGCAAACTTATCACCATAAAAAACGGCTGAAGGTATGGCACAGTTTGACTTTTTCGATTTAATAAAACTCCAAAAAGCCTTTGGCTCAGACTTGATGCTCTCCTCGATTCCTAGAATATGATTTCTGTACAGAAATCTATCTAAACAGTTGAAATCTTTAGAATATCGCTGATATTTGGCAAAAAACATTTGGTTGCCAGTTGATTTAAATTTTTTAAAGAATTTATTTCTGAGATTTTTTAGCTTTTTCAAATTAAAATTGTACCAAGGAAGTTTATAAGGCCTTCTTTTTTTTACGGGAATGTTATTTAAACAACAATCAAACAAATAAGATTTAAATATGTGATAACATTTTGAGACGCCATCGCAGGACAGTAGATTATCCCAGTTATAGTCCAATAACAAATTATTAAGATTATCAAAATCGCAGGCAAAAAAATTAAAAGATATTTTTTCATCCGGCACAGATGTAGGAAAAACGTAAAATTTAAAATTCAAAATAAAAGGCACATGATGTTTATCACAAGCCGATATAGGAGAAAAGCATTCAGAAATCTCATAGCTCAAATTATCGCTAATAAAAATGAGATCGAGAATTCTACCCAACTTGTTAACAAAACTATTAACTTGAACTAAATTTAGACTAATAATACTATCAATGAAATAAGATTCATGGGATGCAGTAACATTCAATGGAGTCAGTCCCGAGCTAGAAAAACTACTGGACCAACTTACATTACTTAAATTGAAGTCACCTAAGATGCATATTTGATTATCACCTAACTTATTTACTACTAAAGAGGTAATATTGTCAGCATGCATGCGATAAATGGAATCTCCACTATTTGGTGGAATGTAAGAAACTGCAAAAAACAATGAGCCGTATGTTGGCGTGTTGCATACACACACACACAATTGATCGATTACAGAATCATCATTTTCAAGCGAAACTAAATAAGCGTGGAATTTACGTTGCACTGCAATGAGAACACCGCCACCTCTTGCTAAGCCAGTTTTTGTCACATCTCTATCCTTTCGGTAGACAGTATATTGATTAGAGTCAAAGTATTCATCATCAAAGAAATTTGAATTAAGCCAGGTCTCAACTATAATAAAAATATCATACTCAAGACGCAAGCTAACAGCGCGAACATTATCAGATTTCGTTCGTAGCCCTGATGCATTTTGAAAATAGACATTCAGACCATTACAATTTCCCGTAGTTAAGCAGGATCTCGTGGCTTCTCTTCTTTTCGAAAAAAACGAAAGGGGCGAATGTTCACATTGGCAGGCCAAAGCTCAGCTGAAAGCAAATTATCGTAATATGCTACAGACACTCCTACCTTAAAATTAACTTTTCCCATACTACTAAGCTTAGTTCCTTGCTTAACCAATGCATAGCACGAAATATGCTTCTTATCAATAGCTGTATGATTACAAACGTAATCAATAATATTGTCAGCAGAGACGGATGGCAGGAACGAAGATATATGTAACCATTTCATGCGGTCAACGACACCCAAATCTGTATTTGAGTTTACACCAACAATTCTCAATTGTTTCCGACGTTTATCATTCCCAACTTTCGTCCACTCAGCATTCACTGGCACTGTAGATACCGACGAAATTTGATCAGCAGCTGGCATAACAGAGCACGAAGGCGAGAGAGCAGCTGAAGCGGCGGCAGCAGCAAAAGAAATAGGCGATGAAATCACAGCATTATCAACATAAGGCGTGGGAGCCTTCGTATAACACACATCAGCCGAAATAGGCGCAGCAGACGATGGCACACTCATTGGATTAGCAACAATGCCTGAAGGTTTGTCAACAGGCGTCATTAAAGCATTCGCAGCAGAGACAGCAGAGAACACAGCAGTAGCAGTAGATTTTAAAGAAGTTCCTACATTAACACCAACAACTGCACGCGAATATGATGTGGGCGTGAGAGTATTCGTTTTGCATACATTCTTGGCAATAGCAATGTTTGACAGCTCGTAAGGTGAGACAGTAACAGACATCGGCAAGTCATTATCAGCACTAACAGTTAGTTAGACATGCAATTGAAGCGACCAAGTTGGAAGAGTTTTGTATGCAGTTATCGCAATTAAACACAATGTTTTTATTATTAGCAATCAGCTCACACATTTCTTTGCAATCCACCTTTGCACATATTTTATGAAATTTACTTTTGCAAACATGACAAGAGATTTCATAGCCAACACGTAATGATTTAAAACATTTAGCGCAAGATGAATTTTCCATATTAGGAGCGAGAAAAAACACGGCCGTTCACTTCAAAGGTATTGAGCCTTTTAGCGAAACAGCTCGTATATTTTTGCTAAAAATTCGACAAAATCTGTTTTTCCGCAACTAATTAGCTACAAAAAAGCGGCAATATATGCCATCAATTTTTTTATACTGGCGTTATTATTATTCTCTCTTTTCTGTAACTTCGTGTGAAGTTAGCGAAACAGATCGTATTTTTTTTTTAAAGCGACAAAATTTGTTTTCACAACTAAATAGCGACAAAAAAGTAGCAAATTATACCATTAAAATTTTTGTTCTGGCGTTGTTATTACTATCGAATCTCTGTAACTTTATGTGAAACGAAACATCTCATATTTGTTTCTAAAAAAGCGACAAAATTAGTTTTCCCCCAATTAATTAGCGACAAACCACCAAATTTGTATACTTTTCGCAATCATTTTTTCCAACATTATTGCGTCAACTTTACGTACATTCTTTTTTAACTTTGTTAGAAAGAAGTAGTTGTTTTGTATTATTTTTTTACACTCACCAACTACTTAAAAAATGTATAGGTTTATGTATATGTATATATACATTTATACATAAATTACAGTGCATAAAGAGACAGTCGGTTTTTCCTTCGCAATTTTAAAATTCATTATGTTTTGGTTTATGTTTTAAAGTACACAAGTAAATAATTAGTTTTATAATTCTGAAGGAAAACAGTGCCGGCTTTCTTCTGATGCACTCTTATGCATATACATACATACATATACAAATCTATATCTAGTATTATATAAAATTTATTATAAGGAGAACGTGTGTAACCTAGAACCACTCAAAGTACTAACCCGATTTTAATGATTATTATTTTATTTTGTCATACTTATTTTTGTAATTTTTTGCGGGATACTTATATTAGGGCATCGCACCCAATACAAAGAAAATCGGTACTGCTTTTCGGAGATTTTGAACTTTTGGATGCTCAGAGAATATTATAATTTTTGATAACGAATTCTGTTGACATGGTGTATGCAAAATTGAAACTGAAGATGAACATTAATTGTATACAGCATTCGTTATCGAAAAGTCTCGCTTTGTGAATACAATTTATGATATTTGCCAATTAAAATTATAATAGTAACGGAAAACAAATAATGAAAGACTTGCAATAGTGAAAAATTGCATATTTATTAACCGCTGAGTCAAAAAAATATAGCTAATAATACCATAGTTATTGGCTTTCAGTCAACAAACGGACTCTTCGAGGTACCGAAAAAAATTCATACAAAACTTTTTGAACATCAATCTTGACATCCCGATGCATATTCAGGGAAGCTAAGCCGTTTAGTCGATCTTCAGTCATATTTGATCGAAGATACGTCGTCAGACGACGTAACGTTGAAAAGGAGCGTTCATTCGTCGCTGTAGTTACGGGCAAAACTGCCATTATTCGAAGAATTTGATGAACATTTGGAAAAGCTTCTGCGTTGCAAATGTTAAGTGCTTAAAGGGAATGGTTGATTTCCTCCCTAGCAATGCGTCGTCGCCAAAGTTGAACTTCAGCAATCCATATTTCACTGGAATTGTCGTGTAGTATCGCAGAGTATGATTTAAATAATTCAACACATGAGTTTTCATCAAAAATTCGACAAAATATTCCGCTGATTCAAAAATCGATCTTGTAATCTTCGACTGAATCAGCTGGTGCGTTGGAGCGCTGAGATTGTTTCGAAGCAAGTCTTGGCTTCCGCAACTCAAAATCATGTTCTTCGCTAAAGTTTCTCACATTTTCAAAGATTTCTCTGAATCTCTCTACAGCACATTCTCTTCTTTTGATCAATTCCTTTTTTGCAGCATCGGCTAATTTTATGGCCTCTGCAAGGTCCTGATTTTCTGTTTGTACTGAGAGACAACGTTAAGGAATGTACTGAGCTAAGAACTGCCATGCATATCTGAAAATTGATCTCTACGTTTTAATATGATTCTCAAGGTGCCAGTTTTGATAATTGCTACAGAACAGCAACCCATGTGAAAAAAGTAGATCTACATAAAACTCTCTCGCTGACAGCTTTAAGCTAAACACGTCAACATTTTGCCCAAAGAAAACCAATATTATTCATATAATACTGTAGATTTACAGAGATCTGCATTAGATCAATGCAAATCTACATGAACTCTAGTAGAACTGTGTAGATCACATATATCTACGAAGATTCGTAGAAGACCTATGTAGATTGAGTAATAATAATCTTTCAGAAACTACAAACTATCTGCAGATCAACGTAGATCTTGTATAAATCTTTATGAATCACGAGTAGTTTTATGTAAATCTGAAAAGATCTCGTTTAGATCTAAATAGATCTTGAAAATTTTTCATGTGGATTGTATTTTTTCACCTGGTTAGTTAACACATGGGTCTTAATTTTTTCAAAATTCACCTGAAAATTTGGATTTTTAATAGCCTACAGTAGTTGAAAGGCTCCAGATGCAGTTGTAGAATCTTTCCAGGTTGTTGAAATCAATTCAAGTTCACGGATTACTGCTGGTTGCAGGTGTAAATAATTTTGGACAGATTCGTGTTGTTCGACCTAACTCGCTTCACAGAACCTTTTCAATTTCTTTATTCTATCTTGTTTTAGGTTTTCGTCACCATCGATAGCATCCTGTAGAGCGTTTTGGCGTTTTGGATAAACAAAGAACGTGTGAATAGTTTTGAGAGTTCCCAGACAATTTTTGATCACAATTATATTGCAAGCTCCGCAGACAGCTAAAATAAAAAGCAAGTTCATATACAGCACTGATAACGCTTGTGGTCCGTGAAATTCTCCACTAACAGATTTTGCTCCATCATAACCATGCCCAAAAAAATGCACAATCAAGTCCTGACGATTTCAAAAATCTAGAAAAGCAGTCGCAATGCCTTTTCGCGAAGAAAACAAATTAAGTCTTCGCGTATAATATACTTTTCATCTTGTCTGTCTGAATATCTGATGCAAATTGAAGCTTGTTCAATTCCTCCAATGTCAGGTGTTTCATCTCCTAGTAAAGAAAAGCCCTGTGATCGATTTATAAGATCAATTTTTTCATTGTAGATAATATTTTGGCAAATAGATATCAGCTCATTTTGGATGCGATTGCTTATATACAATTGAAAAACTCAGAGGACGATCATCTGAACTTGAATATACTAAAAGTCAGAAAACATTTTTTTAATTCAGAGGATTATTCTTAAATTCGTAATAAATGCTCACTTTGCCAGCCACACAATTGCAGTTGAAAGCAATATTTACATCCGGAAACATGCTATTCCTTTAATCATGCTTCATATCAACAGCGTTTGGCGTCACGAAAGTATTATTATTATTACCCCCAAACCCCGCCCCCCCGTGCGCAAGGGCCTATGTTGGAGAAACTTTCAAATCGATCTTAATGTACATATGTATGTATACTTTGTAGGTTGACTTTTGTCTAAACAAAAATTGTTATAGTACATAAATACATTAAACTGAATACGTTGTACTTTTTGCGACGTAACAAACTACGCCGGATATATGCTATTATATACATATATGTATCTATGTGTATGCATAATAATGCAAATATACATATGAATGTTTGAAGGAAAGCAATTGTTGTTTTAGTTGAATTATACTTTTATAATACATAGTACATATTTATACACTCACTCAAAGCGAAAGTCGTACAGTGATATTTTTAAATATTCAGAATGTTTTTCATGAAATATAGTTCATTTTATGTAACATAAATCACTTACTCGTACAATGAAACCTCCCCTAACGGACTTCTAGACAGACATCTCCCTTGGGCGGACATTTTTTCGTCTACCACTCTCTTGGCCGTGCGCGGACAGCTACTTTTCATAATATTGACATAAAAACCTCTATCGAGCGGACGCGAACAATAAGATGTTTTTCATAACAAAACAAATATCAAATATAAGCTCTGTTGAGTGGACGCGAATTCCCAATAAACGGGCCAAATATAAAAAAGTGAGTGGGCAGTTACTAAATACTAAAAAGGAGACTTCTCGGATAAGATGTGACATTTTATCATGTACATATTTAGTTAGGTTGGCGCAGTGATTTGTGTTCAGTTATAGCGAATATACTTATGTAAGTAATACAAGTGTGAAGGAGAAAATTGAAATTATTAACGCAAACGAGCAAAACAATTTGCCTGTCCCGGGCTCATTTAATTTTAATAATGAAATCTTGCAAAAATAATTTTTCAATATAAAAATAAATTAATTCAGTACATTTGATATAATGTCATCACTGAGTCTCTGTATGCAATTAAAAAAAATTGGAGAACACAGGCTGCGCTCGTTGTTAAAAATAAAGAGATTATTCGCGCAAAATGGATGAGTGACTAGCAAACTAGTTTCCTTTTGAAAAAAAAAAAAACAAAAAAAACTTGTGCCAATCGTCAACTTCCCAGCTTTTTATATATGGATTTTATTGACTGAAATGTAATATTTATTTTTATTTTTGTTATTAATTTATATGTATGTACTTATGTACATAAATGAAATATGCACTTTTGAAAAAATACATAAAAATTTTTGTTTGAACAATATAATATCAATTTGTTTTAATGGAAAACGAAATAGTGAGTATTCTGTTAATTAATTCTTTTGGGCGAACAAAAGTTGAATGACAGCGAGTGTTCGGACGGCACATGCGCAAAAGAAATGCTTCATTCTTCTTACATATGTATGTCTTTAAAAATGCTTATGAAAATACGTATGCATGTATGTACGTATGTACATTTGTACATAAACGCACAAAGCGATATGTAAGTACATTTGGCTATGCAAACATACATAACTAAAAGAAAGAGAGTTTCAAGAAAATTTTCCACAAATATTGCTATAAGTAATTGTGATTTGTGAGACGTTTAATCGATAATATTACTTCTAAGTATTCCTGAATCAATGATGTGCATCAATAACCTATACAAAAAATTTCAACAAGAAATTCCGAATAAAAAAGTACTATTTTTACTCTGAACCTGAATAAGATTTCAGTATGTGATCACCCATCACTGTCGTACGCATTAAGCTCCCCCATAAAGAAAATCCTGTAGCTGACCTTCTCTAACTTTCCTCTGCAGTATGTGCATTGTTGCTTTTTCCCTCAAATAGATTTTAAAATATTTTTAGAATTTTAAACCAAAACATATACTTACTCAATTGGCGCTATAATCTCTTCAGAGATTTTGGCCGAATTCAACAAATTGCCCCAGTCACTCCTTCTTACTGCTAACTGGCCCCAGTTGGAAATACCAAGTGACGTCAAGTTCTTTTCCACTTGGTTTTTCCAACGCAGAGAAGGCCGCCCTCTTCCTCCACCGTCCATCGTCCCATCCCAGCGTCACAAAGACGTATAGTATAAATCGAGACGTAGTGCATAAATCTTTCGGCGAATCTTTCTCCCGAACACTCCAAGGACCGTCTCATCCGATGCTGGAAGTGCCCATGCTTCAGCGCCATACAATAGCGCGGGCATGATGAGAGACTTATAGAGTGTGGTTGTGGTTCGTCGAGAGAGGGCTTTACTGCGCAGTTGTCTACTCAGCCTAAAGTAGCACATGGTGGAAAGAGAGATTCTACGTTGGATTTCCAGGCCGACATTATTTCCAGATAAACAAAGTTCTCCACTTTTTCGAAAATGTAATTGTTAGTAGTGATGAGGGCCCAAGACGCTGACTGTTTATTTGATGGCAGGAGGTACTTAGCTTTACCTTCGTTCACCTCCATACTTATACGTCTCGCTTCTTTATCCCATTTGGAAAAGGCAGAAGTAACGGCGCGGTTGTTGAGGCCGATGATATCGATATCATCAGCATACGCCAGAAGATGCACGGTCTTGCAAAATATGGTCCCTGAACTGTTCGGATTATCTTTTCTAACATAAGGTTAAATAAGTCGCACGAAAAAGAGTCATTTTACGTAGCCGTATTAGTTTTGAAGGCATACAAAATTCAGCCATTGCTGCATATTGGTAGCTTCTTCTCGTGATGTCGAAAGCGAATTTGAAGTCGACAAATAGATGGCATATGTCTATTCTTCTTCCTCGGGTCTTTTCCAAGATTTGGCAGATTGTGAATAATTGGTCGATGGTTTTACCAGGTCTTAAGCCACACTGACTAAGTTCGTTGACGGTGGGCTTCAATCGTTTACTCAACCTTATATGCTATGCCAAGGAGACTGATCCCGCGGTAGTCGGAGCATATTTCCGGATCGCCCTTTTTGTGGATTGGGCAGGGGCTTTATTGTCTTTTATACAGGTAACTGTACTTCGACTCTGTCTTCATCGATTGGAGGTTCGGTTTCATCATCTTCGATATTTTGCGCGCGACTACCATTAGGCAGGGTCAAGAAATGCTCCAGCCACAGTTTGAGTGCACTATGAATGTCGGTCATCAGGACGCCGTATGCATTCTTATAATAAATCACCTCGATCTTGACACCTTCTGTAAGCCGCCGGACTGCGCCTCGCTTCCTTCTTCAACTCCCGATATCTCTCCCGCACAGTTCGCGTTGCGCCCAATCACAGCGTGGTACTGTAGCTGAAAGCATATGCAGCGGCAGTACGTGATGAGAGGGAAAGTGGTCCCATTTGGGGTTAGATAACTGCTTGTTGAACATTGCTCTCAGAGAGCTGGAGAGCAACTCGAGTGGGGAAACAGGCGGTTACCTTTTGTGGTTGCATTTTTAATTTAGGACATATTTATATAGCGAGCCGCTTGCTCCAAATCTGACGCTCGCCCCCTGCCGCACCTACTGGTGAAGAGACGCTGCAAAACCCTGGTGAGCCCTTAAACCGAAAACATCGGAGTGGCCAAACAAGTTTTGCCTTCTCACTTTAGCTCATTACAAAACGAATGTTTGGAAGCTACCCGCTTGGGTTAAATCACCCGGAAGTTGTGAGCTGCGTGAACCGCATGTAGAAGAATCTTTCTCGCCACTCCCAGGAGAATGGTGATCAAAGACTTTCTCCATTTGCGTCTACACACGGCCCCTTCCTCCATATATTCTTTATTTGCTAAAAATTTTAACTCACGTGTGAAAGGCCCGTGAACCTCTTAAACCGTGTACATTGACGAACGCGTAAAAATCTGGCAGCAACTTATATGGAAATTCATTTAAACACATTACGCACCAATGTCAGTGTGTAAAGAACGCTTGTAATTTTACGATATTGCAAAAGCAACCCTTCCAAACGACCAGCTGATGAATATTATTTTGAAAATTAAAATAGAAAAGGTAAAAATGAAACTCGGAACATAGATTTGATTTAATTGCTGCAATTGTTTTATATTTCAGGATAAAAAGTTAAAGCAAAAGCGCCTACGGCTGAAACCGTCCCTTCGCTGGACAGAGTCGCAGGCCCTGCAGCTGTTGCAAGCAGTATCCGACGCAGTTAAAGAAAATCCAGAATTTTTGAGGTAAGGGTTTTAGAAAATGGGAAATGTTTAGGTTTGTTTTAACATGAATTTATGCATATCTTCCAGAAACCGACCTCTCAAAGGTTTTATGAGAAATTGCAGCAAAATACACCGGAACTTCAATCTGTCCTTTGCGTAGCTATGAAAAGCAAAATGAGGTATCTCAAAGCGTCATACGTTACCGCGGCAGCCTGGAAAAACTAAACTGGGTTTGGACTACTCGCTAATGGTGACGAGTCAAGCGTATCAGCGCATGTCAACAAAACTTGTCCCAACTTTGACTTACTCGAAGTTATCTTCAGGCAACGCAAAAATGTAAATCCCGGAGTAATTTTTGAAAGCACTGACAACATTGAAATACTGACTGATTCCCTTTGTGCTGATAGTTCGTTTAGCGATACCATCGATTCCTACGACTTGTGTGCCCTCGAGTGTGAGGATTTAGTTGACCCAATATTGCCTATGAGTAGCGATTGTAGTGCCGCCGCCGCTTTGACTTAACCCCACCACAGAGTTCGTTTGACTTTAGAAGTTCAACAAAAAAACAACCAAAAAGAAAGGATGAAGCCCCGTTCAAAAAATTGATTTTTATTCAGGAGAAAAGGTTGGAATTAGAAGTTACGAAAATATAATTAGAAAAAGAAAAGAATGAATGAATTGAACTGAATAATCAATTAGAAATGAAAAGAATTGAAACTGAATCAGAAAAGGAAACCAAACTGGAAATTGAAAAACTGAAACTAGCTAGAACGCATTAAAATGTATGAAATAGAGTTAAAACTCAAATCAAAATAAATGTGAAACTTTACGAGATTTCACATTGTTCTTTTTTTCGTGAGTTTAAAAGATCTCATAGCAAAATACATTTGAATGTAACTAAATGTTAATAGGCACAGAAGCACTTTTTATTTTTTGTGTAAATTAAAGCATATATTAATGGATTTTAAAGATATGTATACATGAGTTTCAATACTTTATTTTTAAGTTTCCATTAGTGATAACAATGAAAGGTGCTTAAATGCACCTTCAACTGTTGGTAAGTTTTGATCCCCAGGTTCGTCGGCTTCACTGTTTTCACTAATGCTTTCTTCGTCAACATCAAAACTAGCGTCGTTTTCTTTTAATATAATATTGTGCAATATCGCACAAACTAATATTGCCGAATTGTCTCCCTTTATTTGAATTTTGAGTTCTTTCAAGCTATTAAAACGTTCTTTCAATAAACTAAAGCAACGCTCAATTCTTATTCGGTACTGGCTGAAAGTTCTGTTGAACAGAATTCGTTGATTCAAGCGGCCTTCCGTTGCGTTTATTCTTAAAGGAGTAATAAAGCTCGAAGTTAATTTATATGCACTGTCTGCAGCTAACCACTTTGATCCTGTTAGCATTTCAGTGGCGTTTATGGACAGCTCGCAATTGTTGTATATTCTTGCGCCGTGAACACTACTGGGATACCCCAATACCATATGACGAATTAGTAGTTTGTGGTCACACACACATTGAGCCTTAAGTGTATAAGTTAAATAAATGTAAGTTTATTTCTTAAGCGGGCTGTATAGAAGACAGCAACTCCGCGTTAATTGAATGAAACAAATTATATTTTATTTATTGCGGGCTGTATAGAAGACAGCATAACCGCGTTTATTAATATGAGAATTGAATCTAAAGCTAAGTTACAATAATTTGACTATTTATACCTAGCTATGCCTGTGCTGCAACTGCATTCTGCTGCGTAACGTCTGTATTTTGCTGTGTGGTAGATTCATGCTGCTTCGCTGCGATCGCGTGCTGACGCTGAATTTAGCGTGGTTTCCATGTGTTGTTGTACTGGTAATGTTTACAACATTAATTTCGGTCACATTTGTGCTGACTCCGTCTGTGCCCCACATGTTTGTTTGTTGAGTAAATCATGTACTTGGTTTTACAAGTGCGGTTCGGCTGAGTCGATTGTTTGTTGATGCGGCCGAATTTGTGATGGGTGGTCATAATTCGGTCAACATGTATTTACGACATCTTGTGGAAGTGGTTGGTTTCGGGATTTAATTTATGTTGTCGTCATTGGTGGTTCTAACGTATCGGCTTGGAGTGTTTGATATGTGACGGCGAGTCATCTGTCAAGCAGCTTGGGTGGTATTAACTTACCCTAAGTTAACTCTTCCCCTCTTAAATCGATTGTCCTCAATCGGTATTGTTGCTGTGGATGAGTTAAGCCATTGAAGATAATTGAAGAAATGGGCCTTCTGTTGTTTTTGCAGTATTTTGATTATGTGAGTGCAGTTCAGGCGATACATATAATTTCCTTTTATATTTATTAATACATATTAAAATAAAAATTACTACAAAAATAGATAATACAATTAATAAATCTGAACTTAAACTAATTAAATGAACACTTTTATTATTTTTAAACAATAGTTCAATGTGTTCTTGTTGCCTAATTTGCTTTAAGTACAATTTTTCTAATTTTAACTCTGTTTCTGAAATATTTTTATTTTCTTTAATTTTTGTAATCTTATTTGGTAATATAAATGAATCGTACATTTTGATTTTAATATTTTCAAAAGTTTTGTTTGTAGCTATGACTTTACAATTTTCAAATTTTATTAAAAAAGTTTCTGTTTGTTTAATTTCTAATTTGTTACAATTGTGAGATATATTCAGATAAAAATTTTTGAATATTAATATTCCCGGTAATACTTCTTTAATTTCGGTTTTTATTGATGATACTAAATTACAATTTGCTTCTTTAAATTTACTGATATTTATTAAACAATTGTTATCTAATTTGATTAAATTTTTTTCTAGGTTGTCCTTAACAATTTTTTTATACAAATTATTATTTTCATCCGTAAGTATGTCATATTCATCTAAAACTAATGATACATTTTTTTGGTCGGGAATAGGTTCAAAAATAATTTTGGATAGGATATTGGAGGAATATTGGGGTATTAGTAAGGTTATAATAATGTTGTCATTATAAAAAACTACTGCTACCTGTATGTCGTGGTACATGTCAAAATCATTGATGAGGTCAAGTTCGGTCTGAGTTAGTATATCTGTTGGAATTATTCTTAATTTACTTGAAAAAATTACTTGTCCGATATCGTTTATGTGATTTTGCAAAAGTGTTATATCATTGTTTAATATTATTTTTATGATCTATTCTTCCTGACTGTGTCTTTATTGTAGTGTTGTAATTTTGTGCTACGATTTCCTTTTTATACCTAGATGTCAGTTTATTTCCTAACCTCTTATTTATTTTAACGAAAATTTCGTTTCCTGGCTCGTTTTAATGCTATTCTATTTCTGTTGTGATAAGCTAGATCAACAACTTGTTTATCCTTAATTTTTTTAGCAATTTCTAATCTATGTTTTTCTATTAATATGGGGTCGCTATTGACTCTCCTACCAAAAAATGATTCTATGGGTTTTTCCCTTGTAGTTGAATGCACGGAGTGGTTGTACTCTTTGACCGATCTTTCTAAAAGTTCTAGGAAAGATTGGTGCGTATTCTCACAACGTAGGCATCTCATTATTTCCTGCAATGTGGAGTGAAAACGTTCCACTTGCCCATTCGAACAACTTGTATATGGAGCTGTTCGGTGAATTTCTATGCCAAATTCATTTTCTATCATGAAATTTATCGTTTCGGATTTAAACGATTTTTCATTGTCCATTACTAGAGTTTCTGGTACGAGAGAGACAAGAATGTCTCTCAACGGTCGCCTGATATCCTCGGCTGCTTTGGATTGGATAGTCCTCACAATCGCGTATTTAGAAAATTTGTCCACTGCTGTTAAAATTAACTGCTTTCCCATGTGCAGTATATCAATATGAACTATTTGACCTGGAAATGTAGGAATTGGTGTTGGCTGAATTTTCGGTTTCGCTGGATGTCGGTCATATTTATTTTCTTTGCATGTAAGGCAAATTCTAATTAGTTTCCTAATTTTGCTAGCCATTCCTGGAAAATAATATTTTCTCAAAATTTGTAATGTATTTTCTTTACAATTTCTATGTGCTCTGTTATGTTCCCTAATTATGATTTCCTGCTGTTGTTGAATATCTATTATATCCTCTACTTGTATCTGCGAAAATCGTATTTTGTATTTACTAAAGTGTATGGGATACAATTCTTGTATTACTCCCATTATGTCTTCTTCTGCTTTGATGCAGTTTATTACCGATGGGTTTAAATATTTTTTTAAAATCTGCAGTAAACTTTCATGGGTATAACTTAATTCTTTTATAATATGTCGGTGATATGTTGGAAATATTATTTGAAATTGATAGTTGGATACTAAGTCCTTATTTAAAAAAATTTGCTTTTTAAACACGTTAATCGGCTGTTCGACACTGTATATTAAGTTGTGTGATGAGCTTTCGTCTGAATTTGTCGCTGTAGACAGCGTATTCAACTGTGTTGTTTGTGGTGGTATTCGTGATAATGCATCGGCCACAACATTTGCTTTGCTGGGCTTATATGCTAATTCATAGTCATATTCCTCCAGAATTGACTTCCACCTTTTCATTTTACTGTTGTAATTCTTATTGCTTAAGGCATAAGTTAGAGGTTGGTGATCCGTTGTAATTTTTACTTTCCTGGAACCATATAAATAATTTCTGAAGGTATTTAATGCCCAAATTATTGCTAAGAATTCTTTTTCGTTAGCGGCATAATGTTCTTCAGCTTTGCTTAATGTCCTCGATATAAAAGCTATCGGTCTATCACTTTGTGATAATACTGCGCCTATAGCGAAGTTTGAAGCATCCGTTGCTAATTCAAATTCTTTTTTAAAATCTGGATAAGCAAGGATAATGTCTTCGGAAATTAATGAATTCTTAATTTTCCTGAAGGATTCTTTTGCTTCAGAATTTAAATCTATCCTTACTTTTGAGGATTTGTTCTTTGATATTCTACCTTCTTCCCCTCTTAAGAGTGAAGTCGTCGGTTTAGCAATTTTTGCATAATCTTTTACAAATTTGCGATAATATCCTGATAGTCCTAGGAAGCTTCGGAGTTCCTTTAGGCTCTTGGGTTCTGGAAAGCTTGCAATGGCTTCCACTTTCTTTGGATTGGTTCTTATGCCAACCGGAGTAATCACAAACCCTAAAAATTCGGTTTCTGATTTAAAAAAATCGCACTTATCCAACTGAACCTTCATGTTGGCGTCTTCTAGTGTTTTAAATATTTTTTCAATATCTTTGCAATGATCCTTTTCGGTTTTGCTAAAGATAATTATATCATCGATATACACATAGCAACATTTGCCAATGTGTTCTCTTAATATATCGTCTAATGCGCGTTGAAAAATTGATGGCGCATTTTTTAGGCCAAATGGCAAACGTGTAAATTCATATTTACCGTTATTGATAGAAAATGCGGTTTTTTCTATGTCCGATTTCCTTAATGGTATCTGATGAAAACCACATTTTAAATCCAATACTGAGAAGTAATTACTTTCAGCTAATTGTGATATTACCTCAGATATTTCAGGAATTGGATACCTGTCTGAAATTGTAACTGCGTTCAATTTCCTGTAATCAATAACCATACGGTATTGTTTATTTCCTGCGGAATCTGCCTTCTTTGGGACAATCCATACAGGAGAATTATATGGCGATCTGGATGGTCGTATTATGCCATCGTCCAGAAGCTGTTTTACCTGTTTTTCTACTTCGGATTTTAATGCTACCGGGTAAGGGTAAAATTTCGAGTACACTGGTGTATCTTTGACCAACAACTTTTGTTGTGTATGTGAGCTTTTCATTAGGCTCAGAAAAAAGCTTAGGATGCTTTGTAGTTATCTCCTCCACGATGCTTTTCTGTTTATATAACAGATTGTTTTCGTTAATTGCATTAACGCATTGCGTGGGGAGTTGTTTTAGGTGGACTTTACAGCCATTTCCTAATATCATACAACTTTCGGCTGTATCACCGCTTTCATACTTCTAAGAGTATCATTTCCTAATATGCCATCAAACACTTTTAATGCTGGCATTAAATATAATTTTATTTTTTCTTTAATATTAAAAAATTCCGCATAAGTATGCTCACTAATTTCAATTTCTCCCGCTATTGATTTAGCGTAAAATGGAGTTTCGTTTGGTATACATTTCTTTATCAAATCGGGTTTAACGTAGTTTTTACTTGATCCTGTGTCTACAAGAAACTTTAAAGCTTGACCGCCCTCCACTTTAACTTCAAAGTATGGTAGTGAAGAGCTCAGCATACTAAAAAATTAATGTTAGCTGAGTCATCCGTATTTTCGCTTTCCTTTTGTTCCGCTATGTGGAAAGTCCTTTGTGCCTTATTATTATTGTGTTGGGGAGCCTCCAGAGGTCTTTTTCCTTGATAATAATTTTTTTGGGTAGGTTTATTCATGTAGTTTACCCTACGTGAGTGCATGGTCTGATCGACATCCATGGGCTCTGGCTTTGGCTGAGGCTTCGGTGGCCTTGTTGGTGCATTGGCGTTCGCATCAAAATTATGTTGCGAGCGCCGGCTTTGCCATGCTTGTTGACTTGATTGCGGATTATAAGCTAACTGCGGGTAGAAGTCTTGTGGTCCTGCAGTGTATTTATTGTTTTTGCCTTTATTTGGTCTTTGGTACGATTGCCCTACGTTATAGGCATGGTTCGTCCTAAAATTTTGGTTGTCCAATTTTTGGCACAGGTGAAGAGCTTGCGGTAAATCGACTGGCTCTTTCATACCCAATAATCTCGGTAGATCTCCATTTAATCCCCTTATAAATGTGTCCAACGCTTTGCTTCTGTAAGATTGCGTTAACATGCGTAAAGTCTCATTGCTCATCCCTTCGCAACCTAATTTATTCAAGATCAACGAGAGGTGTTTATACACCTGTTGATAAAATTCATCAATTGACCTATTACCTTGTACCAATGTAGTCATTTGGTACTCTAAAGTTGATAGATCGCGTCTATCGGCGTAATGCATTGACAAGCATTTTGTTATAGCTGGCCAATCCAATGGTGTATTGTAAGATTCCAGTGCTGTATCAGCGTGGCCTGTAATTTTATTTCTAATTACACTTAAGATCCCATAATATTTAGGAGATCCTTTTAATGACTCGTATACGTTGAGTATACGGTCTACGCTTTTCTTCCAGGAGTTAAATTCTCCTGGACGACCTGAAAATTCTTTCAAGCACATCAGGTATTCTATCTAATTAATTCAAATTTCCCCTTTCCCCTGTTTCAATTACCCGATCAACTGCTGTGGCCAAACTAGCATTTGGATTAATTACATTTTGGACGACTTGTGGTCCTTGCTGCATTAAAACATTGGCCGCTATTTCAGATATGAGGGCCGTCAAGTCAGTCATGCTTAATTGAGCATTAGTTGATACTTGAGGAGCTAGAGGATTTTGGTTAAGTAATGCGGGCCTAATTAAATTATTAGGGTTTGCCATTTTGAAAAAAATTTTAATTTTTGTTTTTGAATAAAATAACCTTTATTATTTATTACACTTTTTCCCTTTATTTATAAATTTGAATTCTTAAAATATAGATAAAGTCGAACTGCTTCTTTTTCGATATTATCCCTATTGTCAAAGTCAAAATAAGTAGCTACTTTATTTTCTCCTATAAAACTAAATACCAATTGCATAGCCCTAGCTTTTTCCTTATTACTAATACCTGTAATTATGAGGGGTTTATATTTTTCTGCCTCAATATCTCTGTCCACCTGCTCTATAATTTTGTCTAATCCGTCGTAGTCGAAATCGACTGGTAGAGCGTCCATTTAAATTTATGGTGTTGTTAGTGGGGTATTTATAATAATATCTAATTACAATTTCTTTTTATACTTAATAAAAGTATATATATTCTTAGTATAAATTCTTACTCTTACGGCTTCTGTTGGCTGCGATGGAGTTGTTAATTGTAGTACTGTTGTTAGATGCTCCAGTTGCTTCCAGTTGCTGTCTAAAGTTGATTATTTTAATTTTTTCTCACTTTTTCCTTTCAAGGAGTATAATTGCACTTTATTCTTCTCTGTTTTAAAATTTTGTTTCAGAAGATTTTTGCACTTTATGATAACTGTTTATCACCTTTAGGGTATATTTTGTTTGTTTTTTTTTCGAAAATGCTTTTGTTTTTTCACTATCGCATCTTTTTTTTTGAAATAGTTTATCTTGTCTTTCAGTGTTTTTCTTTTTTTAATAGTTTCTTATATCGTAGGCTGGTACATATATTACCACCGGCTTGCCTTAGCTACTAAGGGCCCTATCGATATAATCGTGAGGAATTTATTCACTTTTTACGCTTCTCAAGCGCACAATTATATTTGATCAACTTCACCTCTTACCACTGGTGGGGGAAAGTGAAGATCACAAAAAGTGCTGCTTTTAATGTTTTATTTTTTTATTTTTTTTGAGTCTATAGTGTAGGCTGGTACGTTATACCGCCGGTTTGCCTAAGCTACTGAGGGGCCTCTCACTAAATTTCACTCGCGTCGCGGAATCCTTAATTTTTTATTTTCGGGACGTATTTTTTTTCCCACGGCACTTTTAGTTCTTTTTTTTTTATTCTCGCTATGCCTTACTTTTTATTTTCAGGCTTTTCTTTCACGATCACTCGGGCGCGCGCGAGTCCTTACTTTTTAATTTTCAGGACCTTTTACGTTCACGTGGCTCGAGACTTTTGCTCGGGCGCCAGTTAAATAAATGTAAGTTTATTTCTTAAGCGGGCTGTATAGAAGACAGCAACTCCGCGTTAATTGAATGAAACAAATTATATTTTATTTATTGCGGGCTGTATAGAAGACAGCATAACCGCGTTTATTAATATGAGAATTGAATCTTATTTATTGCGGGCTGTATAGAAGACAGCATAACCGCGTTTATTAATATGAGAATTGAATCTAAAGCTAAGTTACAATAATTTGACTATTTATACCTAGCTATGCCTGTGCTGCAACTGCATTCTGCTGCGTAACGTCTGTATTTTGCTGTGTGGTAGATTCATGCTGCTTCGCTGCGATCGCGTGCTGACGCTGAATTTAGCGTGGTTTCCATGTGTTGTTGTACTGGTAATGTTTACAACATTAATTTCGGTCACATTTGTGCTGACTCCGTCTGTGCCCCACATGTTTGTTTGTTGAGTAAATCATGTACTTGGTTTTACAAGTGCGGTTCGGCTGAGTCGATTGTTTGTTGATTTCCGTTCTACATAGCTGTGCGCCACTTAGCATTGTCGTCTTGCTATGCGTTTGTTGATGCGGCCGAATTTGTGATGGGTGGTCATAATTCGGGCAACATGTGCAATATTGACTTTCTTAAGTTGATTACACTATGTAACAAGGTTTTTGTCCCTGGGTTGTAATTGTTATTTCCTAGTCAGTTAGGTCCCAAAAGTACAGAAAACAGCTATTGTCGCAAGATAACTTTGCTTTTGTGACCATGGCAGCGCTTATCTGCGTTTATTTTTATGTTTGTTTGTTGAAAACTGATACACGAGCGCATACAACTTGTTTTCTCTACATTTGTGTGTGTTAAAACAACAAAGTCGTCGCAATAAATTTTGCAACATTTTTGTGATTTATTGAGAGTTGTTTCTTATTTTATTACAAATAAATTCGTTCAAACATGGCTTCACGAGGGTGCAAGTATCCTGCAGATGCATTTTGTTATGTCTGCGGATATTTTATCAAAACAAGAGCGAATACGTACTCTTTGGAAACAGGTTTTAAAATGTGCGAAGCTTACAATGCTTATTTCGGCATGCCTGTGGGTGATCAAGACAAATCCTGGGCACCTCATTTCGCGTGTGAAAACTGCAAAAGGACTTTGGAAGGTAAGACATTTTAAAACTATATTGCTTTGTTATAGGTAAAATAAATGTTTCTATTAACTTTTTTATTAGACAGTACTTTTCTTTTCTAATTTTTTTTTTTCAGGATGGTACAGAGGGGAAAAGAGAGCTATGAAGTTTGCTGTGCCAAGAGTTTGGAGAGAACCCACTGACCATTCAAGCAACTGCTTTTTCTGCATGGTGGACCCTTCCAAACGTCGGACTGGCAAAAAAGCAAGTCAAATCATGTATCCTGACATTCCTTCATCCATGGCTCCAGTTCCACACAGCTCTGGCCTCCCCGTTCCTACTCCTCCAGAGAAAGAGCAGGTGTCTTCCTGTGAGAGCCCTGATTCCATGAGTGTGGAAGACAATGAAGGTGAATAATTTAATTTACTAGCTGATAACAAAAACCCATACTATCCCAACCAAAAGGACATGAATGATTTGATCAGAGATCTTGGTCTAACCAAGTCCAATGCTGAACTTTTGACGTCCAGACTGATGCAGTGGAATTTGCTGGATCCTAGTGTTAAAGTCTCATGTCAGAGGAAGCGTCACGAACTTTTTTCCAACTTCTTCATCAGCGAAGATGGGCTCTGCTTCTGCCACGACGTGACCGGTCTGTTCGAGGAAATCGGAATTGATTTCGAACCAAAAGAGTGGCGCCTCTTCATTGACAGCTCATGCAAGAGTCTCAAAGCCGTGTTGCTTCACAATGGCAAAAAGTATCCGTCTCTTCCTCTGACGCATTCAGTATCTCTCAAAGAGAACTACGACAATGTCAAGAAAGTGCTGAACGCATTGAAGTATGAGCAATATGGCTGGGAAGTGATCGGAGATTTCAAAATAGTGACATTCTTAATGGGCCTGCAAGGCGGTTACACCAAGTTTCCTTGCTTTATATGCCTGTGGGACAGCAGAAACGACAGTGCACACTACAGTAAGCGTGAATGGCCACAACGAACTGAATTCACAGTGGGGAGGAACAACGTCAAGTGGGAGCCCTTGGTGGATCCCCAGAAGGTACTGATGCCACCACTCCACATCAAACTGGGTCTTATAAAGCAATTCGTCAAAGCTCTCGACAAAAATTCTTCAGCGTTCAAGTACCTACAAGACTTGTTCCCTAAGCTCTCTGAGGCGAAAGTTACAGCCGGTATCTTCGTTGGACCACAAATAAAGAAAATCTTCGAGTGTGAGGAATTCCCCAAGAAGCTCACTCGTGTTGAGAAAGCTGCTTGGATGAGTTTTATGTCAGTGGTACAGGGATTCCTAGGCAATCACAAAGCCGCAAACTACGTGGAGCTGGTCGAAAGTCTGGTGGAGAACTACGGCAAAATGGGCTGCAGGATGTCTCTCAAACTCCATATTCTGGATGCACATCTTGACAAATTCAAGGAGAACATGGGAGCATATTCAGAGGAGCAAGGCGAGCGCTTCCTTCAGGATATAATGGAATTTGAGCGGCGATACCAAGGACAATACAATGAGAACATGATGGGAGATTACATTTGGGGATTGATTAGAGAAAGTGGCTCGCAGTGTAAACGCAAATGTCGAAAAGCCACCCGCTTCTAATTTACTTTTATGTTTTTGGTTTTCTGAAGTTTTAATAAAATTTAGTTTTGATTTATATGTGCTGTTCTGTATGATTTTCTCTGTAGTGAAAGACTCAAACACGTTTTTCTCATAATTTTAGCATATTTTAACGAATCACATTGTCCTGGTCTCAAAAGCAAAGTTTCCGAGGAACATTAGGTGGTTTCCATACTTTTAAGGCATAACAGACTAGGAAATAACAATTACATCCCAAGGACTGAGAATTTTTTTTTTTTTGTTACTTAGTGTTATTGATGTGGGTCAACTTAATGTAGCCAGTTTATGATTAGTGATCAAATAACGGAATATGAATGCGTTATTTGATTCTCTGGAATGCGGGTATATTATAAGTAACTAATTTACGACATCTTGTGGAAGTGGTTGGTTTCGGGTTTTAATTTATGTTGTCTTCATGGGTGGTTCTAACGTATCGGCTTGGAGTGTTTGATATGTGACGGCGAGTCATCTGTCAAGCAGCTTGGGTGGTATTAACTTACCCTAAGTTAACTTATATATATATGTTTGCGTGAAAAATATGCTTCACAATCTTCAGTGGGTTTTCCGCCAATTTTATCTCCGTTCCATCTACGTAGCCAACACAATGTGGTAGCCCACTGAGTGTTTGAACAACTAAAGCTCTACGCTCTACAGGGTCCAAAACAGAAACTGAGTTTTCCTTTTAACAATTGCATCAAATACTCTGTTGGTCATAACCTATTGAGAAATTTAAAATACAGCTGAAACACAAATTTTAACCGATACAGAAATAGCTCACCTGTATTACTCCACCATCGCTAATACCAAACAAACTAGCAATTTTAGTAATCGTTGCTCCTTCTCCACATGAACCAATTGAATTTGGATAGGGAGCTGTTTACATGAACGTGGACTATTGAACACTTCGTCATCTTTTATCAGATCAATGATAAAATCAAATGTGGTTTTGCTGACTCTCACAATTTCTGGAAACCTGTTTTCATCCAAATGCGGTAATACATCTATTAAAAAATTGGGTGATTTTGGGACAGAATGATGAACAAATGTAGATCCATATCTAAAATATGCAGCAGCTGCCAATGCAAAGCTGAAGTCTTCCATAACTTCATCTTCCTTTTTTCGTTGGATTTCTGAAATCATTTACATATTTATGTATATAAGTGCCTTTAAAAAATGTAGCATTGACGCGAAACAGTTACCGTAATTTTTTCCAAACAGCTCCAACATAAACAAATCAATTACTAGTGCTTTTTCCCAAAGTTGAATAAATTTTCATTTTTCGCTAACTTTCGGCATTTTAATATTTTGACATCCAAACAGCTGTTTAATAAGAGGCATTTACACAAGAAATTTGAAGTGCGTTCATGTAACATACTGCGTATTTGCATAAATTTATGCGTTATACGTTTAAACGAATACCCTTAGTATATACTTTTTTACATTAAAAATTAAATGATTGGTAAAAGTTTTTATTACATATAAACACATACATATATACATACATAAATATATGCATATATGTACATATATTTAAAACTACTGATGTTTCTCAATTTCAATGAATTATATCTTGCGCACCACAAATCTGCCATGAAAAAAAAATGTTAATAATTATAGAAGTTGCGAAATAGAGTAAATATTAGTAGTTTTTGAAGATTTGGAAAAATTTATAAGGAAAAGTCGATCGAGTTTAACGTTTTTATAATTAAAAAGAAGGGTTATCGAATTACCTTTCTTTTGGAAAAAAAATTAAGAAATCATTTTTCTAAAAACTTTATAAAATTTGACTTTTTCCCCACTTAACATATTTTGAAAAGTTGCGATATTTATAAGAAAAGGCCGATCGATTTTAACATTTTTATAATCAAAAGTGAGGTAATCGAAATGCCTTAAAACTTTTTTAAAGTCGTTTAAAAATGAGTTTTCTCACAAACTTTTTTTAACTTTTTCTCTACTTACATTTTGATATTTTTAAAAGTCGTCGCCGATCTGAACTGTATTTTTTTATTGACTCAACGGTCTGTAAATAAAAACATAAAAAACAATACTAAAAGTAATTAGATGCAATTATAGTAGAAAGTCACAATACAATGTTGAATATGCAAGTTAACGGTGTTAATATTTTAACCTCCATACACAAAATTTAAGAGCATAAATTTGCTTAATATATTCCCACCAGATCCTCGGCACTGTTACAAAGGACACTTTTGTCAAATTTCTACTCTGGTTTAATTCACTGTAATGCACCTGGTCATTGAGGCACACGCCAACACTTGCAGTGTTCACTAATTACTATTAACTGTTTTTTAGCACAATAATTAAACAGGTGCTACAAACACTATTAGAGATTTGTAGATTGCAGAATTTAGCATATGCCAATAAACTGCAAACTATCTAAACTATCGGTTGCATCCAAATTACACATTTTGCAAAAAGAAATGGAATATAAATAATAAGATGAATAAAATCACTATATTTATTGGAATTTTGCGAACTTACCAATTTCAGCAAATTTTCACGAAATTCCACATATGGAAATGTCGGAAACTTCCGTTCTTACTTTATTTACGTTTTTTGGGATTTTTTTTACTTGCTGTAACGTACGACGGCGAAGTTAAAATAACAACTGAATATTTGTGCATTGGTAGTGGTATTTCGAGAAAAACGCACAATTGTATTGGATTTCATGGGCAACTGAATAGCAATGGCTAGCAGGACATATATATTTATATTATGTGTAGATATAAAAATATATGTATTTATGCATAAATGCATGTACATACATATGTATGTACAAATGATAATTAATAAAATATGTGTTGTTTATTTACGAAAATTTTAATAAATGTATACATGTATGCGCATGTATCAAGAACGATTGAGTAAATTTTTAGAAATCTACTTACGTATTTATGTAATCAAGGAATAGACGTGTATAATATGACCAAGTCAATTTGACATTATTTTATTATTTTTATTTTATTGCATTATTATTATAAAATGCTTGACATATCAAACTTGTAAGAAAATTACAGAAAATCTCCCAGATCACCAATTCTCGCTCTAGCTGTGTTTGGGTATGTACGGTTAAACTCAGTGAGTATGCTGAAAACTTGTGGTGAATAATTAGTTTGGTTTTCAAACCCCTACCCAATCTTAAATCTGTAGTACTATCTTGACTTCAAATTTACTTTTGTGAAATTAAATTAGCGTAAACCCCATTCCGCCCCTTCCCTCCAAAATATTTTTCTGCTTTCAACAGGTTATACAAAACCAAACAAACATTTAATGTTTTCTCTTTTTATATTCAGCATGTTGCCATTTTTAGCTATGCACGTAAACTAATATATATTATGTAATATAAAGTATGTATAAAAGTATGGAATGAAAAGCCTGCATTCAAATGTATGCTTGTAATACTAATTCATAACAAGGAGAGAAAAGTTAATGTTCGGGTGCACCTCGAACTATGAGGGCAAAGAGAAATTTTGAATTCGTCTTATCGCCGCAACTATTCGGTAAGAAGGAATGATATTTGGGTATATAAATACATATGCCCTGTAGATCATACTGTGTAGCATTCTGCAATATTGGCGGCTCTACACCCTATAAAAGAAAAAAAGCCAAACTCCTTATAACTCCGCAACTATTTAACGGATATAATATTTGTATAAAGTGAAACCTATATATCAGGTTATCCATTACATTTTGGAAAAAATGGCAGAGCCATGTTCTACTGATTTACAAAACCATTACATATGGAAAGAGTTCAAATTTAACTTAACACTATCAACAATAATTACACTGTCCGACAGTGATTTTATACTTTTGAAGCGACCTAGTAGAAATTGTTTATCGGGTCGAATAGTACACGAAACCACATTCAAATTATTTCTAACACCCCCAAAATCTTTTTTAAAGTCAAAAAACCGTTTTTTAGTTTTTTCGTGTTAAAAAATTCATAAAAAAAAAAAATTTTAATCGAATTGAAAATACTCAACGGTTTTGGATAGGTGAATGTTTGTACTTTCGAAATATATATAGTGTTTTGTTAATTTGAAAAGAGTATGACGTGTTTTTTAAGCTAGAAGTTGAATTTTTCGCCCAATTTGCCTGTTTTTTTCGATTTTGACGTCACTTTTTCGGCACTAATTCGAAATGAATGGTCATTTTTGTGTATATATAGCATCGACAGGCTATCACTACTTAAAGATACCAATTGATTTCTTTCAAAACGGACTTCAAGTTTTCAAGTTATGCAGCATAAGATACATTTTGGATCAACAATGGATTTTGACACAGACAAAAGTTTTAGTAGAAAGAACGACACGGATATGAAAACGATTTGATTCAAAAATTTTTGCTAGATCTTCTGCGTTTATAAGATGAATCATCGGTTTCACGTTTGGGCGACCAGCAGTAATTAGCTAGCATCTTAATCTGGGTTTTCCCGGCAAAGCGTTTTTCGATCGCAGACATTTCCTGGTGAAATCGTTTACCTTGTTCGTCGCTAAATTGACCAAGATTATCCGGAAAAAATTCTAATGAGAATGGAAGAAATTAATCTTGATGTTGGGAACCGCACCAATGAATAGGATCCAGCAGTTTGGCTTTGGCAGTTTTTTTGCTAGTTGCCATTACACTCAATTCTACCTGATCATTACTTACGTACACAATACGCATATACTTAACTCATGTACCATTTACTCAGCCTCTCAATTACTGATCTTCAACTCAAATCTTACTGTAATATTTTGCATATATATTTTTTGCCCTAATTTACTGTAATATGATGTACGGACATTTTGCTATATAAAAATACTCATTCTCGTTGTGTAAGTAGTTGGAAACTTCCACTGTCAAATAAAGAACATCGTGGTCGAGACAAATCAGTCTCCAGACTCTTAACAATGGACATGTTGCATCCCATTTCTCCAAGTCGTAATTACTTAGGTGAGTCACTAATGGAGAATAAATAGTCAATTACGTAAAGTCATTTCAGAATATGGAGTTATAATGACTGCATTAATGGCCAACGATGTAATGATTAATGTTTTACCTTGTAATTCTTCTTACATTCAACTAATTTCTTCATTTACACCCGGTACCCCTGTAGGTTAGATTTTGGATTATGAAAACTTGAAGTCCTTTTTTTAAGAAATCAATTGGTATCTTTAAGTAGTGATAGCCTGTCGATGATATATAACACTATATATATTTCGAAGGTGTAAACATTCACCTATCCAAAACCGTTGAGCATTTTCAATTCGATTGAACTTTTTTTTTAATAAATTTTTTAAAACGAAAAAACTAAAAAAACGGGGTTTTGACTTTAAAAAAAGATTTTGGGGGTGTTAGAAGTAATTTGAATGTGGTTTCGTGTACTATTCAACCAGATGAACAATCTCTAATAGGTCGCTTCAAAAGTATATTCACTTTGTTTTTTTTTTTGTCGGACAGTGTTACTAACCCTTGTTAAAAATGAGTTCAAGAGATGTTAAGAAACTGTCTTCGAGACTGAAAAGTCGATTACCGATAAAATAAATGAAAACTTCAAAGAGATCGCCTAGGGATTCTAAAATTTATTATTGCTAACATAAAAGGGCAAGTACTTTAATTGTTGATGTTGTATTTCATCAAGGATAAGCACAGTACCGGCGTGCAATCTTCTAGCGACTTAAGGCTTACGAGCATAAGACGAGAAAAGTATGACGGTATAGGATCCGTGCTGTTCAGAGAAAGAAGGGTCAGTTTTAGAAAAATTTTGTGAAAACGATCTACTCGGTTTTTGTCAAATTTATTATATAGCCTCCAAACGAAAACCGCATACTCCAGATGCGACGGAACAAATGAGATATATAGTACTTTAAGGGTATATGAATCTGAGGCGTTTCGCCTCACAAACCCCAACATAGTACGCCTTTGACGTAATGTAATTAATATGCACGTTGAAGGAAATTCTTTCATCAAACACCATGCCTACGTATTTGATATTACAAAGAGATTTAAAATCGTTAGTCGAAATTTGGCCTACAAGCACCATAAATTAAGCTTATGACCGACCAGACTTTTAGATCGTCCGCCTAGAGCAAAAATTTTGCGAAAGAAAAACATTACAACGTCTATAGAAAGAAAGCCAAATCAGGCCAGCTTTTGAAGGCATATTTTATGTGATCCTTTGTCAAAAGCTTTTGAGAAGTCTGTATAAATACAGGCAATATATTGAGGAACTAAAAACAAAGTGACGGTTCAGCAAACTAGCTGAAACTAAAGACACACACCCATTGGTACTTCCTTCACTTTTAAGGAACAACAAAGCTCAGACGTGCAGCACTATAGGTTTGTTCAGCGTAAACGGTCCACGCGTTGCCTCCTTTAAAAAAAAAACATGGTTTCTCGTTTTTCTGTTGCAAAATTGCGAGGTAGCCATGTAGTTGATGTATCTTTTCGTGTTTGAACATGGTACTATATACACCGAGAAAACAATACACATTTGAAACAAATTCTTGTAACTCTTGTACAATAGTAATGAAATTTTGTTTAATTCCAAAAGTTACTCTGTTGATTTAAAAGCAAATAAAAGCGAAACTTTTGGGACAACGGGATTCGTATTTGAAATTATCGCAGAACTTGTTGAGGAAAATAAAGACGCGCCATTTCTGTGCCAATTGTTTTACGAAGTAGACGTTCCATTGAAGTTTAAAAAAATGGATTTAAATATTATAAATGAGTCCAATGGAGTTTGTAAAAATGCATGTGAAAGCCAGCAAATTCCAAAATCTGGCATTTCTTATGTTGATCTAGAAGATAATGTGTTACGTTAATACTTGCAATGTGGATTATCTTGTATCGAGTGAACTATAACGTAAGTGCAAATAATTTATTCTTATGTGTGTATCAAGCAATAATCGAAATCCTTCAGGAAATATATGTATATGATCGGTATTTCAATACACTTTGCAAGGGAAAATAATCCCAAAATTCCGCCACTTCATTAAAAAAGTTAAAAACTTGCGAGAAAGATGTGAACATTGTTACTGATGTTTCTCCTGAAAATTCTGAATTTGTTGCAAAAAAAACTTGGCAACATACCCAACGATATAGTAAAACCATGGAGGGACAAACTTAATTAGGAGTATTATTTAAAAATGCAATCAAAAGATATCAATATAAGTAAGTATTTGATGGCTTTATATTATTATGTCCTTAATAAATATTATATCATATTATTTCGTAGATTCATTTTTTTTTTATTTGTTCAATTTATTACACTCAATAATAGTAACGTTTTCGTATACTACAGTAATAAACTATTAAGTAATTTCTGAGCATAAGCAAAATTTTCTCTCAATGAGAGCATGAAGTTTCAAGATTTTGTTACAGCTGATTTTTGTTTGGCGCACAAATTTAAAAAATTCTTACTTGAAATAAAAATCTCCACAATTTATAATTTACGTCTCATAATTGTTAATTGCAGCCACTGCGGCAAAAGATGCAGGAGTAGCCTTGCAAACACACATTATATGGGCGCCTTGCTGATATATGTATGTACACAATAAACTTCATAAACTTAGTGTACGTTTATTTATTTACTCCCTCAATTGTTTCTCTTTTGCTAGTTTCTTGCAAGTTTTAGCGTGCGAAAACCGCTTCCTGGTTTTTACTGGATATTGGACATGAACTAATATTACCTCCGGAAATCAGTAAGACATACAAGCCATCAATATCTGATGCTCAAAGCGACATGAAGGAAAAAGATTCAGCCGAAAATCTGTCAGAGTTTTACTTCTATTTGGATGGCTTACGCTACAAGGTCTCAACTTTGCTACATGCTCTGTATTGCGATTCACTATTAATTTAAAGATATTCGCATGGTTAGCTCAACTTAACGAAAATTTTAACGACCCTGCTATTCAGCAGCTATTTTTTTACGATTTTCGCATTCGCCAAATCAGCTGTTGTTGTTAGCTAGTCGATTACCGAAAACTAAACTACAACAAATTTAATGTTGTTAACTCAATCGAGAAAAAAGAAATTCGTGATTTAAACTTAAATAAAAGAAAAATCGCCCTTTGTGAGAGGCACTATTGGGACCGTCGATTGTAATCATATGTACATATATCAATTTTACCACCCAAGAAACATGAGGAGACTTATGCCAACCACCATATCTACCATTCAATTAATGTGCAAATGGTAAAAGCAAACTTCCATCAAGGATCCAAATATAAAAACAGAAATATAGTTTAGTTTTAATAATGAGGAGGCATAGTGAAACAATGAATCATAGATTGCATCCGTTACCATTTGAATGCCGGCTTACGGATGACTGACAGGCTCATAGATGGCAATGGGGAATGCTCACCTACCGGTCGTTGATAGCTACCAGTTACGAAGAATCTTAAAGCCGTTAGAACCTATCAATATAAAAGATAAATGATTCTAATTAAAAAAATGTAAATATACAATGTAAATCCTAAATACGCTGGAGCACAACGCGAATTTTGGAAACGAAAACCATGGCATATTTGCAGGAGATTTCTAGGAGTTGAGTTGATGACTGTTCTACCAAATCATTCAGAGGACAGTCCGAAATTCTGCTACAATGGAACAATGCTATATATAAAAATAATTATAAATGTTTGTATTTTGAAATAAACTAGTATCGTATTTCATTTTAATGAAATATAATAAAAACGATGAAATTTATATTTGGCAGCAGGCATTCGTTTGTTTTTTCTCTATTCCTCTTTGTGCTTTTCGCTTATTTAGTTTGACAGAGGTCCCACTCTTTATCACTTTGAATAAATATAATGAAACAGCTGTTAAGTATCGTTAAGAATAAGTTAGTGAATCGCACAATCGTTAGTGAAAACGACAAATATTGTCGTCAAAAATTGCGATTGTCGGATGGTTTAAAGTTAGTGGATCGCACTATTGGACTTGGTAATAAAAATGTGTTTCGTATTTAACTCTGATCATTCAGCAAAGACAAATACATATGTGTGGAAAAATCCAAAATTAAAAAATATTTTTTCTAAACTCAATAATTCCCAGTGAAAGTTCCATTTTTCATCGAAACAAATTTAATTTTGTATCTGATTGAGGAACACAAAACTCCAATAACTTATCAGTACTTATGTAAATTTAACAAATATCACAAAAACGTCCAAAACTTTTGTAAAAACCATGACGACATTGAAAACTCTTCTGAAGAAATGTATACCCCTAAAAGTAAAATATTGAAATAAGATAGTCTTAATGAAATAGTAACGGCCTGAGTTGCGAAATCACTAGCTTGTTTAATGGCAGCAGCCGCAAATGAAAGTGTTGATATATTCAATATTAAGAACTCAATAGCGAAACTTGCAATTAAATTTGCATTAAGGCTTCATGCAAAAACCAAAAAGGCGAGAAAAAAATGCTGTCATGTTTTAAAATGGTATTAGTGATATGGTTTGTCCAATATTTGAAGCTTATAACAGTTTTTTCCCATATGTCGAAACTGAAACCCTTTCAAAAATATGTGCTCAAAATACAAAGTATTTAATCGAATAGAGCACAATTAAAATTGTATTTCGAATCGCCAAATATTTTGAAAATACCTCAGAGAAAATGTTAAAATTAAATTTTTAAGTCGTTTAAAATCGTTTATTATGGGAGAGGTTTGAAAACGTAATGCACACGGACTTGGCAATAAAATTTGTTTCCCAATATTTCTTTGTTTAGATGCATTTTAAATCAACGATCCTCTGGATCTCACTAGCCATCAGTTTGTGGCATTTATTATTCAACTTTGATAGTTCCTCAATATGAACTATCACATCTTAACAATATTTTCGTTGCGGGTTTTATCAAAAAGATTTAAAACTTTTTGGCAATGATGCTACTTTAAAACGACTCGGTGAAGTTCTTGAAAACCTTTTTAAGAATGGGGTTAATATTAAGTATAACGAAAGAGTTATAACAATTCATTTTTATTGGGGGATAACTTTGGAATGAAGCTCCGTGTTTCCGTCGTAGTTTCATCTGCAAGTATTATTGCAGAATTTATATAAAAGTAGATTTCCAAGTTGATTATATAGAGAATGGATAATAAATAAGTAAAGTACTTAACAGAATTTAACGCACCGCACTTCTGTATGACGGTGAGAATATATTATCCATTATGGAATGTTCAATTTCGAATAATTTGTCTAATTTTTTCATATTGTTTAACCAATGAAAGTAGTTGCAAATATATACAAAAGTGTTGGATCTCCGGTTTTTTTCGAGGTGTACTACCATGTTTCGAGTCCCGGCGGAATCATTTAGAATCCTTCCGTTAGCGGATGTTTAGACGTGTATGCTGAATTTAACGACTGTGTGACCAAAGATCCCTTCTCTTCCCACTTTGGCATTAAAATCGCCTAGCACGAATTTTACATCTTGACGGGAGCAGCTGCAGTAGGGCTCGGTTTAATTTTTTGTTCCGTTCATTGCATCTCTAGCTGCTTTTGTGTGGCGGCTACCTAGTCCAATAATTCCAGCAAATGTTCTCTCCAACACTCCAATGCAGCAACATACAATTGCACGAGGATGATGTTAGCCTTATACAGTGTGATTTTGGTTCGTCGAGAGAGGGGTTTACAGCACAGTTGTCTACTCAGTCTAAATAAGCAGTAAGTATTATTTCACGATCATATATTGAACTTATGAAATAATTCTTAAACAAGGAAACCTCACAATAAAAAATACCGAACAAGACAACGAAAAGCTGGTAACTACTGATGCGCTTGGGAAATACTAGATGAAACTTGCTGTTAACCTTGGCGATAGATGCAAAACATCACACCGACGGATATGCAGATAACACACCAGACAAAACAAAATTTTGGGTAAACACATATAATTATTATCTAAAAAATAAACAAATCTTATTATTAATATTTTAATATTGTCATTTAAAACTTGCAGTTTCTTAGCATAAATTAACCTTCTTTCATAAATTTACGTTTGCTCAATATAATTTACTAAAAAAGCCAAATAGGTATAAGAGCTACGCTAAATTATTACTGGCAGTGCAATTCACCACTCCGAGATAAGCTTTGCTCTTTTCATCTGTAGCACACACTATACTCGTAGTTCAAGTGGCCAAATCATTTTATGCCATTACCAAAATGACCAGCTTCGCGCTGTTCTCCTTGTACATATGTATATGCTCAAATTTCAAAATAATTTCAAAAAAAACTTCGGCAATGACAAACCTAAAAGTGTACTATTTGTGTTATGAAAAAAACTTCACAAACACCTCACTCAAACAGACCTAATGTAAAGGCACACATCACAAATTGAACAAGTTAAACCAAAGATCGCCAAATTGTTATTATTATTCTTAAAATTGTATGACAGTACACAGATTTTAAAAGCACCGGACTTATGAAAAGCACCGCATTTTAACTTAAAAATCGTTGGCTATTATTTATTCATTGGGAAAGTTAATACAATTAAAGCTTTGCAGCCCTTAAAAGTTGCGTAATTTTATGTTAAAATCCTATTAGTTTCTAAAATTACGATTCGTAAAATAGTGTTGAAAAAAATTCAGAAAAAGTCAATTATTTTAGAACAAACTTAAAAAGTACTTTTAGCACCCTGTATCTCAAAATCTAGACAAGCTGGAAAAATTTTCAAAATCAGCGAACGCAAATCCATATGAGGTAATATTCCACATTAAAGCACATTCTAGTTTTTGCACCGTAAAATGAATAAATTTTTGAAGGATTTTCAACTGAAAAAGTAAATGTACATTTTCTGACCAAATTAGGCGTTCTTACGGTCCACATATTCGAAAAAAATTAATTTTTAAGTTTATCAACTAAATATAATGAATAAAATGAACAAATTTCGAAAAATCTCGAAAACGTCCTTATTTTTTTGAATTTAAACTCGTGTAACTCAGTTACCTATATCTTGAAAACGCTTCCTTGAAAAATTGAATGAAACTCATTTTCGTGTTCAGCGACCAAGATTAGCCAAACAATTTTTTTCAACGAGGTACGACGTATTAATGAAATATTTGTAAATTTATGATACTAAAGTGCTTATTGTTACTTTTTGATATTTTGTATTTCCAACAGGGTGAAAAGATGATGTATATTGGAACGATAATGTTGGTAACCGTTTATCTACTTAGTTCTTATTTTGTTTTCTGTAAACAAGTTTTAAGCGTTCAAATATTACGTCTGAATTTGTGTTTGTTTCTTCTTCAATCCTGTTTTGTTTGTATATTTTCATATTCTCAAGTGTATTATATCCTTGAGTTCTTTCAGGGGCTTAATATAATTTCGACACCACTATATCGGTTAGTAATTTAATTCTTCTCCCCGCAATTGTCCTTTCAATGGAAAGTAGCAGGGATCTTTCTCAAAAAAATTTATTTGTTCTGAGTCAGATAGTTCCTCGTCCGTTGCCACAGCTTCCGAATTTGCCACAGCCCGACTCTCAGCGTTTTCGTGACCTAAGGCTAAATGGTCGCCGCTTTGCTGTTTGAGTTCTGTTAATCGATCTGAGCCATCTAGTTCTTGGCTCTATGGGAAGATTTTTGAGGATGCGCTAGATTATTTTGCCTGCGGACTTACTGGATATTGGATAGATTGCGGACTCGAATTCATCGAAAGATATAGAGGTTTCTGATAGGAGAGGGGGATGGGTTGTCATAAATTTCCGATGTGGTTAAGTTCTCGAGGATATTAAAGATTTTATGGAAGTTGGAGGAGTGCGAGTACTCTAACCAAATGGAGGCAAAGTCTTCTGCTATTTAGTCAGGATGACAGGTTGGACCTCGGAAAGTGTGACGGAAGGGAATGTGGCGAACTGGGGGCAACCTGTAAGGATTTTTATGTCAGTCCAAATTTTGTTTTGGGCTTGAAGGAGGGTTGATGTTGGACGTAATATTTTGATTTTTTTTTGGTACTTTGAGCTCTTTTCTGAACTTCGCGTTTGATTTTTTATAGTTAATTTAATATAGCTAATTAGGTTGGTATCATTTCTACTCCTCTTGTATTTAGTCCATGCTTACTTTTTGTAGTTCACAAGGACAGTTAGTAGATTGGAGCAGTATGGCAGTTTTGTATTAATTTTTTGTGAGTGTTTCTTAGAGGTATTGTAAAGTCAGCTGATCGAATAATAGTTTTTATAGCGGGAGCTTCAGCGTCCATATTTTTAGATGCTGGACTTTCCTTCGATGGAGATGTGGTGGCTGCGTAGAATCGCGACAAGTCAGCTTTGTCAGTTACAAATTTTGATCTGGGCTTGACTTGAACTAGAGTGGGGGTAGTAAGACAGGTAATGAGGGGAAAATGGTCGCTAATGTGGAGGTCATCAAGCGTCCGAGAGTTGAGCGTGCGGGTAATAGAGGCGGAGGAGAGGACAATGTCTGGATAGGAAAAGGTTTTGTGGGTCGAGAAGTGGATGAACAATCATTAAGGACTATTAGATTACGGGAGAGTATTAAATCTTCTATAATATACTCTTTTAATGATGTTGCACGTTATATTTTATAGGCATTTTTTTGGAGCAAGGAAGGAAGGGTCGGGTGGGATTGTAAGGGAAAGTGAGGACCGAGAGTAATGATGAGATCATTACGCTTGCTGTTGCGGCATCGACTGATATAATTTTTGGTTTCGTATTGATATCGCGTTCTTTGTTTTTTCTGATTCTACGTTTGTAATTTTATTATATTATTACATTATTTTTGTATATAAGTATTGAGCTTAGGACATGCTCGGTTTGATGCGAGGGAGAACTGGAGCAGTTGACACAACACAATCGAGTGCACGGCTGAGGTGAATGAGGAGGAAGCGCACACGAATCACATACAGGGATTTTGTTACATCTTTTTGCTGTATCACCAAGACTTTAGCAGTTCTGGCGTCTCATATTTTTTTAATTGTACATATCCCGTCTTTATTATACTAAACAATTTTCATACTGCACTTGTAAAATAAGTATAGGTATTTATAATCTTATTTTTCTTATAAGGTATAAGAATATACAAAATTTACTAATGCTATCCTTAAAATTTAAAAAGGGAAACTTAGTCAGACAGAAAAGCAAATGCTATCATGGTAACTGTCAACCGTTTCATAAGTAATTGCATTAACCATATTACCATCCATATTATTTGAAAACCCCAATAAATTTCCATCCATGCAGGGGTAGTAGAAAATTCTGGACCTAACAGTGATCTTAAACTGATTTCCTTAAGAAACTTTTCTATTCTATTTTCAGTAGACTTTAGGCTTAGATAAAATCCCCAAAAATCACGACTTTCTGGTTATAAATGTCATTACTAAGAATATCGAGGAGCTCTGCTTCCAGATCTCTGGGAGTGAAAGCTGAATTCATGTAGTGCCCCAGCACATAAATATTATTCTGTTTCAATATAATAGGTTATAAGGATTTTCGACCGGAATATATATATTTTTCATTCTACAAAGCTCAATTAAAGAGGCAATTTCAGGCTTCGCATATATATGTAGAAATACCTCGTTTATTCTTATTCCGCGTTTCGGTGCTATCTACTCTTAACTCGCTTAATAGAATAAAACCTGGAATTGCAAGTTGTTCAGAGGGAAACTCCACGTCTTAACGAAACATAAAACATCTGAAGAAAGCATCAGATAATCGTTTCTATAGTAATTTGTGACGAGTGTAAAGGTTCTGGACATAATGAAATTTGAAGTTTTGATATTCGAAAAATCACGAAGTTAAACGTTGTTGTTAGGGCTTAAGAGGTATTTAAATCAATTAGTTCTTTATACATAGCGTCTGATTCTGTAAATGGGTTAGGTGGAACAAAAGAGCCTAATTCAATATAAAGAAGCCGCCAGCACTGGTTGTTTGACTGCAAGCTACTTATAAAGCTGTTCTAGGCATCCTATCTCGGATATGAACAACGATTGTTTTGTACGTAGTACCCTGCTTTATATGGAACTGAAATTGGTATCTTTCAATTGTTACTTGCTCATTCTTTTATTTTGAAAAAATTTCACTGTCTTTTCAGTTGGTGTCCAAAAAGGATCACCCGGATGAGATTTTTTTGACCTAGCCATCAAACCAACAGATGGTTCCAAAACCTTTATTCAAAGTGTTTCTGGCATGAAAGCTTCGAAATAACTGTCCATACGTGAGTTGGCCAGTATCACCATTCACTAACCCATCCCCTGCGTTTATATTAACAACGATAATATATTTAGCTCTGGTTCTTAAAGTAAAACTAAATGACGGGATTTTGAATGGGTCTAACTCTCTTCTTCCTTCACTACATCTCTGGCGAATGACAGAATGATCGGAGTTGAAATTTTGCCAAGTTTTAGTGCATTAAAATTATTAGGCTCTTCATTGGACCAGAATGAATGAATTACCTCTTCGAGTACTTGATTTGAACTAACTATGCGGTTTTCAATTAAAGATAACTCGTCATAGTGTCGGATGCCATATTATTCAAAGTGATAGAAAAAGGCTGATCCACCTGTTGTCTCATTACTTCAGTTAACTCAAAATATTTGAATAAATCCCACAAAGGAGAACCGACTATAAGCATCGCTGGGATTGAGATAAAAAATCAATTTGTCTCCAACTAGGGGGAGTTGCCTTAAATCACCAAAACCAATAATCGGAATACCTCTAAAAGGATTACTATTTTTGAAGATTTGTTAAAGTCTAGCATCAATAGAGTTAAACATTCTAGCCCCTAACATTGCTATTCCATCACTGATTGTTAATTTTAAATCAATCAATTTAGAATATATTGTGATAACGATTTGCAGGAAATTAAGTGTCAATCCACCTACCACGAAATCTATTTTTCCTGTAGGGTCACAAATGATACCTTTTAAAGAGCTTGCTAGATAATGACACGGAGCTTAACCGACGGATAAGAGTCTGATATATCATAGATGCCAAACGGCCCTTTCCGACTGCAGGAAACTCCAACAAACTCATAAAATGTCACTTTGTTTAATTTTGGGTAGCATATGAGCCCAATGCGTCTAGTGCCATTTGCGTGCCTAAGGCAAGGATCTTTCTCACTATCTTATCATCATTATCTTCTGGCCTCTTAAATGATTTAAAATATTGTATATGTACATATATGTATGTATGTATATAGTGAGGCAAAATCAGCAAAACAAACTGTTTCTTATTTTGCAGGTCTGTGAACATAATGCTCTAAAATTCCAGAATACAAATATTTCAGTAGAATCTGAAGGAAGGTTTTGAAGTTGCGCTTTGGGTTTGACCATTCGAACAATCTCCTCACGACGAGATGTATTTACAAACATACGTGCATTACTTACTCTCGAGAGATGAAGCCCAATTCTGCAATAAACTGCTTCTTGAACAGATATTTCATTTAATAATTAATTATATAAAAACAGAAATTCAGTTGTATGCGTTTATTACTTGATATTCTAATTTGCTCCTCAGAAATCCTTTCCGTTTTGATAAACTCGTCCTTAGCGAAAGCAAATAATCATCGAGTGACGTATTTATTCTAGAGTCGGCAATAAATTAGTTTCAAATTAGTTTAACACACGTACACGAAAGCGACGTTTGACAGCAGCACTCATTCTCTGCTTCATTTTACATGCAAGCATAAAACAGCTCTGTAGTTAAAACTAAGTTTAAATTTAAACCTAGTTGAAGTAACTGGAATTTAAACTGAGTTCAAACTTGCACTTAATAACTGGGCCTAACAGTGTCAAATCATTACTGACATCTGAATCTTCAATCACGCGAATGAGAGTGTTTATACCACCTGCAATTTTTAGTACAGCATACTTCTGCTAATCAAGGTTCTTGATGATTATAAACAAACCTCAGCACAAAGGATATTTTTTAGCGCAAGTATGGCCTGCCTGTTAATAATACCCAAAGCTGCTAAGTGCGGGAATTTTTTGGTTGTTTGGAAACTGTTGCCATAGCTAACCATCTTGAAAGTCATAATTTTCAACATGGTACCTGTTGCTAGAGCATTAATATTACTTGCGGATATTCATAGAATTACTACTTAGGTTAAACATATAACCATATGTTACATTAACGTATATAGTACATTTTGAAATTTACCAATGTTTGCAATATAGGCGTGGCTGCCATCTGATTTTGTCTATTTTTGGAACGATTCCCATAATTTGCAGAGGAGAAATGCAAAGTGAACAGCAAATTTGGTAGTGTTTGGCAAAAAAGTTTCGGAGATGTAAATCATTGCTCTAGAATCGGCGGCGCCACTCCCTTTTGCTAATATTATTCTAACGACATATTTCTACCTACAACCAAGCTACGTAAATATCGTGTTTTTTGCAATCCTTTCATTTCAAGCCAATGAGCACAATTTCGAAAATTTAAAAAATCAGACAAAAATTACGCCCACCTCGCGTTTTACGGTATTTTACAAAAATAAAAAAAATCCGCATTAAAGACAATTCGCTCAAATTTAATATGAGGGATGGGGCTGGACTAACAAATGCACTGATACAAAAAAAATTAAATGGTCTTGGCTCCGTTCACTTCAGAGCAAATAAGTATATCTTCGAAACCATGCTACCAAAGTCTACCAAATTTGATACACAATAAAAGACAATTGAACCAAACCGCCGCCCACCTATCATATAACGGAAATTTTCAATAATCAAAAATTTGCTCAAATTTAAAATGTAGTAAAATGTAATGTTGCATAAGCAAATACATGGAATATGAAAAATTTGGCAATAGAGATTGAGTTGTTAAGTAAGTAAGCAAAATTTCGCAAATTGTAATCGTACAAAAGCCATCCCAATGCCTCAAACTTATAACGCTCAGGTATAAAAATAAACTTACAGAATCTACTGGCTTTGAAAAGCTAATTATTTCAAGTGAAAAATGAAGAACTAGCAATTTTTTTGAATAGTGGTAATAATTTACGGAAGAGGTTAGAACAGCGGGAATATAAATGCGAATAAGACAAATTTTTCTGTGTATCCAGCAAATATTATTACGTGCTGGATGACCTAAAAAAGGAAACGCTGGAAACCATTACTCAGTAGCAAACTAGCCACTAAGAGAGAGCTATGTTGTTCTTATTTCTTATATAATTGTCGCTCCTGCTAACTGGTGCCAACTGGAAATACCAAGTGACGCCAAGTCCTTTTCCACTTGCTACTTACTACAAACAATTACTACCACTAGTACCCCCGAATTTAACTCTCTATCTTTTTCTAGAATCGAAACAGAAGTATAACTTCTGGCGCTTGCACGAAGCATACTACTGGGAACAGCGCAAGTCAGCATTTACCACAATGGAACTAATTTTTCAGCAAGGGCACTGATTGATTCTGGATCTGAGTGTTCTTTTATAACCGAAAGACTCAAACGCAGAATCAACTTGCCGTCAAAGAAAATGCATGCTCAAGTATCAGGCATAAGCAACCATGTCTCTGCGCAAGTTAAAGAGGGATGTTATATAGAACTGCGGTCACTAGTCGATGGCCTCTAGCTGCTAGCACCTTAGTTTTAAGTTTACCTTTACAATTTTTTTATAAAAATTGACTGATAAAAATAATAATAATAATAATAATAATAATAAGAATAATAATAATATAAATTTTACCGTTCTTGTGATGCCATGTTTAACTTGACATATGCTGACCTGGCATGTAAGCGCAACAACTAGGCAAGCATTTCCAGATTTAGTACTGGCAGACAAACAGTTGTTTACCAATGAACAAGTAGACCTTGTACTTGGAGGAGACATTTATCCCCAAATTATAATGAGCGGCCTGAAGAAAACTGTCCTTAATACACTTCTGGCCCAAGAAACCATGTTTGGTTGGATTCTAACAGGTCGGTCAGACCAATGCAATCTCATCAATAATATCGTGTCCTACCATAGCGAAGTGACTTTGGATAAACAACTCACCGCATTCTGGGAGCTAGAAGAATTACCAAGCAGCAAAAACTTAAATGAAGAGGATCGGTACTGCAAGGAGTTATATGAGAGGACGACACGCCGGACCAAAGAGGGAAAAGACATCGTTTCAATCCCGTTTAAACACGATTTCCCGTCCAATATCCATCTGTGCTCTTCTCTTCTTCTGGAACGAGACATGGATCGCTAAAGATCCTGTACTATAAAAGGAATATAAGAGATTATTTGACGGAATATGTAACTTGAGGCCCTTTGCCAAGGGTCGATAGCAACGAACCAGCTGACTCCTATGACAACTACTTTCTCCCCCATCATGCTGTCATAAAAGAAGGGAGTACCACAATCAAGGTGTGCGTGGTATTTAATGCTTCAAGTCCGACCGCTAACGGGACGAGTTAAAACGACGTCCCAGTACTGCAGGCGGATCTACCTACCCTCATTGTATCGACTCGGCGGTAAGCGCTAAAGATAAGATAACCATAATGCAGGTTTTGCACTACGTAGCTGTACATCAATTGCGACATAATACTCAAAGATATTCCTAAAAATCACTTGCTAGTTGAGAATTTGAGGGCACTAGCACCGTAAAGTCTGTTGGTATAAGATGGAACGCTCATACTTATCAATTCTATTTTATATCAAAGCCATGGGAACCGCGGGTTTATTTTTCTCCATCCCATGACGTCGAAGTATATGGCTTCAGTGATGCTTCAGAAAAAGCGTATGCGGCTACGATATACCTACGCGTTAAACAAGGTAGTGAAGTTTTAGTGAATCTGCTTTTGTCAAAAACCAAAGTAGCTCCGGTTAAAACTATTTCACTACCCCGTATCAAACTCTGCGGCGCGGTATTGCTCGCCGAAAGAATTGCGTCGATACTTGGTAACCTACCTCTAGGACAGAAAAAGGTGCTTCCATGGATACGCAAACCTCCATGTTCGTGGGCAACATTCGTGGCACATCGGAAAATTGTCGACAAAGTCGGAAATACGGACTGGCTTCATGTGTATTCGGCATCAAATCCAGCAGATATGGCAAGCAGAGGAATATCCGCTTACGAATTAGTGGGCAATAATTTGTGGCTGCATGACCCTTCTTGGTTGCAAGAAGACAAGGCAAATTAGCCGAGACAAGAGACAAACTACAACGCCATCATTGGGGAAAAAGCGCGGATTTACAGTCTGTCTAGTAGAAGCGTGATCGGCAAAATTTGCACATAGAGTGCCGTTATCAAAATAATTTGAATGCACCTTGGTAGCGACATCATTTTTGTAGTACGCATTGCAAAAACTGTCAGTTTCGGGAAACTATTACAAAGTGCACGTTGTTTTAAAAAATTAATTCCGCGTACGAGAAGCGATTTGAAGCTGTATTTCTTTGTCTACACCCTAGAGGGCCGAAAATATCACGTTTAGCTGCAGCAAAATATATGAAGAAGTCGAAGTCATTCGTAACGAAGTGGACGAATCGGTATTTAGAAGTAAAAAATGTCGACGATTTGCCTGGGCGGGGCCCTGAAAAAAAGACCTTACCAAAGCAGGACAAGAAGATCCTTGATTTGTTTGCGACGAAGCCGGGCTTATCGTTGCGTAAAGCTAAAGATGTTGTAGAGAAAAGTGTTGTTCAAATATCGGTGGAGACGATTCGAAAACGTTTAGGCGCTAACGACGTCAAATACCGCAGCTCTCTTAAAAAACCGTTGCTCTCATCATCACACGTTGAAAAAAATCTCGCATGGGCCAGCGCCAATTCAGAACGGAATTGGAATAATGTAATATTCACGGATGAATCTTCATTTTGGGCAAATAGTAACATAAATCGATCTTGGTGTACCGCTAACAATCGATTGCTCCAACGAACTGTTAAACACCCAGTGAACGTCCATGTTTGGGGATGTTTCTCAGAAAAAGGATTTGGACGCCTTTTCGTGTTTACCAGCAACTTGAATGCGGCTTTGATGAACAAAATTTATCAAACAGCTTTATTACCATCAGCTGCGAAGATGTTCGGGAGAAGAGGACACTCTTGGATTTTGCAAGAAGACAATGACCCCAAACATCGCAGTCGAATGTGTGCAGAGTGGAAACAGCAAAATGGTGTTGAGGTGTTAGATTGGCCTTCACAGTCGCCTGATGCCAATCCGATAGAAAATGTGTGGGCAATAGTAAAGCAGAAACTCAGAGAAAAAACGATATGGACAGCAAAACAGTTGTCAAGACAAATTCGGCTGATTTGGAAACGATTGCCTCGGCAACTTGCTCAGAACGTATGAAAGTATGAATCGGAGGTGTGAGGCCATAATAGCGAATGGCGGTGACTATACATGTTATTAAAAGTATTGCGTACAATAAATATTATAAACGTGTAAAATGTTGTTTGTTTGAAACGAATCGGACAAATAGTTTCCAAGTTATGGCGATCACGCTTCTACTAGATAAAGATACAAAATTTAATGGAATTCTCGATAGGTTTTCAGATTTACCGAGAACTTTGGGAGTCTTATCATATATTATGAGATTCTACTATAGAATTCATGCGAACAAAAAAGCTTCCCTTCGAGCAGTCTTATTTAATTTCATCCGATGGAATTAAGGCAACGACACAACGCTTAATAATCATTTACCAGAAGCAAAACTATTGTGAAGAACATTCTAAACTGAAGTCTAATAAATAAAGAGAAAACAGTCAGTAACTACGAAACAACAATTTAAACGCTGAGTTAAAAAAAAAATGCATAAGTGCATCCATTAAATATATAAACAAGCGGAATGGTAAGTGTAACCACATCTTATAAAAGTGTAGTGGTGATATATGTAAGTATTTAAAAAAGTGTTTCTTTTTGAAGGAGATAAATGCAATGATGGTTCTATAATTAAGCCACTCTCCACCCATTGAACGCAAAATTACATCGTCAAGAGAATGACTTAGTAAATTGCTAGGTACCAAACAAAAATTAGGAAAACAGAGTACCACCTTCGCCTGTGGCATGTCTGTGGTGTCTGAAAAATCAGGAATTTTTGCAGATTGTTTTCGTTTTTATACAAACGGCGAAGTGCCACCAAAATCCCAATAGCGAATCCTCATCATTGCGTCTATATAACACCACCAGAACAGGAAAAACAGCAACAGCGTAATCTTTATAAGATTATAAAATATATAAATGAATGCAAATTCTTCTTATCGCGTTGCGATGATGGTTGGTTCTCAATGGTATATACTGGCATTGCCTAATGAAAAATACTCATCGGCCCAACAAGCAATTATTTAATAATACTTTTTTTTAAAGAGTCAGGGAAACTATTTAAAACAAAAAAATATTCTTTCTTTTAACAAACTAACAAACAAATTATTAATAATGCCTTCAGCACACTGCAGCATTTCTTAATTTGTATCTACTTTATCTTGCACATCGACTTACCCAATTGGTAGTACTGAAAAGCTGCGCGCTCCTGTATTGGTTTCTCTCACACCAGGCAAACGGCTTATACGCGCATAACGCTGGGTAACATACACATCCCGACCGTATTCATGGCGCCTACGGATTTGTAATACGGTGCTACCTATGCTAGGACAAGCATCCTATACAAGTCTGCCCTATGTGTGCCAGATGGCCCAGTGAGAGGCGCTTTTGGCCGCTACTGCTGCAATTGCCTATCCAAGCCACACAAGACAGAAGAGAGCACAAGCGAGGGAAGATGCCAGCAATCCGCGACAGCCTTTGCTCGAGAGCTTCGGCTAGAAGAAACCCGCATCGGAAGGCAACGCTGGTGTTTATTGTGTCTCCGAGGGAAACATGGCACGAAGAAGCACTTAACCATTATCACTGGTTTCGCGTGGAGTCCGGAGGTATTCCAGCGGATCTAGGTAGCCGCGGAATTTTCCACAAGATTGGATCACAAACTATTTGTGGTGGTACGGGCCATACTGGCTGAGAAAAGATCCATCATACTGGCCAGCTTTAGATAAAGGAACCGGCGATATTTCGATTGCAGCTAGGATGATAACCGCGCATGCCTCACAGGTTACCCATGTTCAGGATCCCCTGGAGAGATTCTTTTCCTGCCTTTGCGCGTTTTGGCATATGCATTTCGATTTTGTTTATAGGGCGACTAAGAAGGTGCATGAGATGCACTCGCCTACATCATTAATAACTTTAGAAAAGGACACTTCAAATGTTTCTATTCGTAACATAACTTTGTTCCAACAAAAAATGTTTAATGAAGAGTACCAGAACTTGCCGCTTAAGATACCTTTTTCACAGAAGATCAAAATCCTTAATCCAAATCCTATTCTTGATTATCACGCTCTAAACAGAGCCAGTGGACGGCTAAAAACCTAATTAGGACCATAGTACTCAAATGTAAGAAATGCGCAATCCAAAGAAAAAGATACCAGTCTCAAATTATGACTTTATTACTGGAAGAAAGAACTTCGTTATTACGACCATTTGAACCCCCTGGAATTGACTTGGCTTACCCACTCGCCATCAAAAGTTACCTAGGCAGAAGGTGCGCAATTACAAAAGTCTACGTATACATCTTCGTGTGTTTTGCCACGAAAGCAATACATTTGATGAACAATCCATCTTTCGACGGAAACCTCTCTCAGAGGATTTTCTCGCAAAAAGGATTTGAAGATGCTTCTGAAGGAATTGGTTTGGAACTTCATACTGGCAGCTGCTGCTTACATGGGAGGATAGTGGGAAGCCTGCCTGAAAGCCTGCCGAAGCTCGCGGCTAATTTCTCCAAGTTCAACAGATGTAGAAGATCCTGCTGCTCTCAATCCTTTCCATTTCCGTAGAGGTGGCCCAATCTTCATTCCGGCCGAGCCATCGATAGAAACCGATCCAGTTTCACTAAATAATCGATGGGAAAAAATTAAAGCCCATAGTCAACAGCTTTCTCTTCGTTGTAAAAAGAATTTCACAAACCTTACAAATGGAAGTTTCCTCAAAAAGTAAGTGAGCTAGTAGTTGTTATAAATAAAAATCTACCTCCAAACGAATGGCGATTGGGTAGGATAATGAAAGCTTACCACGCCAGTGACAAAATAATTCCAGATGCTTTCCATTTCCAGACAACCGGTCAGGTACAAGCATGATTTTTAATTTCGACCAAACTCAAATACATTGTTTGTTGGTCCAAATAATGAGACACGTATTTTTTCTTTTGGCTCGGAAAAATTTTTCGGCCTAATTAAACGTGATTTTGTTTTTCATACAAAAATCGATTATTCAAGTTGACAGTAAGAATTTTCTTTTTTAAATGCCCATAACTTTGTCAAAATTCAATGGATTCTAGCAATGTTTTTACTAAAATGTCAGTTATTCTTGGTACTTTAAGATAGAATGATATAATGATTGATTTCCATTATTTGAAATTCTCTATTTAACAATAAGCAAAAAGTGAAAATTTTTTTTAACTTTTATTTTCTCAAAAAGCGTATTTTTTTTCTCTGAAACTTGTTCACCGGGAAATAGACACTTTGAACTACAATCAGTATAAATCACCAATAGCAAAGATTTTTTTTTTCGGAGTTATGGTTTTTTGTAGATAAAATTCGTTTTTGTGGTACATAATATTCGTAATATTCATATATTGTTTAACTTAATGGAACATTATTATATAATATATCAGCAAAAAGTAGTGTTGTGATCGTTTTTTGTGTATCAAATAGATATTAAAACACACTGTCTACCGCACAGCTTACGAAATAAATAATAACAGTTACGAAATAAAGACATTTTATTTCTATCAGTGCATAAAGCGATCTACACATAAAATTTGATTTTAGGAAGCTTGCAATTATTCAGCACTTTGATTATTATTTATCATTTCAATTTTTTAAGTGAAAATTACTGATTACATTTTAGCATGTACCACAAAAACGAATTATATCTACCAAAAATCATAACTCCGAAAAAAAAAATCTTTGCTATTGGTGATTTATACTGATTGTAGTTCAAACAGTCTATTTCCCGGTGAAAAAGTTTCAGAGAACAAAAAAAATACGCTTTTTGAGAAAATAAAAGTTAAAAAAAATTTTCACATTTTGTTTACTGTTAAATAAAAAATTTCAAATAATGGAAATCAATCATTATATCATTATATCTTGAAGTACCAAGAATAACTGACATTTTAGTAAAAATATTGCTAGAATCCATTGAATTTTGACAAAGTTATGGGCATTTAAAAAAAAAAAAATTCTTACTGTCAACTTGAATAATCGATTTTTGTATGAAAAACAAAATCGCGTTTAATTAGGCCGAAAAATTTTTCCGAGCCAAAAGAAAAAATACGTGTCTCATTATTTGGACCAACAAACAATGTATTTGAGTTTGGTCGAAATTAAAAATCATGTTTGTACCTGACCGGTTGTCTGGAAATGGAAAGCATCTCTAGAGTAATACGAGTACGTCGCTCTATAGGAAAACTACTCCTTCTTCCAAACTACATTTTACACCTAACTTTTCTTTAAGTTGTCAGTTCTATTAACTATGGAGCCGGGTACACTATGCCAAATAATCATAGCTCCATTATTACCTACAGTATCACCCGTAAGTGCACCGACTGCTCTTCCCAAGGCGATGCCACAAAAAACTTCGAGTTTGAAATAGGGCACACCCGTTATACTTTTGCAAGCGATTTCTATCCCTGAATTTTGAGCGCTTTATACATATTGTTCTACTTCATTAATATTTGCCTCTTAGTTTGGAGATTGAAATAGCGGGATAGTGCGCATACTGCCGCGATAAACAACATACGTTGCTCCAAGTGGACAGCCGTCTCGCGTAGCCACGTTACCAATAGCAAACGTTGACGTGTGTGAACTTTTAATTAGCCAAAAGATTATCAAAATGCGTTTCACCGTGACAACAAAGGTTATTAAGGAAATTGGGTTAAAAACACGAGCTCGGCATTTAAACATGACCTTCGCTGATAAATTCACAAATATCAAGCACGCTCATCAAAACTTGTACACGTCATAAGGAGTGACTGTTGTAGTTGCTGTAGTAAAAGCAAAATACATTCCCCATAAATTTATGGAGTGACAGTTCTAGGCCGCATATAAATCCGGATCGTTTCGGGTAGAATCGATTGTTGTTGGAAAGTGGCCTTAGTATTGGGTGGCGATGTGTATTAATCTATTGGGATCGGAAATAATTTCAAATCCTGTGGTCCCTACAGCCCAAAATAGGATATGCGGTTGGGTCCTTTCTGGGCCGTGTACCCTTTAAGGCATTCGAAACCCATTGAATATTACAAAAGCCACTGAATAGTTGACTTAATATTGCCCAACATATTTAAAACGCATTTACCTAGGTCTAGATATTTAACTATATATCTGTATATTATTTTCTTTAAGCTGGAAGATATTACAATTAATTGAAGAAGGAAATTAAGACTTTATTGCAATTTCCAGAAATTGCAAGGCTGGCAGCAATGTTGAAATCAAAAGCCATCAAGGGAAAGAATGGAAAAAACAATTCCCCAGTTTGTTCGTTTGAGGCAGTCGCTCGTGCCTATATCTAAAAAGGAATTTAAGAATTTATTGCAGCCCTTACGAATTGCAATGCTGGTGACAATGTTGAAGTCAAAAGCCTTCAACTGTAGGAAATGAAAAAAAAAACAGTTCATCACTTTGTTTGTTTAATGCAGTCCCTCGTGCTTAAAATTGCCTAATCACCAGCACGTATACTCAAACCAAGCGGCAACAGTCATCAAAATACAAACGAGTGTTTTACATGGGAAATTTCGTATACAAAAATTATACCAAATACTGAAAATAAAGTTGGTATTTTTATTAACGCATTTCTTTGTTTTTGATTCCATTAGCAATTTGTTGTGAGTTCGGACCGGCGATTCAACGGAGGGTCTACGCCCGAAGAATATAGTATATGGTTATGTATGCAGATAGTGAAACCAATACTCCTGTATGGGGTTCGTGTCTGATGCGGTTTCCTAGATAAGACTATGGTATTCGGGAAGCTGGAAAGGATGCAAAGATCGGCTCTCTTTGGAAGCAACATCAACTGTGGCGCTGGACGTCATATTGGATTGTGGTATTTTGGGGTTTTTACAAGGTCTCGACTTTATTCCGTCCACAACGGACCATTGCTTGTTCACCATGACTCTCAAGGGTTACTTTGGTATAGCCATTGTGGCACCCAAGGCTACTGAACATGTTCAGTGATGGATCGAAACTTGATGGGATCTGGAGTTCTAATCTTAAAGCAATGCAAAATAATGAAACGATATACTTCATAATACAGTATCCCATAGTAAGTGAATTGTATCAGAAATTTCTTATTGAGCCTGTAATTCGAAAAGACTACTACAGTTAGACTACAGAACTGTTGGAAAGAGAGGAGGCCACTTTAAATTATTAAAAAATTATCAGTAATTTTTGTCAAATCGGAGATAAACCGATATTATTATTAAATTATGATAAATTTATAATACAAGATGGATTTAATGAAAAAATAACTATAAATGGAACACATTTAGTAATATTTGAGGATAAAGTAACAATCAACAATACAATTTTCGAAAACAGGGAACACAGAGCTTATGACGACATAGCACAGAAATCAAACATAGTAAAAGAGTTAGAAGAACTAACCTTGGAAAACATTGACCAAATTGATATTAAAAATATTAAAAGAATATCAAACATAAACCAAAAGATAGAAACAAGCCACAGTAGCATGAAAATAATTTTATGCATTGTCCATCATAATTTTTGCAAAATTTTGTAAACGTACAACGGTTAAACTTATAACGAGGAGGCAAACTCAACAAAGTAACGACCTAGTCATTGAAGAAATATTGAGGCAGGTCAATGCAAATGATATAAATAACAGCGAATAATCGCGGACGACTATACTTAAGAGAGGAAGGAGTTAACACATGACTCCCACGCCATGACTTCCACTCTAAGCATCACATCACTACGCTAAATCCATTCCCAAGGTAACTTGCAACATCAGCAGTTTCGGATGATTCCCATCAACTGTAACGTCATTATGCTCCCATGCCAACTGGCAGCGCTTGCAGTCAGGTGCTAGCTGCCAATAGACTAAACAAAGTCAACAACAAAAGGAACCACAACATATAAACAGCTGCGGTTCCAGTTCCCTACATGTTTTGTTATTCCTAGAATTAAGTACATAGAATAAAGTATATGAACTAACACATAGGTAGCTGTTAGTTGAATTTTATGCTAAGTGACTAAATTATATTTTCAATAAAGATTAGTAAAATTCTGGCAGCCAACAAGCTTGTTGTTTATTAATTCTAGACCGGATTAACTTTCGTTCTAATCGCAAATATACTTTGATCATCATACTTTGAACATAAAAGAAACCGGGTCACAAGGAAGGTGAAAAGGACATACTCAACTTATATTTTTATTTAAGGGCCGAAAATACAAGTCCAACTGTTTTAAGACTTTTACTTCTGGTTCAAAAAATACAAGTAATAAAATAACACATTAAGTTAAATTTCATTGTTTGAGTTATAAAATAAGAATTAGAAGAAAATTTTATGGGAAAGGCTTATAACAGTTACGGTCCCTGCTCAATCCTTGGTTTGTGAGAGGCCCGATAGCTTACGACCACAATTCTCAACGGATTGATTTGAAATGTTTTATGTAGCTTGCTGATTACATTTTCTACTGAACATCGTGAGATTTCTCAATAAATCAAAATTTACCAAATTTGTGTCTGTTTTACATCAAACACAAAAGTCCTACTATGTTCGGTTCTTTTTTTTAGTGTATTTTCAGATTTTTTTTAATTTTTGGCTCTAGGAGTAAGATTGCAAACTGAATCGTTCTGGCCAATGGAGCTCCACAAAAAAACGTATTTTTTGCAACAGATGCAGTACGGACATTTTATTTTGAAAAAAATCATAAAAATTTGTTTTATAAACCTCAACATATTAAAAACATGTACAATGTACATATGCAAAACCTTAATATAATAAATCAATTAATTTTCAGTTGACAAAGTCATAAAGTTGACTGTTGGTTTTGAGTTCTCAAAGTAGGATTTCCCCTTATGTACACTTTAAAATCCTATTACTCTCATAAATAATACTTATTAAATTTTATGAATTTGTGTACGGAAAGAGTTTATTAAAAAAAAAAAACTTGGGATCAATTTAAAAAAATATACCCACGTGCATTAGAATGTCTCAACACAAAACCAGTTGCGGGATTTCCACCGGCTTTAAAATATTTAAATATGTGACTAATGTGAGCTGGATCAACTTGAAATGACCTCCAAAAATGAAGTTTTTTCAAAAAAAAAATTTTTTTTATAATTTTGAAATGATAAATGAGTTTAATCTTAAAAGGGCTATTTAAAAATATTAAAACAATTTGCGATAGTCTACACAGTTACGAGTACCTCCATCTTTTTTAGGCATTATAATAACTGGTGACGACCACGCTGGCACACCTTATTCGATAACTTCATTCTCGAGCATTTTGTAAATTTTCTTTTTTTAGTTCCTTTAGTTTTGGAAATGATAAACAGAACGCTGATGATGGAAGGGATTCGTGTTCACCAATATCAATAAAATGTCGTGCAAATGGCGTTGGCTCACACGACGCACTAAAAACGTGCATTGCAAGCCTAAGCCATCACTTTCTTTAAAGATCCGAAAATCAATTGAAAATAAATCAACATTCTCTGTGGAATTTTTATTAAAAACAACGCCGTTAAACAAGATATGACCTTTGCATCATTCGGACGTAACCATCTTTGGTGGAACGGCGTCTTTAAAAATGCTTTGCATATATATGCTCTTCTGACCTTTCAATATCTTTGAAAACTTCTTTTTCGGTCTTACTTTTGGCTTCTGGTCCATATATGTACTTTTACTTTTAATTCAAGTGGCAGTGGTTCGACATAATCAAAATTCTGTTTTGGATTTTTTTCGAAGTACCAATACCTTTGACTCATATTAAAAACGATTTCTGCTTGCTCCACAAAATCGGCTCCAATCAATGTTCGGTTAACAATTGCATTCGGCAACATCATAAATTGAATATTCAAACAACTTCCACCCATTACCATGTCGCATTTAGCGAAAAACATCTTTGGAGTGACGTGCTACCATCCGTAAGAATGATCGCGCACCCTTCATTTCAAAATATATGCAACCTTTGAAATCCATTATGTGCTTCAAGTTCGTACAGGCTACACTAGTTCAAAATAAACAATTGCACATTTGCGACAGAAATGTTTCTTCCAAATGGGATGGTTAGTGAATTAAAATTTACCGCACCATGCCTCGTCGATTGTTTATTTAAACATTTGGGGCAGTTTACGCATGTAACGCCTGGTGCATTGCAACCATAACATGCGAACATCGGTTTCTTCACTACATATTGCATGTGCAATCGGCTATGTTTGTGCTTGATTTTTCTCCTCTCTTTTCTTTTCTTAAAGCATGCATCAGCACTGTGACCTTTTTTGCGACAAAAAACTCTGCGTACTGAACCACTTGTGCCAGGAACAGCTGCATCAACATTCACAGTCCGTGCTTTGTGTTATCGCTGAGTCAATTCTGCTTGACTATCACAGCTTAATAAATCATCAAATGTAGTAATTCATCTACGACCCACCCTGTCCCGAGTTTGCATGTGCAAGATTTAAATAATTTAAACTAAGCAGAGATGTTTGCCACGATGCTGGGCGACAATTATAAGATTGTTTTCCAAAATTAAATTAACAATTTAATGATTGTCGAGGGCGGATTTTAATACAAGAATATATAAACCTCTCGAGTGAACGTTTTTCACGCGAAAGTTTGTCCTTTTATAAATGCAACCGTGATTTTCTTAAAAATTTCATAAATAAAAACTTTTGTGGATTGCAACTTCACACATGTTTTGGGCGAGCGATATTTGCCGACATACCCGACATAAATATTAGAATCTATAGAAAATTTCACAAAAAATGTAATTTTCTTAGAAATAAAATTAAATATTTGTTAATATTTAAAAAAAAACACTTGAGATAGTATAACAGTGAAAGCTTAAAAAATCTGCATACAATTATTTAAAAAATAAGTTCACAAAGACAGCATCAAAAATTTCATTATTTTGATTGCTTCGATGTCTTAAATTATAATGAATCTTATACCTCCGATGGAAAAATATTCCCAATTTTTCTGTTTGGGTTAGTACATATAAGTGTATGAAAAACAGGACAACAACCCAATTGCTTTTTGAAAATGTTTCATTGTTTTAAATTTGTGAAAATCGGTTCACTTTTCTATAATGTTTGATGTTAGTTGCCCCGGCCAGGATTCGAACCCGGGAACTACCGAATGAAACGCGCACACGCGGCTACGGCGGTCCCTGAACCTGGGAGCCACCGATTGAAGCGCGCACACGCTACAAGCGTATTTCAGTAATAGGTGTTATATATACAAACATATCCAATTTGCGCAACCATGACTATATATTAATTACTAATTAAGAAGCGCGAATCGGATACCTTATTATATATAAGTATAAAGCAACATTTATATCAACAGTTATTAGAGCACTCCCAAAAAGCTATACGAAATAATAAACGAAACAACTGATTTTGTGGCGTTGACAAATATATTTCGGAAAAAGCAGCCTTATAGAAACGTCAAATTACTACCAAATCTATATATATAAAAGAAAGTCGTGTTAGTTACACCACTTATAACTCAAGAACGGCTGAACCGATTTGGCTGAAAATTGGTGGGGAGGTAGCTTAGAACCAGGGGCAGGTTATAAGATACTTTTTATCCCGTTACCATGGGACGACAAAAAAACGGTAAAATTGATTTTTTTTCTTCGCCTTCATATATGTATTTTGCTTTTGCTTTTTTGTATGAAAACTAAAATTTGCATGTACTCTGGCGGCGAAAGGTAATATCGATGTAAATTGTAGTGACATCTAGCGGAGAAGGGCAATATCCATGTAATTGGTGTGAATTGCCAATATTAACATGTATTTTGTTTACTTCTACGAATTTTGTTGGGTGAAAAATTGACAGTTAGAAATTTTGAAGTTTACCGGTTTTTGTGTTTGTTTCGAGTGTCTATAAATATTGTGCCGATATTATTATCATTAAAATGCCGCGTCCAAGACGATCAAATCTTCCCCGAAAAAGCCGTAATGCAACTAGGATGCAAAACGTTGCGAATGAAAGGACTGAAGAAGTACAAGAAATTGCACGTGACCAGCGCCGCGATAACAGCTCGGTTGGCAATGCAGAATCGTCGAACGAACAACAGAGGTCAACAAATAGATAATTTGCGACGCAGAACAAGATATTTATCGAGTGTTTCCAAATGACCTCATTTGGGGCAGACATTATCGAAGAACGAGGATTTAATCCGACATTCAAGGTTTTTATTTATTTGTTTTTTACTTACACACAATTCAATAGAAGAATACCATACTCTACTTATTCCTTTGTATTGTGTATGCTAATTCTAAAAAAATCTATATTGTGGTGCATTAAAGTTTTCCGGAGAAACGCCTGGATTATGCTGCCTTAACGGTAAAGTGAAATTGCCATTGTTGACTCCGCCACATGAGCCATTGTATTCATTGCTTTGTGGCGAAACACAAGAATCACGCCACTTTCTTGCAAATACTCAAAAATACAATAGTTGTTTCCAAATGACCTCATTTGGGGCAGACATTATCGAAGAACGAGGATTTAATCCGACATTCAAGGTTTTTATTTATTTGTTTTTTACTTACACACAATTCAATAGAAGAATACCATACTCTACTTATTCCTTTGTATTGTGTATGCTAATCTATATCTATATAATAAAAGAAAGTCGTGTTAGTTACACCACTTATAACTCAAGAACGGCTGAACCGATTTGGCTGAAAATTGGTGGGGAGGTAGCTTAGAACCAGGGGCAGGTTATAAGATACTTTTTATCCCGTTACCGTGGGACGACAAAAAAACGGTAAATTTGATTTTTTTTCTTCGCCCTTCATATATGTACATATTTTGCTTTTGCTTTTTTGTATGAAAACTAAAATTTGCATGTACTCTGGCGGCGAAAGGTAATATCGATGTAAATTGTAGTGACATCTAGCGGAGAAGGGCAATATCCATGTAATTGGTGTGAATTGCCAATATTAACATGTATTTTGTTTACTTCTACGAATTTTGTTGGGTGAAAAATCGACAGTTAGAAATTTTGAAGTTTACCGGTTTTTGTGTTTGTTTCGAGTGTCTATAAATATTGTGCCGATATTATTATCATTAAAATGCCGCGTCCAAGACGATCAAATCTTCCCCGAAAAAGCCGTAATGCAACTAGGATGCAAAACGTTGCGAATGAAAGGACTGAAGAAGTACAAGAAATTGCACGTGAACAGCGCCGCGATAACAGCTCGGTTGGCAATGCAGAATCGTCGAACGAACAACAGAGGTCAACAAATAGATAATTTGCGACGCAGAACAAGATATTTATCGAGTGTTTCCAAATGACCTCATTTGGGCAGACATTATCGAAGAACGAGGATTTAATCCGACATTCAAGGTTTTTATTTATTTGTTTTTTACTTACACACAATTCAATAGAAGAATACCATACTCTACTTATTCCTTTGTATTGTGTATGCTAATTCTAAAAAAATCTATATTGTGGTGCATTAAAGTTTTCCGGAGAAACGCCTGGATTATGCTGCCTTAACGGTAAAGTGAAATTGCCATTGTTGACTCCGCCACATGAGCCATTGTATTCATTGCTTTGTGGCGAAACACAAGAATCACGCCACTTTCTTGCAAATACTCAAAAATACAATAGTTGTTTCCAAATGACTTCATTTGGGGCAGACATTATCGAAGAACGAGGATTTAATCCGACATTCAAGGTTTTTATTTATTTGTTTTTTACTTACTTACAATTCAATAGAAGAATACCATACTCTACTTATTCCTTTGTATTGTGTATGCTAATTCTAAAAAAATCTATATCTATATATATAAAAGAAAGTCGTGTTAGTTACACCACTTATAACTCAAGAACGGCTGAACCGATTTGGCTGAAAATTGGTGGGGAGGTAGCTTAGAACCAGGGGCAGGTTATAAGATACTTTTTATCCCGTTACCGTGGGACGACAAAAAAAACGGTAAATTTGATTTTTTTCTTCGCCCTTCATATATTTTGCTTTTGCTATTTTGTATGAAAATCAAAATTTACATGTACTCTGGCGGCGAAAGGTGATGTCGATGTAAATTGTGGTGACATCTAGCGGAGAATTGCAATATCCATGTAATTGGTGTGAATTGCCAATATTAACATGTATTTTGTTTACTTTTACGAATTTTGTTGGGTGAAAAATTGACAGTTAGACATTTTGAAGTTGACCGGTTTTTGTGTTTGTTTCGAGTGTCTATAAATATTGTGCCGATATCTATATATATAAAAGAAAGTCGTGTTAGTTACACCACTTATAACTCAAGAACGGCTGAACCGATTTGGCTGAAAATTGGTGGAGAGGTTGCTTAGAACCAGGGGCAGGTTATAAGATAATTTTTATCCCGTTACCGTGGAACGACAAAAAAAATGGTAAATTTGATTTTTTTTCTTCGCCCTTCATATATTTTACATGTACTCTGGCGGCGAAAGGTAATATCGATGTAAATTGTAGTGACATCTAGCGGAGAAGGGCAATATCCATGTAATTGGTGTGAATTGCCGATATTAACATGTATTTTGTTTACTTTTACGATTTTGTTGGGTGAAAAATTGACAGTTAGAAATTTTGAAGTTTACCGGTTTTTGTGTTTGTTTCGAGTGTCTATAAATATTGTGCCGATATTATTATCATTAAAATGCCGCGTCCAAGACGATCAAATCTTGCCCGAAAAAGCCGTAATGCAACTAGGATGCAAAACGTTGCGAATGAAAGGACTGAAGAAGTACAAGAAATTGCACGTGAAGAGCGCCGCTTTAGTATGGCTCGACTTCGTGCTTCTCAATCACAAGAGCAAAGCGAGGCAGTCCCTGCAAAGGCTCGGTTGGCTATGAGAAATCATCGAGCAAACCTAAGAGATCAACATCTTGATAATTTTCGACGCACAAGTAGAAATTTATCAAGTACTGATTTGAATCGAGCAGCGTTTCGATATGATTACAGCACTGATTACTGCTTGCATACTAGCGTTCGCATTGGGCCAATGGATGTGGTTTGCGAGTATTGAAGTTTACCGGAGAAACGCCAAGATTGTGCTGCCTTAATGGGAAAGTGAAATTGCCATTATTGACTCCCCCACCTGAGCCATTGCACTTATTGTTTACATAATTCAGAATGAGGTCATTAGTACACTACATTCGTTCAAATCTATTGACTGTGCAACAAATGCAGATGATGCCAACAACTATCCAATTGAATTTTTAAAGTCCTTGGATATGCCTGGCTTACCACCGCATAATTTACGACTAAAGGTTGGCTCCGTAATAATCATGCTTCGAAACATAAACCCACCAAAACTGTGCAACGGAACGCGTTTGGTGGTAAGTAAATTGATGAACAATGTGATTTACGCGACGATACTCAAAGGAAAATTTGAAGGTGAGGAAGTTCTCATTCCGAGGATCCCGATGATCCCAACCGACATGCCGTTTGAGTTTAAACGACTTCAATTTCCGATCCGTCTTGCATTCGCCATGACCATTAACAAATCACAAGGCCAATCCTTGAAAGTTTGTGGTCGAAATCTAGAAAATCCATGTTTTTCCCATGGTCAATTATATGCGGCATGTTCAAGGGTCGGAAGACCAGCTGCGTTATTTGTTCTTGCACATAGTAATAAAACTAAAAATATCGTCTATCACAAGGTGCTTCACTGAAGAGTGCAGCCTATGCACTAAAATACATGGCCAATAAAGAATCATTACAATAATTGATTTTTGGTACTTATATTTATTATCCTAATAAAAAATTTAAACTCATAAAATCAAGAATCTGCTCATTTATTGCTTCTAAGGCGGAGCAATGTTCGCCGGGTCAGCTAGTATAAATATAAAACAAAGTAAAATTATTTTTTATTACTTTATTTAAAGCCATATACATATTTTAAACCGTAACAAAAAATTGAAATTGTACGGGTTTACATGGTGAAACACTTTGGAACACAATTGCAAACAAGTTGTGGCAAAATATATTTATTCTTAAAAATCTTTCATATTCAATCAAAACTATTAATAAACACGTTTAGGGCAATAATTATAAATTCTTTGAAAATTCACGCTTTACGCAAAAACATAACAATATACACATTCGTCGGCGGGAAATGAGGTAATTTTTTGGTCTGTTTAAAAAGTAAACTAAATAATGTATTTAATGTATTTCTTCCCAGAAGTGCATGTTGCACCCGGCCACAATTGTATGCACACTTACAGAGCCAACGAAACCACCTGACCTAGGAGCACAACAAAGGTATTTACATACTTATGTACATATACTACATAATTGTAAATAAAGCCTAGAAAACATTGTTGGTTTCTAAACAAAAAAGAAAAATGGTCGATAGATCCTTGAGACTGAAAATTGCGGCAATTTAGGTTAATCCGGCCCTGGCATCAACGTATACCAGTGTTTATATTTTGCATCTAATCAATTTATGCAATATTGTTTCATCTTAATTCATGTACATTCATCAACAGGGGTGCTTCGAAATACATCTTTTGAACTAAATTTTTTAGTAAATCTTGAGAGTATTTAATTATTTTTGAATTCAAAAATTCGGTTTATAGTAACAAATATTTGTGAACTAGGAGTATGTAATCAACTTTTTTGAGAATTTAAACGATTTTAATGTGCGTCCTTAGCTAACATTAACGGCAAGTTTTTTAGTGCGTGTTTAACTCTGTTTGCTGTTTAAACTAAGGTTCAACTCATTATGCGGGGTTTCAGTCAAATTTAAACTTAGTTTAAACTTTGTATATCTGAGTTTAACTGAGTTTATTTAGTTTAACTTAATTCACATGCCATTCCTCTTCCATTTCTTTCATTCCAGTGTCATTCGTATTATTGAAAGTGCCTGTCAAACATTACCGCCATCATGCTATTCAGTTTGACAGGTACATCCGTTCTTAGAAAGAGAATAGACAAAACGGGTTATCGTTTCCTTACAATGCGGTAACCTTTGACACGCACTACCGTTATCGTCGGGCGATGACGCTAGAAAAGCTTTTCGCCGTGAAATGCCATGGGACGTATCTCACATTTCGCTTTGGCTGTGTGCAATTACTTACTTATAGAAACTTGCGTGCATTCTAATTCTAACATTTCGAAATTCGCTGTAGTGAGTTTGTCGATATTGTGCTTCAAACATCATACTGTAATAAATGAATAAATGAAGAGAAGAGAAATTTCCACGGAGAACTTTAACAATATATTCGAATCTGTGTGTTAAAAGTGCGGCATTGACTTATTCCTGCTCAAAAGCAAAGCTTTAGCGTACATACAATCTGATTTCTTCATTTGTTTATTACTCATTTGAAAGACCGCTTTCTGAACCATGGGAAAGTTTTATCAAATTTTGCTTACCTATTCCCGTGAAAAATTGGAGCTTTTGTTGAACAGTCAAGTGTTGCGTTTTTCTAACCTTACTCGAAAATGTAGCATGATGGATCCAGAATTCATATTATGTCTTTTTCTGATTGCTTCCATGGAAGATATAAACCACACATAGCATAGAGAGAAGCGGTTTTGGCATAAGTCAAGTTAAGATATTTAAGTTAAGTTATTCGCAATGAGGAATGTTCATCAGATTCTCCGAAATATGCTGACACTGTTTGTTCAGCGAATGAACGTTCTTTTTTCAACATTCATTTGATCGAACGGACTAGCCTCGCTTAACATTCTTCGAAATGTCAATCTTATTATTCAAAATGTTGTGGAATAATAAATTAATTAGTGGGTGGGCAGTACAAGAGCTATGTGCGCCTGCTCTACAGATGCTCTTGGTATTATTAAAGACTTTTTCGGAGGGATACTACATTATCTCCTAATTTTTGTACACTGATGGATCCAACCTGGAGGATGGTAGTACTGGTTCCAGTTTCCACGAAAGCCTGCAATAGCTATTTATCCAACCTTCATCCGAGCGGCGGTTTATGCAATATAATTCCTTGCCAGCAAATATCGAAAAGCTCAAGTGGAGATATAAAGGACACATAGAATGAAGCGCGGCGATTTACGGGGTAACGGGGATATTTATCGTTTTCTGCTACGGACCGTTAATACCTTTTTCCCCCAAGGACCTGAAGAATGGGATTACTGAGGTAGGAATCTACGGACCAAGATTCCAAAATGCATGCCAATTGACACTTACCCAACCATTTAGCAAGCGGTGAACAACAGGGGTCAAAAAAAATATGTCGGATAGTAAGGATGTTTTAAAGACTATGGATGCATATAAAATGAGCTCTAGGTTTCTGTATGCGTTCAAAACCTTTCCAACCCAATTGACAGTAATAAGGTAACGCTGGGTATATTTCTGGTCATGATAAGGTTGATTGCACGAAAGACTGACCACCTGGAGAATCTTGATGCCCAACGTCGTCGCATGGTCCAGAGAAGAAGATGGGAGGACTCTCAGTTTGCAAAGCTTCTGACAGGCTCTGCTATATTTGTGCATGAATCAACTTCTTTAAATTACTTATCAACAGTCGCTGAAGCGGCATTTAAGTACATATGATAAAAGTGGTAATTTTTTCCTCAGTTCCGACCAGATTTACTACGACCAACGCTATCATTACACTATAGACCAAAATCAATTTTAATTCTGACTATTAGTTATTTTTGACTTGACTAGAAAGGTATTTTTCGACGTTAGCCTCCAAAATTGAAATATAGGCCTTCGAAATTCGAAACTGGAACTTTGAAAAAAAATTATTTATTGTTACATATAACAACAAACAACTTACTTACTTACTTAATTGGGGCTATAACCTCTTAGGAGATTTTGGCCGAGTTCAACAAACTGCGCCAGTCACTCCTTCTTCCTGCTAATGTCAATCCTTTTCCACTTGGTGTTTCCAACGCAGACGACGCCGTCCTCTTCCTCTACCACCGCCAGCTGGTACCGCGTTAAATACTTTCAGGGCTGGAGCATTTTCGTCCATTTGACATGTCCCAGCCATCGAAGCCGCTGTATTTTAATACGCTGGACTATGTACATGCCGCAGTAAAGCTCATACAGCTCATCTTTCCATCATCTGCGGTATTCGACGTCGCAAAAGGGTAGAGGTAATTTTTCGGAGAATCTTTCTCTCGAACAAGGGCCATCTCATCTGATGCTGGCAATACTCATGCTTCAGCGCCACACAATAGCACGGGCATGATGAGAGACTTATAGAGTGTGGTTGTGGTTCGTCGAGAGAGGGCTTCACTGCGCAGTTGCTTCCGTAAGCCTTTTCGTTTGACACCAGTTTGGCTATGCCGTGCAAGAAGGATGATCCTGCAATATGCGTTAATTACCACTTGCTTAACATTTCGTATAAGATGCGATCGAGTGTATTGTGACTGAAGCCAGACATCCAGGAACTGATTAGCCCTTATCAGTGCGACTTTAGACCTGGTAATTTTACCACTGACCAGAAATTCATAACACGCCAAACCTTGGAAAAGACCCGTGAGCCGAGGATCGACACAGACCTTCTATTTGTCGACATTAAATCAGCTTTCGGCAGCACGAAAAAAAGTTTCCTATGTGCCGCGATGTCTGAATTTGGTACCCCTGCAAAACTAATGCGGCTTTGTAAAGTGACGTTGAGCAACACAACCAAACAGGGTGATTCCCTGTCGTGCGACATCAGGCAACTTTTTTTGTAAGAGTGTGCAACTGCTAACGTTCGCCGATAACATCGACATCATTGGCCTCAACAACAGTGCCGTTAGTTCTGCCTTATCCAAGCAGGATAAGGAACTAAGCGATTTAGATTTAGACTTATCATAACAACCTTTTGCCCATTTCTTGCAACTTTTTTAACTTCTTATGCAAACATTTTAAGTTTAAACAGCTCCATGACATATTTTTTATACAAATACTCTTAACAAATATTTTTTGTTATAAAAAAACTCCAAGTGTGAATACATTTTTAAATCGGTCCACCTCATGTAAATCCTAATATTTTTCGAAAATTTCTCAACAGAAGTTTAAGAGCACAATTAATCGCATAATGATAATAACAATAATTTGGCGCTTATACCATACTTTGATGATTAGCCGAACTTCTACATTTTGTTGTGTGCGTCTTGATGTTGTGACACAAATAAAGGGGCCTACCGTTTTACCACTTAATTTTATCATAATAAAGTGACAGGGTTAAGGGGCTAAAAATTCTGGTTGATTTTTAATTAAGGCAAATGATTAAAACTAAGCAATTTTGTATTTATTAATTTTTTTAAATTTTATAACTTTGAGACTTATGAGACAGTATGACACCTGGTGAATCACCCACCCAATTGAATTTTCTTGCTTATGATATGCACAATAATATGTATATACTTATGTATGTACGTACATAAATTCATACATATACATATATGTACATACTTACATATGTATGTATATATATACAATGTTCGTTGTTCGAACTAAACTACCAAAGAGGTTTCAGTGATATTTTTGTAGGTTATTCCATCTATATACTCTCCTGGAAATAACTAGGCGCGAAATTTTCCCAAAATAGTTTCGTATTTCAATACTTAAAAATTTATTCCTCACTAATAAATAGTATATAAATACATAAATAATATTAAATTATATTAACCCTGCTGTTAGGTTAAAAAAAAACTTACGAATCTTAGGTTAGAGGACCATTTGGTCCATACTGCAGTTTTCATACAAAATAACAATTCAATCTTAGTCTTTATATTTAGTTTGGTTCAATACTTGCTAAATATTATTATTTTATTATTTACTTAACTCTGGTAAAACCCAGCACCAGTGGCCTGCTCTAAAAATGCTTCTAGTTCAGGAGCTCGAAAGCGAGGAATTTGTAGATGCTGCAAGTCTAAGTCTGATGTAAAATGCTCCATTTGCAGTGCGTTTATTTGCAAAACCAACCGAAAAACATTTTTTTGCTCATCATGTAGTGCCAAAAAATATGGAACAAACTAATAAATACTTATTTTTGGAAAATTAATGTAAAGAAAATCAAAGACAATATACTATGGACCAAATGGTCCCTTAACCTAAGATTCGTAATTTTCAATTTATCTTAGTCCAGTTTTAAGTCAGAGAATTAAATTTTCGCACATAATATTGTTTTATAAAAAGACCACCTGAGCTGAAAAATTTAGACAGTAATATCACCGTTCCAAAGTTACAAAGAAAACAAAAAAAAATTGGACCAAATGGTCTTAACCTAACAGCAGGGTTAAGATAAAAAGCCTTTCAAAAACTAGAAAAATTATGCCTAAGACTCAAAACTCTAATTACTGATGTTTTCAGTCATAGGTAACTAGAATTATGAGGTCTTGCTGATAAGTATTACGAAAATTTGTACATACATACGTACATACAAATGTATGTACATATATTATAAAATACTGAAAATAGTTATCGATGACTTAAAAATTTCTTATCATGCTATAATTATTATTGCCTGAGTATTATGATTTTCTCTGATTTGAAAGCAAATCAAGATGAAATGCTTGATACTGTGTTTACTGAGAATACGCCGTCGTCATGGACACAAACGGGACTCAAGCAAGTGCAGCACCTACATACATATGTATGTACATATGTACATACGTTTACATAAATTCCGACTACAGTAATTTGCCAACTGCTGTCGTGCGGTCGTTACCTTTGTTAGGATAGGGTGGCTTCGCCTCTTGTTCACAAAGTGGAAACATTTGCGAAAAAATCGTTCCATCATTTGTTTCACACTGGGGAACGGAATAATGTGCTGCTGTATTGAATATCACGAACGGCAAATTCCATTCAATTCAATCCATGCCCCAGCGCTACACACACACATACGTATAATGCTCATAGTGGTTGTGCCATCGAGTAAACGCAGAACCTCTTTCCTTCTCACGTAATTTGAGATTTACCACTTGCCGATATTTTAAAAGGCTTGAATTTTGAATACAATTACTCTACATTGATATGTACATACATATGTACAGTGGCTCCAAGCCAAAGTCGGACACCGTAGAAAAAAATTTTCGTTCCTAAAAATATTTGAACCAAAGCAATTAAAAAAAGGTAAACTATTTTTTCAATTAATCATTTACTGCACTTCCAAAATATAAAAACAAAGCATATAAATTAATTCAGTATTATAAAATATTCTAGTAAAACATCAAATAAAAGTAAATTTAATTAACCAATTTTTCGCAAAAACTAGGCTTGATTTCTTCCCATTCTTGTAATAAGATAGATTTCAAGTCAGTTTTGCTTCAAACGGAATGCTGCGAATTTTTGTGTTAAAATAGTCCCATAAATTTTCGATAGGATTAATATCAGGACTTTGGGTGGAGTTTGCAGGGCATGGTGACAATTATAAAGCAACCAAGATCGCACTTTGTAGGCCTTATGCTTTGGATCATTGTCTTGGTAGAAATACCAATCATCACCGAGATTCAGTTTTTCAAGACTTTTTGGTAAGTTTTCTCTTAAAGTGTTAAGATAGTCATTCGGATTTCTTTATTCCTTCAATAAAATGCAAATATCCTAGTCCAGAAGCCGAAAATGGACAACCATGTTTGACAGTTGGTCTCAGATTGCGCAGTTGCAGCTCCTCATTTGGTTCCCTCCAAACATAAGGGTTTCCATCGGAGACAAAAACATTACATTTACTTTCGTCAGCAAACATAACATAAGTATTTCCACAACGAGAAACTCCATATTTTCACGTTCTTTTGTTCATTTTAATCGGATGGTCTGATTGCGTTTGTTGATCAACGGCTTTTGTCGGGCCTTTCTACCATTGAGATCAGCGTCATGAAGTAGATTTCTGATAGTGGATGCACTAGATTTCTTTCCCAACTCATTTTCAGCTATAGCAGCTATCATTAGTGCACTAAGGAAAGGATTATCTTTAACTTTTCGCAACAGATATCGTATATCTGAGTCGGTAACAATCTTGCTGTGGGCAGCTTTCGTTTGGTTGCAATCCTTCGATAGACTTTCATTTATTTAGAGGATAGTTGCCAATGTCCGACTTTGGCTTGTGCATTGAATTTACTTTTATTTTATGTTTTACCAGAATTTTTTATAATACTGAATTGATTTATATGTTTTGTTTTTATATTTTGGAAGTGCAATAAATGAGTAATTGAAAAAATATTTTACCTTTTTTTTTAATTGCTTTGGTTCAAATATTTTTAGGAAGGAACATTTTTTTCTACGGTGTCCGAATTTGGCTTGGAGCCTCCGTATGTATGTACATATATGCTTCTTTAAGTAAGCGCAGATATGTATGTATGTACTTCCCTCTGAGAATATATGTAGGTAATGAAGTAGTTCTATCATCAATGATATATTTGCGTTTGCACAAAAACAACGATGTTACGATTGTGTGACGTTACAAAAATGAAACATAACGTTAGTATTTGCAATTGGGCCGATGCTGCCTGCTAGGGATTAAAAATTTTGAGAAATAATCGATTCACGAATGTTCGTTGATTCTTGTACTTGCTTAATCGATGGCGATATTCGAATTATTCGATTCCTTTCTATCAACATTTGTATAATTTGAAATATTTTTTAACCTCATTCTTCGTCAATCAATCTTAATTACCAACGCTAGTAAAATGTATCAATTGAAATGGTTGTGTCAAAAATTATAATAGCCTATTAATTAAAACTAATTATCTAAAGTGCATGATTTAATAACGCATAATTATTTTACAAACCGTACGAATTTAAAAAAAACGAATCCACTGATTTTTTGGCACCAAAACTTTTGCTGGTAGTTTCTCGGAAATTTGGTCGTGATTTACGTCGGGGATTCCTTAAAAAAATTCAGAGATATGAATGATTTAAATCTGGATGGTTTACCGGATTTTGCCAGAATTCATAGTTTACACTAATGTATTTTATTTTTTAGGTTGAAATATTTGCAGATAAATGCGCACGATTATTACATTGAATTTGGATGGTTTGCCGGATTTTGCCAGAATTCATAGTTTACACTAATGTATTTTATTTTTTATGTTGAAATATTTGCAGATAAATGAGCACGATTAATACATTAATTTACAAATTAATACTCCAGTCATCGACTGTCCTCTGAACCATACGGTTGTTTCCGCAGCGTAGTAGTGTTCATTTCATTTCTTTGCGATTATTCTTTTTTTACTAGTTCACATTTACCGGCTATTTCGCTTGACTTTCCTTCTGCTGATTTGTGTGTAAATTGAAATGTACCTAGAGGGATCTCCAATAGGGAATAACAAAATTTCCCTATTATGCCTTAGCCACAAACCAAACAAATCCATCAGTTAAAAAATATAACCCCAAATATCTCGGTAAGTGCGGTTGATACAAATATGCCCCCGAAAAAATTTTTGTTTTTCTGTGCGTAAAGTCTGGCAAAATCTTAGTTCAGAACCAATAAAAATCCCGGACTTAAAAGATGGCAATCTTTTATTAATGGTAAAAATCAATAATATTGTATATAATAAATTAATATTGTCCATCACAATTACACTATTTACGCTCTGTGCTTAAATGAAATACCAGAGAGCGAAATAGTGGACAACCTTAAAATCAGGGAGTAGTAAGTGTTTATAAATTCCAGAAATACAATGAAGGCAAAGCAATCCCCTGCGGAATTGTTCTCCTTACATTTGACTCTTACTACGTGCGATCGAATTTTTTTGGTATACAACTAAAGTATGAGATTATTATTGTAACCCGATGAGATGCAAAAGCTCTCAACTGCTTGGACACACAACTAAACATTACCAGTAACCACTCCGCTTATGAAAAAAAAAACCCGACAACAAATGGTCAAGGAAGGAATCAATTAGAATACACAATTAGCAAATTCCACATCAACTCATAGAGTGCTCTATTTGCTTCTCCACTGCAACTCTCCAATTGTCCAGCTGCAAAATGAAAGCTTACTTCTTCATAACTCCCTACTGAAGACACAAACAAGATTGTAAATATTCTACGTCGGAAGAATACGAAACCCTCACTACTCATTTCTTCAACCTCTAACAATATTTCAAATAACGTGACAGTAAAACCTTTTCACCTCCTCTCTCTTTAGCCGAAAATCCTATTTTAAGAAATCCTATTTACAGAAAGCACAAACAAAAATCAGCAAAATTCCTACACAATCAATAATGGAAACCTTTATACAGAATGCAGGCGTCACTCTATGAAAAATCTTCACATTCCAAATCAGTCGATGACTAAAAATATGCCAGCTCTTCATAAAATTGTTCCACTTTAGGTAAAATACCCCAACCCGACTATTCGGCCGATAATATTCCAGAATAGAGAAAATATTGTAATCTAAATAGACTTCTAAAAAAATATCCTGACCTTATCGTTCTAATAAATGACTTTTCTCCCGATATTATTGCTCTGCAGGAGACATATCTCACAAACAACAAAACAGCTCTTACCCAAATAAGTTAAGTATAATGCAAGATACTGCCTTTTTTGTAAAAAAGATCTCTCACACATAAAGCTGTCTATATTAGATCCAATATCTCCGCTGTAGCAGTTGAAATAGAAAAATTTACAATGGAATTTAAATGGACTTCTAAATAGATACACGGTGCTACAAAAAAGAATGAAGTCGAAATACCTGGGAAGTGATGTTATTTTCCTTGTAGGTCTTATCGAGTAGAACGAGAATCCAGTTTTGGAATTTGTCAAAAACCCCCAAAATCTCGACTTAACCTTAAAAACCGATTTTTTCGTGCTTTTGCGGACTTCTTAGCTCATATCTTAGTTAATTAGCAACCGATTTTCATTCTAAGAACGGTTTAAGAAAGAAGAAACTTAGACCTTTAGAAAGATATATAGATGTCTTAAAAAAGAAATTTGCTTGTTTTGCACAACAAACTTAAATTTTGCTACCCTTCTTCTTCTTTTTTTGACGTTGGCGATATTTTCACACACTTTTTTATAAAAAACACAAAATGAGTTTTGATTAGATTCAAAGATAACGTTTAATACCGAGTTCAACGAATGTTTCTTTTAAAAAATCGGCCAAAAAGTGACTGAGTTATTTTACTTTTTATAAGAACGAAATTTTTGCAAAAATTTGCTTCTGCTGTTCCCAAGGAAATTATCACATAGCGCTACAAAACTCTTCCATGCACGTTTCTCAACACAGCTTAACTTGTTCATAGAGGTAACGTCGCTCATAATTTTGCGAATTTGAGGTCCAATGAAAATACCTATATATGTACACATATTATAAAAAAAATAAAAAACAAGTAGATATGAAAACAAATTAATAAATACCGGCTTTTATTTTAGCTTCACTTAATTTTGGGAAGACAGTTTTAAGATGAAGAAAAGCTTCGCTATTAACATCCAATTTCGTGTAATGGTGGTAAGATAACATCCTCTGATTTTACCAATGGGAGGCTTAAAACGTTTTTCCTGCCTATCTGTTGTGACTCTCGAGATGGCCATGCTTTGCGATCATAGCGATTGGATGCCCGACTATCCCATTCACAAAGGTAGCAAGGATATTTTGTGTAGCCACCTTGCATGCCAAATAAAATTGTCAACACTTTTAAGTCGGCGATGACTTTCCATTTATGCGTGGCATAGTCGATCAACCGTAAAATTTGTTCCATCATTTCATATGTTTCTTTATTGTTAACCCCATACGCGATTGGAACTGATGGTAAGAGATTTTCATTGTGTAATAACACAGCTTTTAAACCTAAGGGTGGCATTACAGACTTCATTAAGGGAACACGAATGTATTTTGTTTTTTTTTTAGGGTACATACTTTTACACGATCCATCAATGAAAAGTCGCCATTCATCTGCATTATAATTATAATTTAAAGCCGAAATTAATTTGGGTACATTTACACAATGTACTAGATCACAGTCATTGTCATCAGTTTTAAAACTTTCTCTAAGTATCAAAGTGCGGTCGCTTTTTCTACCCGATGTTATTTGAAAATATTTTTCCACTAAATTCCACTGCTTTAGTCGTGAACCGACGACTTCAGATTCTCGTTTCGATAACTGCAAATCACGCACGAGATCGGCGAAATCAGAATTTGAAACCAAATGCCTTTCCGTTGATTATGATTTACAAGGAAGGAATTCTTCCTCTACTAAATAAGTTTCACCAGCATCAATGGATCCACTTTTTGTAGGCACTTCGGCATTTAAGTATTTTGGTTTTGTAACCGTAACAACATTCGCATACTTTACGTTTTTCCGCGATTTAAAATTGTGACCTGAAACGTTTGTTTTGCAAAAATAGCAATCATCTTGTTTATGATATGCCTGATGATGCCAAGTCATAGGCACAGACAAGGGCAAAGTACATAATTGATTGTTGAACTTTAAATTTTTTTAATGTTGTGCAGCAATATTCACAAATAAATTCTATCTCGTACCAGCGACTCGCACTATAAAACCTTTCGAAAATCTTGTTATATATTTTTACAACAACAATATTATTTTTAAAATCACTCCGATGACTTGTATCCGTAAATAAGCCACAAATGTAGCAAAACTTATTACGCTTGTCGCGATTTTAGTTTTACTTTACCACGATTTATATCCAATTCAACAGCAAACACAACAAAGGATAAACAACACGTGAACTTCAGTATAACGGAAATTTATAAAGACTTCAAAATTGAGTAAAAACTCAAAAATGAAGTGATGATTTCCTTGGGAACAACAGAAGCAAATTTTTGCAAAAATTTCGACCGATTTTTTAAAAGAAACATTCGTTGAACTCGGTATTAAATAAACGTACTCTTTGAATCTAATCAAAACTCATTTTGTGTTTTTATAAAATAGTGTGTGAAAATGTCGCCAGAGTCAAAAAAAGAAGAAAAAGGGTAGCAAAATTTAAGTTTGATGTGCAAAACCCAGTAAATTTCTTCAGCTTTATGAAGACGTCTATATATCTTTCAAAAAGTCTAAGTTTCTTAAACCGTTCTTAGAATGAAAATCGGTTGCTAATTAACTAAGATATGGGCTAAGAAGTGCGCAAAAGCACGAAAAATCGGTTTTTTAAGGTTAAGTCGAGATTTTGGGGGTGTTTGACAAATTCCAAAATTGGATTCTCGTTCTACTCGATAAGACCTACAAGAAAAATAACATCACTTCCCAGGTATTTTTGAGTGTCACACTGTGTTATATGCCTAAGATATTCAAGGCCAAGTATCTAAAGTCATTCACCCCAATGCACTATGGGTCAAATGAATGGTTTTTGAGGCAAGAAATCACAGGAAGCAGCTAGAGCTTCAAATTTAATACAGGTGACTACGATGGGTATCTTACTCTTCGATAAAAATTTCAAGTCGATCCGCCCTAACCACGCCCACTTCTAGTAACTATATTGTTTACCACGTTAAAATTATTATAATGCCCACTTGCATTGACCGGAAAAGTAAGCTTAGCTGTGGGAGAGTTAATAGGAAACACGGCCCTTGGATAATGGAGCATTCTGCTAGAAATAACATTTATATATTAATAAAATTATTAGCATAAAACCATAAAATTAAATAAGTCTTCTTTTGCGAGTGATCGGCTTACAAATTAATTGTGCTTCAAATGCCATCAAGATTTAATTCCACTAAAAAGAGAAGATTTAATTTTATAAAAGTTAGTATATTATAAATAACTCTTACTTCAAAATTGTCCCATGTTTCATCAACTTCTAACTCTATATTAAAACGAGATAGATCCTCTGCCTCCCATTCGTAACCAGAAAAATTTTCATTTGCGATAGCACTTGACGTAGTCAGTAGGAACATCTGGAATCTTTAAAAGAGAAATTACTTCTCTTGGAAGCTGCAAATTTTTTTTTGCTGAATGACGGTTCTTTAGACAAATACTGGATAAGAATGGGTCAGAAGAATCCATAGCTCTGTTAAAAACATCAGACATATTGTGTTCTCTAGAGTCTTTTCGTGCATGCTCAATGCGATCCTTTTTATAAAATTTGTTTTTCGCCTCATAAGCACTTCCTCCAGCGCATCCAAGAGGCACGAATCAGGCTAGTACTATTTGTGAAGAATGTGCTAAAATTTTATGCAACGTAGCTGACATTGGGTACTATTCGTAATATTAAAAATATATTTCGGCAGTTCTATAACAAAAACTCTTCAAGTTTTCGACACTGAACTCAAAATTACAAGAAATTGCAATTAGTATGACTTGTAAGTGTTTTAAAAACTCGATGTTAACGTTTGTTATATTTCCAGATTTGAAAATGCTTTTCGCGCCGTATTGCCGTCGTTTGTTTATCCACTTCCATTACTTTTCGTCTTATGGACATGACGACCCATTTTCTCCCAGAATTGTTGTTGAATTTCACTTTGTTTCTGTTTCATTAGTAATTTGTCCTCAGCATTTTTTAATATGAAGTCTATATGAAAGATTCACAACAAATTCTAAGCATCGAATCCAAGCGTGTAATGGGCTTATGCTATATTTTAATGAATTTGGTTTTGGCTAAAACACTAATGAGCTTAAATCTTTTATTGACAAAAACTGCTTCGGATTTGCATCACATATTGGGCACGACTGAGAAGACTTTGTTTCCGTAAGTACGTTCAAAACTTTTCCATCAATTAAAGTTCATACTTTACTGATATTTTTCTACCATTTAAAAAATATTCTAAGGGCTCAAAGTTTTTTATTTGATCCAGATTGTTTTTTTCTTTCATAATATGTTCCTTCGTTTCCTTAATAAATTAAATTTTAATTGGTCGGCAAAAACGAACAGATGGAGGTGTACGATTAATCCAAACGGTTTCATGATGCGACGTGATTAATTTTTGTGGTATAATTGATATCACAAATAGCGATTTATCTAAACTTTCTATTGCTGCTGAATATTTGTTTAAAAGAACTTTGTCCTCTGGAACCGTTGAAACCATAACTTAAAACCAATCTGACATCATTCAGCTCATCTATTTGCATCAAAACTTCTTCTTGGTATGACAAAATTCTTGTTGCTGTATGGTTAACCAAGCCCTGCAGAGGAATTTGTGCTGATGATTCCGTTACCGATAGTCCATCAGATCGGCATTGCAGTTTGCACTCTTGAATTTTTTGGTAATGTGGATAAATATCACAGTTTCGTGACTTGCTCATTTCCCGAATGTGTATGTACTGTTGCTTTGTTAAAATATTTTCTATCAAAAATAGTAATGCTTCCTCGGGGGATAGTGGTAATAGTTTTTGTCATTGGAGGTTAAAGTTTTTCTCGAAAGCAGGAGAACCAACAGCCTCTGAATTAGCTGCTCATACTAGTGCCAATAAAAGTATTAAGATATACTATGACAATGCTTCTGGACTTAGAAGCAAGTCTGATGATGTGCGAATGCTGAGCTCATATTGTGAATATGACATTTTTGTTGTAACTGAGACTTGGCTTTGATGCAGAGTTTTTCAATCCGAACCTCTACGTAATTTTCCGTAAAGACAGAGATTCGATTAAAACTGGATGTAGCCGCGACTAAAAGTAAGTTCCTCATGCGAATATCCTTCTACTAGGACAAAGAGGAAAAATCAAGTGAACAATAAAACAAACTTAAACAAAACACAAACAGTAAATTCCTCATGCGAATATCCTTTTACTAGGACAAAGAGGAAAAATCAAGTGAACAATAAATAAAACTTAAACAAAACACAAAAAATAAACTCCTCGGGCGAATATCCTTTTACTAGGACAAAGAGGAAAAATTTAAGTGAACAGTAAACAAAGCTTTAAAATTACGATACGAAAACTTAAAAACTACATATTATCAACAAAAACATCTACGAAACGAATCATCTCTAGATTACGAACAACATTGTGAGGAAAATCACAATCAACACTAAGTGGATTAATTTCATCATTCAAGGACAACGAAGCAGAACATCTCTAAAAATTAAAATTGTCACCAAGAAGATGTTCTTCGTCATATTTTTGTAAGTTAAACTAAGTGATTAGAGCAATAGTTCAAAAATAAATCCTTTAAGGAAAAAAATACCAAACTAAAAATTTTTTTTCCCCACCTTTTTTTTACATTTAGTTGAAATTCAAACTAAAATTTAAACTAAGAAAAAGCGAGAAAACTATCTAAATTTAAAAGTGAAACAAATTAAAAATTTTTCTTTTATCCAGGCTTTTTTATTTTTAATTCTTTGAACTGAAATTCAAATTAAAATTTAAAGTAAGAAAAAGCGAGCAAACTATATAAATTTAAAGTGAAAGTGCATACGGGTAATTAAAAAAAAAAAAAAATAATAATAAGAATAATAATAATAAAAAAATTTTTCTTAATAAAGAAAACTATTCAAATTTAATTACAAGAGTGCATTATTCTTCTCTCGTCCAATTAAACCAGGGCCATAAGTGGTTTAAAAATTCATGAGCTTAGAGAATCTAATTGACGAACTAAATAGATTGACAGCAAGATCATTATACAACCCGACAATAATGGACGCAAATCAGTTACAAGCATTATTAAATACTGCTATCACTCGAGCGACTGAAGAGGCTAGACGGACATTTCAGACACAAATAGATGGCTTGACAAACAGACCAGCAAGCCTGGAAATTCCATCAAGGGTTGCAGAGTACAAACCCATAGAAATTCGGAACGACATTGTTTGTAATGAATCTTTGGAGATTGTTAAGTCCATTCCGGAATTTAATGGGGACGCTACTAGGTATGTCTCATGGCGGCAGGCAGCGGTAACTGCTCATAAGCTGTTCGAACACTTTGAGGGTAGCTCCAGATACTACCAAACGGTAGCCATTAAAAGGAATAAGATCGTAGGCACTGCCGACTCTGTGCTTAGTTCATATAACACCGTACTAAACTTCCAAGCTATTATTGCCCGACTCGACTTTTCCTATGGGGATAAAAGGTCATTACTTACTCTAGAACAGGAAATGTCCACCTTGAAACAGAGCCGAATGTCCATCATCGACTTCTACGATGAGGTCGAGAAGAAACTCAATCTCATCGAAAACAAAGTTATAATGACAAACGACGCAAACGTAGCATTAATCAAATCATTAAACGAAAAGTACAGGCAGGACGCGTTGAGAGTCTTCATTTCCGGACTAAGGCGTCCTATGTGTGACATACTATTTTCATGCAAACCGCAGGATATGCCATCGGCTCTAGCTCTTGCCCAGGAGCTAGAGACTAACCACATCAGGTACAATTTCGCAACAACGTACTGGAATAATACCCAGAGCATGTTACAACAATCCCAACAGCCGCGGACGCGCGCTCCCCAATTTTCTGTACAAGATGCGTTGCAACAACCTCAACAATCGCAGGCTCGCGCTCCTCAACCCTCTGCACAGAATTTGTTGCCACAACATCAGCAGCCACAGGCACGTTTTCCACAATTTCAAGCTTGGAATTTTAACTACAATCGACAAAGCAATAGAATACAAAGGCCATAACCTATGAAAGTGGATAGAAGCATGCGTAGTATCCAAAGGGAATTAAATAAAACGATCCAGCAAGAGCCTATTAAAAGACCCATAGAGTCTTCACTGCAGAATATTCCGCCAGCAAAGGCAAAGAGAATTAATCAACTAAATAGTGAAAACAAGGTCGAGGAGTTGATGAAACCGATTCAGTGATCGACGACGAAGAATCCGATGATACTTCCGAGTACTATGGTTTAGAGGAGCTTAATTTTTTAGAGGAAGATCCCTCCTCCCGTATATAGAGCGAAGGTTAGGAGGGATGACAGTTAAACTTCTCCTAGACACAGGGACATACAAAAATGACGTAAAATGTAAGGACAATTTTAAGGGATTTAGAAATATAAATACACCATTTTTAGTTAAAGCAGTGCATGGCAAATCGCAGGTAACGTCAAAGTGTCCAGTTAATCTGCTTTGAAAGAATACGTGGTTTTTCTATCTAAAAGAACTTAAGAGTTTTGATGCAATTATTGGCTCCGATTTTCTTAAAGATATTAACGCTAAAATAGATTTTAAAAAAGGACTCCTTAGTTACGAAGGGGGAGAAATTAAACTTCTGTATCTTTACTCTAAAGACGTAAAGAAATTAATTCAGTCCATAGATGACCCACCCAAATCCCAAGAAATGGCAAACCTAGAGATACTTTTACAAAAAAATAGTAAAGTCTTTGCTGATCCCGTGGAAGCCCTTCCTTTTAATACATTAATAACCGCAACTATTAATACGAAAGAAGATCAGCCAGTTTACTCCAAACCCTACCCGTACCCAATAGCGCTAACCGAATTCGTGGAAAAAGAAATTAATGAGTTACTACGAAACTGAATCATTCAACCTTCACGCTCGCCCTACAATAATCCGATATGGATCGTTAGTAAAAAAGGTCTAGACGAGAATGGGAAAAACAAACATCGCATGGTTTTGATTTCCGGAAACTGAACGAACGATATTTCTGTAATATTGGCCAATCTAGAAATGATGCATATTTTCTACATTAGATCTAAAATCAGGATTCCACCAAGTTAAGCTTGCAGAAAATGACCAATTAAAAACCGCGTTTTCTGTTAACAACGGGAAATTTGAGTTCTGCATGTTATCCTTTGGGCTCAAAAATGCCCCAAGCATCTTCCAGAAAGCTATCGATGACGTACTTCGAGACGAAATCGGTCGCTGCTGCTATGTTTACATCGATGATGTTATAATTTTTTCGAATTCCTTGCAGCTACACTTAGAAGATGTGGAGCGCGTGTTGGAAAAGCTGTTTAATGCAAACATGAGAGTCGCAAGAGAAAAGTCGAAGTTTCTGTTAGAAGAGGTAGAATACTTAGGATTTTTAATTTCAGGAAAAGGGACAAGAACCTGCCCAGACAAGGTAAAAGATATAGTAGGCTACGAAGTCGGCAAAACCTTACGAAGTTTACGGTCATTTTTTAGGACTAGCAGGGTACTATCGAAGATCTGTCAGAGATTATTCAGCAATAGTAAAACCAAAGGGTGTGAAAATTCATCCTGATAATGATGCCTTGAACAGGTCAAGAAAATACTTGCCTCAGAAGATGTGCTTCTACTTCACCCGGACTACCAACAACCCTTCGACCTTACCACCGATGCGTCGTCACATGCCATAGGGGCGGAAGACCAATAACGATGGTTTCACGCACTCTCACACGAGCAGAAGAGAACTACGCAACTAATGAAAGAGAGTTGCTAGACATCGTGTGGGCCTTGCAGAAATTGAGAAATTATCTGTATGTAGTGAATCAACTGAACATCTTCACGGACCACCAATCCCCGACATTCGCAATATCAGAGAAAAATCCGAATCCTAAAATAAGACGCTGGATGGCATTTATCGAACAATTCTCACCAAAATTTCTATACAAGCCAGGCAAGGAAAACCTTGTAGCGGACGCACTGTCGCGGCAACACATTAATGCCATGGAGGACTCAGCATCATCCATCGAAACTATACATAGTGAAGAGTCCCTGAGTGAAATAATCCGAACAGTAGCAAGACCTGTGAATTGTTTTAAGAATCAGATAATACTAGAGGAAGGTGTGCCATCAAAAGTACCAAAGAAAATTCTTTTCCAGTCCCGTATAAGATACACAAATATTTTTGACTCCATAGATATTTTTTTAACAGACATCAAGCTCTGCGTTAATCCAAATATAACAAACGCCCTTCTGTGCGAACTTCCCATACTCGGCAAGATACCACATAAATTACAAGAAATTTTACCCGGAACGAAATTCGTCCATACCACAATGCAAGTTATCGATGTAGTAAACGAGGATGACCAGACCGAAATAATTAATAAAGAACACAATGGAGCACATAGATCAGCTCGCGAGAACGAAAAGCACATAGTGACCGATTTTTTTTTCCGAAATGAGAAAAAAACTCACAGAAAATGTGGCGAACTGTAAAATATGTAGGGAGTCCAAGTACAATCGCCACCTAAAGAAGCAGGAAACACTTGCAACATCCATTCCAACCTACCTCGGGGAGATTTTACATTTAGATATATTCATGACAGATAAAAAACTTTTTTTAACATGTATAGACAAATTTTCGAAGTTCGTTATAACCATACCAATAATATCTAGAGCTATAGTCCATATTAAAGAACCGCTCCTGCAAATCCTTAATATCTTTACCAAGGCAAAAACTATAGTTTGTGACAATGAGAAGTCTCTAAACTCACAAACTATTAAAAACTTGCTGAGAGACCGGTTTCAAGCGGAAGTCTACACATGTCCACCTATGCACAGCACCTCAAATGGGCTTTCACAGTACCTTAGGCGAAATAGCGAGAAACACTGTCGAGTGCTTCTGGCCACCTTAGAGTATAATAAGTCGGTCCACTCGGTTATAAATCGTCCACCCACCGAACTAGATCGCACCATACCTTCAGAACTCGGAGAAGAAATAATAAACAAAATAAAAGCAACTCAGACAGTTTCTCTAAATAGAATAAACAAGAATTCAAACAATAGAACATTCAGTAAAGGACAAAAAGTTTTTGTTAAAATTAACAAATGGCTTGGTAACAAATTTTCAAAATTGTATGTGGAAAGGGAGATTCAAGAAGATTTAGGTACAGCCGTTTTAATTGAAGGGAAAAAAGTCCATAAAGATAATATAAAATAAAATGCTTCTTTACAGACTTGCGATCCAGACAATCAGATGTGAGGTGCAGATATTGGACTATTCAAACTCGGAAATTGTAACATTTGAGGTGGGACAATCCATGATACAGAACGCGGACTACAAGCTGATACACGTAATGAAATTAGTAAAAGACCATATCAACTTTAAACTGTACTGTACTATAAGCCACTGCCAGCCATTCTGGCATCTATAAATTCTACTCATGTGTTCGAAGAAACACTATCACTACAATTGATTAAAAAACTTCACCTCGATAATAGTACGACCATTTCAGCTATGTCAAAAAAAAGCAGGATGAACACCCTACAAAACATAGGCACCCTTATCCTCGTATTAATAATAATTATTGGTATGGTCGTGGAACAATGCACTAAAAAGAGGAAATCTCGTGATATATTGAAGTGGCTACAAATGGAGTTGAAGAAAAATCGAAAACAAAATGGCGCAACTGCGGACAGGTGCACTTAAAGGGGGGAAGAGTTAAGGCACATGTCATTAACCTTCTTAAACATAACTCCGGCGACGCATTTCTCGTCGCTATCCATTTGCATTCATATGCACTTTTACTTTTCATCCATGCACTTATGTTTTTTGTTTTTTTGCATGCACCTCACTGCATTGCATTCTCACGGTGCAATCGCTGACGCAGTGGATCCCACCGTCGCGGCAGCTCCAATTTCAGCATACCGCCCTGCTTAGTTTTTGGGCTCCCACCTTTTCCCGTGTTTCGCAATCGAGTCGGATTGCAATTCCAAAAATTCTTTCGTGTCGATCTGAACAGCCACGTTGTAAAGCAACGTGACTGACGCGCTGCTGAATCTCTCTTGTTAAGTGACAAGTAGATTTGAATTTAGTCTTAAACTCACCTTACTCTGCGCTACGTGAAATCAATAAAAGATTCAAAAATTCCTCCTTGTGAGGAAAGAAAAATATTGTGGTTTTAATTCCGCGAAGCCGGGTCAGTAAGTTACATCATATTCCTTTGTTGATAGATTTAGAATTTATTGAATTTTTTGAAGTCTGTTCTGAGAATACTAAAATTTCCTACAATTTCGCTGGTTGTAATTTTAAGATTTTAGATGGCGCTTTAGGTGAAATTTATTGGAATGTTCATTTTGGCGATACTGAAGTTGGAGATTGTTTTAATATATTTAAAAATTTAGTGCTGGATGTGTGTTCTAAACATGTTCCGGTTTTTAAGAGCAATAAATATAAAATTCCGTGGTACACGAAAGAACTCAAAGTTCTAAAAAAATGAGAAATAAGGTTTTTAAGAAGTTTATGTCAACAAATGAAAAACGTTTTTATGAATTATTTATCTCACATAGAAAAAAATTTCCTAATTTAAATAGGCCCCTGTATAAAAAATACATTCATAACTTTGAGCTTAATATTAAAAGAAGAGTTTTTGGCATTATATTAAATCGATAAAAAAAGGTTCAAGCATTCCTAGTACTGTTTATTATAATGATGCTTCTGCTTCCTGCCTTAGTGATGCAGCAAATTTATTTGCTGATTTTTGTCGTCAAGTTTTTCGTCTGACTTGGCAGGTATTCGAAAAAATATCTCAGAAAACTTGTTTTCTTCTACCGACTTTGGATCACTTATTCTGTCGGACGATGACGTCATTGAGGGTTTGTTGAAGATTAAAAACTCTTCTCAAACTGACATTGATGGCCTATCTGTAACCTTGCTTCAAGATTGTGCCTCGTTAGTGCAACCTTTAAAGCTAATATTTAATAAATCCCTGTCTGAAAGAATTTTTATTAACGACTGGAAGCTGACATCAGTCACTCCTATTTTCAAAAGCAGTAATAGGAGCGATATTTCTAATTATAGACCTATTTCCAAATTGTCAGCAGTCTCTAAACTCTTTGAATGTGTTATCAAAGACAAGGTTTATTTTAGTGTAAATCATCTAATTTGTCCTAGGCAGCTTGGTTTTGTTGCTAATAGGTCTACGTTATCTAATCTGTCAGATTTTTCTGAAGATTGTCACGTAAGCTTTCGTAATGGTTTCCAAATCGACTCAATCTATACGGACTTACCTAAAGCATTTGACAAGATCTCCCACAAAATTTTAGTGGCCAAATTGGAATGTCTTGGGTTTCACTCGACCTTCCTGGATTGGATTATATCCTACTTGACAGAAAGGAGCAGAACAGTTGTTAATGATGGGGTTTCTGGTGTTCCGCAGGGTAGTATTTTAGGGCCTTTATTATTCATTTTATTTATTAATGATATCCGTTCTTGTTTCTCTTCTGCTAATTTTCTTCTGTATGCAGATGATCTTAAACTTTATGCTGAAATAAAAAGTTTGAGTGACTCAGCCGTCCTACAGTCTGAGCTAATTAACTTATATTCTTGTTGCCTTATGAATCGTCTCTTTCTAAATATTAAAAAAGCTTCAGAAACCTCTTTACACATCTTATCATATTAATAATACATATCTTGTTTCATCTGATCTGATTAAGGACTTAGGTGTTTTTTTGATTCCAGGTTCAATTTTATCATGCATTTAAACTATGCTGTCTAAAATGCGCTTGCTATGCTCGCTTTTGTACGACGCAACTCTTCGCATTTTGCTGGCCCATATACTCTTAAAATATTATACTCTGCGTTTGTCCGGTCCAAATTAGATTACGCTGCTTTTATTTGGAGGCCTTATCATGCAGTCCATATAAATCGTGTTGAGAGGGTACAAAAAATCTTTATACGGTTTGCTCTGTATTCTCTCAATTTCTCAGATCCGACTCCTTCGTATGAATCTCGCTGTGGATTGATTAGTCTTTTTCCATTAAGTGATAGAGGAACTCTTCTTGCACTATCTTTTATCTTTGACCTTGTCAATGGTAAAATTGACTGCCCTATTCTACTAGAAAGATTAGATTTTAATATTCCTTGCAGAAATTTGCGTCGTTTTAACATTTTTCGTATTGGCTTTTGCAAGACAGTTATAGTGCCAATGTTCCAATCATTAGATCGTTATCTGAGTTTAACTATTTCTCAAATTTTTTGGATTTCTAACTTTCTGGTACTAAACATTTATTTTAAACGCAATTAAAAAATTATTTTCTTTGTAAAAGATAAGTTGAATACGACACAATTGTTTTATATACGTTAAGTTTCATTATTTGAGTTTCAATATAAATTTTATAGGACTCCATATATACTAAGATTTTGGATTGCTACTATATTTTAATCTTAAATGTCTGTTCTGAACTAGTGTTAGACATTACTGAATAAATAAATAAATAAATAAAATTTAGTGGAAAAATATTTTCAAATAACATCGGGTAGAAAAAGCGACCGCACTTTGATACTTAGATAAAGTTTTAAGGATTTAAATATGACGTCTGAGTTTGTGTTTGTTTGTTCCCTCAAATGCTTTCTGTTTGTATTTTTCCATATTCTCAAATACGCTCAAGCGGCGTCCCTTCTGTTGCACATGCATAATTTTAGTTTTTTTCTTAACTCTTGATGGTGAACATTTATTGTATTTTTTTTAATTTTATTTCTTGTAAATTTTTTAAAATTGTTTATTTTGTACCTAAATATATAAAGAAATAAAATAAAGTTTGTTAATAATGGCTCACGCAAACGATTTTTCACGCGCCTGTAGTGCCCTGTTGGAGTTTGAAGAGAGGTACAATACAACTCCAGGGGCAAGTCATTCCATATTTTCTCTTGAGATTCAAAAAGAGGAACTCAAAGCATTATGGACAAAAGTAAAAGAATCTTTTGACATCCACTCACGGGATTTGTCTGAAGACGAAACAAATAACGCGGCCATGAGTTTAGCAAAGTGTAGGTATCAGGATTGCTATTTAGCATACCTGACGTGCGCTGCGTTGATGGGTGAAACCATCCATAATCTGAGTTTTATTCAGCAAAGCTCATAAACGGTAATCCTCTCAACCCGCGATTCTGAGCCATCTCTGCACTCAAACGTTAATCTTCCTCCGTGCGATACAGACATTTTTTATGGGGATTACATGTCATGGCCCTCTTTTCGGGATTTATTTACAGCCATCTACGTAAATAATTCGCGTCTAAGTCCGGTGGAAAAATTATACCACCTTAATCAAAAGACTCGTGGGGAAGCCAGGGACATCGTGAAGAAATGCCCCTTGACCAATGACGGTTTTGCTATTGCGTGGCAAAATCTTTCTGACAGATATGAAACGTAACGAGTCATGGTGCATAGTCAGTTGAAGATCCTGTTCAACTTGCCTACCGTGACAGTGGAACGCGGCACCGAGATAAAACATCTACAGCGTTCAGTAAATAATTGCATCTCAGTTCTGCAAATGTATGGCATTGAAATTGAAAACTGGGATGCAATTTTTGTCTTTTTGGTCTCGAGCAAATTCACGGACACTACATTAGCTTTGTGGGAACAGGGAATCGTTCACAAGGCTGAGATTCCGAGGTGGGAAGATATAGATAACTACCTATCGAGTAGGTTCCAGACTTTGGAAACGGTATCTAATATGCAAAGTTCACGAGTAGCTAGGGCAGGACCAAGTCGTGCATCAGATGATGCAATCAGCTTGCAGGTTGTGCCCAGAACAGTCGCATCCTTTGCGAGCATGTTCAAAGTTTTTATGAAGCGATGAAGGTAGATGATCGGTTTAAGGTAGTTAGGAAATACAATTTGTGTATGAACTGTCTAGCGCATTCCCATCTAGCGAAAAGTTGTAAGAGCACTTTTAGTTGTTTGGGCTGCCATCAATGGTACCATTCTTTGTTGCATCGCTCTTCTAGTAGCAATCGACGTCCGTCTACAAAAGTCGGAGAGGCTCGAATGCTTCACCCCCCAACTCCAACCGGAAATGTGAAGCCGCAAGTGCCAAAAACGTTGTTTTGGGTACGGCCATAATACATATTAGTTACTTAGGAGTATACTATGAGGCTAGAGCCCTTCTTGATTCAGGTTCAGAAGGAACCTTTATCACGGAGCGGTTGCAGAGACGCATCAATCTTCCGACACGACCAGCTGGCATACAAGTCTGTGGAATCAATGCGACAACACCGGCTAAGGTGCGAAAAGTCGCCCACTTTGTAATAGGTTCTCCTGTCAACCCCCAGATTAGAATTGAGGCAAGAGGCCTGATTCTACCCCAACTGACAGGAGACCTACCCCAGTTTTCGGTAGCTCAGCAGATCTTGGTCTACTGCCGCAATGAACTTAGCCAACATTAATTTCCACAGGTCGATGTTATTATTGGTGCGGACTTGTACCCAGACATAATAAAGGGAAACATAAAACGAAATATTTTAGACTCTCTCCTGGCACAGAAGGCAGTACTTATTTGGTTGGATCTTGATAGGTCCATCCCCCAGACTGCGGCAAAGAGGCCAGACTCATGTGTTTCTCTACTTGCGGAAATTTCAAGTTCTCAGCTAACTCGGTTTGGGAGCTTGAGCAAGTTCCAACTAAGAAGCAGCTTAGTCCGGAGGATGCGTTTTGCGAGCAACATTATACGAAGACAACTACGAGGAATGACCCAGTATGTGGTGGCATTACCATTTCGGCACGAATTCCCCGAAAACATAATTACTGAGGATTCACGAACCATCGCAACGCATTAAGCAGAATATCATCGAGTACTGCGATAATACATCACACTCGGTCATATGAAGCCAGTGAGCAGCGCCGATAGTAAGCCACAATCAGATACATACTACCTACCCCACCATGCAGTCGTAAAACCGGACAGTACCACCGAATTCTCTCGTGCTCTAAGAGTAATTGCACGAATTTTTCAATTTTGCTACAAGACACATCTGGTACACAAATCAATCCCACGACAGGAAACGTCGGAAATAGCAGCGGTAGAAACTCGAAAGGCAAAAACTTGTCTTATTATGCTAACTCAAAAACAGTGCTTCTCCAATGAGTATCAAGCATTTGTTTTTTTTTTTTTTATTTAAACATAGATTTATTTATTGAATCGCTTAAATACTAAAGCCTAACAACAAGTTTTCGAATCTTAAACTAATATTATCTGCTTGTTACCCCTTATATAGGGCTCCGATAGTTCCGTGAATCTTCATCAAAAGGCTGGACGATTGTTCGTTTTCAGACGTGATTTGTAAGTTCTATGTGCTAAAGCATTTGCAAGCGGGTTCGGGTGCGATTGCAGTTTATCGAGGTATTTTGCTCTGCTGCTATTGATTTCATCTTTGACTGTGGATATTTCAAGATCTTTATGAATATTCGTGTTCTTTATGTACCAAGGTGCTGCTGTTAACATTCTTAGGATTTTTGATTGTGACTTCTGTATAATATCGATACTACTAGCACAGGCAGATCCCCATAGCTGTATACCATACATCCATATACCATACATCCATTATACAAAAGAACCTTATAGTCTAGGTTTAATGCAGACTTTCGATGCAACAGCCAATGTAGTTCGGATCTTTTCAAATTTATTTGTATCTTTTTAGCGATAATATGATTTTTCCAAGTGAGGCGCCGGTCTAGGTGCATACCAAGATATGTAAAATTTTTATCCTGGGGAATTATGACTTTGTTTAATGTTATAGATGGGCACGTTTTTGGCTTAAGTGTGAAGGTCACATGCTTCGATTTTTGTTCATTTACTTTAATACGCCACATCTCTAATCACTCCTCGATATGTTTTAGGTGGTTTTGTAAGAGTTTTGAAGCTTCTCCTGGACATTTGTTTCTGCACATTATGGCAGTATCATCCGCGAAGGTTGAAGTTAGCAATGAACTGCTAGTAGGGATATCAGATGTGAATATAAGAAATAATGTTGGACCAAGGACGCTGCCCTGAGGAACGCCAGCCTTTATTGGAAACTCTTCTGATATATAATCATTCATTTTTATTGTAAACCATCTGTTAGAGAGGTACGAATTAAGAATGCTATGGAAGCTTGGTGGCAGTAGCTTTGTAATTTTATGTATAAGCCCTTCATGCCAAACTTTATCGAATGCTTGGGATACATCCAGAAAAATTGCGGAACAATATTCTCTGTGTTCAAATGCCGTTCTTATCTCATTGGTAATACGGTTTACTTGTTCTATTGTGCCATGCTTCTCTCGAAAGCCAAATTGGTGAGTAGGTATGATATTATGGTTTTTGAGAACAGGAGTAATTTTACGTAGTAATATTTTTTCAAACAGCTTTGAGATACAGGGCAGTAAGCTAATTGGTCTGTATGACGATGGCAGAGTTGCGTTTTTGCCGGGTTTAAGAATCATAATAATTTGAGACCTTTTCCATGCTTTCGGAAAGTATCCAAGTTTAAATATCGAGTTGAAAATAATGGATATGTAGGTGATAGCACTACTAGGCAATTCCATTAACATTTTTGGAGTGATTCGGTCATAGCCAGGAGATTTTTTTGGGTCTAGAGTGTGTCTTATTTCTTCGATTTCAGAGATTGTTGTAAAAATTGGGTTTGCACTTATTCTACTACATTGAGGTGTGAGTGGAGAACATGTTGAAACGGAGTTGGGATGAAATACCTTTTCAAGATGTTGCGCGAAGCATTTAGCCTTTTCTTCTGAGCTACGCGCCCAAGAGCCATTTTCTTTTCTAAGTGGCATTTCAGGCTTCACTGGCGGCTTGATATTTTTGTTCGCACTCCATAATGATTTTTTTTGGAGACCATTGGGGGTTAGCTTTTTAATGAAAACATTAATATTTTGCTCCTCTTCATGTTTAAGGGCTTGTTTCAGTATTTTCTCCGCTCTTTTGAGTTTAAGTTTTGCTTTAGGCGATCTAGAATTCTGCCACTCTCTTCGGAGTTTTCGTTTTTCTATAACAAGGTGTTCGATTCGACTGTTCGTTTTTTTGTGGGAAAAACTTGTATCAGATACAGACTTTGGAGTAGCTACTGTGGCAGCTGTTATAAGCAAGGAGTTCAGAACGTTAATACTGTCATCAATATCCTCCCCATTCTTAATTTTGAAATTTGTTTGAACATGGCTACTGATAAATTTTTTATATTTCAGCCAATTTGTTTTATGCGATGTCAATTGGGAAAAATTTTCGATTTTATATGGCTGTTCATATAATGTGATCATAACTGGTGAGTGATCCGAAGACAGATCAGGCCAGGTTTCGGCAGTTATCATACTTCTATCAATATTCTTAATGACTGCAAAATCAATTAAGTCAGGCATTTTCTTAACATCTGTTGGCCAATAAGTTGGCTGTCTAGGTGACACAAAGTCAAGACGTGTTCGCTTATCAATAATAGTGTTATAAAGCTGCCGACCTTTCGGGTTCACAAGGCGTGAACCCCAGTAAGGATGTTTGGCGTTATAATCTCCACCTGCCAAGAACCGATCACCCAATGTGTTAAAAAGTTCTTTGAATTGTTTGTCTGTAATTGAGAAGCGCGGCGGGCAGTAAATTGCTGAAATTTTCAGATCAGTGCCACGATTTATAAGGCATATTGAAGTGGCTTGCATATAATTCGTACTAAAAGGTTCTAATGAATGATGCTTTAGCCTGCTTCTTATAAGCACTGCTGTTCCACCATGAGCTTTACCATCTGGGTGGTTTGTGTTATAAAATGTGTATCCAGGTATATTAAAGTTATACTTGTTTGTTAGATGGGTTTCTGATATAAGCATAACGTCCACATCATTTTGTGTTAAGAATCGTTTGAGATCTAACTTATGCTGGTTGACACCGTTTGCATTCCATAAGCATATTTTAAGCTGATTCATTTTTTATTAATTAAGGATTGTAGCACTTGTGTTTGGACTTTAATCAAATCCTGGATCATGCTTTGCATTGTTGTCATGAACTGTGACATACATTGTGTAAGATTTAAAATCATTGACTCTAACCCACTAGTTGGTGTGGTGCTTGGGGATACTTTTTCTATATTATTTATGCATGGGCTAGCTTTTTGTGTCGCATGGGCATTAACTATGCTTGGATTAGCATTTACAGCATTCGCTTTTAAAATATTGGCATAAGATATTGTATTTGCAAAATTATTAGGGATAGCCAATGATATTACTTGTGACCGTATTAGTAATTGCCAAATTAGGTGTAATTGGAATTTGGTTGCGTTTTGCTTGAATACCTTGAGCAAGCTTTATTTTAAGGTCTTTATAGACTGGGCAGCCTCTATAGTTTGCGGTGTGGTTACCGCCGCAATTACTGAATTTTTTTGAGAGTACATCTTCCCTCTTTTTACTACACTCGGAAGAGTGGTGAAGATCTCCACAAACTACGCATACAGTGCGCAAGGTGCAGTAGGATCTCGTGTGGCCAAATTCTTGGCAATTAGTACATTGCACTGGACCATTTCTTTTTAATGGCTCTTCAACTGTGACTCTACGATGTAACAAATATTTTAATTTGTAAATCGGGTGTGTTTCGTTCTTTTTTAATTGAACAGAGTCAGGCATAAGCTCTATTTTGTACATGGGTTGCGGTATTTTATTTTTGTTTATTATTTTAATAACTGACTTAGCAGCAAACCCTTGTTCCCCAAGCGCTTCTTTTATTTCATCGGAATTTACTGAGGCTTCAATTCCTTTTATTACAACCATTAGCCCCTTGGAACTCTTTAATTGGTATGAGTAGTAGTTTTTACTTTTTGCGGATAAAAAATTAACTACTTCTCGGAAATTTATTTCAGTGTATATCTGAATTTTTGTTTCATCAATGTTTCCTTTTTTAAGAGGAACAATGTGGAAATTGTTAGTGCTAATGATGCGGGCAATGTTGGCGACAAGTGCATTAGAGCTGCGTTCACGCAAATATATTGGTGGTGGCTTGGCACTGTCGACTTTGGTTGCACCCTGCGTTGCAGATGTTTTTGACCTTGCGTTATCTACACTTAAGATTGAAAATCTATTATCACCCAAGGGTGAAAGTTTTTTCCCATCGCTAGTGTTAGCCCTTTTTGCACCCTGTACACTTTTAGAAGGGCTTGCCTAGCGCTTGATCGTCACGTAGCGATCAATGCCTGTCTGCACTGCCGGCCTTTTGCTCGTAACCTCTGCTGCTTTTTGTGCAGTGTTGGTAGCTACTGCAGTACTTACGATTGATGACGCGATGATTGACTGTGATTGGCTGTTATCTGCTGGTGGGGTGACAGCTTTTGCTGAATTTGCAGGAGATGTCGTGATCGCTAACTGGGCCGACTTTTTGTTGGTGTTGCGTTGGGGCGAGCTGGGAGCAACAATGGAGAAGTATTTGTTGCGTTCCCCTGCTGATTGCAGTGAATGTCTGCGCTGGTTTTGTTGATTTGTTGGTTTGATGCACTTTGCACTTTTTGTTGGTTGGACTTTGGTTTGTCTACAAATTAGGTAAACAAACCGTTGTATTTTTTATTATTTTTTTATTATTTAGCGTCTTTTCGCATACAATACAGTTTGTATTTCACTTTATTTGTTGTTTTTTATTTTCTTTATTTTTTTTGGTGTTGTTGTTGTTGGTCGCTTGTGATTTTTTTTTTTTTTTTTTGCACAAACTTTCACGGAGCGAGCTAAAAAAACACGTCCTTTCGCTTCCGCGCTCAACTTGTGACGTCAAAGTCAGTGAGCGCAAGAAGCTCCATCCGCACTCTCAATCCCTTCCTCGATGGGAACGGAATCGTTAGAGTTGGAGGAAGGCTTGCGTTAGCTCGGCTGCCCTACAACGACCGTTACCCTGTAATTTTACCGTACGATTGCAAATTTTCCCGACTTCTCGTAAGATTCTCACATCTGATTTCTCTGCATGGGGGAAATCAACTCATGTTGAGACTCTTGAGATCAGAATATTGGATCATACGAATGAAAAATTTGATAAAAAGCATGATTCATAATTGTAAAGTTTGTCTCATTCACAGAAAAAAGGCTCGAGAGCAACTGATAGCATCATTGAGCCCTGAACGATCCGACTTATCTCGCCCCTTCACCAATACAGGCGTGGATTTTACTGGTCCGTTCGAGATTAAGAATTTCACCGGCAGGGCGTGTCTAATAACAAAAGGTTATGTATGCGTTTTTGTTTGTTTTGCTACGAAAGCAATACATTTGGAGGCAACCAGCGACTTATCGACTTCCACGTTTCACGCGCCATTTTCCCGTTTTGTAGCAAGACGAGGCTGTCCCCGTAGCATGTACTCCGACAATGGGGCGATCTTTGTAGTAGCCAACAAATCATTAAGGCAAGATTTTCGAAACATACTTGCCGAAGCCTCGCGTCTAACCACACAATCATATGCCCATCAAGAAATAACCTGGCACTTCATACCTCCGGGAGCTCCCACATGGGAGGGCTTTGGGAAGCAGGTGTAAAGAGCTTCAAACCCCACTTCCGTAAGATAGCCAACTCTCGACGTTGCTGGCAAAGGTGGAAACTTGTCTGAATTCGCTACCTATTAGTCCGCTTTCAGAAAGCCCCGAATCAACAGAACCCCTCACGTCAGAACATTTTTTGATCGGCAGTCCGCTACTCGCGATTGCGGAACCTGAGATTTGAGGAAACCCAATGGCGATCATCAACCGATGGCAAAAGATAAATGCAATCCATCAAGGATTCTGCCAGCGGTGGAAAGAAGAATATCTGAAAGAACTACACAAGCGAGTCAAGTGGCAATACCCCCAACGAAACATGGAAGTGGATGATTTCGTGGTTATCAAAGAGGATAACTTACCCCCGAACGAGAGGCGACTTGGCAGAGTTTCCCAAGTGCAAGCACAACCACAACCCCTTTTTTTGCCGGCAGATGCGCCGCAGGGAACCAGAGGAGAGACTGTGTTCTGTCCTGCACGGCCACTGCTCAAACTGCATGTCACCACGGCATGCAACCAACGAGTGTCCGTTACCGCGAAACTGCGACCAATGTCAGGGACGACACCACAGTCTCCTGCATCTGTGGGAAACTCCCAGAAGCGGGGAAGACGTGTCGGAAGGGCAAAGGGCGGTAGACAAAGGGCAGGAACAATCAGCCGAAGTAGCAACTGTGCCGAACGAACAAGTGCTGGAAATCGATGCGAGCTATGAGGACATCCAGCAGGCGGTTGAAAATTCGCATGCATCAACTGAACCCCGGTTATTCAGACCTCCTCTGTCGGGTATCCGGTCGGCAATCCAGCTCCGTCCAACACTCTCAGAGAGCAGACGATCGGACCCTCGCCAATCCGATGTCCGTAACCACCGCAGAATAAGAGACGCCCGAGAGATAATCAAGGGACCTGACCGAAGAGCTCTGGGGCAATCTGTTCTTACTCCAACCATATTGGTGAAGGTGATGACTGGCGGAAAGATACACACAGTACGCGCTATCCTTGATCCTGGTCAGAGCACCACGACCATATCGAGAGGCCTCGCTCGTCGACCACAGGCCGTACCACGAAGTGGAGAGAAGTGCTTCATTATAGCCAGTCTAATGCGTAACCAATGAGTTCGACAACCTGCGATTGGCAGACCCCACATTCTACCGCGCGAGTACGGTATCGTTGGCCCTAGGAGCCGAAGTATATGGGGCCACAATACGACCTGGACTGATGCCCGCAGCCCCCACTAGACCAGCCGCTCAAAATACGATATTTGGGTGGGTTGTCTCTGGTGAAACCCCGTATTAAATTTGAAGTAGGAGACCCCAGAACGCAGAATTAGTTTTAGGTATTTTTGTCAAAATGAAATTTGAAATTCTTATTAATAAGAACAAAAATGAATTATAAAAATAAAGTATGTAATATTGCAGTGATACTGCAAGGCGGGCGGCATGTTAAGGTCTGCAAATATTCACAATAGAAAACTGTCACAATGAGATGTCGCTGTAAGCTACTCGCTGACAGGACTCGTTACTTGGTTTGCTTTTGCACGAGTCCTGTTAGCTGCCCCCGGTTCTATAAAAGCGACCGGCAACCAGTAAAACGCTCTTATTTTTGCTTACGTTTTCAACAGCGACAACTCAGGTGAGTGACACTTTTCCTCTTGCGTATGCAAATTTCCAGGTTTCTTTACAAAAAATAAACGGCGCTTTCCAATACTAAACAGAATTTCAGTAATTGTTTATCTGTGTGTGTGCACACATTGGAATTGAAAAAGATCAGCTAATTATCTGTCTTAAAGGATCGGCCCCCATTTTAAGATCCCCGTTTCCAGAATTCAAGAGGAATTCTGGACTCTATTCAACCCCGCCCTTAACAAATATTATTATTTTCAAAAAAGCTTTCCGATTAATTTCAATAAGATTGTAAATTTTATTTCTTCTATTTATTCTGGAAAATATTTCAAACTAAAAACATTAATTTTAATGTCGATAAAATTGTTTAAGTCATCATAATCATACCTTTAAGCATGAAAAGTATGTACAAGGTATTTACAGTTATATGTATGTAGGTGCTCTTGTTAAGGGCGAAGATAAAATCCATATGGTTCTCGGGGAAGATTTTAACGTAAATTTTGTATTTACTGCTAACTTACTTTCTTCGTAAAAAATGTGGTATACACACATTTGTATGTGGTATATACACATTATTTAGTTACCAAAATCCATTAGTTTCAGTAATATCCTAACGAACGATAATACTAACCAATGACTGTGTAAGACTTTGTAGGCGAATATCTTTTTTTAATATCCTCGACAGGCAATGAAAAACCTCCGAGTGTATTTCTGCCAAGAAAAAACTTCTCACAAAATTCATTTGCCGTTCGTGGTTGGCGAAAAACTGGAAGTCCCTCAATTTCTGATAACAAATAAAGAGGCACACACAAATTGTAGGATACGTACATCGACCTATATGATATAAGCGCCAAATTATTTAATAATATTACTCGTAATGACTGTGTAAATATTGAATGAGCATAATGTTTTTATGAACATTTTTGTATTTAGTGCTGGACTTCTTTTGAGATGCCAGCGATCTTAAATCAATTGGGAAGTCAAAAACATTTTAAAAATTGTCAATAAACTTGACATAAAATTGTATATGACAAAATGAAAAATTAAAACTATCATGGTAACTGTGTAAAAATGAGTAGATTCGGTATTACCAATCTCGAGAAAATAAACATTCCAAACAACTTCACAAAATGGTTATACCTCGCTATAAATTCCAAAATGGTTCGAATTTGAAAAAACTACACATATACATATATTCGTTTATCATTGTGAAATGAAAAAATCACTCCACAAAAAAGTCAACTTCACAAATTTTGACTCATTACTATTCATTATGATAGCCCCACTTCCGCAATGCATATGAATGTAGTAAAAAGGGAAATATATTTTAAATAAAATTTTTAAAATGTACATATGTATGTATTTAAAAATTATTTTAGTTAGCCGAGGAAGAAGTAATACACAGCCTTAATTAAGTTCACCAATCTTGAAAACTGTTCAATTCTAACAAGATTTTTATAACTTTATTTGTAAAAATATTTATACGTTCGATAGTCATATCAAACATATAATTAAGCTTTAACATATGAACTGCTACAAAATTTATAATGCTAAAATAAATTATAATTTATAAATTGTGCCTTGTGTGAATATTATGACAACTTAATTATATTTTTAAATCGCAATCATCTCACAATTTCACGCTCAACTTAATTAGTTCTTTGTGCCTCTTGCGGGACTAAATATTGAGTCGTGGTGCCTGTCTTGACATTTTTAATTCCCGTGCCTGTCCCGACGCTTTTCAATTTGGCCAGCGGACCTTCATGTTTCATTTAATAAAATATGTATGTATGTGTCGTAGATAAACATTTAAATTATTGCAAAATATTCAATTTTTTTTCTGGAATGACACCCGTAAATGTACAAATTTTTGTGTTCAATAAGAAATAAACGAACGCGCTTGATTATGGAAATATACAATGAGAAAAAAATTGACGGAAGAATAATCAACAGGCAGAAGAAGAACAACTTGGGCGTAATACTTTAGTCCCTAAAACTTGTTTACAAAACTCAAAACAAGTGCTTAGCTATCACCACAGACATCGTACCTATGTACATATACGACGGAGACAACTGCAAATCAAAACTAAACTTGTTAGTTATTTATGCGCATGGACAATCATACTTCAGGCATCCGCTTTCGAAATAAAGCTTTCTTAAAACTCCGACGTATGTCATCACAAACTCCTAACTATCAACAATTACAAAAACAAAATTATTTTGGAAATACGCTTGTATTACGGACTAATAAAAAATTGTAGGTGTGTTAGAACTTTGCCTAAGTTGGTCAGCAATGTCTTGTAGGGTTATTTATTGCCTTTTCAGGCGCAAACAGCTGGACGGATTGTACGAAATCTAGCACCACGACTGGAGAGATCTGAAAAATATTTGGTATATATAGTGTCCGTTGTGGTGGTTATCACAATTTTTAAAGGGAGTTCCCACATATCGTAAAGGTTAAATGGATTTTTAATGAATTAAATTAAAAATTGCAATCTAGGTATCAATTCAAAGAGCCTTCATAAAGCTTTATTTCATAGGTGTTTTCAAAGTAGGCAGTCACCTTCTAGTTTCATATTTTTTCTTCGACAGCGTTGTCACCTGTAAAAAAATTAATTAAAACTAAAATGCAAGGCTAAGGCGGGTGGAGAGTTGACCGCAAGGCACCTGAAGAGGATAATGTAAAGGCGATTATACTCCCTTCGACTTCTGCCTCTACAGCCAAAATGTATACGGAGAAACGTAACAGATCAGGCGACAACTCGTCTGTTCTAGTGCGTTTTTCCGATGCCGCTCAGGAATCCGAGGCAAAAAAGATGAGGTCTCTGAATCGTCGTGCCTGGATTCTTAACCCGAATGGCTATATGTCTGCTTTCTGCACAAGAGGGCAATCAAAACGGATCCCGACAGTCGGAATTAACTCAACCCCCTACCTCTGGCTCATTCGGTAGAATGGCTGCCAAGGTTTTGACGATTGAGACAGATCCCGACAAAGAGAAAATATCGTTGTTCAAAGGGCATAGAGCCTTTCTCGAAAGCTCTATCTATGGAAGGCTATTGGAAAATTGAAAGACGACCCACACTTCGAGGAATGGTCGTGGATGACTGCATCATAAAGATACCGTAATCTGACAAGCTTTAATGAGAATAGCTGAATAAAATTGTCACGAATATATCATTCCTCGAAAAATGCAAATACTGTCCCTTATGTAAAGCGTCCTGGAATTAAGAGGAGTTGATAAGCAGCAGGCAAGCATTATAGTTCCGCGATCAGCCGAACGGGCGATGCTTACAGAGTTTTGCCCTCAGGATTTCGTTGCGATAAAAATCTGGTAGTCGTCGAGCCGAGGTATCGTAATCTCGGCTCACCTACCATACGACTGCGTATGTTCCCTTCCTTCGAGGAAAATTATGGACATCTCGCAGCAAGCAGAGTCAAATCATTTGAATCTAATAGTGGGCTGTGACACAAGCTAACAGAATACTATATGGGGTAGCACAAAGTGCAAACCTTGCAAGGAAAACTACTGTCCTGCGGTCTGGTAATACACGACGGAGGTAATATACCCACATTTTTTGCCACCAGAAGACAAAAAGTGATCTATCTGACCCTAGATAATAGGGATCTGTAGGATCGACTCAAAAAATGGAGGGTTTTGGATGAGGAAACTCTTTCTGATCATAGATGCATTAAGTTTCGGCTGGGCGCTGACCGAAAGGCCAGTTGAAACGAGAACTCAAAACTTCCCAAATTTTAAAAGTTTAGAATCAATTGAAGAAGCGAGTCTAAAGGTAAGGAATACTTTAGTTACTGTTTTGCTGTTTTGTTTCAGAATGGATTTGCACCATGGCAGAGGTTTGGAGAGAACGCTCAGAGGGGGATATACTCTCACTTCTCTAGTGGTGTTTGGTAATGGACTCCGTGTTAATAGATATGCAAAACTTCATTCGCATCCAAATTGTCCAAGAAACTCAGTTGAGGCTGAGCTCTGTTCGAAAATATAATGAGCAGGGACTTATTTTCAAGGCAACGAACATCGCTGTGTCCCAGCACCCCCATAAAAGAGTGGAAGATTTGTCGCAGATAAATAAATTCCCATTCCCACCTTTTTGTGCATCCTCTTCCCCTATCCCTTATTCCCTTTCCTAGGCCGTAAATGCAATGGGCAACTACACCTGGGTGCTTGTAAACCCGATTTCGGACTATCGGTATAGTTCACTTTCATTCCACAAATCAAATCAACTAGTGAAGTACACGTACTTTGAAGTGTAAACTAAAAGAAATTATTTAGTTATGAATTATCGCGGCATGGGATTCAAAGTAAGTACCATGAAAACGTGTTTAAAGAGTGTTGCCACCTCTTTCAAATAGTATTGAATTCATTTTAATTGGAAAGGATTTAAGGAATGTTCAGTGAAGAAATATGTTTGGAGAGCGTTGCCGCCTGTTTAAATCATTCAAATTCGTTCAAATTTGCAAGATAAATGAAGTATTACCATACAAGTTTGAACTGATAGGGCTTTAAGAAAACTTAGTCTCGGAAATAAAGACGAGCACGCCTGAAAGCAAACTATAACTAGTACAAAAATTTGTAAAAAATAATAATACCGAACGAATAACGAGTGTGTACCTTTGTTATTATGATACCAAATCCAAATAAGCCGGGAAATACTTTGTCGTCATATCGCCCGATTAGCTTGTTGGTAACTTTCTCTAAAGTATTTGAAATAATACTTTTGAGAAGAATGTTACCAGTTCTGGAGCAGTTTGATATAATATGGAACATCAGTTTGGGTTTAGAAGAGGTCATGCAACTATTGAGCAATGTCATCGAATTGTCAATGATATTACAGATGCACTATCAAATAAAAAATATTGCACAGCGGGTTTTCTTGATATACAGCAGGCATTCGATCGAGTCTGGCACCAGGGAATATTATACAAAATTAAACAAAAAAACGCTTCCAGCGCCTTACTTCTTATTACTAAGATCATATCTAAGTAACCGAAAGTTGTGCCTTTCACATCATGATGTTACACCGCAAGGAAGTGTTCTGAGTCCGGTCCTGTACACAATATTCACTGTCTTGGCTGATGTAATTCCCACGTATGCTGACCGCATGGCAATAATTGCAACATGTGATACACCAGAAGAAGCCTCCCGCTGTGTGCCGAAAGAGCTGTGGGAAATAGGGAAATTGTTAAACAAATGGAAAATTAGAGTTAACCCTCAAAAATCCACTCACGTAACTTTCAGACTTAGAAGAGGAGAGTGCTCTCAAGTTAATCTGAGTGGCAATCAAATTCCCCAAACTACGTCAGTCAAGTATCTTGGTGTACATCTTGATAGAAGGCTGACATGGAAAGCACATATAAAAGCTAAAGTAAAGCAACTAAACCAAAAAACAAAGAATTGTATAGGCTTTTTCGAAAAAGCTCGCAACTGAGCTTGGGTAATAAAATGGCTTTATACAAATCAGTTTTCAAACTGATTTGGACTTATGCTATACAACTCACTCAAATGTTGAAATTCTCCAACGCTACCAATTTAAAACTCTAAGGCTCTTAGCAGGTGCTCCATGGTATGTGAGAAATGATGAAGTTCACAAAGATCTAAATATGCCATATATTAAAGAGGAGATATTCAAAACAAGCAAAAAATATGTCAATAGGCTTAACAGCCACTCTAATACGTTAGCAATAAATCTCTTAGATAATAGTCACACTACCCGAAGATTAAAACGATGTCACGTATTAGACTTATCAAATAAAGAATTTAAAAAAAACCCTAAAACAAAATGGTATATAATGGCTAATCTCACGGGAAGCTAACCTGTCATTCCTATCATGTACATTGGTTAAGTTTATAATAGATATTGATAACATTCGGTTATTGTCTTAAAGATAGATTGCAAATAAAAGTATACACAAAAAAAAAACTATAACATCATCATTTTTGATATTTTGTTGATATTAATACGTAATCTACGTATATGACCAAAAATAACAATTTATTATCCGAGTTAGCGTAGTGAATACATTGATTCACTTCTGTGGAGTCCAAGGCTCAGTAACACGGAATTGAGTTTTTCGTTGCCAACTCGACGTGATTGTTTTAAGCCATATATGGACTTACGCTGTTTGCACACCCTTCCAGAATTATCATTATATATATCTTTTCATTTAGATTGCCATCCAAAAATGTGGAAACGACATCCATTTGATGTATTGTCAAATCCCACTTAGCATATAAAGCCAGAAGGTAACGAAACGTAGTATACCGTACGACTAGCGCAAAGGTTTTTTCGTAATCGATCCCCTTTCCTGGCTATATCCCTTCACAAATTAGTCTTTCTTTGTTTCGAGTTATTTCGCGTTAATATTGGCCTTAAAACCCCATTTTCTGTGAATTGCTTTCTTGCCTGATGGTAGCGTTGCGAGTTCCCATGTCTTGTTGGTCATGTGTGAAGCCATTTCATCTGCCATAGCGGACTTCCATTCGAAAGCATTCTACCGCGTTCTATGGGTTATAGAGCCATTTCAGGTAAAAGAAGAGAATTACCCGAAAGCTCTAAAGCGACTTAAGGAACTGTACGACAAAAATATGCTGATGTTTCGAAATTATATCGCATCACTTTTTTGCATTCCGGTCATGAAAAATTTGGATTTTGTTTGATATTTTGAAACCTTTTTGAAGAAAGAGAACATAAAAGTAGCCTCTCGAGAAGGCAAGCCCAATAGTATGCGAACTGCTAATTCGTTCATTAGTGCCAAGTCTAGTTGTCTGCATTGGAAAAACATAGAATAAAGCGTCAAGAATTGTCCATCATTTCTAGCTTTATTAGTTCCTCAATGCTTTGATTTCGTGAAAAAATCTGGAGCATGTATCAATTGTATGCTTACAAAACACATGGTTTCCAAATGACCATCAAATTCTCGCTGCCGTATATGCCAACACTTCACACTTATTTAAATTTTTACTCCATTTCATCAACAACCTCTGATTGTATGCAACCAACACGACCAGCAAAACAAATCCATCGTCACCAGCGTCCAGTTCAACAAATCATCACTTCGTTCTCGAAATAACCAGTCAGTTTCCTGCACGCTCGCGCAAAGCTGTTATAATACCAGCAGCCTTAATCTATATCGAATACAAATTTAACCAAATGTAATAAGCGCTCGCTCTTGGATCCGTGTTCAAAGTTAAACTTCATAACGGAGGATCCTGCTAAACGTGTCCAAGTAAAGAGGATATCATCAACTGTGGAAGTGTCAGGTATTTCAGATATTCAAACTAACATAAAATTTGCAGTGAAAGCGACAAATAAATTTCGTATTGGACCATAGCTCGCCACAACGAAACGCAAGCTCCTTCCAAAGGCCTTCAATGTTTTGTCCCTTTGTATGTAATGTTGCATTAAGTTCAAATCCACTTGACATCGACTCGTTTCTGCCGCGATTTTGCGAAGTCGATGACTACCGTCATCTACATTGCAAAAGGAACAACGTCGATGCGACCTATGCTTTATTAAGACGGTCCAAGTTCAAAGCGATGGCTGCATACAGGTAAGATTACTATTTAAACTTACACCAGAGTTATTAGGAAACTCGTTTGATAACGCAAAAATAGATATTTCTCGCTTGAACGATGCTTGTTACGCTACAAACCTTTAAAACGAGTTTACTCTGATTTCATAAAAAAATACGTGGCTCTTGGTCACATGTCTCCAATTACTGATTTCGATTTCAGAAATTCGCATTCCCATATCACTGTGTTCTCAGGCTTCAAATCACTACTGCCAAGCTTCGTGTAATACTTGATATCTCAGCGCATACCACATCGAACTACTCTTTTAAGAATATACTCATGGTTGGAGACACCATTCAACCGAAACTAATAATTACACTTTTGTCATATTACATATGGCTTAGCCGCTGCACCATTTCTGGCAATTCGCAGTTTGTTTCATATCGCAGACTTTTTCACATAGATGATTTACTGGCTGATGCAGGGAGCATAGAATCCTCTAAATCTATGCAAGTGTGTCACTTACTAAGTGGCACTGAATGAAGAGGATATTGCCAAAGTCTTAAATATGTCATGGAAACCTTTAACAGACACATTTTTTTCGCTATGACTTCCAAGATTCGCAGTCGATCACTAAGCGGTCTAAGCTTTAAGTCATAGTCAAAATTTTTTAACATTCTTGGTCTAACAAACCTCATTATTATTTGCAGCAAAATATTACTGCAGGAGCTTTGGCTTCGAAAATCGCAGTGAGATGAAACAAAAACTTTCGTTGCAAATCAAATCTGATCTACATTTCATAAACAAGATAGAGTTGTCTCGTCACGTCTCATATCAACTAATTCCAGGTGCGAATTTCATGATTTTTTATATGCTAAATCGACAACAATGTTGGTCATTGCTAAATCAAAGGTAACGCCCAATGAAGCGCAAGTGCTTCCACGACTGAATTCATTATTCGGAGAAAGTACAGAGTTGGAGCAGACTTTCTAGAGACTTATTCCACAAACTCAACAAATCGACTTGGCAGAAAAATTGAGAGTTCTTACAAAAATTAAACTCTTTCTTTGAAAGTCGCCGAACTAACACTTCATATTCTCAGAATTGGAAGTCGTCTATCGAAGGCAATAATGCGCAAATATTCCCACTCTACTCCCAAAAGAACAACTTTTCGAGGAGAAGATTGCCTTACAAAGTGGATAAAGTAAACATGCAGAGCTCGGATCTGATCTATCTGCAAATATTTTTCTAATGTGACCAATTTCATTAGAAATCAATCAATTACTGGTCCTTCAATACCAGCACTAGCATTTTTTCAACAAAGTTGTAGTCGATGACATCAACAGCTACAGCAACGCCACTGTACCTATAGTGCGGTAGCGGTAGTGTATGTGAGGCAAAATCGATGAAAACCATTCTCATAAGAAATATTGCCAAGGTTCACACTTTTAAATCGAAGTTTTTTAAATAATAAAAAAAAAATCAATGTTTTAATGTTTGAGCTTTTCTTTATTCCGTCATCCTTGATGTCACATAAAATACTAACTTAAACTTATTGTTACAGTATTACTTATACTAATAATTTTGTCTACCTTGCATATTTGGTCAGTTGACAAATGTGTAGAAATGTAATTACTCATTTTATTAGTTTGTTATTAGCAAGACAATTCCATAGAATTGTTTTGCCTAAAAAAGAAATGGAAAAAGTATTGGCATGTGCCGGAAATGCAAGTTCAGTGAATTAAAGTTATTTATATTATGTTAAGGGTTTTGCTAAAACAGCTCACCTCACCTATGAAGAGTTGCAGACTGTAACCGTAAAAATGGAAGCTATTCTGAACTCTCGGCCGTTAACTCAATTATCTTCCGATCCTAATTATGGCATTGACACCAGGACATTTGCTGATTGGCACATCGTCCACCTTAACACATTTTTTATCATATTTGAAACAACACTTTTCGAAACTCTGGTCGCGTGATTATAACTCATCTTACAAGTACGTTCAAAGTGGTCAAAACCAAGCTAGCATATAAATGGGACAAATGGTCGTTTTTTACGAAGGGAACTTATCCTCGCAGCTTTGGTTACTGTGTTCACAACACATTTCCTGGGGCAGATGGCAAGGTGCGAGTTGTGGCCATCAAAACCAAGAAAGGCGCCGTAAGCACTAAGATTTCTCCCATGTATAAATAGATTTAAGCGCATAACATGAAGGAAGAACTTTACCTGAAATAAAGCAGACGAACCATCAAACACTCAATTGGGTTTTCTTTGACTGGAACAATAAGTTTTATTTGTTTTAATTGGCGTTGGAACCGTGATATCTCTAAAAACCGTATTTATTGTCAATTTGATTGAAATTCAGGACACGTATTTGCCACATAACCTTCTCCGCGCCCACCCCCCTTGTGGGCGACAATGGGGCTGGGTTATTTCAGCGAACAGGTGAAAAAGATGAATCATTCGGACTATCCAACCAAGGTTTTACGAGTAGTATGTAGCAACAATACCTTGCAAATTAAAATATGTATTTATTAGTTAAATATAGAAGAATGAAGTAAAAACATTTATTATATTGGACTGGATGATTTATTTTCGTTTTTTTTCATCTAGAAAAGGCCTACGTTAAGGATTACGCGCTTTGTATTTTTATAATCTATGTATTTAGTCTGATCTATCCGCCCCTAATCCGTAGCGTTAAGGGCTACCATGTCCATTGGGGGGATAGCAGCCAGGGTTATCTGGTTGTGTTTTAACGGTGGCCTCCTGATACCGTGCCACCTTCGGCGGTATAAATAGTTTCGCTGCGGCAGAAACTGCCCTATCCGACGTTCCAGTTCTTCCACAAATTACATCGGGGTCTGCCGTGCTTGCCTTGTCAGGCAGCGCAGGCGTATATGGGAATTAAATGAAATTCAAGACACGCCACCCATATGGCAGGTCCAGCCAAACTGCAAAAGACTCGAGGAGCGCGAGGCCTGAGGTCAAGCCAGGACCCAGCACAAGTCATATTCACTCGGGGGAAGCCCTTATGGCATATAAGCCCTACTCGGCCTCTCGGGTAGCAACTTCAGCCACGCCCCAAGATGGGATTGTGGGGTTGCCTCAAAATCTGCTGGACGGTGTCATCCCGAACCTGTCTTCAGACGGGTTGAAGATGGCATCATTTCCACCTCGAGCAGCGGAATCGACGACCCTCTGATTTCGGGAAGTACTGCACTGTTTCCGCCCTCGCCGATACTGCTTCCATTAGGGACATATCGGCTTATCCTTCAACGGAACCGACCCAGTTGGTGAACGGACTCAGCTCTGGCTCTGCGGCTGTTCCCTCTCAAAAGATATTTAGTGCCTGTGAGAGCTAGTATTAACACAAGCGCTCAGCCTTCAGGATCATTGATCAGATTCGACATTTTATGGAGGAGGATCTCACAGAAGAGCGGCTGGACTCCAAAATGTTCCAATGCCTGATGACAAATGCGAGCAGATGATAAAGTAGTCTAATGCGGTAGTCCCTGACTCCCCGGACGATCCAGAAGAGAGAGGCTTTGCATAGGAAACGGAAGGTCTGGTGGTCTCCGAAGTGGCGTTCTATTCGTAAATGGTGGAGAGCTTTTTGAGCTTATTGACATGGAGGAAAATGTTAAATCTCAGGCTTTCACAGACCAACTGCAGTGGAGTCTTCGAGGAACACTTTCTGCCTGTATTCACGTTATATAGCACATATTCCGCCTTTGTTAATAATAAACAGGATTAGGGTATTAGAAGCGCAAGGTATTCCTGTCATTCTCGGAGCTGATGTAAATGCCCATCACCATATGCAGGGCAACACCGAGACCCACGAGGTGAACTTTATGGATTTATATTTAAGTATAACCTTAAGATATGGAATGTTGGAGATACTCCTACATTTATAAGTTCAACTAGAAGGTGTCCGGAAACTCTTTCTCTGATCATATTACCTGTGAGCTGTGCTTTCCTATCAATGAGCCCTTTCATTAATTGAAGAGGCACAAATTATGGACTTTCAAGCGGTGTGTAATTAGATACTTTTCTGAACCCACATATATTTTAGAGACTAACCACATGACGAGCTCACAAGTGCTTTTCAACGAGCAACGAAAATTGCATGCCCACCAATAAACTTTATTTATATAACTTGTATTTCTGAATTACTAAGAAAATAACTTTTCTTGAAACTTAATTTATTTCTTCAAAACATTTTTATTTAGCAAAAACTCAAACTAATCCCATCTTGGCTTTTAGTTGATAGTCAATTCTTAAAACGTACTTGTTCCTTATGTTATCTTTTTTTCTCCATTCGTTTGACCAAGAGTATGCTTAATTGATTACTAATGTTTATTCGATTACTAATATTTACAAAAATACAATCTTAATGTCTAGTAAAATTATATACGAAAAATTGCTTCCTTTGCACACGTCTTTTTTTCGGTCCCACAAAAGTGAAAAATGAAATAAGTATTCCAACGAATAAAAGAAAAACTATACATACATATATACAAACATATGCACATTTATGTATGTATATAATAAGAAATTTCCGTATGTTTTTTTTCTATTTGAGTAATCTCTACTTGTTTGTTTTTTATCAAAAGTGGCGTTTTCAATAGAATTTTGATGTTTAAAACTTCTATTCATAAGTTGCCTATTGCGCTTACAACTTTTTCATCCTTAAAATATGCATTTCCGCTTCCTTTGACTTTTTTAATGACATATTTCGGCAATTGTTTCAGAATATGAAATTCTAAATTTTTAATTCGATATTTTTCCATTCAATTTGCAAATTTTTTACTTTTATAATTTTCTATTCGATTTTTCAAAATTTTCCACTGTGCTGAAGTTAAATTCGAATGTAGTTAGTAAATCGATTGGTTTATATTTAGTTGTAAATTTCTACTGCCTTAAACGTTAAGATATTGTTTTCAATATCTTTAGAACTTTAGTGTCGAATGAAATAACTCTAGGTTGGAGTTACCGATATGCGTATTATGCGTGTTAGTTTTTATAAACGCAATATTAAACTATTTGCCGGTTATAATTTTTCGAGGTTTTCCTAAAACAGAAAATCTTTGCTTCAGTAAAAAAACAATCGAGGTTGAATTTCTATCGATAATTGGATGTATCGAAACATGCTTAGTTAATTTATTACTACATGTGAGAAACATTGAATTCTTATTTGCAAAGCAGAGAGCCCAATGCGGCATTACTAGCGTCGGTAGTTAACGTGAATATTTTTTTAAAGTCAGGGTATGCTAACACTGGACTAATACATATAAGTTCTTTAAGCTTGTTAAAGGATTCAACGTAATTCTGATCGGAAATATCGATTTTTGTGTTTTTCTTGAGGAACTTGGTCATTAGAAGGGCTACCTTTGAGTAGTATTTAATAAATTTTCGATAAAAACCTGTAATACCCAGAAAAGATTTGAATTCTTTTGCAGTTCGCGGTAGCTTAATGCTTTTAATAACTGCAATTTTATTTGGGTTTGGCACAATTCCATTTTCGATTATGATATGCCCTAAGTACTCAGTTTCGCGTTGAAAGAAACTACATTTATCTATTTGCACTTTCAAATTGTATTCAGCCAATCTCGTGAATATTTAATAAAGCGAATTTTGATGCTCCTGGAATGATGTGGAAAACACCAATACATCGTCCAGGTATATCACGCAAATGCTATTGATATAATTGTGCAAAACCTCGTTTTCTTAAGCCAAAACGGCTTACGAGTAAACTCATAACAGCCGTTGGCTGTCGAAAATGCAGTTTTATGTCGGCCCGTTTCAGCGACAACCATTTGATGGAAACCTTTGGCCAAATCAATGGTAGTAAAGTAGTGAGCATTTCCCAGTTTTGAGAAAATGTTCTCCAGATTTGGAATGGGGACCTGTCTTCTTCTATGGTTATCTCGTTTAATTGGCGATAATTCACAACGAGACGCCATTTCTGCAATCCTGAATTATCCATTTTTTTCAACGATCGATATGGGAGCACTATAAGGACTGATAGACTTTTTGATAATACCAGAACTGAGCATTTCAAATATCTGTCTTTCAACATTTTGTTGATGTATTTGCGGATATCGGTAGTTTTTTGAATATCCCGGAATGTCGTGTTTTGTTAAAATTTCATGTTTGTATTTTGTGACGGAAGATAAGTTATCTCCTTCAAAATAAAAGACATTTTTTCTCTTCAGAATTTAGATAGTCAAGATATAATTTTTCTGTAATTTTTTCAATTTCGAGGCTTTGAAAGTGAATATCAAAAATATTATTAGTAAAGCTACTAATTTCATCCCGGACAGCTCTGTTTGTGACCTGTCAAATATTAAATGTAAAACGCTTTTTTCTGAAACCAATTGTGATTTTTCAAAATCGTTTTTGCTATGCAAAGGTTTTAATAAGTTGCAGCCAATAATGCCATTAAATCACAATTTAATTCAGTTTTTCAAGCATTTCAATACTCGCATGTGGTAAATTACACCCTTTAAATAAACGATTGGTAATCTTTGAATCGATTATCGCCTTTGAATTAATCGTATTTAATTGCAGGGACTTACTTAATTTAGTTCGAAAAGAGTGATGAAATAAACCCTTTTGAAGAATTGATATTCCTGCTCCTGAATCTACCAATAATTGTAATCGTAAAGATTTTTTTTGGCCACTATGCAGGGAAGAGTACGGAGGCTTCCAATGGAAAACTTAGATCAAGATTACCGATGCCCATACTTTCTAGGATCTGCTCTTGATTACTTGTGGTATTACGCCTAAAATTACCCGAACTATTTTGATTGGAAAGTGTTAGCACGGCGGATATTTCCCAAATTACTCTCATTATTCGGCCTGAAACTGTCATAATTTTGTCTATAATTCCCTTAGTTACACGTATTTTGTTGTAAATTGCCATTATTTTATAGTCTAATATTTTATTAATTGCCTGTATTAGTACCATGTCTATGTATATTGGCTTTAGTGCTCCTATTATATTTTTGATAAAAATTATTTGTCTTTAAAAAAATTTCTCTTGCTTTCAAAAGTTTATTTGGGTTTCTCGCGTTTAATATTAATTTAGGCTCATCTGGTAACTTATTAATAAATAGTCTCAAAATCATTTCTTCATTTCGGTTGCTGTTGCACGATTCTGGTAAATCTACAGACAAGTTTGTTTTGATATTTAATTCAGTCAGTTTTGATATGAATTAAATAAACGAACGACATGCTTAATAAATATTTCCCAAGCTTCTGGCTGCTCGGAGAAAGCTGGATTTTCTTTGACGATATCAAAAATTGTGGATGTCATGTTGATTGCTGCTCTATATTAATGTCAACAGTAATTCTCGTAGCAGTTCTAATCGCGCATTTTGTTATACTAATGGCTGTTACCTTTTATTTATTTTTCGTTTACGCTCGTAGCTTTAAATTTTAGTGCCTATAGTGTCTTTATACATATGTTTCACACTTTTTCTTGCGTTTCTGTTTTTAATTTTGTTTGTTTGTTTAATAGTGTTGTTTCCAAATGAAATATTTTTTGGCAACTGTACTTCTTTTAATAAGTAACGCTTACAATGTTGCTAAGAGAACATTTTTTCCAACTTTGTCTTTATATATGTTTCACACCTTTTTCATGGTTTCAATGTTATTGTTTTTTGAATTGCGTTTCATTTGAAGATTTGTAACTCCCTTAATTTTTATTTTTTATTCAAATTATATATTTTGTATTTTTGTTCACCAATTCGCGGCTTAAAGCGATTTCACCGACTGCGCCGGTTAAGCAATTAAAACCATTCATTATATTTATTCTTTAACTAAACTTTATTCAGATAACTTTTATTTCTGAATTACTAAGAAAATAACTTTTTTTGAAACTTAATTTATTTCTTCAAAACATTTTGATTCGCCAAAAATATTAAACTATTGTGCATTTCAACTCAACGTCAAACCAGCAAAAACTCAAACTAATCCCATCATGGCTTTTGGTTCATAGTCAATTCTTAAAACGTACTTGTTGCTTATGTTATTTTTTTTTCTCCATTCGTTTGACCAAGAGTATGCTCTCGCGCGAAGAATTACTGAACTCTTAGATGGGCTATTATAATAACCTAGTTACGAATGTATATAACTCTTGGTGGTGGCCTTAACAAAAAGTAAACCTCCGGAAGGAGCTACCATCGTAGAAATGTGCAGTCTGGGCTTATTAACGGTGAGTATGGGACATTTCCAGTCAATCGATTGAAAGCAACTCTGCTGGAAGACGAGAAGCAGCCTGTCCGACCTGGACCGTTTTCATTCCCACGACAGTCAGTACGAACCGGAATGACCCGGGTTTCACCCGGCCAAGGACTGTTGTTTAGGCGATCTAACCCTGTTTAGATCGGCCTACCCCATAAGTTGTTTGTCTCCACTGGAGCAACTCCTTGCAGCAGGGTTGCTTCACCTCCTTCTGCTCAGGGCTGGCATCGAGCCAAACCCTGGTCCAGAAACCTATTTTTGCTGCGTTTGCCAGAAAAAGCTCCATCCGAACTCTACTTCGGTAAGGTGTAATTCGTGCGACGGATGGAGCCATCTTAAGGTCTGCTCAGGCCTTAAGACCCATAAGGAGTGGTCCACAAACTATGTGGCCCCATGTTGTTCGCGCCCTACGGCGCCCATAGCCTCTACGGCCCCCCTAGTTGCACCTAGTGCACCGGTGCCTAGCACCGGCAGAGCCTCTACGGTTCGCAGGAGCACACAACAACATGGACCACAACAACATGGTGGGCAACATCACCCTTCCCTCACACCTCTCTCCGCGACGACTCTACCGAGGCAAACGAGACTCCTTCAGCTGAACTGCAATGGGCTGCAGGGCAAGATTGAGGAGATAACCGACTTTATGAGTCGTCATAATCTGTCAATAGCTGCGATCCAGGAAACGAAACTGCACAGCAACTCAACCTTGTTGAGTTGCAACGGCTACAATGTGCATCGTAAGGATCGCGAGCGAGGTAATGGTGGTGGCTTAGCATTCATCACCCATCACACTGTGCAGTATCGTCTTATTGAAGAAGACATCGACCGCAGGGACACTACCTTAGAATGTCAAGGTGGGCGATGTCCGGTCAGGCGATGTCGAGCTCGAAATACTTAAAACTTATATACCCCATGTCACCTGCTGCCCGACAGGATATCACCCTGAGATAGGTGCGCTCCTCAGAGGTGAAAACCGATTGGTAGTTGGTGACTTCAACGCGCACCACTATCTCTGGCACTCAAGCCTACCAGCTGATCGTAGGGGAAACGATTTGGCAGAGCAGGTAGACGATTCGACATTCTGCACGATGAATAATGATGCCCCCACCAGGATTATGGGTAGTTGTAGCAGCTTGCCTGACCTAACAATAGCTAGCGCAGGTCTGATAAATAGCATAACGTGGTGACCTATGCTATCGCTTGCATCAGACCACCTATCCATAATCATATCGATTGACAGACCTGCTGACTTTGTCTCCGCGGACCACCGGACCTATATCAACTTTAAAAAGGCTGACTGGGTCAGGTTCGCGGAGTTCACCGAAAATGCGTTCAGATCTCTTCCCACACCCACTGACGTTCGGAAAGGCGAACAGAAGTTCCGCAAGGTGGTTGCGTCAGCTGCAGCCCGCTTCATCCGGGCAGGAAGGATCCCGGAGATCCATCTCAACTTCCCGGCTGAAGCGGCCGCTCTACCGAACGAACACGACCACCCTCGCCGCTCCGATCCCTGAAATCCAAACATCCAGGATTTAAATGTGGAGATTCGGACGCTGGTGGACCAAAACAAGCGGAACAAGTGGGAAGAGCATTTGAAGTCCTGTAACCTGGTCACGGGTGTTGGTAAGCTCTGATCTACCGTGAAGTTCTTATCCAACCCGATGAAGCATGACGACCGAGTGGAAATTTCACTCGGGGATCGTGCCTCGTCGGACCCGAAGAGATGTGCGAACTATTTTAGTCGCCAATTTATACTGCATCCTTCGGGGGATAGGACCAAGCGGAAGGTGACCAGGAGGCTGCGCAAACCACAGAACAACAGCGTGCCTCTTGCCTTCACTTGTGGTGAGGTAAAGGAGTTCCTCACAGGGATCCTCAACTTGTCCATGGCCACCCTCATCATTCCTGACATCTGGAAGGTTGGGAGAGTGGTCCCACTGCTGATACCAGGGAAACCGGCCGACAAGGGTGAATCCTATCGGCCGATTTCCCTGCTTTCACCTATGGTAAAGACACTTGAGGCCCTACTCCTCCCGTATTACACATACCACCTAGCGTCAGCTAAGTATCAACATGGCTTCCGGAAAGTGCACAGCACAACAACAGCACTAAATGCCATAAACACACAGGTGAACCGCGGTCTTAACCAAAACCGCCCCTGCGAGAGAACCGTCCTAGTAGCGTTGGACCTGTCTAAAGCTTTCGACACAGTCAGTCACACCACGCTACTAGCTGACGTAGAAGCATCAACTCTCCCGCAGGGGCTGAAACGGTGGACCGCGAATTACCTGTGTGGTCGTCAATCATCAGTATGGTTTAGAGATAAAACATCCAAACCAAGGAGGATTAAACAAGGGGTACCGCAGGGTGGCGTCCTGTCCCCATTATTGTATAATCACTATACCTTCAAGCTCCCTCAACCGCCAGAGGGAGTCACGATTGTCTCCTATGCTGATGACTGCTCGATAATGGCAACCGGCAATGTAATTGATGTTCTGTGTTTGAAGGTGAACGGGTATCTCTCCGATCTTGCCCATTTCTTTACTAGCAGAAACCTGGCGCTGTCCCCTGCTAAGTCCTCGGCGACCCTTTTTACCACCTGGACGAAGGAGGTCAGGCTGGATCTTAACATCCATATCGATGGCACCCCCATTCCGACGGTTAACCACCCGAAGATTCTGGCGGTGACTTTCGACAGCCTGCTCTCCTTCTCCGCGCACACTACCGCAATCGCCAATAGAGTACAGAGCCGCAACAATGTCCTCAAGTCGCTCGCCGGCAGCTCTTGGGGCAAAGACAAAGAAACGTTGTTGGCAACATACAAGGCGATTGGCCGGCCGGTAAAAAATTATGCTGCGCCAGTTTGGCCCCCGGGAACCAGCAGGACACAGTAGATGAAGCTGCAGACCTGCCAGAACGCCGCACTCCGCACGGTGACGGGATGTCTTCTGATGTCGCCTGAGGAGCATCTCCACCAAGAAGTCAATGCGCTCCGAGTTAAGGAGCACAACCTTATGCTCAGCAAGCAGTTCCTTGCTGGATGTCACCGTTCGGGGCATCCAAATAGGCACCTGCTTTCAGTGGAGCTGCCCCCCAGGCACATTAGAAGACATCTTCTAGAACTAAAGGACGAGAGCCAGCCACTCATCACGCAACCGCTGGATCCGGAGGCGAACCGGCGGGTCCTAAGCAACATCCATAGAGACACAGTCACTACCATCATTGACTCCCGCCATGCAAATGCAGTCATCGGAGCCCAACCACCACCTGTAGCAGATGAGGAGTCCCTGCTGCCCCGTGAGTCCCGCGTCACTCTGGCACAATTACGATCTGGATACTGTAGCAGGCTCAACTCCTACCTATCCAGAATCAACCCCAACATATCCAACACATGTCCGGCATGTAGATATTCTTCGCACGACACCAACCACCTATTCACATGCCCTCTCAAACCCACTCATCTAAGCCCCCTCTCCCTCTATAGCTGGAAAAGTTTCACATAACAAGCCCAAAGATATGATAACCGACAACGCTATTCCGACCTTCATGCCCGAAGCCAAATTCATGACGTAGCTGCCCCAAAGGGAAAAGAGGAGATTGGATGCGGTTAGGAAAAGCAGAAGATCGATGGTTACACGGATAGGTCCAAGCTTGACGGTAAAAATAATTGCTAATATCTCTCAGCTTCCGTCTACCTAAATATTGCAGTGTTTTTCAAGCGGTACTTATGTGAATCTTGAAGTCGGCATAACTAGTACAGTGTGATGTGATTACTGGTGGTGAAATATGTTTATATTTTCTCTGACAGTCCGGTGGCTATTAAATTATTAAATCCTTAAGGAAAACATCGTCATAGGTAGCTTTGAAATGTCGCCGATATCCTAACGAGATGGCTGATACATTTCCAACACATATTGTGCAGGTTTCCGGTCACTGCGACATACGAGGTAGCAGAGAAACTGTTGAGCTTGCCCGTCAAAGGCCGACTCTGCCGGACACTGATAGTGGTGATTCACTGGATATCCGTCTACAGACATCTAAGCTGTTGATAAACTAAAAATTTGTTAGGATCGCAAACGACAGGCTGTATGCTAAACCCACCTGCCAAAGTGCAAGGACACTCTGAAATCCCTCCTCAACCCGAGGAGACAGGACATTAAGAAGACGACTACAGTCCTAACCGGGCATTGCTTAATAGGTGCCCACGCAGCTTGAGTAGGGGGGAGTAGGCGGGCTCTGCCGCTGTCTGGAGAGTTGAAGCTGCAGGGATTTATTTTAATTACGGACCCAACAAGGATCGTTAAGAAAACTAAGTGGTTTAGGGGTCAGCCAAACCTGTTCTATGAATTCGCCTTTATATATTCTATAAACTTAAATTTTTTTCCTGTGCGAGTTTGTTTGCTGTTTTCCGTTATAGTGTTCTCTACTACACTATTGTCCACTAAGTATTGTCCGTTCGGTCATATATAAGTACAAACACAATTTGTGTACATACTTTTATATAATATTAATTCTAAATTCTAAATGATAAGTTCAACTGATTCCGATTTAGTAAAAGGGAAAATTTTTATTCCTGAATTTCTCGAAAATACCTACCTGTAAGATTTTGATATTTTTTATATATGATCTGTTTATATAGAACATTCCAAATTCCCAAGAAAATTTAGCAACAATGTTTCATTTTTCAGTTCAGGAGCACCGTTTACTAGATACTAAACAGTAAATCTTTTTACAGAAAGAATTATGATTAAATGGAAAATATTTTGAACCGAAAAGTCCGGTATTTTCTTTATCGGTGAGATGTTATACAACTTCTCAGCGCTGAGTATAATACAGGGTGCGGAGAACGATCAAAATACGATCTTCCTCACAACTAATCGCGGACAAAAATGTAGCGCTTGTAATTTTTCGCGATCGATAAAGTAGCGCTGCTAGCAGAAGCACTTACGATCTCTTAAATTTCGCTGCCTGCGTCGTCCGTTCGATCTATCGCGATCGTTCGCTGGTTGCGATCGTATTTTGAGAAACTCAATCAGTTTCTCACATTGAGACGATTGATATTTTAAGCGATCGCGATCGTTCGTCTGTAGGATAAATTATGTTTGTATATGTGTGTGTAACATTTCAGCAAAAGCAATTGCTGAAAAGCCTTTTGCTTAAACTAATAAACAATTGCTAATTATTATATGAATAAGAATTTAAGGCACTGCTGCTTTTGCTACAAAGTTTAAGCTTTTACTTGAAAAATTTTGGTAGATATCATTTAAATCAGAAAATGGCATAGATCTGGTGGGACCATACGTGAAATCAATCATGTCGGACATTACCGAACTTTCGGATAATGAGGAAGTCGATAAGCAACTCAATTTTGTAAGAGCACTAAAAGAACATAAGGTAATTTTTAATAAGTCACAAGTGCCGCACATAAAAAATTTAAAGGAGTCTGCTTTACAAGCGCTAACTGAAAAATATGAAGTAATTTTCCACAACTCATTAACAACAAAGCAAGTAATGAAAAAAATTGCAAACATGAAAACAGAAGTGAAAAAAAAATTTGATTTATCACGCACTGGTAACAAAAGAATTTCTTACAAGCCTTGGGAAAAAATGCTCATCGATCTTTTGGATGCAGAAATGAACCCAGTGTTTGCGAAAGTCCCAGGTATTAAACAAAAATTGGGAATTTAGAAATTTTTCTTTTATTAACTTTATGGTTCCGTTTTTAGGTGCAAAATCCGCAGGAATTAACGAATTGCCATTACCTGAAAATCCTACTACCTCAAGTTCTTTGAAGTCAAAAGCAATATTGAAGCGTAAATCTTGCTCCTTGCCAGAAACAGATGAGACCAAAAATTTGAACAATTCGGAGTTGCAACGTTTAGTACTCCTTGAGCAACTGGAGCTGATACGGATCCAGAAACAGAGGGAAACTATGGAACTAGAAAAAGCCAAAAAAGAACTAGAAAAGGCTAAAGAACAGAAAAGTGAAGAGAAAAATGAAGACTACGAAGAATTTTTTTTATCACTTTAAGTATCAATTGTTTATTTAAATGAATTAATTTTTGTTTGTACAAAGGCAACTCGCCTTTTATTTAAGAAGAAGATCTCAAAAATTAATAAAAGTTTATTTAGCTCTGCTCTTCCGGCAGTTCAAAGGGTTCATCTTTTAAAAATTTTGCAATATTGTGCAAAACAACGCAACATATTATAATTGAAGGGATTTTTTCAATCTTACTGCGAACTTTGTATCGTAAAATCGGAAACCTTGCCTCAATTGTCCAAAACATCGTTCAATTACAACTCGATCGCTGCAAAATACTTTATTGTAGTGCCGCTGTTGAAGAGTTATTGGATTCCTCCAAGGTGTCATCAAAAAGGGAGATATACCATAACCATCATCTCCAAGAAGTAGCACGTTTTCTGATGAGTTTTGAAGTACATCATAAATGTCCGAGTTTTTAAAAATCCTGTTGTCATGTACGGAGCCTGGCCACTGGCAATCTACACTTGTGAATATTTCTTTTTCATTACAAGTTGCCTGCACGTTTATGCTCGTAAAGCCCTTTCTGTTGACGTACTCGTCACCGAATGCTTGTAATTTCGGAACTCGAAGATGTGTGCAGTCTATCACTCCGACACAATTTGGAAAAGAGTACGCTTCCCTCCATCCATTTTTAGCAGCAATCATTTCCGCGCCAGACTTTGGAAATTTAATCCACACATGTGCCTTCTTTAAAACTTCACTCATTACCAAATTAAAAGTTTTGGAAACTGTTGTTTGATGAGCTCCAACCTCTTCTGCTACGCTATTTTGATAGCCCGGATCGGAAATTATGCGCAGAAAGATCTTAATTTTTTCAAATGCTGACAACGCACCTCCACGTTTTTCGCAAGTTTCGTCCAAAAAATAGGTACTCAACCACTCTACGGTCTCACGATTGAATCGATATATGTAGCTTCCGAAAGTCTTCATTTTTACATTCCCTTCGCACATTATAGCATTTTCGTTTACGAATAGTCAAAAACTGCGCCATAGTTAAATGTTGCGCGAAGGAAAGTCGAATAAAAACTAATTTCCAAAAAATTTAGCATGGGGTAGAGCAGACTAAAAAAATCGTAAGCAAATGCTACCTAAAAATAGCAAATGCTTCTTTTATTCATTCGGAATTTAGCAATTGCTTATAGAAACAAGTAAATGCTGAATGAAAATAGCAATTGCTTATAGAAACAAGTAAATGCTGAATGAAAATAGAAATTGCTTATAGAAATAGCAAATGCTTATAAAAAAAGCAATTGCTTGGATTTTTATTCATTGAAATTTAAGCAAAAGGTCAAAAAAGCAATTGCTTGTATTTATTCATCAGGCTCATTGTCTAATACTGTTTTCAGTATATTCCATTGTCTTGCTAGTATCTATAATAGACTGAAGTTCATTTCTTGAAGGAAACTTAGGAATACAAATTTGTGCAAGACTAACCACTTTGTGTGAAAAAGACCTACATTATACATACATACATATGTACATATTTACTAGTAACTCGATACCTACTACAGTTTTGGAGTGTATGTACATGCGAAACAGGCAGAAGAAGTTTTTACTGAATTTTCCATGTTATATGGGAAATAGAAAAACGTGACGCAGGCAGTCTTAATATTAATATGAAGGGCTCATATAATAACTGGTATCTTTTTACGTCAAATTGAAACTTTTGAGCCTGTTTGCAAGAAAAAAAACACTTTTTTTTTCAATTACCCTAGTATATACATATATGTATCTTTGTATGTCCATATATATATATATACGAGTATATATACATGCATGCATACATACAAACATAAATAAATAAATATGTGTATGCACATTTACATACATATGTACATATTTCCATACATATAAATAACTAAAAATGTATAAAAAGCTATCATGGAAGGATGTGTGTGATATCAAACGAAGCCCTTCCTCTTTTTCATAAATTTTTATTGAACATTGTTTCCTTGTAATAATCATATTTTTTATTTATCATTCGGATTAATAATTTTATATCTGTTTCCATAAAAAAATCCAAATACATGAATATTATAAAAAATCTACACACTTCAAGAGAACAAAAAAGAAGCAGGCTGTGTCAGAGACACGGCCATTAAGTTTAACGTAGAATACGCCATCCGATAAGACAGAAAACATATGTTACAATAAATGATAAATAATACTAGCAAATGAATTTCTTTATTTGATAGTTACTTTGGATGATATACATAAGCTTATGATAGGAAAAATAGGATAAAAATGTTTTTAAATTATCAATTAAATTTCTCGCAAAAACGAAGTCAATGGCTGTTATCAATAGTAAAGATAAATGATAAATAACATACGCGAATCAATTTTATTATTTTTTTTGCAGTGCTTGGCAGCATTTTCTCTTCTTTTACTCTACTTTAACTTGCCCGCCTAAAATTATGCAATACATTTAAATCACCCAACAGCAAACACTCAACCAAACACCACACACATATTTGTGTGCATGTGTTTATACAATTTTCATTTGAGAAATTTAAATATTAGGAAGATATCAACCAACATGAAATGCATGTCAAACGAAAGCTAACATCTTCATTTGACTACAAAAAAAAAAAAAAAAAAATTAATCGAGCCGTTTCCTTATAATTAAAGAAATAGAGATTACAACAATAAAAACCTGACATTGGTGCCCATACCGTAAGGTAAGACGTATTCTACGCCAAAAACATGCTAACATTAGAAAATAATTATAAACCAAAAATCAACAAATTTCATGCATGTAAAAAATAAGTTCAAGTTTCAAAATTAAAATAAAATAAAAATTATATAACTCTTTCAATATCAATTATTTATGTACACATGAAGTATAGTTCAAGATTCACAAAATATAGATCCAATTTTTATAATCTAACTTTTTCCAGTAAACTGTTATTCAGCTTAACTATCAATAAATTATTAATTGTGGCACTACTTAATCTTGAGCTCTGTTTTGTTATAATTGTGGATAGCGCGCTGAATGCTCTTTCCACGGAAACTTGACTCGATGGAACTGCTAAAATGACTTCAGCCAGCTTAAACAAGTCTCTTTTTTTGGTGTACAGAGTTTTCCAATAGTCGAGTACATTTATTGCGAAAGAAATTCTTGGTCCCTATGCTAAATTGTCAAGCTTTTGCGAATATTGGCACTGTTTTGAGTTGTCAATTGACTGCTGGTCATATTATTAAGCTCTTCTTCTAAGATGTTGCAAGGATCATTTGGCGAAACATGTATATTCTATGTCCATTTAATGAACTAAGCGTTGCATTTGTTCTTAATATATGTACCTATAAAAAAACAAATATCTTACAATGTTGAGAGATTAGATGGTTTACAATATACCACTGCACTTTTCCTTTGGTCATCATTAATATACGGGGAATCCAAAAAGTTGAATCTTGGGTCGAAGTACATATATATCAGAAAGGAACGCAACATTGTCGAGTAATTTGTCTTTCCTTTTTCTCATACATTCCAACAACTTTATTGCCAAAGCATTTTCACCCATTTTTTTAAATTTTGCTTCACATACAAGCCAGTCTCTATAAAAATCGCCAATAACGTATTGCTCAGCTTGAAGTTGTATTGTGCATTGCGCTATTGGTGTAAATGTATTGACAAAGTTTTCTATGAAGTTCCAATCAATTTCACAGTCAATATAAAAACCCATATCGTTTCCATCAATATGCTGTTTAAAATTCAAAAGGGATTCCATCATTTCAAATGTTGAGTTCCATCGAGTTATATTATCAATCGGTGGCAAACATAGATCCGTAGAGTTAATACCACTTCTTATGCTAGCCCTGAGAAGTTTCACAATTTTCCTGCACTCCTCCAGTTTATTTTGCATTTCCTTGAAAGAATCATGTGCAGCCAATTGAATTGAGTGCGCAGCACATCTTACTACTGCCAGTACCGAGTTCAAGCGGCTATGCACTAATTCGTAGTCATCATTCTCATTTTCTGAGGTCGTTTCACATTCATCATTTTGCAAATCTATCATGTCTTGTTGAAGCAGTTTTGCAGCTTTTAACATGTGTGCCCCGTTGTCCGAAGTTGTTGAATATATTTGCGTAACCTCAATATCAAATTCATCCAAGCAGTTTAATAATTCTTCTTTTAAAAACTGTGCCGTATGCCTCTTTTTCAATTGGATCATTCCAATTGTGTTTATCACAATTTTAAAATCTTTAATATATTGGATATTTATTCCCAATATACTCTTCCCCATTCTGGTAGCTACATCGATTTTTAAGCTCAACATTTTTTTTGATATACTTTGTTTCAAAATATTTTTTATGTTGTTTGCGAACAGATGTATATGCTCAACAATATGTTTGAATTCAATTGTAAATTGAATTGATTTTCATAGGGACCAATTAGTTTCTTGAAATAAAGCTCGTCATCAAAAAGTCGAAACGGAATGTTTCTCACAGTTACCATTCCAACACAACACTTCAAAAAATCGTTTTTATTTAATTTAAGACGAAATTCGTTAGAACCTCGGCGTTTGGAAACGTTATTGTCGCTTGTAGATGGAACGCTTTCATCAAAGTTGTGTTTGTGTATGGTCTCGTAATGTCTTTTAATGTTTCCTAATATGTACCCTTTAAGTTGTTTTTCGCACAGAAGGCACTTCGAAAAATGTGTGTTTATTATATGTAACAAGTTTTGTCTTGTCAATATTCGACACTTTGCCCATTTTTATTTAAAAAAAAGCGAGAAACCTGCCTTCCCTCGTATCACAATTGTATTAATAAACTGAATACAAACATTTTTTTACCCACGCTCTACTAACGAACGATCGCGAACGATTAAAAATACGATCTTCTCATCTTGCGATTGTATTTTACCGCGATAAATACTTGACCAAACGATCGTTTGCGAACGCACTTTCGACGTTTTCGTTTGTCGAGCGATTGCGCGCAATGATTTTCTGCACCAGCGCTCTTGCCACGATCGATCGCTGTCGTACGCTCGTTCGTTTACAATATGTATACATAAACAGCCCGATTCTGTGCACTTGACAAATTCACCATCTTGCTTATTTATCAATATTGATTATTTATCAAGTCTTTGGTATTCTGTGTCAAAAACCAAAAGCTCTTTTCTTGATAAATTATCAAGATGTCAAATGCTCTTGACAAATTAAACAACTGTTTGTGAAAATATTGTGAACACATTTTAATTGTAATTTTGATTGAAATCAAATAAAATAAAATGGAAGAAGACATATTATTATTGTTGCTGTTACAAGAGGAGGAAAATTTAGAAAATAGAGATCGCGCGCGTTATTTCAGGAGTTTGAGGGATTCTACTGATCCATTTGCCCTCGGTGAAAGTGAGTTCATGAAAAATTTCCGACTGCCGCGTGATATTTGCCGGAGTCTAATAGATGACTTACGGCCTCATGATCAACAAAAGACTTCATTGCCTTTGACTATTAGAGTCCTGGCAACTTTAAATTTCTTTGGTCACGGTTCCTACCAAAAATGTGTCGGTAATAACTGCAACTTGCCAATGAGTCAGTCGTCACTCTCGAGAAGTATGCGGGCCGTGGCCAAACTTATAGTAAAAGTTAAAGGAGAAGAAATAAAATTTCCTAGTTCCACTGAGAAAGAAAATATAGTCAGAACCGGGTATGTACATACATGTGTATTAAAACAATTGGATTCATCTTTCAACAATTAATAATAATGAATACTTACGTTGTTGAAGAATCCATTTCGCACTAAACAGCTGATTTCTGTTTACATTATTTTGTTCACCACAGTATGGTGAAAAGCGATTCGCACTGAAGCTTTAAGTTTTATCAATATTTGCACAGAATAACAAAAAGCTTTTGGCTTGATAAAAATCTTGATAAATAAACAATATTTTGATAATTTGTCAAGTGCACAGAATCGGTCTGAAAATCTTTGCATACGATCTTTTACGAACGACAACCTTGGCAATGTTTGCGCGAACGATCGTTTGGTCAAGTATTTATCGCGGTAAAATACAATCGCTAGTTGAGCTAATATGAGAAGATCGTATTTTTGAGCGTTTGTGATCGAATTTTTGCGCACCCTGGTATAATACTGTTTGCCGAGTGCCCACTCTTTTTCAAAAATTACGCCTATTCATCGAAATACGATTATCGTAATAGGTAAAAATTATCGTTATTTTTAATCGCTTTTCTTCGAATTTACAGCTTTTAATAACTCTTAAAAATTCACAACTAGAGGAAGCATTAAACATATTAGGGGCATTCCTTTAAACACATAAGTTTCGATATTTTTTCCGACTCTCCTGCCATAGAAGACATACCTTCAATCCACCCTACGAAACAATTTTTAAATTTCTTTCTAATCGCACTAATATCATTGGGTGATAACTTTTCATTACTTAAGAGTGTATCGTACGCTAATTTTGTCTTCTCCCATAAAGCTTTAAATTCTTTTTGCTTATAGCAAGATAATATTTGTCTGTTGGGAGTATAGCACTGTAGTCAGATTCAAATTGTGTTACTGAGTCGGCTAAACGGATGAAAGTATACATTCTAACAAATATAAAATTAGTTAAGAATCACCTGAAATAATGTACTTTGAAACACAGATAGAAATGTTAGAGTGGTTTTGCGTGCGCAAAGAGATCTAAAAATCAAACGTAATAAAAAATGGAGTGGAAAAAAAGCAAAAAAGAACACGAGCCCAACAATCAAAATAGTTCCTTACATCTTTTGGTTTATTAAAAAAAAATATTTGTTATTTTTGTTAAGTTCTTTCTCAGCATTGTTTTTTCTTTGTAATGCTTAAAAAAACAATACAAGAAAACGAATCCCGCGCCACCCAATTGTTGGCAAAATAAAGTGTGCGAAATTCACAAGTGTGTTTATGTGAACTATGGGAACGGATAACACTGTGCTACACCAAAAATATGCAGGGACCCTCACATGGATTTTTGGTTTCGTCATGGCCCATAAAACACTTCCTCATTTGCGGTTTTTCTCCATCACTTCGTTTTTAAATTTTCTGCGTAGAAATATAATACAACTCTGAAATTCTTAAAATTACAAATTCGAGATGCTATAACTTTCTTGTTTTTTGATCGAATTCATTTGAAAGATGTTTCTTTTACCCTTGAAACAAGCAAACCAGCTTGCAAATCGAATGACCAAGTTTTGGTTTTTTATTCCAAACAAAAATTTTATGTTTTCTAAAAATTTTCGTTTTCTGTACGTTTTTATTGGATATTAAGGTTACAAACAATGATTCTTAAACCTTTATAACAAAACACATAAAATCAGCTTTCCAAAAAGCAATAGTAATTGAAGATTGATGCAAACTTAGCGTAGTAGTGCTTCATAAAGTGAGTAAGCCTTTTTTTAATGTTTTCGTTTTATTTGTCGTCAGCGACTTTGTGTACGAAACTTAAAAGACTGGACCATAAATACGACTTCTGCGCCACCAAGCAACAGAGGTTCTAATTACATTTATCAAACGTACGTGCCAAATATGAATAAAATCGGACCATAAATACGGATTTTGTAAAGATAGCGATCCAGCGCCATGTAGCGGAAACAAATATATCCTATGTTGAGAGTACTTATCCAAAAAATAAACTGTCCAAACTTGACAAAAAACCGTTCAGTAGTGTTTGAGCCAATTTTTACAAAAAACACTTTACAATTCTATATATATAGATTAATATTTGCATATAGCAGGTATGAACTTTCACAAAACTGAGTATAGAGCGATCTGAGTGTCCTCTTTGTGACTTGTCAAAATTGGACAGTTTACTTCAAATTTTTTCTATAAAAGCTTTGTATTAAATTCGTGGAGGTCATTTGATGATGTTTTAGGGAATTTATTGTGAAATAAAGAATTTAGAAATATATACACCTTAACTGTGAAATGTGTGATAAAAAGGATAATTTTTGCTTTATTTGCGGATTATATGTGGATTCACGACACAAAATTGCCGCGTCGTCAAACAAACAGCTTATTTCGCTGTATGAAGAATATTTCGGTCGATGCTACATATACGATAAGTGGTATATACCCACAGTTTGTTGCTCGTCGTGCTATTCGTCGTTAAGGTCTTGGAAGATAAATCGCAGTGAAGCATTCACTTTTGATGAGCCAGTTGCTTGGCTTCCACAACGTATCCACCGACCAAATAATTGTTATTTCTGTTTGACGATTACAAAAGGATACTACTTCAAAGTAAGACGAAATATTAAATATGCTGATGTTGACCATGTTATTAAGTGTGTAGTGCGTGTAAAAGGCGAAGTAAATCAAACAGCGGAATCGGAAGTATCGCCAAGTTTAAGTGGCTTTGAATCGTCTTTTGTAGACTTTTGTGAACCTGCAGCTTCAGTATACGTTCCACCTTTAAATGGAATGAACCAACCACATTTAGTTTCTCGAGCAGAGTTCCAAGACCTTGTACGGGATTTAGAACTGTTCAAAAGACAGACAGAACTTTTAGGTTCAAGAATGGATCAATGGAAACATTTGAAAAATGATGTGCATACTACATTTCGTAGAACAGAAGAAACTGTTGCATTTGGTTCACTATTTAGTCAAAGCACTAGATATGATAACTTGGTTTTTTGCAATGATGTAAATGCATTGTTTGAAAAATTTAGCTATAACCATATTCCACGGGATTGGCGTTTATTCATCGACGGTTCAACGAAAAGTACACTTGAGATGTTTATTATGTAATTGCATATTCTAGTTTCATTTAATGTTTAAGGATTGAAGGCTGTACTATTACACAACACTGGCTTATATCGATCGGTCCCACTGGCCTACGGTACCGATATAAAAGAATCATATGACAGTATGGCTGAAATATTGAATGTCATTGACTACAAAACTCACAAGTGGCTAATTGTAGCTGACTTCAAGGTACTGCCTATTTTAAATGGTATGCAGGGTGGAAATCCGAAGTATCCGTGCTATTTCTGCCAATGGGACAGTCGAGCAACTAGCCTACACTACATACAAAAATATTGGGCTCCACGTACATCGTTTGTAGTTGGTGAAAAAGTAGTATAAATATTCCCTTAGTTGATGCAAAAAATATTATTTTACCACCGCTGCACATTAAACTGGGCTTAATAAAACAGTTTGTCAAAGCACTGGATAAAAATGGTCGAGCCTTCACCTATATTGTAAAAAAGTTTCCGCGAATAACTTACGCAAAATTGAAAGAAGGTAAGCAAGTATGTATTTTAATTGCACGATTTAAAACAAAGTTACCTTTTCCAACAGGAATATTTGTCGGTCCACAAATTCGAGAACTATTTAGCGATACTAACTTTGTACAACAAATGACCGATGTTGAAAAAAAGCATGGCAAGGGTTTTCTTCTGTGTGTGAATGTTTTCTGGGAAACACACAAACACAAAATTATGAAGCAGTAGTAAGTGACATGTTGTCTGCCTACCATAACTTGGGTTGCAACATGTCAATTAAGCTACACCATCTGCACGCTCATTTGGACATGTTTCCATCAAATTTGGGCCAGATGAGCGATAGCAAGGAGAAGGATTCCACCAGAAAATACTAAAGATTGAACAGCGTTATGTTGGCAAAAATACAATAAATAAGCTATCTGATTACGAGATTCAAGCAGCGCCGTACATAAAAAACAAACCAAACGAAAACATTAAAAAAAAAAAAAAAAAAAAGACACGCTCATTTTATAAAGCGCTACTACGCTAATCTTGAATCAATTTTCATTTACTATTGCTTTTTGGAAAGCTGATTTTATGTGTTTTGTTATAAAGGTTTAAAAGTCATTGTTCGTAACTTCAATATCCAATAAAAACGTGCAGAAAAGGGAAATTTTTAGAAAAACTTTAATTTTTTTTGGAATAAAAGACCAATACTTGGTCGATTTGCAAGCTAGTTTGCTTGTTTGAAGGGTAAAAGAAACATCTTTCAAATAAAAAAAGAAAATTGAATTCGATCAAGAAACAAGGAAGCTATAGCATCTCGAAGTTGTAATTTTAAGAATTTCAGAGTTGTATTATATTTCTACGCAGAAAATTTAAAAACGAAGTGATGGATAAAAACCGCAAATGAGGAAGTGTTTTATGGGCCATGACGAAACTAAAAATCTATGCGAGAGCCCCTGCATATTTTTTTTTCATTTTATAGCACTGTGTAATCAATTTGAAATTTAAAGCAAAATGAGAACTGCGCCTTGAAATAATTTGGAATAAAAAATGCAAATCGTGTTTATTTTTTCGCAAAATCACACTCGGTATTTTTAAGTGTACACGGGTTACGGTTTGTGGATTTTTATTTTTCACTGGTTTTTTTATGTGGAAAAAGGGCACTGTGAATCGAACCCACGTACTTTTTTTTGTTGGTGTGTTTAAAATGGTATTTGTTGCGTGTATTTGTGGCTGGCTGTGCGGTTGTGTATTTTGCGGGAGCAGATTTGGTTCTTTAATCGCCACTCTGAGCCCTCAGAACGTACTGTTATCATTCGAATATGCGCACTATCAACCATCCTACACCGCAGTTTTATAGATTTTTGCGTATCTGGTTGCCTTCATTCTTTATAAAAGACGAACACAAAGATTTCTTCAAATCATTCGGCAATGAGATAAGTTGCATCTAGGAAGAGTCAGATTATTTCCATATTCAAGCGACCATTTCTGACACTATTGGCACAGCGTTCTCGCAGAATCCTGTTGGTTTGGCGACATACATCTTAGAGAAGTTCTCGACGTGGACATAAAACTTGAGGATGGTAGTCTAACGAAACGCTTTACTTTAGCTTTTGGATAACATTCGGTAGCATTCACTATCGCGCAATCAGGTTGGAATTGGATATTGTTCTTGTTAACACGCCAACCGGTTGTGCTCGTTTTATCTACAATTAAAACCAATGGGTGGCCATTTTGCGGCATTGGAGGTGTCACAAATACTTTATAATGAATTTTTATAGTTTATCAATAAATCACTTCCCAAAAAGTTCTAACGTCGTTTTAGGTGGCTACACCTCATCCGGGCGTTAATAGACGTATGCGCTTTCACCTCGATAATAGGACGGACTTAGCTCGGGAAGTCCGGCTCGAAAGGCCAAATGTACAATTGAGCGTCGTGTCTCCAATAGTGGCAACCCAGAAGCGCAAGTGGTTTTGAATAGAAAGTAAAAATACAGGTGTATTAGTGGAAAGTAATATTTAATCAAGTATAAAAACAGTGATCTATGTTTGATTAAAATTCTGAGTTATAATAACCTTTCCTTATGGTGCAATGTGGTAGCTGGTGTGTTCCTCTGGTATCCCGTATATAAAAGATTTAAAGAAAGACTATACAGTTGTCGTGAAACGCAATTAGGTTAGAAAAGGAAAAACTTGGTAAAGGCAGTTATTCTGCGGGAAAATGTGTTTGTGTACACGAGATACATTAGGTCGGTTAGGAAACTATTTCGGCTACCGTTCTGAACATATAGAGTAATGGAAGAGTGTACATTACAACCAGCGAGACTTGTTAAAGAAATCTATTATGTTGGAGGTCTCGATCTAGAAACCTGCCCTAGATTGTCAAGGAAACGACTTCCTAAATATGTTAGACTAATGCGGGCTAGAGCTGGGCCTTTGTAGAGGAAATTCTCTGGCGTTTCCTTAGCGGCTACGTCCCTGAAGCTTATACTACTGCAGTTAGTTTATGGGCAACGGCCCTAGACCTACAAAGACCACCTCTGGTCCTCTGCTCATTGTAGTCCGACCAAGTAGTTCTTCATACGAGTATACGGCAAGTAGTGGTAACTTCCCATTTTCGTGGTGCCTTGTTGAGATAGAAGTTTTGTATATTTCTCTTCGCTAAGGCTAGGGGTATACCCATCTCCATATTGGTTGTTACTTGGCTCTCTGCTGAGCCGCACCGTGCTAGCTCATCGGTTTTTTCGTTATCTTCGATTTCTTTATGCCAATGAATCCAGATGGCAGAGATTTCCAGATTGGTAGTTAGAGAGGCAATCAGTTGTTTACGGTCCTGCAGTAAGAGGGTAGTTTTATTGACATGGATAGCTCCAAGGATTCGGAATAGATGCCCTGACTCCAGAGGTAATCTTGGAACCCTTATGCCGCTTTCGCGAGGACCTCACGCCTCTTCCATGCATTCCTGCTTGGAAGCACAGTTTTAATTCTGTTCTCAAACTCCAGTTTACGAGCGCTGAAATCCGTCCGGGTGTTTAATTGTTCGCTGTTGCATGTGTATGGGTGTGTATACGCGATATATTAGGGTGGTTGGAAGAATATTTAGGCTGCAGTCCTAAACTCATTTACCAATTGTAGTCGTGTCTCGTAGAAAATTAAATTTGAAAATCAAAGTTTTGCAAAAAGTTAAAAACTGCACTTTATTAAAAAAATGTGCAGATTATTAGACCTAATATTACTTACCCTAATTTGTGCCTTCCGAAAAAGTCTCTTTTCTTTAGAAACAGCTTTATCCATCAATTTTAGTTCGTTTTTAGTATTCACTAAACTTATAATCTTCAATCAAAATGTAACGAATATCAAAAAATAGTATTGCCTTGAATTTTGAACAAATGAAGTCTCAATAAATATCTATCAGGTGTATAGCATAACTAGAGCAATGAGGTTTTTGTATAGCAAGGGTGCAATTCGTTGGTTTACGGAAACTTCGTCGTTTTGATGCTCGTCCAAATCACTCATATGGAAGCAATATTATATATATGGGTCATTCCATGCGAAATTTACACAAAAAATTTTTTTTGGAAAAACATTATTTTTTTCGCGTTCTATATTGAAAAATAATCGACGCGTATTTTTTTATTTTAATATGATACTTAAAATTTTCGAAATTTTGAAATCTTGAAAAAAGACGTTTTTTCAGTATTCCACAGTAAAAAAAGTTTTGGTCATAAAAAATTCTTCCTGTACTGAAAATTTGCGTTATTCCCCTATCTTTGCCACACAGTTAAGTAGACGTTCTGTGAGTTTTTTTTTATAAAAAATTAGTGTTTTTTTCAAAACAATTAAACTTTTTCCAAATTTGGGACCAATTATTTTTACTTTTTTCATTTTAACATGATTGCCTGTGATTACTATATAACCTGTGAAAAATTTGCGATGTAGAAATGAAAACTTCGGGAGTTATGAATTTCTTTATCTTTATGCGCGTCTCGCCGTTAGCTAACACAGAACGTCTACTTAGCCGTGTTGCGAAGATAGGGGACTAACGCAAATTTTCAGTACAGGAAGAATTTTTTATGACCAAAATTTTTTTACTGTGGAATACTGAAAAAACGTATGTATTTTTTCAAGATTTCAAAAATTCGAAAGTTCATTTCTCGAAAATTTTAAGTATCATATTAAAATAAAAAAATACGGGTCGATTATTTTTCAATATAGAACGCGAAAAAAATATGATTTTCCAAAAAAAATTTTGAGTGTAAATTTCGCATGGAATGACCCATATATTATTATATTGATACCTTAATTTTTAGACTTAATGCCAACAAATTAATTTTTTGCCCGTAGTAAATTGTATAAAGGCGCTGAAGCAGGGAAACCGCATATGCTGCAGGGTTGGTTAAAAAAGTTTTAATTAATAATATTTCAATCTGGCTACTTGAGATCACCCGTGCACGTTTGCGCAATAACAATCCCATTTTTTTCACAAATTTTTTATGTATATACATACTTATGTACTTATACATCCCAGCAAAAACCGCTTACCATTAATTCGCGCCGATAAATGGCCCAGTGCACACCACACACACCTTACACCACACCTTACATCACACCTGACCACACATTACACATCTGTCACTTGTAGACACACACACACATACTTATGCATATAATGACAATAATCTTTCGTTTTCGGTTTGGCTCACATCGGACGCACCATAGAACCTCACTCGTTTTTTAAATCAATAAATATTTGTTAGGTCCCACTTTTAATTTGTGCGTTGTGTTTTAATTTGAAAAAAAGTGCATGAAAGTGGTAAGCGCCCAATTAGCCATTGGTTCAAATACAAATACAGAACTTTTGTTGGTTCTGTTTCGCCTTCCTTTTTGTTCCGTGCCACTTTTGACGAATCTGTAAGCAGTAAAGCAAGTTCGTAGGTATGAAAGTAATAGAAAGCTTTGTACGATTTTCCAAACTCCTTATAAAGTCGCTGACTTAAGAGCATTTCGTCACAGTTTAAAGTTTAGGCTTGCCGGTAACGTTGCGACTTATGTAACTGGAACTGTTCTTGCATGTATATATATGTATATATGTATGTATGTACATATGCACATATATAAATGGAGAATATTAGAAAGAGCGTATAGCCGCAACGATTCGCGCAATGCAACCGCCCATGTGTTAATCATGAACACGCTGCCTGGCGTAGTCTTTGGATACCTTAAAGCTGAATATTTTTAAGCAAAAAATTCAGTTATAAGTTTTTTATTAATAAAGGTATCGGATCAGAGCCGAATACAGCGTTTTCTTGTCATATTTATGTCAAATTTATTAATTAATATTATACAATATTTTCTGCAATTTACATACATTTAAGTATCTTTTCCCGCTGTCAAACTCTAGATTGGGCAATATCAGATTTCAGCTGTTACTATTTATAGAACCTTGTATGATTGAATCATGAATGTTGAGAACATGACCCAAAATCTTATAGATTTATAAGTTTATGTTGAGCAATATGGCAATAGTCCAAGGCCAGCATGGTTTGACCCGGATTGACAGTATCGTTTTCATATTAACCTTAATTTTTTAATTTAATCAACCTCCAACAGCCGCCGCGAACGCATCGCCCGTTTTTAGCCTCATTTTTTTCTAACCCTTCGGGCTTAATAATGCGTAGCCTCTCTGCGCTTTTAACATTTATGTATTTTCTCTAAATACTTGCGAAATAAATATGGTATATTGAATTATAAACGCAAATCCTTTCGTTTCTTTTTTACTTGACGCACCCTGTCTAAGTATTTACTGCTACTCCGTAATTAGCAACAATGAATTTGAATGTTCGATTTACTGAACTGAATTAACTTTGCAGGATTGAATACCGCATCTATCATAAATTTATTGCCAATTAATAGTTAATTTTTAATTTGAATTATTGTAAGTTAAATGGTTACAATTATTAATTAGGGGAATATGTGAACATAGGGTAGTATAAAAGCACCATTTTAGTTTGCAACTGCTACTCGACAATACGGCGTTGCATATTAATATACACCGGCATAACTCTATTCGATCAGCTGTTGATGACCACATGTTGACTTCAGGTGCCTTAAAAGCTGAATGATGGAAAAAGGTACGTTAAATAGGCAACCGTTAAGCTGAGCGAAAGTATTCAACTATGCATTTCTAAGACACACTTGCCGGTTGCACAACATTACGATTTATTAATGCGCCCAATTTTAAAGATGACAAATTATTTTTGTAAATTTCTCCACTTAAATAATTATTTTTGAATTTGAGCGATTCTATCAGCAATGTTCCCAATTTCACATTCACAAATTTCCCTGTAAATTCGGTTTCAAATCGCATATTTTATGTTCCCATTTTCACATTCACATACATTTTTGTGATTTGAACTCGGAGACTTTGCTGTCAGTGCACGGAAAGTAATTTGCAAAAAGGCGTTTAAATGTGGAATTATTTTCGACCGGAATATTTAAAAAATATTCATTGATATGTTTAGGTGACATTCATACCATTTTTGAATCAGTACTTTATTGCAATATATGTATGTAAGTATGTTTCAACTTATTTGCTAATGATACCTCAAAAAAACATACATTACCCAAACCGGCAGGCGAATTTAAACAACAGCTGTTAGTGAATTGCCACAACGATAACCAATATGGGAAATTTGTGAAATTGGTGGAAGAGTGGAATTGAAATGTGAGAACAGGAACACGGGTGTATTTCCCAATCCTCTAATCTGCATTTTATAAAAGCTATATTTTCATAATCTCCCCTGATACTTTGTCTGCTGCGCAATTACTTATATATACATTCAATATCGAATAACACGACTAAAATCCCACAATCTTTTTCTGTGTTTAGTATTTTCTGACCATCACTACACATGCGGGAAAGCAAAAAGGTAGTAGTAATATTTAGAAAGAGGTAAATTAAGTCTTAGTAGAACATATTTCATTGCTCCCGCAAGTGTAGAACCTCGCGAGCCATCTGCACAACCAAGCACTTTATGTATAGTGAGCAGGTTTGGATCTACATACATACGTACATATGTACATACGTAAGTGTCAGTTGTACCGTCAGCAATAAGTGAAAAACGAGGAGACAATTTTATGTCTTTCAAAGGGGTTCCCAAACCTGTGTCCGACATTGTCTGCAAAATTTCATTTTGAATATCTGCATTTAAATAATTATCACGGTTTTTTGTAGCCATGTGGAAAGTTGCGGAACATCCAATGTCCGTTCTTCCAATAAAACTCTCAAAACCAACTATATAAGTAAAAGGATCTAAAAGCATAAATCCAAATGCAACTGTTCGGGCTTCCTTGCAAATGTTTACTAAATCCTTTTCGCCGAAGACTCAGTAAGTTTTTGCCTTTGCGAGAGTAAGACGCCTTGTTCTCTGAATTATTTTATTGGCTGACTTTTACTGGGCTTTTGTAGCGCAGCCTCCTAATATTGATCTTTTAGCTGAGCTTCCAAAGTATTGACAGTTTCCCTTTGAAATATGTATAAGGTGCTTGCATTTCTGATGAAAAACACTTTTCTGATGAGTCAGTTTTGTTAATAAGATGGTATGATTTAATGCAGTCTAAACATAACAGATTATCAGGTTCAATGTCGTAATGTAGCCAATCGAAACTTGTGAACCATATTTGCTGTACACTACGATTACGACTTAGATCATGTTGTTGTTTTAGAAATACAAATCGAGTGTGGGACTGATTCTTTTGAAAAATACATGGTATTTCAGAAGCTTCAGAGTGCTGCCCACGACATGTATTTTGAGTAGTGACATCAAAATTTTCTGCATATGTTTTGGTAACTACAGTATCAGGAACATTGCCTATTGAAAATCATGTACTTGTTGATGTGAAGGTGGATATTTTACCGTAATGCTTGTACTACCATCTTCAAGACTAGTAGGTAGTACGATTGAAAAAGTCGTTGATACTTTTTTGCTGTGCCATAATGCTTCTACAGAACTCCAAATCCATGACCAATCATTCGGAATCTGCAAATTATAAATTAGCCTAACACAGTTCCCTGAAGATTGATTGCAAATCTGTAATAAAAATTATACGAGTGAGAAAACTATGCAGAACTTATAAAGATTTGATTTTTCAAATTTCTGTTCTATTTTACTTTAATGCAAGTGATAAATTAATCTCGTTCTACGCAGTAAATTTTAGATTAAAACGAATTAATTCCGATCTTGCTAGAAATTGCCCAACGTCAGCCCAGTCACAATCAAAGTTTTATGCAGTTTTGGGCAAAATTGCCTTCCTTTTAGAATTTACTAGAATTTTATTTATGCCATCAGCTGTATGAAATCGACGCGCTCGCGCTCCACGCCCCCGCCAAAACTGTTGTCTCTGTTTTTGATGACAAAAGTTTCAATTACTTTGTTTTTCTTCATTCTTCTTATATTTGTTGTTTGAAATAAACTTAAGGGGTATTCTCGAAGTCTGGAAACGCCCTTGCACAGTCCACGGATTGCACGGTTGACAAAGCTTCCCCATAGGAAAACCAGTTATTATCTGCACACCATGCAAGGACTTTGCAAGACTTCGAGAATACCTATTATTGTCATTAGTATTGAACTTTGTGCGTGAACTTACCCAATAAACATTGTGGTTGGGGTTCAGCTTGAGGTTAAGTTGAGAACTAATGTATTCTCAAGCTCAAAAGGTTGTTTCTCAAGTGTATCTCAATTTGAGAATTATAGCTTTCTCAAAAAGAAGGTAATTTTTTCTGTACGATTTTATCAAAGGTTTGAGAAAAGTTGGAGAATGGTGCTTGATTTCAATTCGAATCTACACATATCTCAGAAACGTTGTAGGAATATGTGCTTAATGTTTGATGTGTATCAAGAGAATATTGGGGCTGTCTAAGCATGCTCATTGAGTAGTGTTAGCCTATATCGTATTATCACTTTTTGTTAACCATTCAATATATTATAATTATCCGCGCGTTAAAAGCAAACAATATCGAAAAGTTAAACGGAACAGGAACTTTAGTTAAGCAGTACATAAAAAAATTTCAAGGGTACAATAACGCCATAGGGCATGGCCACTAAAATCATGGTACGCTTCGGTGGTTGGGATGTGCATCGGATAACCGTGAAAGAGACTGCAACGCTCAAATGGACCAGGAAAGTCCTGGAGGAACCTCACTCTGTCTCGACGATCAAGAAGCAGAGGTCTCGGAAAGAGCTACGGAGCCGCTACTGTAACATCAACCTTCCAACGCATAATTAGTTTTGGGGGAAGGCGGGGTAATTGGGGAATTGAGAAGTAGGCACCGTCGTATCAGGTGGGACTGATGGCACTCCCTTAAGAGAGGGATCCGTCTTCAGTGTTGGACTGCTGTGTGAAAGGGCAAAATAGGAGAGGCCCCTAGCATCTGATAGTGATTTTGCCACCGGAATGCAGGGGAGGATTTCTGGGGCTGATCATCCGACAGATCAATCTTCAGCACTCTAAGTTCTAATCCAGGAGCTATGGCCAAATGGCTAATTTTAGTAATGGGGGTGTAGTCATAGTAAGCCTGGAGTATGGGGCTGAAAACCGTTGGCTTATTTCGGCGTACATGGTTGTTGAGGTGGAAGCACCGCGCCGCTGTTGCAAAAGGCGGTAGCTGAGGCGAAGCGCAGGAGAACCGACGTTATTATCGGGACTGATGCTAACTCCAATGGAGGAGCACTGACACTAACAACAAAGTTAGTCTCTTTTTGATTATATACTAAGCGAAGATCTTGTTGTTTGCAATAGAGATAATGGCCAAAAATTTACTACAGCCATCAGGGAGAAACTGGTACACCAGATCTCGGACTAGAGCATCCTACGAGAGCATTTTTTTTCGGGCAATTCTCTTATAACATTTCTCTCAAAAAGCGTGCTTTCATTAGTATTGCATTTTGTGTAAGCGACTAAGTTAGACGGTTGACGTGGCCGAGTGTGTAGCGTGAGCGTGCTTCATCTGGTGGGTCATGGGTTCAAATCCTGGCCGAGGCAATTTCAAAATATATAGAAACAGTTTTTCTAATAGCGGTCGCCCCTCGCACGTGAAATGGCAAACCTCCGAGTGTTTTTCTCCCAAGATAAAACTTCTCTCAAACATCAGCTCCCGTTCGGTGTAAAACTGTATGCCCCTCAATTTATGTTGCAACATCAAGACGCACCCCACAAACAACAGTTGTACATCCACGGCTGATGTCTGCTGGAGAGGAATGTAAGCATAAGCAAGTTTATCAACACGACCACTCGATTTTCCAGATTTTTGATGTGTAATGGGTGTGGTGTAATGTGTGTGGTAAAATGCGTGGTGTGCTGTACCCGACTACGATGCGGCCTGAAGGGCGAGTATGACATGAGGCACGGGGAGTTCGACTACTCTGAGACGGTATTGACGTTGGTGTCGTCCTGGTCGGTTAGTCCTAGCCAGATCAAAGCAACCGACACATCCCAGTCACGGTGCATTCTCTGGTGCTTATGCGCCTGCGTAACTCGTTACCGCTGATCTGGTCGGAAACCTTTAAAGATCGAGCAGGGTAAATTGTGCTACTTGTGGACGTATAGAAGTGCATATATTCTTAACAAAAATGCAAGTGAGCTGTCGTTTACTGCGGCAAATGAGGTGGGAAGATTAATAAGCGAAGGATCGGTCACGCAGATATCGTTAACCCTCAGATGGGCATCGTTGATTTTGTTTACGGCTCGTTTCATCGCTCCATTATTTGTCCTGATGAGCGCATTTAGCCACCTTGTCACTGCTAAGAACAATCTCCACTACACGTCCACGTTGCCTCTTTAGTGGAAGGTTTTCGTCCTTTAATAAGACTATCGCTCTTGCTCAAATGTTCGGAACCTTTGCTTTTCACTTACTTCTTCCTTGTAGTTTAGTGAGGTAATTTGTGCTCCATTTCTTCCAAAACATCTGCTGCATGAAAGACAACCACTGCCACCGATCTAAAGGAAGGATCTCAACACCTGCCATTTTTGGCTCAAGAAAGCTAGTAAATGGTTACGATTCTCTGAAATTGCATAAAGAGGTCGGAAGTTAATTATAGCGCAAATAGGGCATAGAAGAGTACGCAACACTTCGAATGTAAGTACAGGTAGACCGTCAACTCGATTGAAGTTGAATTTCTAGCTTTATAAGATCTCATTGTTTTTGGCCTTCCACGCGTCAAAATGAATCGCTTGACGGCGGCCAAAAACGAAGTGGTAGGTAAATCATATACCAGCTTCAAACGCGTGTCCCTTGTTGCGCGCGTCTGACTTGAAGTAAAAAGGACAACAAAAGTCAATGCCTGTTGTAATGGATCGCCTACATGGCTGCACTCTGTGTTGCGGCAAATCGCCCATAATGTGTACAATATTCTTTGGTTTTAGACGAAAGCACCTTAAGCATTGATTGACGGCACTGACTTCTGTCTTTCGCACAACAGTCGGTCTAAACTGTATACAAATTGAAGCTGTCGAGCTTTGTCGTTCAGCATGCATACATTTTTGATAAAAATGTTTGATTATAATGGAAAGGAGAATTCTCTTCGGTAAGAAGAGTGTTCATGGCGAAATCTTACTGGTTTGAAATAATCAAGAATTGGATTGAGTGAGTACATTAAGTTGGATGATTCAATGAGTTGTTTGGTCTTTAGAGTTTTGTACTCGGGAGTGAAGTGATTCAGCTGGATTAGGCGTAATAAAAGTTGTATTCCCAGTTTGATGTCTGCAGGTGTAAGCACGCCATATATGTTCACTGTTACCGATGTTTTCGTGACCCGATAAGGTTACCTTCAACGTATGAAAGCAGAAAAGCATCTTGAAAAGTTAAGCTGAATGGTTGGACCAACCATGAGAGCATCATTCAATGAATATTCGCTAGCTGATTTCGCGAAACCATCGAACATCACTCGCAATTTCGAGGTTGTGCTGTCAGCCTTGTGAGCGCAATCAGCATATATCTTCATGAATGCTGAGTACTGAGTTTTAATGTCGGGCTTCTGCTGGAACCTTCTTTTTAAACTTTGTTGTTTGGCTTGTGTAAATAATACAAATGAGACAGTTAAAGCTGTGTTTTTATTTTAATTATATTTTATTATTCGCGAAACTAAAACTGATTTCAACTACAAGCTACGAAGTTTGGTGTTCGGCGGAATGTTCCATGAATCGATGCTTAGGCGGAAGTTAGGCTGTTGATCGGTGATGGTTTTAGATGCGCTTCCAACATTAGCACCTTCCGCTTTTTGAAGAATGTTGACTTGCCGTTGAGTGGGCGTAACGAAAAGCGATAACTTATAAAGTTTTGTTAACGATATGAAATATGTATTCCGAAAAATTAATCCGAGACGATTTGGTATGTTATTAAATCACTTTGGGTCACCAATGTTTTGAGCTGACATGAATTTTTGTCAGCTGGATCGAAATAAAACCGAAACGACTCCAGTTTTCAAAGCAAATGCACAGATTATTTTCCATTCATGCACATAAGTATGTATAAAAACATGCTAAGCATTTACCTAAGTGCTTGGACTAGCGGACTTATACTAACTTAAAACTAGTTTTTGTTACGGTTATTGGTTTACCTAATGGGACAGACTAAATAAGTATATTTGTCATGCGCCGACATCGTGGACTATACATACATACGTTCATCATATAAATTTGTGAAAACGGAATATAATATTTGCATAAATAAGTCAGTTGTATAAACTCAAATATAAACGCAACACTTAAAAATTGTGAAATGACATTTAACAATAAAAAATTTGAATTAAATAATCCTGTTAATTTTACCGAAAACTCTAAAGAACTTAATTTTTAAACTGAAAGTGCGAAGGGACCAAGTGGCCCAGCACCTAAAAATATCTAAGTATATGTAAAAGATAAGCATACAAATAAAACACTAAATACACGCGGGCGTTCGCAAAATAAAAGACCAATCAAAAAGTGACAAAAAATAGAGTGATGATTGTGGAAAGTGCACATATTAAAAAATAAACAAAAACACCAAAGTGACAGAGAAAAGTACATATGAAACAACACGAAACCACAGGGGGTTAACAAAAAAAAAAACATTTTAATTTAAAGGTGCATATATTATATGGTGTTGCAGCACCAACAACCTCTGCAGTATCATCAGCAACGCTAACAACATTAGCAACAACAAACATAAGCACACAAGGAAAACGGAGAGTAGGCAAATTTTTAATTTCCTTAAAAATTAAAAAAATATAACTTTTATATTGCTTATTTGTTGCAGAAGTTCGGCCAAATATGAAGCTGTGGTGTAAGCGCTAAATTATTATTATTATAATCATAAGTGAGAATAGCAAGGCATATTTGTTGTATCGCAAAGTGTTGAGCTCTTGTGTGCACTATGGCATTCTTCTTTGGCCGGAACGGGAGGAAGCCAACAGGATTGAAGAATTTGCTGTTTCTCGTGAGGTTTTTTGGATATTGGTAGTTTCTTTGTTTAATTTCTGTAATTCAAAGGGAGGGTAAGATTTTTAAAGTAGAAAATTTTGGAACTTATGCCAGTCAGCTTCGGATGTGTTGTGTTTTATTTAATTAATTTTTTTTTTTATATAAACGAGGAACAATTATAAATAACTGCTACACTTAGAGTCTAAAAGCGAGGAGAAATTCACGAAGTTGAGATACGAGGTGACAGCCGTTCAATGGATTTAAAATAGCTTTTACTATCTGTGCATATGATGTGCTTGTTGCCAATACGTGAGGCGTACATTACCGCTTCCAGCAAAGCAGCTGCTTCAGCTGAAAATACCGAACAATATGTGGGTAAAGCTAGCTATAGACGGGCACACTTGGTCTGCACACCCGGTCGCATATTGAGATCTATACACTATTACAACACGTAGTATAGACATCAGTTGTAGTGATCGCTGAACGAGTGAACATCATGTCATCGGAAATCGAAGAAATAATAGCGGTAATGGCAATTTCTGTTTGCGCTGAAAATGAAAATAAAATTAGGGAGAAGAAACGAAAACAATGCTTTTGGAGTGAAGATTTTTATATAAAGCGTGCAAAATATTCACACGTTCCACTCCTTAAAGAACTTGAAACAAAATCCGAAAAAAAATTTAAAAATTTTGTACGGATGAATAATGAAAATTATCAAGAACTTCTATCGATGGTGGAGCCTTTAATAAAAAACAAGGACACCTTACCGATTACGCCCCATGAACGGCTTTCAGCTACTCTGAGATTTCTGTCATCAGGTGAAAGCTTCGAAGATTTAAAATTTTTGACAGCAATATCCCCACATAGCCTAAGTCGGATTGTAATTGAAACTTGTGAAGCTATAATAAAGACATTGAAAGATTATATTCAGGTAATTTTAATTTTAAATATGCTTATATAATATAACAAATTATTATACACAAAAAAAAAAAGCGATTGCGGTTACGGTAATCGTAACGTATTATAATCGTAATCCCTATCGCCCAGATGTGAGCTCACTGATATTGGGTGTCCGTAAACAATTCGGTAAAAGACTGTGCTGAAACAGAATTTTTGTAGGTGTTCGGTTCAATGTACTGTTGCGATTCCACAAACATCGGCTGTGAACATTCATTTCGTGGCGTAATGTTTCTTGATAGAAATACTTGTGGTACTTGTGTGAGAACTGTAGTAAAAGGATCTGAAATAGACGATGATGATGTATATGGAGTCGACGCCCGAGATATTGTGCAGGACTTTGCAAAGTTTTGCGTAATATTTATCTTAACAGAGTTAACATCGAGATTTCCCAACAGTCCATGTACTAAGATCTCGTCAATACCTCTTTTTGCGTATATTTGCTGCTCTGGTGATAATTTCCTGAATAAAATTGCCCAAGATTCAGCAAATACGTCAGCATCATCTCGTTTCGTTCGTCTATTTTTAGCTTCATCCAGATGCTGTATGGCTTTTTGAAGAAACTCCGAATTGTTTTCAGACCTCTTTCGCTTTCTACTACCCTGAGAATCAGCCTGAAAATAAACACAAAACTAAAATTAGCTGTATTCTTATTTCAGCTTCCAGAAACTGAAAACGACTGGAAATGCATTGCCAATGATTTCAATACACTATGGAACTTTCCCAATTGCATTGGAGCGATCGATGGTAAACATGTGGAAATTATGAAACCACCTGGAACGGGCTCATATTATTATAACTATAAGAAATCGTACTCTGTTGTTATGATGGCAATTGTTAATGCGAAGTATGAGTTCATTGCCGTTGAAGTTGGTGCAAACGGAAGAGCATCTGACGCTGGAGTCTTCGGTCAAAGCAAGTTTAAGAAAAAATATGATGGCAATGAACTACATATTCCCCAAGCTGCAAGTGTTCCAATGTGTCAGGAAAAAATACCATTTGTCTTTATTGGAGATGATGCGTTTCCACTTATGTAGAATTTAATAAAACCGTTTTCCCGTGCCCAACTAAGCGCCGATGAGATTATTTTTAATTATAGGTTATCAAGAGCTAGACGCGTAGTTGAAAATACGTTTGGGATTTTATGCAGACGTTTCCGTGTTCTAGCAAACAGAATAAACTTGAGCCCTAAAAAGGTGTCTATAATAGTTTTGGCCTGTTGTTATATTCATAATTTCTTAACACGGAAGAATGGATCACAATATACAAATGATAGCTTCAATGTAGAAAATGCTATCACAGGTGAAACACTTAATAATTATGGGCTTTCAAAACTAAGAGCGCTTCAAGGAGGATATAGTACAAACGCAGCGAAATCCGTTCGCAATAAATACAAAGAGTATTTCAACACAGTTGGATCAGTTCCGTGGCAAAGTGACATTTTATAAAAATTAATACGATTTTCTACATACACGTATATATGTATATACAGATAGCAATTTATAATATTCAACATAATATTCAACATTTAAGAAATTTCTAAATGATGGAGATATAATTTTGGGGTAATTTAGGGATCATTCCCTAAAATTATCCCAAAATACTCCCCAAATGGTACCAAAATTACCCCAAAATTATATCTCCATCACTTAAAAAATTTTTTAAATGTTGAATAATTTTTTATTTTGTATTTGAAAAATATTTTTTGTATTCTATCTTTTGGTAAATGTTCATGTAAAGACTACTATAATACAAAATATATTCTCTATAACAATTATTACTCACCTCGCTTTCATTATCATTATCTTCAAACGTACTGAGTCCAGTTCCTTGAATTTCTTGTCCTTGTAAAAAGTTTAATTGGTAAAAATACCAAAGAGTTGGCTCGTAGATGTCCTCAACGCCAGCACCAGACCATTCTGATTTTTTTATTTTTGACAATTCTCGTCTATGACAGTTCCGCATGCCATAAATGCGTTTTTTGACGATGTCAGTTGTGGCTTGCGGGTCAACTTCTTTGTATTTTTCTACAAGAATCTGCCAACTTTGAGCACGCTTAATTTTATTTTTATAGTTGTCATTTTTAATCTCCCACAGCACTTTTTCGCCCCTAAAGGTTTCAATGAAATCGCGCCAAAACTCATTATCGACTATAGCCATGCTGCGCACACAACCTTCCGCGATGAAATTTACTCAAGTATGAGCTTTGGTATGCGTTGCGCCCTATACACATACACACATGTGGCAACAACGACTAGAAAAATTGAATCGATTCAATTTTCTGCACACTTGAGTGCAGACCAAAATTTTGGTGTGCACACTCGCCTATCCACGATGCGACGGTCTGCAATACTTTGACAGGTAGTACAGACCGTCTGCCCGTCTATAGCTAGCTTAAAGCACCAATGGTATGGTATCGCCAATTCTATTTGTTACCGCAAATGTAGTATTGATGTCAGCCTTTGATCCGTCGGTGTAAATCACTTCCCAACCTTCGTAAGGCTGTAAGATTTCATTATATATATATACTAGTTGTATATACTCATACGAGCTAGTGTTATGCTTAGGACGACTCTGAAGGTCAGTTATAAATGGAGATGTAGGAACCTTGAACGGTGGATAGGCGGATGTGGAAATAAATATTGGTTTTGATATGACGTTCGATTTGTGTATTACGAGGGTTGCCTTTTATATTTTGCGCCTAATAATGAAAACACATTCAAATATTAAGGAAAATAGTTTTATTGTTTTTCAAAATATTGTCCATCCAAGTCAATTCACTTCTGCATTCGCTTGAACCAATTTTCAAAGCACTTTTGCTACTCAGAAAAGGATACCTCTAAAACGAAGTGTTTGAAGGCTTCTACAGCTCCTTCAGGCGTTGAAAAACGTTAACCTCGCTTCTTTTTTTTTGATGTTCGGGAATAAAAAGAAATCATTAGGTGCCAAATCAGGGCTGTAAGGCGGATGACCCATCAATTCGACGTTTTGAGTCCTCAAAAACTCTCTTGTGTGAATCGATACGTGAGAGCTCGCATTGTCTTGGTGAAGAATGATTTGTCATCGGCGGTTGGTTTTCCTTAATTCCCCAAAAACTTTTGGCAACAAATGGTTGTATACCACTCAGAATTGCCCGTTTTAAGTCTATCTAGTGGAACAGTTGCGGCATGACCAGATTTCCAAAGAAACAGGCCACCATTTGCTTTGAGGTGCTTCTTGCGCGAACAACTTTTGTTGGATTAGGCTCGTCTTGGAACACCCATACTGTCGATTGCTGCTTTGTTTCCAGCTCATATGCATAGATCCAAGATTCGTCACCTGTTACGATGTCATAGACGTGTTTTGATCCACCGCGGCTAAATTTCTTCAACATTTCTTTACACTAATCGACACGAGTCCTTTTTTGGGCAATTGTCAAATTATGCGGTATCCAACGAGAACAAATCTTTACGACCAAATGTTCATGCAATATTGAATGTGTACTGGTCCCACTAATGATCAAGGTTGCCTCTATCTCGCGAAATGTCACATGACGATCTTATATTATCAATTGACGCATAGCATCGACTGTTTCTGGCACAACCACCGTTTTTGGACGACCTTCACGAAATTCGTCCTGCAAAGATTGGCGGCCACGTAGGAACTCGTTGTACCATCGTTTCACAGTGGCTAAGCGTGGTGATTCAACACCAAAAGTAGAAGTAAGTTGACTGATGCACTCCTGTCTCGATAATCCACGTCGAAAAACGTAGTAAATCATTGCACGAAAATGTTCACGGGTTAATTCCATTTTTAGGCAATATGAATTTTTAAATTCACTATAAATAAACACAAATAAAACTCGCAAGTGAAATCGTTATATGCAAGTTTATGCTAAAAAATACCAAACTTTACGATAAACATATCTAATTACAGCTAATCACATGTAGTGTTGCGATATATAAAAGGCAACCCTCGTAGTGATATGCACCGTGATAATATAGATATGACTTCAGTATTATTTGATTGGAGCATGGACATGTAGTGTTGCGATATATAAAAGGCAACCCTCGTAGTGATATGCACCGTGATAATATAGATATGACTTCAGTATTATTTGATTGGAGCATGGCAGATTTTCTTACTTACTTAATTGGCGCTATAACCGCTTAAGCGATTTTGACCGAACTTCCCCTACAATTTGTGGTGTGTGTCTTGATGTTGTAACACAAATTGAGGGACCTACAGTTTTACGCCAAATCCGAGCGGCGAATGTTTTTGTGAGAAGTTTTATCATGGCAGAAATTCCCTCGGAGGTTTGCCGTTGCCTGCCGAGGGCCGACCGCTATTAGAAAAAACTTTTTCTATAATTTTTGGATGTTACTTGCCCCGAGCTGGATTCGAACCTGGGACCCACCGAATGAAGCGCGCACACGCTACACACTCGGCTACGGCAGCCGCCAAAAAAAAAATATATTAGGCAGATTTTACTTGGTAAAATAACAGCGTATTCCTGCAATGGAGCAGTTTTGGTACTAGCATCATAGTGTTGTGTGTAGCTCTGCTCGAAATATCGGGCAGTCCGGCTTCGGCAAGGACGGTTTTGATTGGCGAAGTAGCAAAAGCACGAATACTTCTTCTAGCAGCAGCATGGTAAGGCAAATGTAGGAGTTTGATGTGCGCTTTTGCGCAGTTTCCATAACTCGAGAGTCCGTAATCCATTTTTGATTTAATTAATGCTTTAGTTACGTTAATAAAGGTATTAGTATGTGCAAAACTATGTTTGGACGACAGAAATTGTATTATATTTAATTTTTTATCAAACACTATGCCTAATATTTTCAGTGTGTCTGTGTGGGGGATTTGAGTATTGGATAACGATAGGAAGGAAACGATAGAAGGAGCACTTGTGCTTCCTGCATATGTGAAAAGTTGAGCATTTTGTTAATGAAATATTGGCACATAATGTTTGAGACCAATTTAAAATATCATCAAGAATATTTGGTGAAAAGTATTTGACTTTACCCAAGTCTTGAGTCCCTGTAAAAATCGGAACATCACCGGCATAAACAAAGTGCTCAACGGAACTGTGCGATGGAATAATCCTGCTAAATTCGTTGAAGGCTATTATAAATATAGCAACAGGAAGGCGAGACCCTTGGGGTATTCCATTGAAAAGATCGATTACTTAAAAAGGACTTTATAATATTGTACATTTTGCTACCAATCTTCCAATGTTTAAGTTCTCTTAGCACGATGTGCGCACCAATTCGGTCAAACGCCTTTTCAAAATCTAGACTCAGTACGGAAATGTGTGTTCTAAAAGCTAAGGCCGTGGCAGCGAAATGTTTAAAGTATAGCAGAGGGCCGATAACCCCTATGCCTCTTTGGAAACCAAATTGGCGTGGTGTTAGCAAGCCCCCTTTGGCAAACCACATTATACGAGTGGAAATAATTTTTTCGAGTATCTTTTATATACATGGGAGCAAGGATATTGGTATATAGCTTGATATAAGGGACGTAGGATTGTTTGGTTTTTGAATGGGATGGATAGACGAAATTTTCCATTGTTGTGGGAATAAGCCGGCATCAAATATGTTATTGTATAAAGTTATAAGTCTGGTTTTAAGGTGTTTTTCCTCTCATTTGAGAAATCGTGAATTGGAATTCCTCTAATGAGATGGCTGCTTCAATAGCTAAAGCATTTGGGCGGGAGAGGTATTATAGTAGGATTCTAAGGGTATTTGGTGCCTAAAGGTGTTAAAATCGGTGTAGAAATTAGAGCTTTGTGAATACGCAGACGATGTGGTTCAGCAATATGCTGGCAGGAGTATAGAGTGCTCTGAGGGGAAAAGATAAATTGAATATTGGAAGCTGGGCGGGCTCCTGAGAGGGAGCCAAAATTTGTTTTTGACTAGAAGATGGGTTAATATTCGCCGTGAATGTCTCCAAGTGTTTCCTGTATTTTTTATATTTTGCCCATAAGGATTTCTTGTTATTTATAAGGATTGAAATATGGTAGTTTAGCAGAGAATTGTTTAGGACTATTTTGGGGAATATCTGCGTGTGCCGCTGAGCTAATTATTTTCTTTATTGGGTTTGTAAGGCGATTCATTTGATAGCGATATGGAGAGCGAGCTGAATTTAGTCCAATCAGTTAAGAACAAAGATTTAGGCATGATATGATACAGGGAAAGGGTGGACAAGGTTGTAACAAGGGGGAAATGGTCGCTGTTGTGGAGGTCATCTATTTTCCGGGAGGACAGGTTTGCATAATTATTATACAGACCGTTTGAGTTCCACTGAAAGTATTGGATTTGTTGTTGCTAAGTCATCGGCTGATAGCGTTGCTGCTGTTGTGTTGTGTGTGTGTTTATTTGGTTTTCGTTGTTTACTTGTTTTCCGATTTCATGTTGGTTGTTGTTGGGGATTCCGCTCATTTTATTTTGGATTGATAGTGGCTTGTTTACTTTATGTTCGTTTGCACTTCGAGGGGCGTTTTGTTGCTGCACATTGGGCATGCAAGAGGTATTAACATCGTTTTTGGCTTTATTGTTGTATCATTGATTTTGTTTTACCTGGAATCGGGTTTTATGATCTTGGAAAAAGAAAGTGAAGTCAAGTAGGGGGAGATTGTATTTTGTGCGTTTTAATTGCTTCGCGCATAGAACAGTTGTTGTCTGTTTTTATTTTTATGATTTCTTTCATCTGCAAAAACTTTGGATATTTTTTATTAGACGAGGGGTGTTGGCCAGAACAATTTGCACAAAAAAACGCGAGCATGGTGTGGGCGAATGGGGAGGAAGCCCAATGAGTCACAAACAGGGAGTTTAGTACAGCGTCTTGTTGTGTGCCCAAGAAATTGGCAATTCTCGCACTTCATTGGGTTCGGGTAATATGGTCTTACCTTAGCGGTGTACCAAGAAGATACACCCTGTTGTTTTAAATTTTCAACAACATATCTCATTTGCAGGTAATTCATTGAGGCAAGGATCATATATTGTGCCTTTGGTGCTATTAAGGTTATTGTGTAACTCAATTTTGACATTGCAAACTCCAATTAATTTAGTTGTTGTTATAAATTTATTTGCAATTGTCGAGTTTTGACTAAGAGCAATAATTGCCGTCTCCAAGTTCGGAAATACTTACAATTTCGGAACTGATGTTTTTTGCGCATTATGTGCCGCGAAACAAGAATATTTGTTAAGCGGTTTGTTTGAATTTATAGCACTTGCTACGAGATATTTTGCGTGGTCCTTTGTTATTATTGTTAAAACTAGGAAGTTATCATTAGCTTGTTGACAATAGGCAAACCTGTTATCCCCAAGCGGGGGTACCCCGGGGGCATTTTAACAACACTCCGATTGTTGGAAAACGATAAAAAAGCGCAAGTTTAACAACAAGTATGCAGAAATGTGTTAGTGACCACAAAGTGTGTACAGAAAGAAAGAACGGAAGAAAGATGAGTAGACTGAACGCACAACCTTTCGCGACGAGTATCAGCCGATGACTGAGATGTATTGTGTTATCCTCGGTTTTATGCGGTAAGCAGTATTTGGACTTTACAGTGAAATGAAGAATCTGACGGAAAAGTGATCGCTGCTATGCAAATATTCAAGAGTGAATTATGTTGCGAGAGGAAGTAATTTAGTAATTAAGTAAATGGTAAGGTATGTGGATCATTAGTGTGTTGAAAAATTAGTTGGTTTATTAATGTTTAGTGCTGAGAGATTTGAAAGTAGAATGAACTCCTCAGCTACTGTTCCTCTATAGTTGGCGGTAGGTAAATCACCACACATAATAACGGGGATGTTAACGTTATCTTTAACCTTAAGTTTAAAATTTATTTTTGCTACTTAGTAAGTGCATTGGTGTCGTCTGTTATGTTAGAACGATAAATTTCGAATCTTCTTTTGATAGTTTTTGTTGATTAAGGCGATTTTAGCATTCTGTCAAACATTAAGAAAGCGTACGTGAAAGAAGTCGTCGGTTCAAAAGTTAGTCGGAGATTGCCTGTTTTCAATTTGTCAAAGTGTTAGAAAGCAAGTTGAGAAATGGGCCAGCCCAGCTATTAACAGCTGGTGCACTAATCTGAACACCTGCAGGATAGCGGGTTCCTTTGGCCACCACTCAATGATCGGAGTGTACTGAGATTTTCCAAGCTCTCACAAGAATACTTATGACATAGCTGCCCATCGACCGCCTGAACAATCAGTGGCGACTAAATTTTATAATGCACCGAAATTGGAGCATTTCGTATTGGACCTTTTATGATTGAATAGTAAATAGCTTACAAAATGTTACGATTTTAATTGTGAAAGAATCACATATCTGATTTCAGTTGGACACTTTCAATTTATGCTAAGTAAAAGGGGCGTCGAATTTCATTTTTTAGATTCTTCGGCGTAGGAGTTATAACGTAAAAACTAATATTAGAACAATTAATTGTATTTCAGCCATATGTGTCGGTTCCGAGAAATTATTAACACTTTACGTTATAAAAATGCTTCTACCTACCTAATTCTAATCTCAAACTGTAAAATTAGTTTGCGTTAAAACCGCTGAGACAAGCCGGCTATCATGATATGATATGAAACTCTCTTATTTGTCTGCTGAGAGCGTCCCCTGAACTCGTGGTTTGAGCTGGCTACAAAAGCGAATCAGGGGACCGATGAACAGCTGGAACGCGGAAACTGAGCTACAATGATAATAAATGAAATTCACCAATTTTATCCCGAAAACATGTTGTGCCATCATCACAAAAATGACCTTAAAGACAGTTTTTAAATATGAAGACAATTTTATTAGTAATTTTAACAAATAATAACTCTAAAGGAGTTCATAACTGTTTAAACTGTGGCACTATTGGAAAATGTTATATAAAACGCACATTTTGACAGCGCTCTCACGTAGCAAAGAGTTTCGTATCATATTATCTATGCAGCCGGCGCGGCTGAATCGAGTATGATGTTTTCATTGCATGAAAACTTTGTTCCCCAAATTTATGTGTTCCGCGAATTTCCGTTCCACTGCTTTACTCAAGAGCTTAGCGGGCCTGTCCTGTTGTTGTTGATGCCCTCTATTGGTTTTGTTTAAAGAACTTACATTTCTACTACTACTATTAATACATATTTTACTAAATCCGTACCAAAAAATTTCGATTTGCCAGGTGGAAGCGAAAAACCTATTTGTTCACAAAATCTTTTATTATTGAACCATTTTTAAAAACATTTATCATTTCCATTATTTAAATTGTAGTTTTTAATACAATTGTTATATATTTTTTATATTTTACTGAGAAAAAAGATTAAACTTTTAAAATCCCGTATAGTTATGGCTAACTAAAATATTCCATTCTCATACTATCACTGATTGCAATCGGTTCGAACATTCTGAGTTTTGTGTCTATGCTTTGATACTTACTTATGCCAGCTTCTGCTGTAAACACACGAGCTTTGTGACTAAATATTTCTAAATCGTTCACTTAGTTTTCTTTGGACTAGGATGTTCAAATTAATCTTGTGAATTAAATACTAAGTAATCTATATGGCCCCCAATACTAAGTGGTTTATGAACCCTCAACCTTGGGGCCAACCGGTTTGTCATTCTTGCAACTGAACCAAAAAAACGTCCTTCCAGTAGTCCTCTTCTCCGCCTTACGTAAAGTGTGTTCTCTCCTCCCTTGAGGAAAATAAACCCCCTTGAGGAAAATAAACCCACATCAGAGTTCTTGCTGTTTACTCGTGGCTTGCATTTGGTAAGTAAAGAAATAATACCAATTTCCTAATTAAATATATATGTAAACAAATACCTGAGAAATTTGTATTAACAAAAGAGTTATTCCAACTTTGTAAATTAAATGTACCTTGCATGATATACTCCATTTATGATCATCAATGTTTAGCTTCAAAATTTAAATTCTCCAAAATCGGTCCCATCCTAGAGGAGTTCTTTTGCTTTCACTCTGAATAAGCTCGGGTACCACACATTTTCTATATACTCAAAGATTTCAAAGTTGCTTACATAATTATTTTTTACATAGTTCCAAATTTTAGCTCCATTATTTTCATTCGTGATACTACATGTATGTGTGATGACAGTTTGATTAAATAAGTTCCTGATAGTGTTTGCTTTTCGACATAATTTTTTCTGAAATCAACTTGTCCTTGTTTTATAAATTTAATTTGCAAATTTCTTTCTTTTCGCTTTTAAATTTTCCTTGGTTTTATTTAAAATTTCTGATAGACATGTATTTTGTTCATTCAATATACAGTTTTCATTTTACAGTTTTCTACCTTAAGAAATTAATTATTAGATATATTTTGGTCAATTACAAGCATACCATCTAATTGAGCAATAGCTCTTACTTCATAATACATAAAAGTGAATAAATTTTTTGGATATTTAATACAAAATACAATTATACTATTTTTTGTAAAATTTTAAATTCTGAAATGTCCATTAAATCTATAATTGTCATTGTACTGTGATGGTCGACTTTAAAATTACTATTTGCCTAACATTCTAGTAAAAAAAATCTCAAAGAGACCTTTAGACTTATCCTGGTGAATAGTGCAGTATTTCAAAAGTGTTACTTTTCTTCTCATACAAAGTTTTTTATGCTACTTCATATTTCATTATTTTCGTTTTTTATTCCTATCTAATAAATGTGTGTATTGTGAGTGCTGCGACAATGGTCCCTTTGGGGACAACCGATATTCCTTACTTATGGAAAGCCCACAAGCGAAAAAGAAGCAAATTTAATCAAAAATCACAAAGCGACTTTCTGTTCCTACCAACAATACGTAAAAAAGAATACAAATAAAATAATCCTAACAAATCACTCTCGTCATATTCATGGTTTGCAGTTCATAGAGCTCTAAACAGTAAGAGTAACTAGTTTAATTCAATCTCCAATGTAAGAGAAGTGCTTACTACCAATGCCTTAGCATACCTATTTATAACTGAAAAAAATCTTCCTGGTATATGCTAATTAACTGCAAACTACACGAACACCATAACCATGGTAAAGGAACAACCATGCCCCAATAATATTCTTGAAGAAGAGATTGTCGAGGAGCAGATATCAAAAGGTGTCGCTTCCATGTATATGTTCGCGAGACTCATTGAAGGTACGGCAATACCTACAGGTGTATTATTGTTTACTTTTGAGCTTAATGAGCTACCAATCAAATCGATTACTCATTTCATAAAACCTTACCTAACAAATGTATTTTGGTGGAAACCGGCTTGCCAACCATTGAAGAGCACAGAAGAGAGGCAATATGATACTTGATCAAGAAGAAAATAAAACCAGGTATTATATAAAGATTTCTTAACTGCCTATGTTCACAAACGCAGGTATAAATACTGTCGTCAACTAAATATGAAGGTTTCTTGAGACGCTGCATTTATTTGGCGCTGATCGTAGTGGCGTTTTCTCTCATTGCATACTCCCAACCAACCTATTGTTTTGATTGCCTTTTCTGCATTATTCATGAAAACTACATGACCACCAATGCGCAACACGAGTTAAAGATGAACTATGCAAAGCGTTGGAGGCTAACTTGGATCATATATTAACTGGACCTTGAAAAACTGGAGGCAATTGCTTGTGCAAAAGCTCAGGGGTGGCATTGAAATTATGATCCAGTCCTTTCGAAATTCTCTAGAACATATTTACTTCCAGAGTCCTAAAAACTAACATCCTAGCCTGAGTCTTCACTCATAAGACGCTCAGATTCCTTTCGAGGGAAATCAAATAAAAAGAGATATCTTACCCTTTAATAAGGAAAAAAAACAACTAAGCAATTTAATATCACAAAGCCAAGACTTTTTTAAATAAGCAAACTCATTTTTTATATTGCGAAAAACTTTTTTAGATGGTGAAAACGCGCTGAAACGTACCGTTATCAGCCGTGCTCCCATTGTCACATTTAAATTCCGCTATGTGATTTTAAATATTTTCTGTGAATGTGAGTAAGTGTGCACCCAATTTCATAAATTTGCCATACAGGTTATCGTTGCACGTAATCAGCAACAGTGCATTGCACATCGATGTTGGGCTTATACTGAATTCGGACAAGCCGCTCTGTTGCAAAGTATACACTGCTGCACGACGAAACTTCATTCGCTCACCACCTCCTGGCGTCATACTGGTGGCTAATATAAGTGTAGATATTGTCGCTAAATATAACGTTTATTTTCAACAGCGTATATCTGCTGTGGATTTTGCTAGTGAATTAAAGATCACAGCTCTATTCTCCAATGTGAAACTCGTTCTACTGCTAATAAGAATTTCAAATGTCGGTGGGCAAAGGTGGCAGCAAGCAAAAAATTAAAATGACGGTGCAAAGTATGATAACTAATTTTGACTACTCAAACCTGTAGAAGACCAACCACACGCAGCGAAGAGGCACACCCCGCAAGAGGTACCTCCGTTTTTTTTTAAATATGGCAGATCTAGATAGAAAAAGAAAATCATGTAAAGAAATTACTAGAGGGCGAAATAAAGATTACCCTACCACTCACCTGTCAGATAGGTATCCTATAACGAAAACACATGAGGTACTTTCTCAGTAGGGAGATAATCGAATTTTCAATTGGCTTGAAAAGCGGTTTTCATAAAATTTCTCTTAAGGAATCCGGCGTGAAAAATCTGGGTTTTAGTAAACAATGGAAAATACGAGTTCACTAGACTTCATTTTGGTTTGTAAGATGCCCCAGCTATTTTGCAACGGACTTTAGGTGCCATACTAAAAGAATGCATAGATAAAATATGCTTTGTTTAAAAGCAAGTTAAATTCCTAAGATTCCCGGTGGAATTTATAAAAAAATTAAAAATATAAATCCACTTTCATGTCCAAAGATTGAATTAACTATATCCACTCTATAATAAAGAATTTGGCCTTATTACAGTAGATTCTATTATTCTTATTATAATAAATTTTCTAAAATAACTTATAAAAAGTGTTGATTGAGGCAGACTCCAATTAGCAATTTTGATACAATAATGATTGCAATCAAAAATTAACTGCAATCAATTTCTTCTAAATGATTGCAAGTGATTTAGGCAATCAAAATATAAGCAATTAATTGCAATTAAAAAACAATGCAATATTTGGTATAATATGCGATTGCAATCCAATTTGAATGCAATTTTTTACAGCCCTTCAGTAGAAGAACCCATAAACGCCTACAAAAGCCAATTTTGGATCTCGTTTCCACAGCTATCAGTTTAAAATACCTTTTCCGATTTTTTACCTATTTCTCTTCTATCTTTCTGGCATCACTAGTTTTGACAGCTCACGCACATTTAATGTCTAGTGTCACTGTCAAACAGCTTTAGTTTGCTCTATAATTTAACCATGAATCGTCTTGCAAACGAATAACAAATTATTTAACTTTATTAGCAAAATGCGTGCTCTTTAAAGAATGTTCATCGCACGCTTCTCCCATTTTATGGTCATTTTAATCGACCTTCGCACGAAATTTACATTTTTGGACATGAAATCACCAACACGCTTAAATCAGTTCTCAACCTTGCCGGCTGTTCAATTGACTTGACCTCAACAATAGCTCACACTCACATCATAGATCTAACACAAACAATCTGGTATACCAACAACTTTTTCTTGAACAAATGAGGCACTACTTATTTAGAGGGGCTTTTCATATATAGACGATTCAAAAACCGATAAGGAAATCCCATAATCTGATGATGTGATTCAGAAAGGATAGCTTCTGACTACGCGCACCATAGTAAAGCTAATTTTTTTTATATGCGCATGTAGTATTTCAACTATTGCTGTAGTACAAAATATTCACTAAAAGAATCCTCAAATAACGAAAAGAGATATTCTCATCAAAAACTCAATTGAAATTAATATTATGTGAATACCTGGAAATAAAGGGATCCAAGGAAACGAAAACGCCGAAAAAACAGCACGTCTAATGTCATCCCAAACTGGCGCTTAACTTGAGAAAGACTTTAGTAGTGCTAGGGGTTCACTGCACTGGGGGTTAACTGCAATAGTTTGAGCTTCACTGCACTCCCACTTACTATTTCAAAAATAAAAGGTTAAATAAACTGCCAATTTCGAGGTTTACTAGCTTTTAATTTAAACAACCTTAATTTCGACCGGGGTGGGCACGTCTATTCACGTTGACATTCGTAAATGAGTACAATTCATTTGTGTTTGCGTATGGTTCAATTATATTATGTATTCTTGAAACGATCCACGTTGGCGTGGTCGAGACTGCTGTAGGTGAAACCTAGATGTTGGAGGAGCACACCAGGACCTCATGGTCGAGCAGTGTTTTTGGGTAGATGGTGTCGCCGCACAGTGCTTCGCCCAACCAGTGCTAGTGGTGTGGTACATTTGGGTGTGCGATGTAGGAGGATGTGGTCTATCAAACAGCTGGCACGTGGGGCAAGAGTCGCACTCCGCTGTTTTGTCCGATAGCGACAGGAAGGTTAGGCAATACCCATGCACCTGTGCTACCTCCTGACGCTGCGACGGCTGCATGCCCCTAAGTATCGCGCAGGGGCACAATGTGTGTGAGCGACTGCATAGAGGGCATCGGACTCCAACACGTGCTGACGGAGAGTGAGAGATTGCGTATCTGGTTCGGGCATGTACAGAAGTTGAATGCCTCTAAGAAAACGCCCAAAAATGTCTTGCGAAAGTGAAAGGAGCGACCGTGAGTATAAGAGTGCTTCAATTCGGGTTAATAGTGTAGTGAATTTTTATCAGTGAATTTGTAATTGCCAGCATCGCATAACTCTGTGAGATAATTGTAGCACTTTTTCTTATGCTAATATATGACCTCCTAATGCTTAACTGTTTATTAAATTTAAAAACCAACTGCGCTAAATAGCTCTCTTACTTGCCTTCTAGAATAACAACAAATAAAAACACAATTTGTTTGCTCTCTTTTAAATACAGTTGTAAAAATTGCCAAATGATGAATATTTCACTTGTTCTGCTTGTCAAATAAATATACCACTATTCGCGTCGGTGATTCTAAAGTGGTCAGAGATAAGAAGTTCTTAAATATTTAAAACGTAAATAATACGTTGCGATTTCGGGAGTTGAAATCAAAACATATTAAAGGTAGAGATATTGCTGAAAAAATAAATCGAAGCAAAAAATAAAAGTTTTGGAAAACCCCAACCCCGTATGAGAAAAATAAAGCTGATGGACCTAAAGGGAAACTGTCGGACAGGGAACACCGGCTTAGTATAAGCCTGTAATTTTGATACAAGGTATACAGTATCTGCTTGACGCGTTTTGCAAAAAGTGACATTATTTTTCGTCATAAAATCCGTACATGTCCAAAGCTGACACAACAACACAAGCGCAAGCGTGTGACTTCACAAAAATCAACAGAAATACTCACTGGCTCCAAGTAAGTTTCTTCTGTAGTTTTTTAAGCTACTTCCTTTTAAAGATAATTTTCTTCGATGAGAAAAACTGGAATATGGACGGCCCGTAAATTTTTTTTCTAAGAACGTGGGGAGCCTTTGCAGCTCTATTATTTAACTAACTCCCAAACTGATGTTCGGGAGCTACGCAGATGACACTTGGGTGAAATCACCCAGAAGTTGTGAGCTACTTGAGATTTTCCCCACTTGCGTGAACTTCTACACATGGCTTTATCCTCCATACTGGAGAAAACGTTCACATAAATATTTATTCTATAGATAAAAGAAAATAGGAGGTAACCTCACTTCCGTTGACGAATATTTCAAATATGCACAGCTATAAATAATCTCATTCAGAGCAGCAGAGCACAAAAAGGACCCAATTTACGAACCTATGATGGCATTTGGAATACCCAAGCTCCTAATAATAGATAATGACAAATCATTGAACTTCGCCTCAATTTCATTATTGCCAAAGGACTAAATGAATATGGTTGGTTGGTTGGTTAGAAAACCCCAAATAGCGTTTATAGCGTCATTTTGATACCTGATTTTCCTGAAATCTGCTTTTCTGCTGTTGTGATTCCTAATTTTCAAACAATCTACTGATGTTTTCCATTTTGTAACTAGAAATATACTTCAAGTATCTCGCCAGGAAGAATCTGCTGTCTGCTACGTGCACTTAGAGAGGTAGTGCAGAACTGTTTCTCTAGTGTCCTCGAGATTACAGCACCGGCATCGAGTGTTGTATCGGATGACCGAATGTTCACCAATCGACCAGTGTCCCGTTATCGTGGCTGTCAGTCAGAATATATCTTTCCTTGACCTATTTAGTTGGCCCATCGTTCTTGTAATGTCACAAGTGCATGCGTTTTTTGCTCCCATTTTCTTTTCAACACTCTGCTGACCTTCTTATTGCCTAGCATCTCCGCTTGAAAGATGCTGGCAAAGTCAGATAACCGAAACGAGAGAGCGATGTCTAGCTTCTCTGAGAACAGCCCCGCACACACTCCGCAGTCCTTATCGGACCCGTCTTTGTGGATTTCCGTGGCGCCTTCCTCCTGCCACTTTCCGTCTTCTCCAGCCACTCTCCCTCTACTCCAGCCCCGTCTTAAAGGAAACTTTAACTTAAAGTTTTGCTTGGAAGTAATCGAGGGAGGTACTTAGTCAGTTTGTTCCTCTATTTATAAGAGCTTGTCAAGAGCTCCTCTATGCCCCTTCTGCCTTGACCTCCAGTATGCCGGCACTCGGGTCTGATTGCAGAGTTCGCCGCAATTTCACGAATGCGGAGCTCATGGGCAGTTGGGGGCACGACCATGACTCCTTAATAGCCGCGCAAGCCGCGCGTTGAACGCTATCTAACTTCTTGATATTATATTACTTGCCCAATTCCGGCCACCATACTATCGATGTTTGTCTTCCATATGAACTTGGCATCTAATATGATGCCGAAGTATTTCGCACCGGAGGACAATGTGAGAATCGTTCCGTTTAGAGAAGGGAGTCTGAAATGTGCAGCACCAGCTCTATCTTGCTCGCGTTGACTCTGAGGCCGCTTGTTGACGCCCATGTATGTAACCTTGACAGACCTCCCTTAATAATTTCATTGATCATCGAAGGAAGGGAAGGGACCTGACACGGTCACCACTACCTCATGTGCATATGCTACTACCATTACTCCGCCTGTATTGAGTTCCATTAATATATCGTTCAATACCACAACCCAGAGAAGCCGGGATAAGGCTCCCCACTGAGGAGTACCCTACTCGGGTAACGGAATATTGTTGCTGAACTATTGGTAGGTATTATATTTCGATTTCTGAGTATTATCTCAATCCACCTACATATGGGGTCTGAGATTCCAACATTAAGGAGATATTGAGTATTGCGTCAGTTTTTATGTTATTGATATTCCTGGAAAAAATATTTTGTACATTGTTACACATTGTTTCTAGCAGGAAAGATGTAAGACTTATTGACATATAATCCTTTGACGTATTATCTGCCGCACATTTAGATTGCTGGAGATTAATTTGTACGCACCTTTTCGGGTTTGGGTTGTTTACTTAGAACGAAGTCATTGAGGAGCTGGCTCGCGTCGTCGACCTCCACTATGTCGCTTTAGGAGCCTTATCTTGTTAGGTGCCTTATCTCCTCCAAATATCTTCTTTTTAGCCTTCTGCATTCCAAAGCTGATTCGATTGCCTACATTGGAGAAAACCTCCATGTAATGTTCGTCTATCTAAATTGATTGATATGAACACTCCTTCTCTGACCATCGTTATATTGAAATTCAATTGAAATTCAATTGAACATGGACTTGGGGCTCTTATAAAAGGTTATTTGAGGATAAGCTAACCAGCGAAACTCTAATGAACCCAATTTTATCGGGGATCTTGGGAACATGGTGAACGTCATTACTCTAACCTGCTCAAATACCCTAGATCAGGCTTGCCCTGAACCTAAACAATGGGGCAAACGTAAGCCCCATTGGTGGTCACGTGAGCTGGACTCACTACGTAAATCTTGCAGGACAAATTTCAACAAAGCCAAGAAACTTAGTCTCGAGCCGGTATGGCAGCAGTAAAAAGTCTCTCCAGACCTATGAAAAAGCTTTAAGGGGGGCAAAGAGATCCTCTTGGAGAAACTTCTGCGGCGGCATCGAGGATGCTTCCGAGGCAGCGAGGCTTTCTCTCTGGATCCTCTATCCCGATAGGTTTCTTACAAAAGCAAGACGGTTCCTGGACCTCAACGGAAAAGGAAACCCTTGAACTGCTACTAGATACCCACTTTCCTGGGAACCCAACTGCGGAGGAAAGAATTCCTCCGTTTATTTCTTCCAACCCCGTCAACGTGCCGGTTCCAGAAAAAAAGGTTACAGAATGGTACACATTTTTTTGTGGTAACACAATACCGAAAAACCTAAACCAAAGCCTAAACTAAATACATTTTTGGTCTATGTGAGGTCACCCGTTGGGCTGGCTTAACATGAGTTTTCATCAAAAATTCGATAAAATATTCCGATGATTCAAAAATCGATCTTGTAAATGTGTGGCAAAAGTATTGAGGTAAGTTGGAGCGCTGAGATTGTTTCGAAGCAAGTCTTGGCTTCCGCAACTCAAAGTCATGTTCTTCGCTAAAGTTTCTCACATTTTCAAAGATTTCTCTGAATCTCTCTACAGCACATTCTTTTCTTTTGATCAATTCCTTTTTTGCAGCATCGGCTAATTTAATGGCCTCTGCAAGGTCCTGATTTTTTGTTTGTATAACTCGCTATATCTCTAAAGAGCATCATGCTTCATATCAACAACGTTTGGCGGCACGAAAGTATTGTCGATTAGGCTGCAACTGTACATAAATTTTACATCCTAACGCTTATTGTCCCATTGGTAATTACGCTAGGCTTCGTTTCACCTGCCCACTCGTGTACACTTTCCATTCGGAGCGTCATTATTAAACATTAACTTTGCGGTACCTATCTCGCCTATGTTGAAAATTCAAAAAGTAACTCCAATTTCTACCATATCGAATAAGCTCCGCCTCCAGGTGGAATCACAATTTCAGAGTAATTCTTTTGTGTTATATTCTCAGATGAAAATCAGCTGAATTTAAGAGGATTTTTCTCTGAGTCTACGAAAATTGCGCATATCGCACATATTAAGAACTGGAAAAAAAATTTACACGATTCTGCGAGGTCCGAGAGGAAAATGACTATATGTCGTCTGTAGCGGAGTCTTGAAAACCACGCAGGTACACATTCAGTCTTAAGCGCTGTCGAGGAGAGAATGATGCAATTCGCAGCCTGTGGCTGGCTGCTTATTCCGGAGTGGAAGTGTAACTGCATTATTCTACTTTAGGCCCCTCCACACTTCGCAAACTGTACGCACGCGCACTTTAAAACGAGTATACACAATATTAAAACCCGAAAACCAGTTCTTATAGAACTCCGGGGGGGTTGAACCCTCAAAACCCCCCCGCGCGCACGGGCCTGGTACCAGTATGCACATCGCCCAACCAATAGACAGCTAATCATTGGGTATTTCGAAAAGTGACAATTAAATAAATGCAAAGTAAACAGAATTGTCCAGTGTTTTGAAATAAATGCAGTTAATCATGACTGTAATGAAGCTATTAGTGGTTTCAGAACCCAATATGCATCAATTTAACAGAAAACAAACACAACTACTATTTTAAATTTTGCTATTTTCAATGACTTTTATATGTACTTTTTCTCCTTAAATGAATTTAGAAACAGAGACGAAGAATTGATAACAGAAAACAACAAGATAATAAAAAATATACTAGAGAAAAACAGCTATCCTAAAGCAACAATATAAAGACTAATAGAGACAACGGCAAACCAAATTCGCACTCCACGCAACAACAGGAAAGAAAACACAAACAAAAAATATAGTGGACTAACATACATACCAGGCCTAACAAATAATAAGGCATTTTGGAAAATTATTACAAATGAAAATATAATTTATGCTCACAAACCACATAACACGCTGAGTAGAATACTCACGAAAACAAAGGACAACATAGAAAAAGAGCAAGAACACAATGTTGTATACGAGATAAGATGCAATGGAAAAGAAGACGAAAATTGTAATAAATGCTATGTGGGCACGACAAAAAGAGCGTTGGGTATAATGATTGGCGAACATAAGGCGGACGAAAGAAATGAGAAAATGACAACAGACCTGGCTCAACACCTGAGCACACATAAATACACAGCTGACTTCGCGAGTACGAGGATTTTAGACTTCGAGAAAGGAGAAAGGGGGAGAATGACATTGGAAAGCTTACGCATACAGCAAAAATTGGAGAACGCGATGAATTTTAAAGAAGATTTGGACAAAACAAATAACGCATACACAGCTGTGATAAGAATTAATATAACTAAGAGCAATGCCAAAAATATGTCTTCATAAGTCTATTTCAAAACTAGTGCTAAGTGTACATTTATGTACCTGTGATAATTATTAAAATCATTGTAATTCCTATTGTTTATTGTTCATTGTTTATTGTGTAATAAAAACAGACTCCCTGAGGAAGACGCGAAATGCGTTGAAACGAGTAGGAGGGAAAAAGAAAATCAAATTTTTCGTTTTTACTCTTTTCGGCCGAAGCAGCTCCAACCCAGCAAACAATTTTATGAAGAATTTGGCCCATATAAAAACTAAAAGCACAAGGAAGTTGTAAGTAAAACTGGATGACTTTTTGGCAAATATTTTGTAGTGACTTAAAATTAAGGCCCTCCAGCACCAGATTTGAAATTACCTGGTGAGATTCGAGGGCCTTAATGGCCACCCGGCTGTCTGCCAATATGGCAATGTTCCGGTTCAGCTAACGAACCATCCGTGTTCCAGGTTATCTTATAACATATTGCATAGTATCTCTAAGTAAGCAGATTCAGAGTATCGCTTCGCAAGAGTGTTCATCGCCCCACGACTCAGATGGCCGTCTTTAATTCAATCTGAATATGAATGCAAAGAAGTTTTAGATTCAACGTAACTTTCATGTATGCTATCGGAAATATTCTCATGCGCCCTGTTATGCTGTGATGGTTCCCTGTTGTTTGTTTCTGCCTACCCAGACGTTGGCCCCGTAGGTAATCATGAGTCGTACAATGGCCGTATGGATCAATCTCAGAATTTTCGGGGAGTAGCCCCCTTTCCTCCCATGGATCTGCAAGTCATGAATGGTCTTACAGCATTCTTCTTCAATTCCTCTAAGTAGGGTCTCCAGAGTAGCTTTCGGTCTAGTATCACACCTAGAAACTTAGACTGGCTCTGATAATCTATGCTTATTCCACTCATTCTAATGGGCTTAAGACCGTCAAGTTTATATTTCCTTCTAAATGGTACGACGGTGGTTTTTGCTGGATTCACATTCAGTGCCACTTTAATGCACCATGCTTTGGTTATATTTAAGCCTAGTTGTATCCTTTCACATAGAGTAGATTCAAGCTTTCCTCTATATACTGTTACAATAACATCCGTATATTCCTGGACTGTTAGGCCAGTATCTGTTAGCGTTTGAAGTAGTTCGCCCACAACCATATTCCGCAGAAGTGGAGATAATACGCCACCTTGTGCACAACCTCTTGTTGTGTTGACTTTCTCGACACTATCCCGGGGTACACTTGTCAGCTGCCGAACTGCCTGCAATATATGTATGCTGACATGCGTGCAACGACCTTCGGGATGAACACAACCCTCGCCCCTTTTCATGCATTTGGTGTATTACCATATGCAATACTGCTTCTTGGCATTTTTAAAAGTGGCACAGCGATTAGACTCAGATTTTCTTTCAATCTTCTCCGGTATGGTTTCTTGAGATTAGTTAGAATTCTCTGAATGGGAGGGGTTCCTTCAGTGTCGAACCTAATAATCCTATGATCCGACAGGTTGTGTTCGCTAGAAGTGAACCAGTTCCTCATCAGCGTTTTTATAAGAGTACTCCGTATAGATATATCAGGGATCTCTTTTTGGGGTGCGTGTAACAAATGTTGGTGTATTCCCAACATAAAATATTTCTAATTTAATGCTAAGTATAAATTCTAGAAGGTGCCCACCTTTGAGATTAATGTTACTACTTCCTTAGGCCTCATAATGTGCATTGGCGTCGCACCCGAGTTTATTGACTAGTTCTGGTGGTACGTGCGCGTCATCTCCTGGCATGTAGCTGCTGCCACGATGTCCCGTTGATGACGGCCGGCACCTGGGCAGTAGCTAGGGCTCTGTACAAGAAATCTTAAAGGCAAGTACATATGTTTCAAGCACTCTGTCTAGCATCCATGTTGCGCATCCCTCTTAGTTCATGTTGTAACGAGGGTCGCCTAGATGACAAGGAGACCGACTGCGATGGTGGGTTGGCCCGCTGCCTTTTGGAGCTCAGTGTCTTGTATGTGGGGATCTCGGGAGTCGGCTGCGCCGTTGCCTTTGTCGCAGTAAGGGATCACTGTACTTGATTCAGCCCTGTGGGGAAGAGACGTCGTTGGAATACAGCTGGCTCCAAGCGATCCAATGGACGCGGTGTGGCTTAGCAGCCTGCATTAGGAGGTGGCAGTTTTTGGCCATCGTGCTGAAGAAGTATCTTCCATCCAATTGAGGCATCACATCAAGGTGCCTGCCGTAGCAGGAGAAAAAAATAATAAGTTAAATATGTCTTTGCGTATATATGCTTGACACACAGAGAGTGGTACCGCTGTTCCCGTTTCTCATATTGTGTTTCTCTCAAAGACAAAACCAAAATTGGTAAAAAGCTACTGAGAGACTCTTCATGCGCAATGAAAAATATATTCAACCAAATGTTTCAAATGCCATTTTTATATATGTAATCCAATGCTATGTAAGTATAACAGAACAGTTTTAACCCCTTTTACACAGAAGTGATGAGATGTAACGCCTTTACAGGAGACTCCCCACCGAACTATTACAAGAGCTGGATGGTTACCACATCGAACCCTTGCAAAAACATGATTTGCGTCTGTGGAAGTTATTGTGCAGATTTTAACGTTCTGCTGTTTAAAAACTTCTTTGACAGTGAACATTTTCTCATCTGTAAACAGGATACTTTAATGGCCGTTGACCGTGTGCCACTGAAGAAGCCGTTTGGATCTGTTGAGCCTAATTTACTCCAAGTGCGTAGGTTTTCATGTGGAGATCATCTCGAATAATTCTTGACATTGTTCTGGTCGATATATCCATTTCCCTTGACATATTTTCTGTTTTCCAACGTAGTAGACGTTTGGGAAAAACGAACAATAGTGCGGTAAACAAACATTCTCGAAATATGAATAGAGCACTTTTATCTGCGAAATTGGCTGTATGCCGCTGTATGCATTGTAAACTTTGCAACAGAATTTGTGGCAAGACTAAGTATATACAAGTGAGCGCATAAATGTGCTAGCTAAAAAACCACAAATGTTAATTGGAAATTACGTACTCGAACAATTTTTATTACTGCTAATATTGAAATTATATTGTTTTTTGCTATAATTATGTATGTAATTGAATTTTCGAGTATAGCAGTTATAGGCAAATTTGATTATAGAGGTAGGAGTGACAGAGAAACGAGTTCAATTAAACTATAAAAGCATGTGAGGAAACCAAGTTTTATCAAGATCGGTACAACTTTTCTAAATAAACGTGTATTTTGTATAGATACTGGCGCTTTTTGTTTTTGTGACACATTTATATAGAGAGCCGCTTGCTCCACGACTCAAGTATGCTTGCAGCTGCACCTACTAGTGAACAGACGCTGCTGACTTTGGTGGGCTCTTAAACCGAGTACGTCGGAGTGGTCCCACTGAAGCTCCCTCCAATTTTAGCTGTGATCCATGGTTCCACACGGATTGGTTAGCGCATCTCGTACACGGGTTACTCACGTTGCCCAGAGTGCATGAACGTGGACGTAAGAGTCGGGATTTAGTATAGTCGTTCAACTGTAACTGCGTGCTTAGAATATCGATCATACTCCATTACATTTCCCCATTATACTAGAGTTATATGACATATTAAAATATGGATCTCAAATGGTTCGTTTTGCTGAGGAGAAAGTTTATATTATAGCTAGGTAGAAGGTAGGTGTTTAAAAACGTTGCGCTTGTTTGAGAAGTCGAATTTAATTAAAATATACACATGATATGAAATATTAAAATACGGATGTCATTCGTTTCATCTTGGCGAGGAGAATATACTGTTTGAAAAGTTAAATATAATTAGAATGTTCTCAAGTTATATGCAATATCCCCCCTTGCACTCCCCCATTACACTAGAGTTATATGACGTATTAAAATAAGGATGTTAAATGGGTAATTTTGCCGAAAACAAGGTTTTTAGCTCTACTTATGAATAACCGTTGTAAACAAATCGGCGCGAAGGCTCGTACCAATTGTTTTTAATGAAGTATGTTTTATACGTGAGAGAAATATTGGTAGTTCAACGTCTGCCGGGTATATGCTAGTGTACTATATAAATGGACTACCCTAATCGAAATCTGATAAGCATCTCCAAACACCTACATTTGTGCACCTTAGAACCACGTTGTGAGTTACTCTCCTTTGTTTGCGTCCTTGTCTGTGGTGAATTTGTAGCTAGTTTTTCCGTTAAATACACACAAAGTGTTGCCTCCATGAACAGAACATTTATGGTTTTAGTAACTTTACCTTGAACTTAACCCCTATTTATAGTGCCAAAAACTCGTTGGAAATCTACAACTGAGATATACCAACGATTTTCCCTAGAAAGAATGATCTGCAATGATCCTAAACGTATCAATGTAAGGTGGCCGCCGTAGCCGAGTGTGTAGCGTGTGCGGGCTTTATTCGGTGGGCCCCTTGTCCAAATTCTGGCCGGGGGAAGTAACATCAAAAATTAGAAAAACTTTCTACTAACAGCGGTCGCCCCTCGGCAGGCAAGGGCAAACCTCTGAGTGTATTTCTGCCATAGGTAACTCAATTTGTGTTACAACATCAAGACGCAGACCACAAATTGTAGGAGAAGTTCGGCCAAAATCGCTTAAGTGGTTATAGCGCCAATTAAATAAGAAATAAAAAAATCTTCTGCTCAAAATAATGATGGCAAAACCTCAATGTGAGTTATATATGGCGCCAAATTATATAATCGGCGTCCAAATCTCAAGGGTGATGGGAGCAAAATAATATCGGTGACTAATTTCAAAGTACAGCAGGGTACAGAATGTATATAAATCTCATAAAGAATTTGCACCGATAGCCGTAATAATCGGTGTACACAGCTTAGATTTCTCAGTTTTTTCTTTAAATACATTTTATTGACCTCTCAACATCATTTTTTTTTTTTTGTAAAAATACCTCGCTTGTCTGTTTGTACAGCGTTTTTAACCTTTTGTTTCCGTATATGTCATTATAGTGATTTTGAGCTTGATTACATTGAAAAAAATTGGGCTTTCAGTACAGATTATAATGCCAAGAGTGTTCGGTCTTCAAATTTTCTGGTTGCCCTGATTCCCCCAAACGCCATTATTAATTATCATAAGAGACCGTTTTACGGAATTTTCTTAGCTCTGGATTTCTTGACAAATGTTCTTCTCCCTAAGTGCTTCCAGAGTCTCGTCACATTATTTATATGTATCTTAAATAACCGACGCCATTGCTAAATATTAGTGGGCCCGTTTAATGGCATTTGCATAGTTTTTAATATACTTTCCAAGATGAGTTTTTGATTTCTTGACGGATGCTCTTCCTCTGTTGTAATGGTTCTTTGTGAATAAAATTGGAATTCTCAGAGCCAAAAGAAACGAAAATTTAGTTTTTTCCACGTTTCCTCAAATACTGAAGTGGTTTAAATGCACCCGTCGGGGAAAAATCTGATTTAGCATATCCCTTAATATATACATACATATGTATTGAGGAAATTTGTACATATGCCATCGGTTAGTACGAGTATTTATATACGGCAGAACATAAGTAATTTTTTATAGATGTGCAAACCGGAGTCATCTTCACTAGAGCAAACTACTATTTCTCACTCACTCCTTTGGAAACTCGCTTTCACACCTGAAAGGCTAACGTTGCTTTTAGTGAATTTAATTCCTTGAATAATAATATTTATGCGATATTAATGGTATGCCACGCAATTTTGTGTTTCACTTGCAAAGCATTTCAAAATTATGGATATAAAACACTAGACTACCGACTTGAACAAGCCACTAATTTTGTAGATTTTGGTATTACGGTGGATACATAGCTTAATTTGAGCTTACATGTAGAAGTGTGTTAACAACGAAAAAGACGTACCGGCATTCGTAAAGCGTAAGAGAAAAGAATCCAATGAACCATATATTCATTGTTTCTTTTTGATGATTTGCTTATGCGACAGGGTGAATAGATTATATATATTGGAACGATTTTCCCTTATACTTTTTCAAGTTTGGTTTGAAGACGTTTTCGGCGTTGTGCTATATAATGTAGTTATTAACAGATAGTAAGGGGTTGAGTTATGGCCGTCTCATATGTAGCTATTTAAACCCTGTATTTGCGCGTATATATTAGTTGTCATCTTTTGTAAGCGACCTGAAAAAGAACACTAGGTAGCTTATCGAATTACATGGTAAACAACAACACAAAATAAGCGGGTTGAGCTGAATAAGCGGTTTGAGCTGAACTGTCTTAAAAAATACCCGACCTGATTCACAGTGTTGCAAAGTAAAAAAACGGTACTATTGTGAATGAGTTGCTGGAAAGTGCTACGGAAAATTTCCAATAAACGTCAAACTGTTGGGAAATTTTCGCTAAACATCAAAACAAACAAATAAACAAAATGGAGCAGGCGTAAGTAAAATCGCTCCACATACGATTTTAATTAAAAAACATATAAAATACCATTTATTTTTCAGAAACCAAGAAAAAAAACGAAGAAGATGGACTCGCGAAGAAACGCATGGGTTTTTGAGGTGCTACATTGCACGGAAGGAGGAGTTCCAGCACCCGAAAAAGAAGAGGCTGGCGTTTACCAACGTATTGGAAGACATGTTGTCTTTCGGCATTACGGTGCGTATAATAAGTAAAAAATGCTGAATGAAAATAATTACCAATGCTTTCAGGATTCGGAGAGAACACCACTCTGCTTGGAGTCGAAGATGCGGACGCTGCTTCAGGCGTACAAAGCGGCGCGCGACAACAACCGCAGTACGGGGGCCAGCCCATGTTTTGCTCCATTTATGGAGCAAATGGACGAAATCTTTGGAAGGAGTCCAATCATAAGCAATAGCCACACGATACACCTGAGCTCCAGGGCAAAAACGACTCTGCTGCCAACGACACTACCACCACTGACACCATCACCACCATCACCATCGACACCATCACCATCGACACCATCACCACTGACACCATCACCACCGACACCATCACCACCGACACCATCACCACTGACACCATCGCCACCATTACCATCACCGCCGACACCTTCGCCACTATCGCCACTACCAACTCCGGCTGCATCGGTGCGAAAAAGACGGTCTGCTCGGGAAATATATTATAGCAAAAAATTGGAAATCAGGAAGTGGCAGGCACAGGAAAAACCGCGATTGAAGGCTGAATCCATCCAGCAATTCAACACTTTGTTGAAGGTAAAGTTCGAAAGAGATGCCGAGATGGAAAAAAAAGATTGGACTTGCTAGAAAAACTAGCTAATAAGTAACCAATGTTTTGAAACAAATTTGAATTTAATTTTTTATTTTTCTGAATTTCACCCTTATTTTTTTAAGTACCTTAATATGAAGTTCTTGTTTTCTTTTTGGATTTAACCTATTTGAATTTCATTTACTTTGATACTTTTTTATATTAGCTTTTAAACATACTTGTGATATTTCTGTATATGTCAATGAATTTAAAAAATATTTATTTATTTTATTAGTTCTTAGGAACTATATGACATACTTGGGATATTTCTGTGTATACGAATGAATTCAAAAAATATTTATTTTAATAGCTCTTAGAAAATATATAACATACTTGTGATATTTCTGTATATGTCAATGAATTTAAAAAATATTTATTTATTTTATTAGTTCTTAGGAACTATATGACATACTTGTGATATTTCTGTGTATACGAACGAATTCAAAAAATATTTATTTTAATAGCTCTTAGAAAATATATGACACACTTGTGATATTTCTGTATATGCGAATGAACCTTAAAAATTAGTATAAAAAATTTTTATTAGCTCTTAGGAAATATATGAGATTATTTTTGTGAAAAATGAAACAATGTTGATATAGATTCGTTTTAATTTTTAGGTAGTTTTGAAATTTTTTTATTTAAGAATAAAAAAGGAGATACAAATAAATCTAAGTTCTACATATTTTAAATTAGATTTTGTTGTCTTAAATAATTAAAAAGGTTTTGCCTCCTATCAAGGTTGGCATCTACATTTGACTCCTCGATATCATCTTCCAATAGAAATGGACTCGTTTCGTTGGTGTCATCTTCTTCATTGACTTCGCACAAATCGTCAAAAGTTATGCAAATATTATGTACCACACATGCACTGACTACGATGCTGGTTATCATTTTTATATCCGTTTGCTCTGTAAATTTCATGAGTCTTCGAAAACGGCCTTTTAACAGTCCAAACGCATTTTCAACCACCATTCTTGTTGAAGAGTGTATTTCGTTGAATTTTCGCTGGCTTTGGGTTAAATTGCCGTAGTCTTTATATGGCGGCACCAGCCACTTCGTCAATGGATATGCCGAATCTCCGACAATAAAGTAGGAACTTGAGAACACTTCCTCATAATTACTTTCAGCATCGTGAAAGAGTTGAGATCTTCTCAAAACTCTGAAATCATGGAGCGACCCAGGTTCACCACAAGTTATGTCAGTGAACTTTTTATCGGCATCCACTACAGCTTGAAGCACTATGCTGTACGCTTTTTTCCGATTAAAATACTCTTTTTGATCTTTCGGACCTTTTATAACAATATGTGTGCAATCTATAGCTCCTATTACGCCAGGAATACGTTTTTTCAAGTAAAACTTTTCTGCTGGATTCTGCAAAGAAGCACCTTCCGGCCATTTAATGTATTCATGGCCAATAGCTACCAAGAATAAGGTAACTCGTTGCACTGTTGTCCATGCGGCGGATGAGGCCACCCCAAACAAATTCGCCAGTTGCCTAAATGTCACGGTGTTGCGTATGTACCAAATATACATATAAACAGCCTTCTTTGGTGTAATACGTGACCTACCACCACCACATTGGTCAGGACAAAATGTAGATGACGAGTATTTTGCTAAAATTGGGGAAATAAATACTTTCAAGTTGCTGAATGTTAAATGCTTGCATTTGCATATTACTTGTTAGATACTCCACTGTTTCACGTTTCAGCCTCATGTTAATTTTGAAGTCCATCTCACTCATTGCATCGATAGTACCTTCAAAGTTGGAACACTTCTAGCATTATGCTCAACTTCGCTTTCTGAGTCTTCAGAGGATGAACTGGAACTCGCAAAAATAGTGTCCAATATTTCATTGACTGTTTCCCATGCCCCAGCCTGGCCTAATTCACTCTGCTCAGCACACATTGACACAATCTAAGCATGAAATACACGATAATGTATTATTTATTATTATTTTTGATTAAATTAATATATTTACCAACGATTCTTCTGAATTACTCATTTTGTTTTGTTTTTTGTTCACAAATTTCACAAACATACAATTTTATTTATTTATTTTGACAGATAACAATAGTGTTGTAAAGTGAATGTTAAATATAACCTACTTGAAAATAAGCGAGTCGGGCGTTCTTTTGCAGCTCTCTTACAAAAGATGACAACTATTATACAAATCTTTGGTTGCTTCGCGTGTTTAGGCAGGTAGACGTCGGTTATTTTGGCCTTGTGAGATATTTTGTGTTGGTTCTGTATGTTGATAACCTTTGATCAACCTAAGTTCTTATTTTGTTTTGTTGTGGTGCATCCTTAATTTTATTTCTTTTATTTTCCAGTAGTGGTTTGCGCACCATGCATACTGTCTCTGGTAGATGTATGAACAGATATAAGTCCTTTGTGTCAAACGATACCATTTGGCTCTCCTTCATGAATTTTACGTACTCCAGATTGTCAATCAGTTCTGTTGTGTTCGTTATTGTATGGTCGTTTGATAATCTATAAACAGGTGCCGGTTTGAAATTTACTATAGTCGTCATTGGAATATCCGGCTTGTGTATCTTTGGTAATGCTATCAGTTGACTAGCTGCCGGGTTCATCCGACTTAACGAGTGTTCAATATTCGAGTTTATTATGGCAGCTGCATCTTTTATGTCTATTTTAAACTCTGTTTAGTATTCGTCGGTTGGGCCCGCACCTGTTCTTCTGCCTTTAATTTCTTCAATCATTTTTGCGGCATTTTCTACGTACTGTTGTATTGCCTTTGCACGCTTTCGTCACAATTACATTATTGTTCTTAAGTTTTCGCTTACATTTTTTATGGTGTTTCTTTCCTTCTTTTCTATTTTATTTTTATCGTTTCTTTATTTTCTTCTCGGTAATGTCTCTGCATATATGTATGTCTCACTTGCTCTTGATTCTGGCTTGGGATTAGCGATATTGCAACCTCCTTATCTATGATGACACGTTTCGTCTTTTTCAGTGGCGCATCCAGTATTCCGAATGGGGGGGCTGCAGTGAAAAATATTAACCATATACATATATAAACCATAAATTACAGTTGGCCGTTTCCATTTCAAATCAACCGGTTCGCGCAGGTCATATTTTTGTATTTATAAACTTCATACAGATGTTGTTTTTGGTTGATTTAATGATATACGTATTTTTTCTTTTCGCAACTCGCATAACTTTGATAAAAAATGATGGATTTTAACCATTTTTTCATACTTTAAAGGCGAATTATCAACAGCTGCCAAAATTTTGTGACGAAGGTTTGACAGATAATTAACATAACCTGTTTTCAGATAGTTCAGACTGTCATTCTATTTTTTGTCTTTCCGTTACATTTCTTGTATTACATTTTTAGTATTTCTTGTCTTTAAAACTTTTGCTATAAGTAATAGTAAAATGTCAGCAAGTGGATGTCCTAAATACAGATCAGGTGAGCTTTTCTAGCTCTTCTAATCATGTGATCAGTTACAATAGGCCACTTTGATATAATTAATTTCTTCGACATTTACTATAGCTATTTCCATTATTTCCTTTCGTTTCCTTGCTGTGTAATAAATGCGGCGTCGACGGTCAACTTCAGTAACGGTTTTTAAGGGTGAAATGGACAATGGAATAAACGCTATAAGAATTAATAGCGGAATTGAGTAACCAATGTATGTCTCTCCGCTTGTCAGTCGGATAACTCCTGTAAATATTGAGCTATATTAACAAAACTTGGTACACACATTGTCCTGGACACAAGGTACTGCAAATAGGCGAAATCGGATAATAACCACGCCCACATAAGGGCATTTTATGAAATTAAAAAACCGCGATATTACAGTAACTGTTGCAGATACTTTGCTCAAATTTGATAGGATTGGGTTTGACAAATAGGCGTGGCCCCGCCCACTTTAAAAGAAAAACTTATATCTCCGAAACTACTTGATCAAATTCTACCAAATTTGGTACGCATATTGCATCTGAAGTTGGTAAGCAAAACTTTAAAATCAGACAAAAACCACGCGCACCTCTCACATAAAGGTAATTTTCAAAAATAAATCCAACCCGTTACACCGCCCACTTTAGAGCTAATAAGTATATTTCCGAAATCGTGCTAGTAAATTCTACCAATTTTGGCAGACATATCACATTTGATATAAGTGACCAAAGTTACAAAAACATATCGCACCAAAACTTCGCCCTACTTCTTATAACGGTAATTTTAAAAAATCAAAAAAAAGCGATATTAATTAACTATTGGAGGGAACTTGCTTAAGTTTAATATGTACACGGAATAAAAAATGGGTAGTAGGCGGAGCACCACCCACTTTCGAACAACTGGGTATATCTCAAAAACTCCACCAAATTTAGGGCACACATTGCATTTTAAGTCAATAAGTAAAATTTCTAAGATTGTAAAAATCGTACAATTCGTTTTATAATAACCATATAATGGTGAAAAAACAAAAAAAATATCCGATATGTAATAATACTTACTTACTTACTTAATATGCGCTATAACCGCTTAAGCGATTTTGGTCGAACTTCTCCTACAATTTGTGGTGAGCGTCTTGATGTTGTAACACAAACTGCGGGACCTACAGTTTTAAGCCGACTCCGAACGGCGAATGTTTTTTGTGAGAAGCTCTTTTTCATGACAGAAATACAATCGGAGGTTAGCCATTGCCTACCGAGGGGCGGCCGTAATTAGAAAAATATTTTCTATAACTTTTGGATGTTATTTGCTCCGAGCTGGATTCGAACCCGGGACCCACCGAAATAAGCGCGCACACGCTACACACACGGCTACGGTGGCCGCCATAATTGTACAAGGTAATTTGATCAAATTTGATAGACAAGATTGGGTTTGAGAATGAAATGAACGGAGTCATATATGTTGGGAATGACCATGGTATCGCCCACCTTAGAAACTATAGGTATAATATCTCCGAAATTTTTTTGCCAAATTCTACAACATTTCGTACACTTTGCTTTTCCAGTCAGAAAGCACAATTTCGAAAATTATAGAAATCATACCAAAGACACATCATGACGCGAGTTCTTTCAAATTAGGTATAAAGAGAAGTCAATTTGTGAGAGAAATAATTAAAGAATCAAAGTTATGGAAAAGAAGTGTGCTACGTTAAAATCAATAACCGGCATTTAAGGTTTCAAAATGATGTAATTATAGTATTTCCAGCGTGCTTTGATGCTCCAATTAAGACATATTTGTTTAGATATTAGATAAAAGTGCTTCTAGGGTTACATATTATACCTTGATCTAAGGAAAATATGGATGTATCGAGTATCGCATATATACGGTAAATAGCTGGGAACAAATGGTGAATAGAAATTTCGTCTTGAATTTGGACGTGAGTTCGCCTGTTTTCGCAACAAATATTATACAGCCTGATATATAGGATCTAATAGTAAATATTCTACATCTCCATAGTATATTTTATATATACTTCAAATACTCATAGCAAGTTTTTATTCGAGATAAACAAAGAATATATACAAATTTGGAAAAGTGGGCGGTGGCACGCCCCCATGGGAGATATAATTTCAATTCGAGTGAATGATATTTGAATATGTATAATATTCGGGTATATACATATGTACATAAATACATATGTCTTATAGATCGAACTGTGTATCAGTTTAAAAAATGAGCGATATTACGCCCTTTACTATAAAGAAGCCTACTTCCTAATAACTCCGCTAGGTATAACTACTAATTGATAATATAAATATCTTAATAAATTTATTTTTATTAGGTATCCTATATATTATTTGTTGGGAAAAATTTAAAACGAAACTGCTATTCACCATATTTTCCCAGCTATGGAAGATATGGATATCATATAGATATATGATATTCTCTATACATATATATTTTCTTTAGATCAAGGTATAACAATATTGTAAACCCTAAGTCAATATCTAAAGAAAATATGTTTTAATTGGCACATTAAAGCAAGCTCGGTTACCCAGTATAACATCATTTTGAAACTTTCAAAATCATTTATTGATTTCAATTGGTATGATGATAACCACCACTCCTATTTTCCAAAATTGTTATTTTTTAATTATTTTTCTTCCTATATAAATCATTTCTACCAAAATGCAAAGGATTCACGACATGATTTAGTAAATTATTGTATATTTTGATACCTTGTAAAAAAGCAAAGTGTCCTATTTGCTCTAAGGTGGGCGATATCATTGGGTATTCCCAACATTTGTGATCCCATGTACTTCATGCTCAAACCCAAACTTATCCATCAAGTTTGATCAAATTACCCTGTATAGTTAATAAATGTCGGTTTTTTTAATTTTTTTATTTTATCGTTACATAAGATGGTTTTTGTGCGGTTTGCAACAGTTTTTTTGAAATTTTGCTTATTGGCTTGAAATGCAATGATTACACCAAATTTGGTGGCATATTTTCTCGAAAGAGGGCGGTGCTACGCCTATTACCAATTTTTTGTTACGTGTATTTGTGCAATCTCATTGTAAATATTAATTATTAATCGATTAATTATTTAGTCGAACTTTTGAAGTTCTACTTACTGACTTCAAATGCAATATGTGTGGTAGAAGTTGGTGCAGTAGTTTCGGAGATACAAGTTTTTTTTATAAAGTAGGTAGGGCCACGACCAAACACAGTTATACGGACTTGGTTATTGCCCGATTTCGCCCATTTGCAACAGCAAAGTAAACTGGGTCCAGGGCAATGTATGTATATACCTGGTTTCGTTAAGATTGCTGAATACTCGAGTTATCCGACTGACGGACGGATACATAGACATGGCTTAATCAATTTCGCTGTTGATTCTAAGAATTTTGGTACATCTATCTCGGTTGCTTTATACTGTTACAAACAATCGTTAGGCCAACGAAGTTATAATAACCCGGGCACCGCCAGTGCGCTCGGAGAAGAAAAGGTTAACAAAGTAACTAGGTTAGGTATTTATAACTTTAATGGTGTACAAATGTAAAGTGCACCAAGGAAAGTAGTAGTGTGTTTTCTGTATACAACTTATTTTGTTATACAATATAATGGTTAATGTTGTTGTTATTTTTTGCAGCCAACTCGTTTAATTTCTCCGACAACTGTTCTGCGAAGACGTCGAGGGAACAGTTTTGAAATGGCTACTTTGCTCTGTGGCATGCTTATTGGCGCAGGATTTCCAGCCATGGTAGTATCTGGAGTTGCGCGAACTGAAACAGTTTTAAACGATCAACGCAAAGTACCCTTTCCATACCAAATCAACGAGTTGAAGTTAGAAGAAAGTGAGATTACCAAAAAGCTAGCGGGTCAAAAATATAAATTGCGTGAAATGCCTGATTTAGAAAGTCACCTAGAAAAAAATATGGCACAAATGATGCGACAAAAAGAAGACGACGAACGGCGGGTGCGCGATGAAGTAAAACGCTTAGAATTGGAGGTAATAAGCTGATTTTGAAACATATATTTTTCTTAATTCTTACTTTTAACCAAATTAGGAAATGGAATTGATTGCTGTAGATAAATACCATTACAAGCGTTCTCATGCTTGGGTTGTCATTGTTGATAGTGCCCCATGGGATATTAAACCAAAGAAGACACTTTTAAATGATGAAGGTGATGAAGTACCCGAGCCGCCGAAGGCCCGGTTTGTTGAGCCCTCAACGGGCTTTATTTGTGAAACCTATTGTAAGCAGTATATACTTATTGATAGTGTATGGGACAATCAAAATTATTATGTGAACATGCAAAAGTATCACAGGGTTGGTGAAATACGCTGGAACCTAGATGATGCCAAAGATTGGGAGCATCTATTGCCAGGGCAACCTCCCGAAATGCGAATATACGCAGCAGGATCTGATGAAAACATTACAGGAAGCATACTTTCACTAGGAGATGAAAAGCATTTGGACACATTTTCATGGGTCACAAAACTACACATTGGACTTAACGAATTTGAAGAAAGGTTTCCCAACTTAGAAAAAACCATCCATTATGCTGGTGCAGTTTATGCCCGTTTTTCACCGTACTCACAACGTGATGGCAAGGCTGCACAATTATTATTGTATCACGATAATTCGTATAAGGAGCCAGCAATGCGTTGGGAACAATATGAAAATAGGACCGATTTTTTGCAACAAATTAAATATTGTTACGATACGGGAAAAGTGGAAGAAATGTTTTTGAAAGGGCGGACCGATAGCCTTCGATGTAAGTTTTTCCTAATAGTCATTTCCATTATTATATATGTATATGCCAGTATTAATTATCGAACCCATGAAATACATTAGATTTAAAAAAAAATGTTATTTTTATTCTCTTTCTCCGATATCTCTGGAATGAAAACTAAGATCTTTAAAAATCGGGATAGTTTGAATTGACGGCAGACAACCAGTATCTGATAACTAAGTAAATATTTCTCACTTGTAATAAGATTTCAAGTAACTAAGTCTGCTACAAATGTATTTCTCTGGATTAATAGTTGCTGTACAATTTTTTTTATGTAGGCGAATAAAAAGTTAAGACAGAATAAATCTTAACGAATTTTCAAAAGTAATGACAACACTGTTAACAACTTGCAGCCGCTTTCACAAAAGCAATTTAGTTAAAATTTAATTACTTTAGGTTTCACCATTTGATATATATTTATTTCGAACGGAACGGACGTGTTTTCATCGCGCTCTTGCTCCCGCAATATTGGCCTTCCTGTGTTCTGAAATATTATAATTATTTTATCGTAATTGTGTGGATTTATTTCCCTGTCATTCCTGCTTGTACAAGTGCGGTGCCCGGCTAATGTAATTAATTTGGTTAACCAAAAAAAAATTATTTTATAAAATTCTTTGTGAGTGTAAACGGTTTTGTCGTCAACAACTGCTTCGTCGCTCAAACGTCGACTGAGCAAAGGCTCATTTCTGCTAAGGCAGCGAAATTCGACGAAGGCATTACACTTGCAGCGGTTTTCGCCAAATTAATAGAAGTTGAGGAGAGGGTTCAGCAACAGGCAGAGCAGTTGCGACCGCTTATTGGAAGCATATCAAGCAGACTAACTGAGGTAGAAAATAAGTTAACCAAACGAATTGAGGAGAAGATATCGGTGCTCACTTCTACGGTGACTGAGTCCTCTGTCCGCATTGTTTTGCCTGATCGCCTGCATAAAAGAGGAGTTTGAGAATTTTAAACTAAAGAGAGCCGCTCCCGACATTGCTGCCGACGCAGTCGCTTTTGGTGTTCCGTTTAAGGAACGGGAGAATCTGAAGAGCATCTTTAATCAGGTGTGCCTGTCTACTGATTTTCTCGCTCCTCAGATTAGGGATATTTTCCGTACAAGAGCGTCACAAACATCTCCTAAAAGCGCAATTGTAATCAAGTTTCACTCGCTTCTTGATCGCAATCGCACTCTGCGCGCTTTCGGCGAATATAGAAGGCGTACAAAATCGGCTACTCCCCTGCAACCCCTTGGCATCCAAGGTTATTTTCATATTTTTGAGAGCCTTACCAGGGATAATAGATTATTGTTGCAAAAGGCTATAAAACTGCGGCGTGAGGGGAAATTGATTTCGGCGTATACTAAGCGAGGTGTTGTGCATGTGCGAACCGATAATTTGGAAAGCCGCCTCCCAACAAAAATTACCAGCGATGATGATCTTCAGCAGTTCCATTAAGTATATGTGTGATCGTATGTTTATTGATATTTTCTTAGCTATATTGTGTTGTTTGTATTATATATTGTAAATGTAGCGAAACTCTGTTTGTTTATTTTTTGGTTTTGTCTTTTACCGCGCTTTCGTTGTCTTAAAGTTGTTTTTGTTTCCTATAAGTCAAATGACTTCGAGCAACAACAAAAAGGGTAGCATTGATGATAATAGCCTTGCTATGTTAAACATTTTATGCAGACGCCAAAAAGGTTTTAATGTTGGGCATTTCAATGCTCGTAGCCTTAACAATGAAAAGTTGGATGTAGTCAGGAGTACGTTTGAATGTTCTTGTGTATATGTTATTTGTGTATCTGAAACTTGGTTCAGAAATGGTATCATGGATTCCCTTTTCGACATTAAAGGCTACAAACTGTTACGGACTGATATAATTACTAAGAAGGGTGGGGAGGTCGCTGTATATTGCAAAAACCATTTAAAAGCTCCTTTGGTTTCTCATGCTCTCGGTAGTACTACGGAGTTTTTGTTAGTCGAAGTATCCAATAATGCAACTGAAATCCTCCACAGGACTGCCTTCTTCTTCAATTTATGTCGGTAAGGTATTTGAGTTTTGTATCGGAATTAGATGTGGCAAGGTGTATCTATAAAATACGGTCAAATGCAATCGGTGAAGGCGGCTTACCTATTAAATTTATTAAAATAATTTTACCAAACATCTTGCCAACTCTCACCCATGTGATCAATCACAGTTTTACCACGTCATGTTTCCCCGAAATGTGGAAAGTTGCAACTGTGCTACCAATTGCTAAAAGTAAGCATGCATGTAATCCCAGTGATTTTCGTCCGATAAGCATTTTACCTGCGCTCTCTAAAGCCTTTGAATCCCTAAAGGCTGAACAAATTTATGGTCATTTACACAAATTTAGTTTATTATCACCGTCTCAGTCTGGCTTTAGAGTTAATCATAGTTGTTCCACGACTGTTATTAAAATTTTGGATGACATAAGAATACCTTTAGACAAAAACCAACTGACGTTACTATGCCAACTTGACTTTTCTAAGGCTTTTGACTCTGTGGACCATAACATACTTAGCTTAAAATTAAAAAAACTATTTTGGGTTTGGGGACTATGCAGTTCGTCTCATGAGGAGCTATTTGGTAGGTAGGACTCAACGTGTGAAAAATGGTGAACAATTCTCTAGTCTTAAACCACTGCTAATGGGTGTGCCGCAAGGTTCTATCTTGGGACCGTTGTTATTTAGTTTATTTATAAACGATATTTTTAATACTTGTCAGCATGGACATATGCATGCTTACGCGGACGATATACTACTCTATATGTCGGAAACTATTGAGCAAACTGGTAGTCAATGCTCTAAATTTAATGTTGACTTGTTATCCATCTCACTTTGGGCGTCTAAAAACGGTCTCTGTCTTAATAGTGAAAAGTCGTATGTCCTTCCCATATCGAAAAGTCGTATCGATTTCTCTGATATTCCGCCCCTATACATGGATGAAAAGAGTCTTAAATTCGTCCCTAAGGTCACAAATCTTGGTTTTATCATCAATTCTAGAATTACTTGTGACGATCATGTAAACTTCACCGTAAGTAAAGTGGATTATATCTTACGGAATGTCTGCAATTTTACTCCGGTTAAAAAAGTAGAAGAAAGCTAGCCGTACAATCAATTTTACCTATTATCTGTTATCCAGAACTAATCTATAGTAAATTGAGTTCTCAATCTGCGCATAAAATTGACGGAGTTTTTAATCATGTAACTCGGTATGTGTTTGGACTAGCGAGATTTTGCCATATTTCTGGCTGGAGATCGCGACTTTTGGGTTGTGAAATTACTGACTATCTGAAAGCCAGAAATTGTATTTTCTTGTTCCGTCTTTTGCGGAATAAAGAACCTAGTTATCTATATAGTAAACTAGAATTCCCAAAGTCTGCACGGATAACTGACCTTATAGTGCCTAAATATAATTACCTAACCTCTGCAAGGCTATTCTTTGTCAACGCTACTCGTATTTGGAATTCAATTCCAGCTTCTGTTCGCAGTAGTTTAAACAAAAGCAAATTTAAGAATGTTCTTTATGAGTATTTTTGTTAATCTATCTTTAAATTTAATATAATTATCTATAGCATAATGATGAGTTTCACTACCTAAGCACAAATGTACGTGCAATCTAGTCGTATATGAATACTTATTGTTTTATATGTTAGTTTTAATATCTTTTGTTACTTTACTTTTACTTTAAAACTGTTGTACTATAAAAGATCTTCTTAAATCTTATTGTACTAATAATTTTTTATCAATAAATGAAAAAAATGCCTACGCTAGCTTATTTAAATTTTAATTAAATTCTGCTATTTGCAGTTTTGTTTTGAGATTTATGTCAATTGATTTAACAAGTTCAACAAATTATTTATTCTCTTTAAGGAAAAATATTTATTTTTATTTGGTTCTCTACAAAAATTTAATTTGCTATCTTTCGATCGGGCTCCCAGGAAGTTTCAGCTAACATTATTCTACAACAAACTAATTTTCTTGTTAATGAGTTGATGGGCCGATGTTTTCGGCGTGGGTAAATGAATCCCTGCCTTGGGAAGCCTTTCGATATTTTTGTATAAAGCGATAGATATAGGCTATAATGCGCAAGTTGGTTGGAGTTGAGGTTGGGATCAAGCATTTTGATGTCCCTAAGCCAATTTGGACCGTGTCACCATCTAGATTTGGAAAATAGCTCTTGAGGAGGGCATCCTCGAGTTCCAAGATCGGCGGGGTTATTCGCACTACTTATATGTCGCCACTTAGCAGTACCTACGGTTTTTTTGGGTTATTCGATTCGCAACGTAGGTTTTCCACACATATGGGGAGTTTTCTAGCCATGATTTATTTATTTATTTAGCTCCTTGTAAATTGAGTTTTCCTAGAATTTGATATGCGAGTTTAATGACTAGGACAGCTTCACAGAGCTCCAATCGTGGTAAGCTGATAGTGTTAAGCGAGGCTACTTTACTTTTTGCGATGGAAAGTTGAGAAGTAGCTAGGTTTATTCCATCGTGGCAGCGAAGAAACAAGCAAGCACAGTAAGCCTCTTGAGAGGCATCGAAAATCCATGAAGTTCAATATTGTAATTAAGTGAGTATCGTGGGATTTCTATTTTCCCTACGGATTGAAGCGTGAAGAAAGTTGGCCTTTGCTCATTCATCCCAATCGGTATATTCTTTTCATAGGTCTTGAAGGAGGATTTTTGCTTTAACCGTTATAGACGATAGCTATCTTGCCGGGTCAAAAAGTTTAGAAACCGCCGACAGTATTTGACGATTTGTTGCAGTGTGTAGATATGTAAGAGAGTTAAATGTGCACGAGATTTTGTTGTACTTGATTATTAACATTTTAAAAAGCTTGAGTCTAAAAGACGAATTTCTGGTATATTTTCGGGAGTCTTTGAGTTGTTAGCCGTGATTTTTTTAAGAGGGAACCCAGATAAGGATAGCATTTGGGTAAGGTGAATGAGTGTATTTTGCGCTGTTTCTGGGTCATGCCTTCTAGAAAAAACATTATCAACATATGTTTCTTCTTTTATTATTTTCGTGCAAAGTAGGATTTCCATAGCTGAGTCGCCAGTTTACGCCAGTATTTACTGTTTAGCTTATAATACATATTTGTATAGTCTCCAGTTGAATATCTATATTGTGATATCTGTTTGGAGAGTAGGGCCGGTGTAAAGAACATTATTGGTAGAGTTACCTGAGTTAGTAGCTTTGGGGGCAATAAAAGCTACACGCACTTTACTGGTTTTGCTTTCCAGTCGTAAAACTGCATGATGAGGGAGATAAAACGAGTAGTACTTCCCACTTATACTGATTTCATGAGAGGCTTGGGCTCCATGTGATGGAGGGTTATATATTATTCGAGAACTTCAGAATATGTGTCCCTAATATCTTCCTTATAGAGAGATTGCCTTCCATCTGGAGTGTCCTAAAGCAACGGATTCTGGGAATTGCTGTTTAGATGGTTACCGAACTTCGTATCGGCCATCTGTTATTGGATAATTCTCACATATTGAATCTTCTTCCAAGGATTTAGGCGGCTCCAATATTTCTTCCTGTTTCCAGAACGTCTTTGAAAAATCCTTAGGGAGTCTTCTGTAATTTTTTCGGCTAATTAATTAATTTCGGTAATTTTTTCCCTAATATCTTCCTTATAACGAGATTACCTTCCATCTGGAGTGTCCTAAAGCAACGGATTCTGGGAAGTGCTTTTTAAATGGTAACCGAACTTCGTATGGGCCATCTATGCCTGCATAATTCTCACATATTGAATCTTCTTCCGAGTATTTAGGCGGCTCCAATATTTCTTCCTGTTTCCAGAACGTCTTTGAAATATCCTTAGGGAGTCTTCTGTAATTTTTTCGGCTCGGGACGAAAATGATGCTAAGTGGGCTAGGACTGGGTCACTCAAAATCCATCCGAAAATGGTGTTTTGTGCTAATAATCCTCCACTCACATTTTGTAGGCCTGGTACAAATATTTTTGGGGTGATGTCACTGGCTATTACCATATCTATTTTTCCTTGAGCAAAACAGGTCGAATCGAAAATATCTAAGGAATTGAGTAAGACTGAAGCTCTTTAACTTGAATCCTGGAAGAAATTGCGTAAGTTGTGGGAGAACTATGGCATTGGGTTCAATTCTTATGCGAGTGTCCGTTGGGCGTATTCTTATTAAACAAATTTGGTTAAAGTTTTGTATGATTTTACCTCCAACGCCAGATATCTCATAATGGGCTGTTTTCGTAGGGAGTTTTAATAGATTTTTTACTTGACGAGATGAAGGTTTTTTCTGATGTATAAACGTCATCGAAATGAAAAATGGAGACCATAGCGGTTATAAAACGGGATTTCTCTGTACTACTCGAGCGATGTATATGAACGAGTTCTTGTTCTTCTAAAGTATTCGCAGTAGTTCACACTTGAAGCTCTTCAAGAATCTGGGACTGATTTTAAGGCCTTGCTGTTGTTGTGTGAACTGCCACTTTTTGGGTGTCGAGTTACTGTTATTTATATGCATCATTGAATTATGTACTGCTTCCACATTTCCTTTGAGGTGTGAGAATCTGCCAGACTTTTTAATGAAGTTAAAGCACTCTTGAACTGATAGTGCTTTGAATTTCGAGCAGGCTTTAAGTGGGTGTACTGGGACAGCATTTCATAATTTGGATGAGCTGACAAATCTTGGCTCATTATGATAACTACGTGTTGTTGTAAATTTTGTGTTAGAGTAAAGAAGTTGACACTTACAGGAGTTGAATGTTAGAGTTGAATTGTGATATATTTTTGGTTTGGCAGGTATGTGAGCGTTCAGCTTCTCTAATACGCGTTGTTAGAAATGAGTTTATTTCGTACCGGAATGGTAGCTCTTTTCTCGATAAGAGAGATTGCTCTCAAAGAGCAACAGTTTCTTCCGGGAGTTTTGTGGGGCATATATGCACTATCATCGATAAGGAAAATTTTGTGCAACTAAGATATTCTATTCTGCAGTTTTTGCATGGAGGCACTATTTTCGCTATTAGCAGGCTGAAGAGTAAATAATGCTTTCAGTTGGTTATCAACCAGAATTCTACGATTTCTGTATCGGGGTTCTAAGGCTTCCCACGCAAGATCGAAGATTTTATCGCTGAGCGGCTCAATATTGACCCTGCTAGGCTCTCTAATTTTTGTCTTAAATGGTATAGTTTCTGTGCTGGTGTTAGTTTCGGGTGTTTTATGTACACAGCTATGGGCATGTCTCTAAAGCCAGGCTCTTCTTCTTATCAACCATAAATGTATTGTGTGTCACATGGTGGTACGTGAAAATATTGGTCAGAAGCCTCTGCTTATTTTCTGAGGTGGTTGAATTATTCGGTTTTGGGTTCGAATTTTTGGGGCTTAGAACTTGTAAAGCGTCGCTCATCTCCGCTTTGCATTCTTGGTAGCTTTGCAGACATGCATCGTGAGAAGCCCTCACAGTAAACATTCCCTCAAATTCGTTTTGTTAAATAATCAAATATCCTACACGAGCCAGTGAATCAGCATATTCAACGGCCAAGCGGACTAGTTGCGAAAGCAAGCAAATATTCCATACGTTTTGCTATATCAGCAGAAGCGTCGGCAGAGCAAAGACAGAGCAACGGCAGCCCATTGAATTATGGTGGCTTAAGAATTAAGCTAAGAAACAATTATAAGTCAGTCTTATTGTACTCACAAACAAAACAGCTAGAAATAAGAAATCGTTTAATTTGCACAACTTAGAATAATAGAATCAAAGGCAGTAGAAGATATTAGAGAACCTCTATGACAAAACTTTTCGTTTTCGGTATACCCAAAACAATAGTTATCGACAATGAGAAATCCTTAAATTCAGCTTCCATACAATTTAAAGTCGAAGATCAACTTGGAATTAAAACCTTTAAAACATCCCCATAAGCAAGCACAGTTAATGGACAAGTGGAAAGATCTCATTCCTCCTTATTTGAAATTATGTGTTGCCTTCAAACAGAACGCACACATCGCTCATTTCCGGAACTATTAGATCGATGCACATATGAATATAACTACTCCATACCCTTAGCGACAGGAAAACGACTATAGAGACATTTTTTGGCAGCCGTGTTTCATAGACCCAGAATAATACAAAACAAATGCAAATATAAATTCAAAATTATAAAAGAAGAACTTTTTAACATAGATTGTGCGATTCATTGGGTTAAGACAGGAATAGTCAATTCATAAAATATATCGAATGAGGAATTAGAATTTGTAAAATCGGCATTTTGAAAAAAATAAATTTACATTAAATAATTCATATAATACAATAGTATTTTATATTCCACTATGTACCATTAACGAATGAAGAAATTTGAGATTCCATTTTGGTTTAATCAATAAAAAAAGACAAAAGTATTAATAAAATTAGGATATTGTATTTTGTAATAATAATAAAGTCTTTGGCACATCCCATGAGCGGAAAATATCGCACCTGGCATCATGCAATATATGTAAATACTCTGCTACAATCGAAATCGATAACAAAAAAAATCAAACTTTTTTGATCATATGCCACACAATATCATAATTCCACGTTTTTGATTTACAATCAGAGTCAACCCGGCGACTAAGGCGACTAAAGCAATTACCTCCAACGGTTCTTTAGAAGAATAAAAAGCCATTGAATATCAAAACGCAGTCAACAAGGAAATTAACAGGTGAAAGATTCTTGAAAATATATAAAAATATAGAAGGCAAATCGATGAGAAAATCGAAAAAAAGCAAATCTCTCATAAAACTTCAAAACCGATATGGTGCCAATCACGAGAAATTAATGGCGGATGTCATAGGCAAGGAGGAATATATTACATTGATTCAAGACAGATTGAAGAAATAGTTCAGACATCGGAAATCGCTCTCAATGAAAAAGTCATATTTCCACTGGCAGATAAACCAACGCGACCTTAAATTATTATAAAACCGTAATATCTAACAGTGCATACAATATTATGGCCACCGGCTATTTTTTTTTTTTTTTGTAACGGAATATCAAATTAATGTATTGTCATGAAAAATAAAACTGTCAAACTAAATTAGGAACAAGAAGTATGAACGCGCTTCGTTTATATAAAGTAATTTATGCGAAACTAAATGACTAAATGCTGTAATGGCAATGCAGTTAATGTCGCTGTAAAGGTCATAAAATTCATCGTTCCATCGTCTGCGGTATTCAAGAAACGCAGTTGTCTACTCAGCCCAAAGTAGCACTTGCTGGCAAGAGATCTTCTCCGTTGGATTTCGATGCTGACATTATTGTTGGTGTTAGAAGGTATATCGTTTTGCCCTCGTTTACCTCCAGACGCATTCAGTTCGCTTATTTATTTAAATAGAAAAGACAGAACTAAGGGTGCGGTTGTTGAGGCTAATGATGTCGATCCCATCGGCATATGCCAGTAGTGCCACACTCTTATAAATAATGGTACCAGACTGGCTTAAATCTGTAGCTCAAATAATGTTTCCAAGCTAATGTTAATAAATTCACACGATAGAGAGTCACCCTATCCGGAACCTCGTTGTATCAAACGGATCGGAGAGGTCCTTCCTAATTCTGGCTGACCTGGTGGTGTTGGTTAGCGTCATTTTACATAGCCGTATTAGTTTTGCATGGATACCAGATTCAGACATCGCGGTATGTAGGCAACTTTTTATCGAGTGTTTTAAAATATTTGGAGTGTCGTGAATATCTGGTTGATGACAGATTTAACAGGTATAAACCACAGTGATAAGGTCCAATCAGTTCGTTGAAGGTTGACTGACTGAAGTCTTTCACATTAAAAGCTCGAGAGAACCTTGTATGAAATGTCATGGAGGCTGATTTCGCTTAGTTGGTGCATATTGCAGGATCACCCTTCTTGCATTCGTTTGACCATATTCTCGAAATAAGATGGAACATACACCATACCAGATCTTTACCATGCTTAAATAGCTCAGCTAGTAACCCAACAGCTCCAGCGGCTTTGTACCAGCTGGTGGCGGTGGAGGAAGAGGGCGGCCTTCTCTGCGTTGGAAAGATCAAGTGGAAAAGGACTTGACATCACTTGGTATTTTTAATTAGCGCCAGTCAGCAGGAATAAAGAACGACTGGAGGAATTTGCTGGACTCGGCCAAAATCGCTTAGGCCGCTAAAGCGCAAATTAAGTAAGAAAGTAAGGATCTTATATATTTTTGCTGTCATATCTATATAGTTTATTATTATTTCAATTTCTGTTTTCAGCGTAATACCCAAGTAATACCCAAAATTATAAATAAGTTTTTTTTAATAGCGGTCACCTTTCGGGAGGAAATGGCAAACCTCCGGGTGTATTTCTGCCATGAAAGAACTTTTCACAAAGAAACATTAACCGTACGGAGTCGGCGTAAAATTTGTGTTACACAACATAAGACGCACACTTACGATTAAGCGATTATAGAGCCAATTAAGTAAGTGAGTCAGGCAATCTAGGCCTTCTTCTTCATTGTTGTTGGCTACTATGCAGACAATCGACATATATCGCATAGAATGTCACACCTGACTTTGTTTTTAGTTACTCAAAATGATCCTCCATGAGGATGGCCGAGGTTGAGTTTCCTAGCCCCAGTAATTTTCTCTCTTTTTATAACGAGTACAGCTGTATTGCTTTTGTCCGCTTTCATAAGAATTATATTGTTGTTCTTAAATCTTCTATTTCAATTTTGTATGGTGTTGTCGGATTTGCTTTTTATTGGTCAATCTTCACAGTTCCCCCTTTTACATTTTGTGTTATGCGGATGCCCAAAATCAATGATGCTGTGCCCAGATCCTTCATTTTAAAAATTTAAAACTGCTTTCCTTTCAGTTTGTTCAGGAGCTCAGTATCGGTTGCGAAAAAGATTACGTTATCCACGTAAACAGCAACAAATACCATTTTGTTGCCATCAACAAGAAAATATACGCATTGATTGACGATTAACTAGCGCTGATATCAGTTTTGTGTTTCCAACGCGGCTTGACTGCTTCAGCTCATATATTCATTTTTGCAACTTGCAGACTCGACCAGAGTTATCATTAAAGTCATTCGGCTGAGTCATGTAGATCTCCTCTTAAAGATCGCCATTCGAAAGAGGTACATATATCGTGCAACTGGCGGGAACGTCTCGTCGTAACCGATTCCCTGCGTTTGGTTTAACCCTTTTACAACAAGCCAGTTTTTACAACATACCGGATCGCCATAAACATTTACGTTTGTTTTAAATACCGATTTTGATGGCATGGCTTTCTTACCAACAGGTAGTGCTGATAATTCCCCAGTGCCGTTGACGTTATGCTATTCAATTTCCTCGCACAAAAATCATGTTCTTACCCTGACATCGCTTCCTCAATGGTATTTGGATCTGATGTTACATATTCAGTTGCGCAAAGGTTGTAATTTGGTCGTGGTAAATTCTCCAAACGCTCGGAGCGTCGGAATTATTCAAAATTAAAATCAGTAATCCTCTGGAACAAACGTGTAATCGCTATCATTGTCTCGTGGTATGCAATGTAGACGAAGCAAACCATTTGTTTTGTCTCCAGTTGCAATTAACCGTTCATTCTCGTCAAATGTTTTACACCAGCTGCCTTTAAAGCGTAGTTCTTTCCCGTTGTCTGTCATCTGGCTCACCGGAAGCAAATTTGCAGACAGGCCAGGAACGTACGCAGCATTTTTGATCATTGCACTGTCACTGTGATCTTTTCCAGCTAGAGAGAGTTGCACATCACCTGTACACTCAACAGATATTTTGTTATTATTCGCGACAACTAGTCCCTTTTTATGGCGTATTTCTGATTTATAATAAATTCGTTGCTTTTCACCAAATATTGAGAAGAGCCGGTGTCTACATATTTGTACCAATCATTGTTATTATGAATGTTCGCATAACGCAATGTAGCAAATAAGACTTGACTTCTTAGTGCATTTGGTTTTGCTTTTTCGTCCTTCGCTGATAGTGTACGAGGCAATTTCGACGCCCTGTTTAACATCAAATTTTGCATCTTGCAGGAGTAGATTTTTCATAGCGTCTTCCGTAAGCGTTTTCATCGAGTTTTTTACAGCAATTAGTAATGGTTGGCACTCTTTTGGCCATCCAGCTAGCATAAGCGATGCGGTTAGCACATCGTCGATTTTCAAACCACCGGTTTTAACCTTAAAAACAGTCATAATCATTGAATTTATATGATCGTGCATAGATTCGCAGTCCGGAAACTTGAGTTGTACCAACTGATCCAATAGTTCAACCTTGCGTGTCAAACCTTTGTCTTCATAGGCATCCGTGAGTGCATCCAACGCGTCTTTTGCTGATGTTTTATCAGACAAAGCGTTCTGGACCATTTTCCAGTGACCCTTAATCACCAAATATGACTTTTTTTTTGCCTTTTTCAGACGTCAAAATTTTTACGACCGCGAAGTCGCACGGCGGGCATAGAAAATACGTTCGAAGTCATTTTACTCACGAAATACAAGCGAAGAAATCGCTATCGAGTTAAAATAACGCGTCAGAACTTTTTCTACCGAATTTCTCGAGGATAGTTTAATTAAACTCTGCGTAGCTAAGGTTCATAACCTGTTAAAGTATGCAAAGGCGCAGAGAGTAAAATTAAAAAGGCGTGCGGTATTCGTGATAGTCGAAACCGAAAGGAGGAAACTTTATTTGTAGTAAACTTGGCTTCGAGTCCTATTAACATTTGTCAAAAGTAAATACATATTTTATGAAGGGTGATTCACAGGTTAAAATGTTTAAATTTTCTTTCAACAATTTCCTACTCAATAAATTCGTTGCACATATGTCTCACGTGCTCTTGATTTTCCCTTGTTATTAGCGATATTGCAACCTCCGAATCTACAATGGCTTGTTTCGTCCTATTTATTTTATTGGCATCCTTAATTTTGTACTTGTGTCCCTTCTCTGATATGCTTTTTATCTAACGTTATGGGGGTTAAGTGCTTGAGTCTGATGTGGAACTATTGCTATGTTTCGTGTTTCGGGTTCCTGACGCGTTCGCTGTAGGTTCTTGTGAGATCGAAGATATTCATAGTGTGTTGGTTAGGATATCTTTCGTTAGCCTCAAGGGAATAGAAAATGTTTTTTGGCGATGTTTGTTTGGTATATAGGTTTCTCAAATCGTATCTGGGAAAAACTTTTTCGGCTTTATTTATTGTTTTTCTGCTTGCTTCTGTGTTTGTTCTTATTTTTGAAATTTTGGTATAATAACAAATGTATGACGTTGTTTGTTAAATTATATATTTTGGCGTATACGTCTTACCTTACGGTATGGGCACCAATGTCAGGTTTTTATTGTTGTAATCTCTATTTCTTTAATTATAAGGAAACGGCTCGATTCATTTTTTTTTTTTTTTTTGTAGTCAAATGAAGATGTTAGCTTTCGTTTGACATACATTTCATGTTGGTTGATATCTTCCTAATATTTAAATTTCTCAAATGAAAATTGTATAAACACATGCACACAAATATGTGTGTGGTGTTTGGTTGAGTGTTTGCTGTTGGGCGATTTAAATGTACTCGTGCAGCCCTTTCTTTGTATTGCATAATTTTAGGCAAGTTAAAGTAGAGTAAAAGAAGAGAAAATGCTGCCAAGGACTGCAAAAAAAATAATAAAATTGATTCGCGTATGTTATTTATCATTTATCTTTACTATTGATAACAGCCATTGACTTCGTTTTTGCGAGAAATTTAATTGATAATTTAAAAACATTTTTATCCTATTTTTCCTATCATAAGCTTATGTATATCATCCAAAGTAACTATCAAATAAAGAAATTCATTTGCTTGTATTATTTATCATTTATTGTTACATATGTTTTCTGTCTTATCGGATGGCGTCTTCTACGTTAAACTTAATGGCCGTGTCTCTGACACAGCCTGCTTCTTTTTTTTAATGGTTTGTACTTTTAGTAATCCTCGTTCGTATATTGTCAGTAGTCCGCCTGTATTAGATTTAAAAACTTGAGTGGCATTAAAGGCTTCTTTTTGGTCTTCTGTTTCCGATGCTGTGAAAAGTTGGTGTATATTGAAACAGTTTTCGATCATCATTCGATTTGGTTTGGAGAAAAGCCGGTTGGCGGTGTGCCATCTGCTGTGTCATTTTTGTTTCTATTCAGACAACGTTTACTAGTTGGTGTTATTACCGGTATAGGTTAATGTTATAGCAGCTCCTCATGTACGTATCTGAATTGCTATATCCGTATGTACTATACAAATTTGAGTTATTTCGCGATTGATTCTGTGGTATATTTAGCCATGTGGAAGTCAGGAATTTGTTACTTGTGGGGTATTCTGAAGTGGTTCTGTGTGTTGATACCTATGGATCTACCGAAGCAAAATTCATTACCCACTTGCCCGAAAGAAAGGAGTGGATGCGTTGTTGATGGGGGAGTTGGTGCAGGGTATTTTCGGAAAAGCTAGACGTAACTTTCAGATTCCGTAATTCTGATAAGAGTAGTGTATTTCAGGCGGAGTAAATGCAGTGATATGATTTCCAAGGATGAAATCTTTATTTTCACTGACTGCCAGGCGGCTACCAAACCCCTAAGAAAAACGTCGCTGATATCAAGAGTAGCCTCAGATCTCTTAACGAAATGGCTGCTACATTTCCAAAATATTTAGATTACCCGCATACGGCGTAGCTGTGGAGCTGATGACCTTGTTCACCTAGACACGATTCTTCCGAACACTGATACTAGTGATTCACATCCCATGAACCCACTTTCCAAATTGGATGCCACCGGTCATCGATGAGTGACCAACGAACGCAATCTCTCCTTAACCTGGGGAGACAGGACATTAAGAAGACTACAGACATAACCGGGCATTGTACAATAAGTGTAGATGTAAATGCAGCAAGAGTAGGACATGACGAGGAATACGAATGAACAGAAGTCATTTATCAGCCCCAACGCGCTTCTATTTGGACCTTTTTTTAATTTTTGTGTTTCAGTTTGCCGGTTTATCTGTTTGAATTCCCTAATCTTCGAAACTCCCGATTACCTTGGATATAACACAGGGTATATTTTATGAAAATAGTAAATATGAAAAACGATTTGGCGTAGAAATAGTTGAGGACCATTCCTATTAAACAAAATTTTATTTTTTCAACGGCCCCAACGTACGCAAGTTTTTAGTTTGATACCAGAGCGTACTGGAGCCCTGGGTATTATAATTTTTTTCACCTAACGGTTATTTTTAACAGCATAACACAACCGAGATTGATGTAGACATATGTATATATATATATATATATATATACCAAAATTACCCGAATAAGAAAAAAGCAAAATCGATTAAGCCATGTTTGCCTGTCCGTCCGCCTCTCCGTAAACAGTTACATTATTCCCAAAAACTGCGATGTCAAAATCTACCAAATTTGGTGCACATACTGCATTTTAAGTCAATAAACAAATTAAAGAATTAGACAACAGCAATTACACCTCTCTTATAACGGAAATTTACAAAAATCAAAAAATTCGATCATTTAATAACTATTGGAAGATAAAATAGGTGTTGTCCAGCCTTCATAGCTTAAATAGGTACATATGTATATCTCCAACACTACATTTTCAAATTGTTAAGACCGGGGAAACTCCTGTTAGAACAAAAACGGCGACCTGGTGACTGATGTCCAAAGTACACTTAAATTGTGGAGGGGATATGTTTTCACTTTGCTAAATGGTGACGAGGAAACGTAGTCGGAGAAGATGAAGATCCCGAACTTCAAATCGCTGACGACGGCATTAACTTCACTGTCACCCAAACGAAATACGGAAATATACGGAATTAATCATTTTTCCAACAAGCGTGGCACCGCCCTCCATAAGTACATACATATGTATATCTCCGAACATATTTTACCAAACTCTACCAAATTTGGTATGGGTTTGGTTTTGGTATGGGCTTGAGAAAAATATAAATTGGGTAATTCTCCAAAATGTCAAATTATATCACATTTCATACACTGCATTCTTAGTCCGAAAACCCCGTCCGCCTCTCGTATAACTTAAATATAGAACAAATAAAAATATTCTCCTGTAATTTATAGGTTTTGAGGCCAGGTTAGTATTAGGGAATAATATGAGAAAACAACAATTGTTCAAAGTGGCAGAAGTGATAGGCGGCCGCCGTAGCCGAGTGTGTAGCGTGTGCGCGCTTCATTCGGTGGGTCCCGGGTCCAAATCCTGCCCGGGGCTAGTAACATCAACAATTATAGAAAAGTTTTTTCTAATAGCTGTCGCCCCTCGGCAGGCAATGGCAAACCTCCGAGTGTATTTCTGCCTTGAAATAACTTCCCACAAAATCATTCGCCGTTCGGAGTCGGCGTAAAACTGTAGGCCCCTCAATTTGTGTTACAGCATCAAGACCCACACCACAAATTGTAGGAGAAGTTCGACCAAAATCGCTAATGCAGTTATAGTGCCAATTAAGTAGGTAAGTGAGAAGTGATAGTTATTAGCTGCTATTTCGGAGATCTCCACATCTCCTGATCAGACTTCTTTCTTTCTAGACTTTACCTGGCTTTGAACCATGGTACACAGAGTTGCTAGGCGACCACGCAACCTCTCAGCCACACTAACCGTGTGAAAATTGTTTGTTTTCTCACTATCCCTCTCTCCAACCATACCGCTATTAAGTGTGACATCGCCACTCTGTGCTTAACAGCGTGGTCGGTATTGTTGTTTTACAAATCTATAAGTACTTTTTTCAACCTTTTCTCAATATACATATGACACCCAGGGAAGCTTCATGGCCAAAATCAGGCCCAAATACCTAACCCAGTTACAGAGTACAATTAAGCTGGAATCGACCCCAAGCTCACCCAGGGATCTAACTATTGCCTCTGGTAGGACGTTCATCTATATCCAGAAGGACACCAGCTGGGTAGTCTTTGTACCCACCGTAAGGCTGTTTCCACTGACTCTCCACTGACTATCGCTCACGAGGGTATTCAAAAGCAAAGAAGAGAGACTCATTTGTTGAAGTACTTAGGGTTGAATGAGAGCTCTTATCCGTCTTGAGGATGAACGTTCTTAAACGGCTTGAATAGGCGAATTGTCCAAGGTAAGCGACGTTCCTCTACCAGGCCACAACGACGTGCATACGGCGCACGGTTGTTGGGAAAACTGGCATCGAAGAGAACCTTAAGCGACTCCTCACTGCTCATCGACAAGTTGTCCCCAGGCATCCTGAGCCCTCCCAAGCAGCTTTCCACGTTCTCCAGTAATCCCGCTTTGCTTTTCTATTCCCAGATTTATAAATTCCCAAAACGATCTTATGAAGTTCCTGGTCCGAGGATTATTTATTCTTCCTTGCTTGGATAAAAAGACGTAAACTCGAAGCCATGACCTCCGAGAGTTCTAATGTATAACAGGTGGTTTAAAATTATCCCGTGCGCTTTATCGGACGGACACGAGATCCCAATCACTTTATTATTAATCACCTTATTACAAGCTAAGGAATTCCTTATCGATCGAACTCTCCGAAAGGATCAGTGTTCTCGGGGAGAAATTAGGGCAGTTGGTTGCATAAGATATTGAGGACGAGTTGCGTACAGAGAGAATTGAAAATACCTATGGTCCGAAAAGAAATGGACATTTTTAGATTCGAGTATTAGTTCATAATAGGTCAGGTGAGAACTAATATCTCTGCTCAGCGCATGGCCTAATGGAGTCCACCTCCGCTTCAAGCCTATAGACCTCCGGCACAACTGGAAGGAAAGGTCATTAACCTTGCATGCTATTGGTATACCTTACACGCTAGTTACTCGAAACCGTAGGTTATGACTTTCTGTGATTCAGCGAGAGGGCCGAGGCCTTTTACTTACTGAGTTTGTACTTGTTATTGGTAGGTTGTCGGCGTTAATGTTTTATTTTTAATATAACCGTGACAAGTTATTTTCAAATGAAAAAAAGTTGCAAGAAGTTACACGCAAAATATGCGGGCGCAATAATATCAGGTGGCGTTGAGTCACGGGCTGATTTCCTCGTGAGAACATAACGTTAATATCATACGCACACACAAATGATTTTGAATGATTTGAGATTACGATTTCAACATTACTTATATTTATATTCACAAGAGTTTGCTGAGCATTTTAGGCAATCATTCTACACTTACAATTTTTTGATTAGCCTCTAATACAAGCGCAATTGTGTTTTTGTAATTTATTATTGATAACAACAATGAGCAGTTTAGTTATCAGCGCTAAGAAAATTATGAGCATCAAAATGATGAGTTGCATTCTTATGTAGAGTAAATATGAAATTATATTAGTAGAAAATAGATAAAATATCACACAAAAAGCGCAAAGTACTAATTTTTTGTCAATGGCCTGAAGAAAAATGAGTATTGTGTTGAGCACTTTTGCAATTAATTATAATGATAATATTGTCATTTATATGAAACTCAGCTCTCTTGCAAGGTACGATTCCGACATTACTTATATTTATATTCACCAAATGAAAAACAAGATTCACGTTGGTATTTTCTTTCCATTTTTGTCTTCGAGTATATTGTTGGCCGGTTTTCATAGTTTGTGCTTTATTCAAACTACTGATGTCTTAATAAGTAAATATTTTGCTAGTGATGTGAAAAAAGTAAGCACATTAGAAATGAGTAGCCAATAATAATTATTTGCATGTAAACCGAATTAAGTTTTCTATGTTTCAAAACTATATTGATCTACGAAATTTTAAAAAACTAAAATTGTCACAGCTTCAAAAAGAAATTTGATAGTCAGAATTTAGAAGCCTCAAATACAAATTAAAAAAATAGTTGGTGCTTAAATATAATTCAGAATAGAAAATAGATTAATTAAATTTAGCGAAAATTGGAAGCAAATGTAAAGAAGATAGTGATGAACAAATAACAGAATATGTTGATGACGAATATAACGACTCAGATTCCGATTACATTTTCGCACTTATACATATTTAGCTATTAATCACTGCTATGATAATGCTTTCAATATTTACAGTAAGTGCGATAACACGCCTATAATGGTAAGTTAAGATGCTTGAGTATGTTAATCAAACTATGTGCGCGATTAAAAATAATAAGCCAAAGAAAGCACCACATTGTAGTGCTATTAATTTTAAAAAAGTCAACGTGGTGCTTAATGTTGTCGCGGGCTGGCAGCAATAAAATATTTAATTTGTTTTGCTCCTCTGTTTATCATGTTTCTCTCCATCGACGGCAACGAGATTTAAGGACAAAATGCGGCATTTCTCTAATAATAATAATAATAAAAATAAAAATAATTTGTTTGGCCGAATTTCTACAATTTGTGGCGAGCGTTTTAACACAAATTGAGGGATCTACAATTTTTCGCCGAAAGGTGAATGATTTTGAAGGTGGAAGTTGTCAACCTGGAATTGGAGGTCATACGCGTGGAGTACCCGTGGTCGGAGCAAGTAAGCCGATAAGTATCTTTTAGCGTTGCCCCATTGTTCTGTTCTATGCTGTGGCGAAATCTCGCTATTTTATGTCTTTGTCTCGTCTATTTAGCACCGCGCTTCCTCAGGCCAGTCATTTGGCGGGCTAAAGTTACCCCCGCCAGCTTTTGATTGGTTTCGTTAGCTTTTTGGCAGTTGTAGTAATTTTACGACCGCCATAGCCGAGTGTGTAGCGTGTGTGCGCTTCTTGGGTAGGTCCCGGGCTCGAAACCAGCTCGGGGCAAGTAACATCCAAAAATTATAGAAAAAGTGTTTTCTAATATCGGTCGTCCCTCGGCCAGCAATGGCAAACCTCCGAGTGTATTCCTGATATGAAAAAACTTCTCACAAAACACATTTGCCGTTCGTAGTCGGCGTAAAACTGTAGGGCCCTCTATTTGTGTTACAACATCAAGATGCACACTCTAAATTATAGGAGAAGTTCGGCCAAAATCGCTTAAGCGGTTATAGCGCCAATCAAGTAAGTAAGTAATTTTGTTGTTGTGCCTGTAATTGCAGCGAAAATACGAGTGACCCCTTTAAAAACTATCCCCCTACCCAGATTGAAGTTGTGTGGGGCTCTCCTACTGGCTCGGCTAATTAAATTGTCTATTCCGAATCCCAAGGTATATGCTTGGTGCGATTTCTCAATCGTCATGTCATGGCTGTCGATACCACCTGTCAAGCTTAAGACTTTCGTACGCATTATAACGAGTAAAATGTTAACTACTCTACCACGAAACATGTGGCACCATACCGTTTCCAAAGAAAATCCTGCACATCCCGTGGAATGTCTGCAGCTTCACTACGTGATTCGACTTATGGTGGAAAGGTCTGCTATGACTTAGAAATGAGAATGAACTTAATGAGTCGTTAAAGAAAGGTACCCGTTTTGCCTTTAAAACACGTGACCAAGTTTTAGGAATTTTGATTGGTTGACAGACCAATTTCCTTGAAGTTATATAGGGGAAGAAATGCACTTAATTCGAAGGGATGTATTTTCGTGTGTCTGCTTTTTAATACCAAATTTGGAAACTTTTCCGGGAGCACATGGTCTTATCCGTGAGTGAAACTTCATACAATCAGGGGAGAAATAACGCGAGCAATAACAAGGTTGGTGGTTTTGCCAGCTTATCAAACGGTGTTTCAGCGCTTTCAGGCTTCTTTACTTGAATAGAGATTATATGTTTATTATTGTTTTACATACAGGCAGTGTTTGCATATTTTTTTATTTACTGTCTTTTTTACATTCGTAGGTATACGTACACATAAGGCTCAGGTATATGTGCTCCAGCCTTTTTTTTTTTTTATTTGTGTTCACTCTATTGCGCGCTGTTTTTTTTTTATTAAAAGCAACATTAGAGAAACTCAATCCGTTGTCTCTTTTTCTTACTTGACCTGACAATTTAAGACTTCGATTCGTCGTCAGGAGCTGGTCATAAAGTCATAAACTGCTTAGTTTTAATTTTGTTTCAGTGCAATCCAAATACATAACTTTTGAAATCGAAAATTTTATGATTTTATGATTTATGCCACATTATCACCTTGTGAATCACCTAATTGCATTTTCATATTGAAAGTAGTATCAATTGATGACTGCCTTCAACTGCCTGTTTTATTGCACAATGCAATAAAACATAAATGCTTTCTTAACCCTAGAACACACACCCGGGTACAAATGTATCCACTTTCAACTTTGAAGTGTTGTAACTTTTGAACCGCTATACCTCTATACCGCTAACTAGGAAGATTATTTAGTTTTGAGTTCAAATTCAAAATTTGAACCAGATCGGACCATTGGTTCAGGAGCTACAGCCTTCCAAACACATTATATACGTAAACACACACCCGGGATACGTTTGTACCCCAATAGTAAAAATCCTCATAATAATCAAAAAAAAAAACATTTTTTATATTATTTTTTTATTTGAAAAATTAAAAATATTCATTTCACACATTATATTATTGACTTTTATTATAAAAATTATAAAAATGCATCTTATATCTAAGGAAAATCATGGCAAATAGAGCAATTTGTTGATGTGACCGAATATTCAAGACACATTGGCTTCTTACATTTGGCGCACAGCTTTCTGGGTTTTCTACGGCGTTTTTCCTCTTGTGCGTAACATAAATAGCAAGATCCGGACACAGGTTTTGGCGTGCGCACTGCGGCAGATGTTGATGCTGCTGTTGACACCATTGATTCCACAGGTCGTTTGAAATATGCTTCAATAGCAATTTTAGTCGAAAAATTTCGCGTCACTTGACGATTTATGGTCAAGTCATAGGGAGCGTCATCGTCACAAATTTCATCAAATAAAGATTGTATATATGATTCTCGCTGTTCCTCAGTTAGCCTGCATAATAAAAAAAATTAGTATATGTTTACATTGTTGCTTATTTTACATTTTTTACCTTCTAAGTATATGCTGCACTTGATAAATATTCGTTTCTTCTTAAAGTCATTTCGTATCCAGTTATTTATAGTTTCAGTTATATTTATTTTCACTTATATTTTCACTTCTTACACTTTTGAGCACCAAAACAATAATGAAAATATCAACAGGCAGCATTTATAACAACACCTCGTGTGAAAACAACCCTTGCAGCTGCATATAAAATACAAAAACCAGTTATACCAGTTCATTTGCTACCTACGTACCCATACCTTGCGCGACCTTTTTGCACATATCTTTTGAACCAGGTAGAATATTTCAATGAAATAAAAACCAAAATGTGTATTCGTTGTTACTCTACAAGTATATTATTATAAATTATATTATTTTGTTTTGCATTTATCAGGACAACAACAAAAACAAAAATCCACTGTTGCATGTCCTGACTTTATTTGCCCATATCGCTGGAACCAGTAGGAATATTCGAATGAAACAAAAGACAAAATACTTGTTATATATTAAAACTAGCTGACCCGGCGAACTTCGTCCCGCCCAATTTTTATTTGAAATAGTTAAAACGCTTTTTGAACTTAAATATTTTTGGCGAAGTTCGTTCTTTGTTTTGTTGTGTAGCGTGTAAACAAATAAAGAAGATGGCTCTCCAACACGCTAACATGCCACATACATACCTATGTATGTATGTATGTACATATGAAACTGTAAAATTTTGAACTTAAACGATAAATCGGTTTGAATCATTCGAATTCTCAGAATGAACATTTCCTCACTTTTAGATTTGCTGTGTTGTAGTAAACTATTCGCTACAGTGAAATTATTTTTTATGAATAAAGACGGAAACCTTATATATCTGGTATAAAAATCCACGGGATTGAGATTTGAACTTGAGGTCAAAATTTTTAAAATTATAGTTGAAAATTTTCGTAGAGTTGATAATAAACACAAATTTTCATAAAATAGTTCATTTTTGATTTTATATTCAAGTTTTTAACAAATAAGTTAATTACAAAATTGTTAGTTGATAACATGTAACATTTAATTTCGGCGTAAAACTGTAGGGCCCTCTATTTGTGTTACAACATCAAGATGCACACTCTAAATTATAGGAGAAGTTCGGCCAAAATCGCTTAAGCGGTTATAGCGACAATCAAGTAAGTAAGTAATTTTGTTGTTGTGCCTGTAATTGCAGCGAAAATACGAGTGACCCCTTTAAAAACTATCCCCCTACCCAGATTGAAGTTGTGTGGGGCTCTACTACTGGCTCGGCTAATTAAATTGTCTATTCCGAATCCCAAGGTATATGCTTGGTGCGATTTCTCAATCGTCATGTCATGGCTGTCGATACCACCTGTCAAGCTTAAGACTTTCGTACGCATTATAACGAGTAAAATGTTAACCACTCTACCACGAAACATGTGGCACCATACCGTTTCCAAAGAAAATCCTGCACATCCCGTGGAATGTCTGCAGCTTCACTACGTGATTCGACTTATGGTGGAAAGGTCTGCTATGACTTAGAAATGAGAATGAACTTAATGAGTCGTTAAAGAAAGGTACCCGTTTTGCCTTTAAAACACGTGACCAAGTTTTAGGAATTTTGATTGGTTGACAGACCAATTTCCTTGAAGTTATATAGGGGAAGAAATGCACTTAATTCGAAGGGATGTATTTTCGTGTGTCTGCTTTTTAATACCAAATTTGGAAACTTTTCCGGGAGCACATGGTCTTATCCGTGTGGTGAAACTTCATACAATCAGGGGAGAAATAACGCGAGCAATAACAAGGTTGGTGGTTTTGCCAGCTTATCAAACGGTGTTTCAGCGCTTTCAGGCTTCTTTACTTGAATAGAGATTATATGTTTATTATTGTTTTACATACAGGCAGTGTTTGCATATTTTTTTATTTACTGTCTTTTTTACATTCGTAGGTATACGTACACATAAGGCTCAGATATATGTGCTCCAGCCTTTTTTTTTTTTGATTTGTGTTCACTCTATTGCGCGCTGTTTTTTTTTTTTTATTAAAAGCAACATTAGAGAAACTCAATCCGTTGTCTCTTTTTCTTACTTGACCTGACAATTTAAGACTTCGATTCGTCGTCAGGAGCTGGTCATAAAGTCATAAAAGTTAAAAAATACGAAACTGCTTAGATTTAATTTTGTTTCAGTGCAATCCAAATACATAACTTTTGAAATCGAAAATTTTATGATTTTATGATTTATGCCACATTATCACCTTGTGAATCACCTAATTGCATTTTCATATTGAAAGTAGTATCAATTGATGACTGCCTTCAACTGCCTGTTTTATTGCACAATGCAATAAAACATAAATGCTTTCTTAACCCTAGAACACACACCCGGGTACAAATGTATCCACTTTCAACTTTGAAGTGTTGTAACTTTTGAACCGCTATACCTCTATACCGCTAACTAGGAAGATTATTTAGTTTTGAGTTCAAATTCAAAATTTGAACCAGATCGGACCATTGGTTCAGGAGCTACAGCCTTCCAAACACATTATATACGTAAACACACACCCGGGATACGTTTGTACCCCAATAGTAAAAATCCTCATAATAATCAAAAAAAAAACATTTTTTATATTATTTTTTTATTTGAAAAATTAAAAATATTCATTTCACACATTATATTATTGACTTTTATTATAAAAATTATAAAAATGCATCTTATATCTAAGGAAAATCATGGCAAATAGAGCAATTTGTTGATGTGACCGAATGTTCAAGACACATTGGCTTCTTACATTTGGCGCACAGCTTTCTGGGGTTTCTACGGCGTTTTTCCTCTTGTGCGTAACATAAATAGCAAGATCCGGACACAGGTTTTGGCGTGCGCGCTGCGGCAGATGTTGATGCTGCTGTTGACACCATTGATTCCACAGGTCGTTTGAAATATGCTTCAATAGAAATTTTAGTCGAAAAATTTCGCGTCACTTGACGATTTATGGTCAAGTCATAGGGAGCGTCATCGTCACAAATTTCATCAAATAAAGATTGTATATATGATTCTCGCTGTTCCTCAGTTAGCCTGCATAATAAAAAAAATTAGTATATGTTTACATTGTTGCTTATTTTACATTTTTCACCTTCTAAGTATATGCTGCACTTGATAAATATTCGTTTCTTCTTAAAGTCATTTCGTATCCAGTTATTTATAGTTTCAGTTATATTTATTTTCACTTATATTTTCACTTCTTACACTTTTGAGCACCAAAACAATAATGAAAATATCAACAGGCAGCATTTATAACAACACCTCGTGTGAAAACAACCCTTGCAGCTGCATATAAAATACAAAAACCAGTTATACCAGTTCATTTGCTACCTACGTACCCATACCTTGCGCGACCTTTTTGCACATATCTTTTGAACCAGGTAGAATATTTCAATGAAATAAAAACCAAAATGTGTATTCGTTGTTACTCTACAAGTATATTATTATAAATTATATTATTTCGTTTTGCATTTATCAGGACAACAACAAAAACAAAAATCCACTGTTGCATGTCCTGACTTTATTTGCCCATATCGCTGGAACCAGTAGGAATATTCGAATGAAACAAAAGACAAAATACTTGTTATATATTAAAACTAGCTGACCCGGCGAACTTCGTGTCGCCCAATTTTTATTTGAAATAGTTAAAACGCTTTTTGAACTTAAATATTTTTGGCGAAGTTCGTTCTTTGTTTTGTTGTGTAGCATGTAAACAAATAAAGAAGATGGCTCTCCAACACGCTAACATGCCACATACATACCTATGTATGTATGTATGTACATATGAAACTGTAAAATTTTGAACTTAAACGATAAATCGGTTTGAATCATTCGAATTCTCAGAATGAACATTTCCTCACTTTTAGATTTGCTGTGTTGTAGTAAACTATTCACTACAGTGAAATTATTTTTTATGAATAAAGACGGAAACCTTATATGTATATCTGGTATAAAAATCCACGGGATTGAGATTTGAACTTGAGGTCAAAATTTTTAAAATTATAGTTGAAAATTTTCGTAGAGTTGATAATAAACACAAATTTTCATAAAATAGTTCATTTTTGATTTTATATTCAAGTTTTTAACAAATAAGTTAATTACAAAATTGTTAGTTGATAACATGTAACATTTAATTTCGGCGTAAAACTGTAGGGCCCTCTATTTGTGTTACAACATCAAGATGCACACTCTAAATTATAGGAGAAGTTCGGCCAAAATCGCTTAAGCGGTTATAGCGCCAATCAAGTAAGTAAGTAATTTTGTTGTTGTGCCTGTAATTGCAGCGAAAATACGAGTGACCCCTTTAAAAACTATCCCCCTACCCAGATTGAAGTTGTGTGGGGCTCTACTACTGGCTCGGCTAATTAAATTGTCTATTCCGAATCCCAAGGTATATGCTTGGTGCGATTTCTCAATCGTCATGTCATGGCTGTCGATACCACCTGTCAAGCTTAAGACTTTCGTACGCATTATAACGAGTAAAATGTTAACCACTCTACCACGAAACATGTGGCACCATACCGTTTCCAAAGAAAATCCTGCACATCCCGTGGAATGTCTGCAGCTTCACTACGTGATTCGACTTATGGTGGAAAGGTCTGCTATGACTTAGAAATGAGAATGAGCTTAATGAGTCGTTAAAGAAAGGTACCCGTTTTGCCTTTAAAACACGTGACCAAGTTTTAGGAATTTTGATTGGTTGACAGACCAATTTCCTTGAAGTTATATAGGGGAAGAAATGCACTTAATTCGAAGGGATGTATTTTCGTGTGTCTGCTTTTTAATACCAAATTTGGAAACTTTTCCGGGAGCACATGGTCTTATCCGTGTGGTGAAACTTCATACAATCAGGGGAGAAATAACGCGAGCAATAACAAGGTTGGTGGTTTTGCCAGCTTATCAAACGGTGTTTCAGCGCTTTCAGGCTTCTTTACTTGAATAGAGATTATATGTTTATTATTGTTTTACATACAGGCAGTGTTTGCATATTTTTTTATTTACTGTCTTTTTTACATTCGTAGGTATACGTACACATAAGGCTCAGGTATATGTGCTCCAGCCTTTTTTTTTTTTTGATTTGTGTTCACTCTATTGCGCGCTGTTTTTTTTTTTATTAAAAGCAACATTAGAGAAACTCAATCCGTTGTCTCTTTTTCTTACTTGACCTGACAATTTAAGACTTCGATTCGTCGTCAGGAGCTGGTCATAAAGTCATAAACTGCTTAGTTTTAATTTTGTTTCAGTGCAATCCAAATACATAACTTTTGAAATCGAAAATTTTATGATTTTATGATTTATGCCACATTATCACCTTGTGAATCACCTAATTGCATTTTCATATTGAAAGTAGTATCAATTGATGACTGCCTTCAACTGCCTGTTTTATTGCACAATGCAATAAAACATAAATGCTTTCTTAACCCTAGAACACACACCCGGGTACAAATGTATCCACTTTCAACTTTGAAGTGTTGTAACTTTTGAACCGCTATACCTCTATACCGCTAACTAGGAAGATTATTTAGTTTTGAGTTCAAATTCAAAATTTGAACCAGATCGGACCATTGGTTCAGGAGCTACAGCCTTCCAAACACATTATATACGTAAACACACACCCGGGATACGTTTGTACCCCAATAGTAAAAATCCTCATAATAATCAAAAAAAAAAACATTTTTTATATTATTTTTTTATTTGAAAAATTTAAAATATTCATTTCACACATTATATTATTGACTTTTATTATAAAAATTATAAAAATGCATCTTATATCTAAGGAAAATCATGGCAAATAGAGCAATTTGTTGATGTGACCGAATGTTCAAGACACATTGGCTTCTTACATTTGGCGCACAGCTTTCTGGGTTTTCTACGGCGTTTTTCCTCTTGTGCGTAACATTAATAGCAAGATCCGGACACAGGTTTTGGCGTGCGCGCTGCGGCAGATGTTGATGCTGCTGTTGACACCATTGATTCCACAGGTCGTTTGAAATATGCTTCAATAGCAATTTTAGTCGAAAAATTTCGCGTCACTTGACGATTTATGGTCAAGTCATAGGGAGCGTCATCGTCACAAATTTCATCAAATAAAGATTGTATATATGATTCTCGCTGTTCCTCAGTTAGCCTGCATAATAAAAAAAATTAGTATATGTTTACATTGTTGCTTATTTTACATTTTTTACCTTCTAAGTATATGCTGCACTTGATAAATATTCGTTTCTTCTTAAAGTCATTTCGTATCCAGTTATTTATAGTTTCAGTTATATTTATTTTCACTTATATTTTCACTTCTTACACTTTTGAGCACCAAAACAATAATGAAAATATCAACAGGCAGCATTTATAACAACACCTCGTGTGAAAACAACCCTTGCAGCTGCATATAAAATACAAAAACCAGTTATACCAGTTCATTTGCTACCTACGTACCCATACCTTGCGCGACCTTTTTGCACATATCTTTTGAACCAGGTAGAATATTTCAATGAAATAAAAACCAAAATGTGTATTCGTTGTTACTCTACAAGTATATTATTATAAATTATATTATTTCGTTTTGCATTTATCAGGACAACAACAAAAACAAAAATCCACTGTTGCATGTCCTGACTTTATTTGCCCATATCGCTGGAACCAGTAGGAATATTCGAATGAAACAAAAGACAAAATACTTGTTATATATTAAAACTAGCTGACCCGGCGAACTTCGTGTCGCCCAATTTTTATTTGAAATAGTTAAAACGCTTTTTGAACTTAAATATTTTTGGCGAAGTTCGTTCTTTGTTTTGTTGTGTAGCGTGTAAACAAATAAAGAAGATGGCTCTCCAACACGCTAACATGCCACATACATACCTATGTATGTATGTATGTACATATGAAACTGTAAAATTTTGAACTTAAACGATAAATCGGTTTGAATCATTCGAATTCTCAGAATGAACATTTCCTCACTTTTAGATTTGCTGTGTTGTAGTAAACTATTCACTACAGTGAAATTATTTTTTATGAATAAAGACGGAAACCTTATATATCTGGTATAAAAATCCACGGGATTGAGATTTGAACTTGAGGTCAAAATTTTTAAAATTATAGTTGAAAATTTTCGTAGAGTTGATAATAAACACAAATTTTCATAAAATAGTTCATTTTTGATTTTATATTCAAGTTTTTAACAAATAAGTTAATTACAAAATTGTTAGTTGATAACATGTAACATTTAATTTCGGCGTAAAACTGTTACAACATCAAGATGCACACTCTAAATTATAGGAGAAGTTCGGCCAAAATCGCTTAAGCGGTTATAGCGCCAATCAAGTAAGTAAGTAATTTTGTTGTTGTGCCTGTAATTGCAGCGAAAATACGAGTGACCCCTTTAAAAACTATCCCCCTACCCAGATTGAAGTTGTGTGGGGCTCTACTACTGGCTCGGCTAATTAAATTGTCTATTCCGAATCCCAAGGTATATGCTTGGTGCGATTTCTCAATCGTCATGTCATGGCTGTCGATACCACCTGTCAAGCTTAAGACTTTCGTACGCATTATAACGAGTAAAATGTTAACCACTCTACCACGAAACATGTGGCACCATACCGTTTCCAAAGAAAATCCTGCACATCCCGTGGAATGTCTGCAGCTTCACTACGTGATTCGTCTTATGGTGGAAAGGTCTGCTATGACTTAGAAATGAGAATGAACTTAATGAGTCGTTAAAGAAAGGTACCCGTTTTGCCTTTAAAACACGTGACCAAGTTTTAGGAATTTTGATTGGTTGACAGACCAATTTCCTTGAAGTTATATAGGGGAAGAAATGCACTTAATTCGAAGGGATGTATTTTCGTGTGTCTGCTTTTTAATACCAAATTTGGAAACTTTTCCGGGAGCACATGGTCTTATCCGTGTGGTGAAACTTCATACAATCAGGGGAGAAATAACGCGAGCAATAACAAGGTTGGTGGTTTTGCCAGCTTATCAAACGGTGTTTCAGCGCTTTCAGGCTTCTTTACTTGAATAGAGATTATATGTTTATTATTGTTTTACATACAGGCAGTGTTTGCATATTTTTTTATTTACTGTCTTTTTTACATTCGTAGGTATACGTACACATAAGGCTCAGGTATATGTGCTCCAGCCTTTTTTTTTTTTTGATTTGTGTTCACTCTATTGCGCGCTGTTTTTTTTTTTTATTAAAAGCAACATTAGAGAAACTCAATCCGTTGTCTCTTTTTCTTACTTGACCTGACAATTTAAGACTTCGATTCGTCGTCAGGAGCTGGTCATAAAGTCATAAACTGCTTAGTTTTAATTTTGTTTCAGTGCAATCCAAATACATAACTTTTGAAATCGAAAATTTTATGATTTTATGATTTATGCCACATTATCACCTTGTGAATCACCTAATTGCATTTTCATATTGAAAGTAGTATCAATTGATGACTGCCTTCAACTGCCTGTTTTATTGCACAATGCAATAAAACATAAATGCTTTCTTAACCCTAGAACACACACCCGGGTACAAATGTATCCACTTTCAACTTTGAAGTGTTGTAACTTTTGAACCGCTATACCTCTATACCGCTAACTAGGAAGATTATTTAGTTTTGAGTTCAAATTCAAAATTTGAACCAGATCGGACCATTGGTTCAGGAGCTACAGCCTTCCAAACACATTATATACGTAAACACACACCCGGGATACGTTTGTACCCCAATAGTAAAAATCCTCATAATAATCAAAAAAAAAAACATTTTTTATATTATTTTTTTATTTGAAAAATTAAAAATATTCATTTCACACATTATATTATTGACTTTTATTATAAAAATTATAAAAATGCATCTTATATCTAAGGAAAATCATGGCAAATAGAGCAATTTGTTGATGTGACCGAATGTTCAAGACACATTGGCTTCTTACATTTGGCGCACAGCTTTCTGGGTTTTCTACGGCGTTTTTCCTCTTGTGCGTAACATAAATAGCAAGATCCGGACACAGGTTTTGGCGTGCGCGCTGCGGCAGATGTTGATGCTGCTGTTGACACCATTGATTCCACAGGTCGTTTGAAATATGCTTCAATAGCAATTTTAGTCGAAAAATTTCGCGTCACTTGACGATTTATGGTCAAGTCATAGGGAGCGTCATCGTATTGTATATATGATTCTCGCTGTTCCTCAGTTAGCCTGCATAATAAAAAAAATTAGTATATGTTTACATTGTTGCTTATTTTACATTTTTTACCTTCTAAGTATATGCTGCACTTGATAAATATTCGTTTCTTCTTAAAGTCATTTCGTATCCAGTTATTTATAGTTTCAGTTATATTTATTTTCACTTCTTACACTTTTGAGCACCAAAACAATAATGAAAATATCAACAGGCAGCATTTATAACAACACCTCGTGTGAAAACAACCCTTGCAGCTGCATATAAAATACAAAAACCAGTTATACCAGTTCATTTGCTACCTACGTACCCATACCTTGCGCGACCTTTTTGCACATATCTTTTGAACCAGGTAGAATATTTCAATGAAATAAAAACCAAAATGTGTATTCGTTGTTACTCTACAAGTATATTATTATAAATTATATTATTTCGTTTTGCATTTATCAGGACAACAACAAAAACAAAAATCCACTGTTGCATGTCCTGACTTTATTTGCCCATATCGCTGGAACCAGTAGGAATATTCGAATGAAACAAAAGACAAAATACTTGTTATATATTAAAACTAGCTGACCCGGCGAACTTCGTCCCGCCAAATTTTTATTTGAAATAGTTAAAACGCTTTTTGAACTTAAATATTTTTGGCGAAGTTCGTTCTTTGTTTTGTTGTGTAGCGTGTAAACAAATAAAGAAGATGGCTCTCCAACACGCTAACATGCCACATACATACCTATGTATGTATGTATGTACATATGAAACTGTAAAATTTTGAACTTAAACGATAAATCGGTTTGAATCATTCGAATTCTCAGAATGAACATTTCCTCACTTTTAGATTTGCTGTGTTGTAGTAAACTATTCACTACAGTGAAATTATTTTTTATGAATAAAGACGGAAACCTTATATATCTGGTATAAAAATCCACGGGATTGAGATTTGAACTTGAGGTCAAAATTTTTAAAATTATAGATGAAAATTTTCGTAGAGTTGATTATAAACACAAATTTTCATAAAATAGTTCATTTTTGATTTTATATTCAAGTTTTTAACAAATAAGTTAATTACAAAATTGTTAGTTGATAACATGTAACATTTAATTTTATAATCTTAGGATAGATAATTCTTAATTTTTAATAGTACCTAGTATTTATTTTTTTGAATTATAAACATTTTAATTTAACTTAGCACTAATCGGTGCACAATATTTTTGGTTAACCTGTCTCGAGCTAAGACAAATAGATTTGATAGTTTTCCCTCACGTGAGCATGCAACATATAATTGCCCATGGGAAAAACATGGATTATCCAAATCTAACCCACAAATGGACATTGTTTGGCCTTGAGACTTATTTATGGACATGGCAAAAGCTAAACGAATAGGAAACTGTAGTCTTCTGAATGGTATCGTAGATTCTGACGGTATCATTGGAATACGGGGCAACAGGACCACTTCTCCTTTAAACTTTCCAGTCAAAATGGTTGCTTCAAGAATATTCCCTGTTAACTTTTTGATGACCAAACGTGTACCGTTCCATAACCGAGGTGGATTCAAATTACGCAGAAGAATAATAATTGAACCAATCTTCAACCGAAGAATATGTGGTGGCATTCCGGGTATATCTAGAGAGTTTAAAAATTCAGTTGGAAAATTTACACTTTCATTTTCATCAACAACAGTATCGATTGATTTAAAAGACATCAGATCGCCTGGCAACAACTGTTTTATCTGGAAGTTAATTTCGTCAACATCAACATTTTTGGCTGCCAAAATAGCCCGCCCACTGAGCCAGTTATTTATTTCACGGATTGTATGTGATTTTTTCTTAAATTTGGAATATTGGAAGTCATAGAAATAAGTGTCAATAAATGTATTCTCATGTAGCGCCATCTACTGCAATAGCACATATAGCTCTAAATTTAACTCCAAATGTACATTTAGCCATACAAAATTTGAAATTTTTTTTTGAATTTAGGAAATACATGCAGAAATCAACTCTGCAATTTCCTAAATTCCTCTGAAACCTCCCAAATTCGAGGAAGATTTACTGGAAAAGAGTGGCAGCATTACTTATTTGTCTGACCATACATACATAACTTTATTTATTTCACGGATTGTATGTGATTTTTTCTTAAATTTGGAATATTGGAAGTCATAGACTCGTATAACTTTACCACAAATAATATAAACTTCAAACAACGCATTTTCATTTAATGTTTTTAGCAAGTGGCAGCTTTTGTTATGACAGCCTAAATCCATGAACATTTACTGTTGAAATTGATAAAACACCGCCAGCTGCTAGAATCATAATAAATGTAGCGCCATCTACTGTAACATACCGCACTTACTCAATACCGCCAGCTGGTGGAATCACAATAACTGTAGCGCCATCTACTGTAGCGCACTTACTCATACCGCTGTTAGCGCCACCAACTGGTGGATAGCTCTTTGCTAATAATAAACAAATAATTTGCAATAAATAAATAATGCGACTAGAAGGAGAGTTATAAACTATCCTATCTTTCAAGTTGGACCAAACTGCACACAGTGTTAAAAATTTCATTAAAATCGGTTCAGTAGTTTAGGAGTCCATCGAAATCAAACAACGTGACACGTGATTTTTATATATTAAGATATACATTTCAAAAAAAATCATAGAAATCGGTTGAATAAGCATTAAAAAAACCGCAAAATAAGGTCCCGGGTACAAACGTATCCCGGGTGTGTGTTTACGTGGTATTTTCTGGGGGGGTGTGTGTTCTAGGGTTAAATGCACTGTGTCATATTAAATGCCTTATGGGACTGAAATTTGAATAAACTTAATTCAAACATTCAATTTTTAGTGCGTCGACTTATTCGCGGACCTGGAAAGTGGCGATTTCAAAAGATTTTCACAACCAACTCTCAGGTAAAAAGCTTTCATATAACATAAATTTTATCGAGGAATCGATGCGTTTTCGAAGGGATTTGACAGATGCTGGCAGAATTTTTTTAACATTCCCCCGCTTCTATTGTCCTCCGAAGATTTCTCCACTTAATATATGGATATACATATGTATCTCTATAAATTTTAATGATATTTATTTATTTATTTAATATTTAGTAATTACATCCTACAACAACAAGGGTAAACCTTATAAAATACAATTTTTTTAAATTTGAAATTTGCATATTTAAATATTTTCAATTATTTGTAGAAATAAAGGAAAACAAGCATCTAAAGAAAGTTAGAAAAAATTAAAGAACTTATTAATTGATATTATCTTATTTAGTGCTAATATATCTCAAAAGTTCGCGTCTAAATGTGCACATGCTACTTAAAAATATTAAGTTTTGCGGAAGAGAATTCCAAAGTCGAGTCCCTTGCACCATGTGCTGCCTTTCTGATGTCAGAGTTTTGTAACTAAAAGCAAGAAGTTTAGAGTTTCTCACAGATTTGTGGCAGTTATTCTAAGGGCAAGATACCCAGGTACTTTCGTGTAGTAGATTTTACTCAAAAGTAAGAGGGATTTGAACTCAAAAAGCTTATCCAGGGATATGGAATATATATACTGAGAAAGATGGGGAACGTTTTGACTTAATTCTGAATAATAATAACGATCAATATTATTAAACAGTACATTAAGCTTGTGTTTTCACGCTTAACCGCAATTTGCAAAAATATCACAACCATACAATTATGAGGGTGTAAAATTTGTTTGAAGAATTAAAATGCAAATACGTTGAGGGGTAAATTGGTGCGCAGTCCATTCCGTAAAACTTTCCAGCGACTACATTGAGATATCCCAAGTTCAAATTTTGCTGAAAATTATTACACGATTTTTGGTCGTCTCCACATAATTGATACCAATGCCGCCAAGGAATAGTTTTGGAAAAGTGGAGGTATCGAAGGTTTTCTGTTTTTACGGCATAAGTTTTCGTTGATTTTGAGAACACATCCTTGTATCGGGTGTTTTTTTTAGGGGTATAGAACTTCGAATTGAAATAAAACACAAGAAAATCGTTTTAAGGTCCATCAATTTGGCTTTATTGGAAGGATAATTTTATGCCATTAATGTTTAAATATGATTTCGGGCATGTGGCCGCCGTGGCTGGCTCGAATAAAGCCAATTCTACAGGTCCAATTTTCAACCACTTTTTCGAGCATATGGGGCCGTATGTCGGCAATAACGCCACGAATGTTGGCTTCCAATTCCCCTAACGTTTCTGGTTTGTTGGCGTAGACGAGCGACTTCACATATCCCCAAAGAAAATAATCCAATGGTGTCAAATCACACGATCTTGGTGGCCAATTTACAGGTCCATTCCGCGAAATTATGCGCTCATCGAATGTTTCCTTCAATAAATCGATTGTGACGTGCGCTGTGTGGCATGTAGCGCCGTCTTGTTGGAACCACAACTCATCCACATTCATGCCATCCAATTCGGGAACAAAATAGTCGGTTATCATGGCTCTATACCGGTCTCCATTAACGGTAACTGCCTCTCCAGCATTATTGCGGAAGAAGTATGGCCCAATGACTCCACCAGCCCATAGAGCACACCAAACAGTCAGTTTTTGTGGATGCAATGGCGTTTCAAGGGTCTCATGTGGATTCTCTTCACTGCAAATGCGGCAATTTTGCTTGTTGACGTAGCCATTCAACCAAAAATGAGCCTCATCTCTGAACAAAATTTTGCGATGAAAATCAGCATCGAGATCAATCTCATTTTCGGCCCATACACCAAAATCACGACGCATTGCATGGTCTCGCGGCTTTAATTCTTGCACAAGCTGGATCTTGTAAGGTCGCAAGCCAAGATCTTTGCGCAAAATCTTCCATAAAGTTGATGGACAAAGCTCCAATTGCTGTGCACGGTGGCGAATCGATTCATTCGGGTCCTCTTCAACACTTTGCTCTACAGCGGCAATTGTTTCTTCGGTGCGCACTGTTCGACGTCTCTGCGGATGCGTATTATCACATAGAGTAAACGTAGTGCGAAAACGATCCATGGTTAACCGAATTAATTGCTCTGATGGACGATTATGTCGACCATAAAATTGACGGAGCTCGCGGTAAACTTCGCGAACTGAACCATTATTTTCGAAATAAATTTGCACGATTTGCAAGCGTTGTTCTTTTGTCAACCTGTTCATGATGAAATGGCAAACCAAACTGAACATAAATGACATTAGAGTTACCAGATTTGACCACAAAATGCCAGTTTTATCTCTATTCGAAAAACAAACCTGTAAAAAAAAAACACCCGATACATCAATAAGCTTGCTAGATGTATAAACCCGAGCACTGCATACAAGTGAAAGCTCATATCGGTAATAGTAGCTGATAGATCATTGATATATAGAGAGAAAAAGTAAGATTGTTTCGACATGCCCTGTCGATTGACGTGGAGGGTTAGGCCTTGGAAACCATAGTTTAACACCCAGTTAAGTTGCACAAGCGGGCGAATGATTTCTTATTGAGCACCAACACTGCCACCCTGCGCTTGTCAATTGTTTCTTCCAATTTCACCACCTTCCAGTCCAGCGTAGGTTGTTCTGGGTTGCCAAGGTTTATTAGGTCCAGAACCTCTTCTGGATCATCGCCGATGTCTGGGAGCCACGCCCTAGACCTGGGACGGTTGGGAATTTCTTCCCGTCACACCACATCCAAGTGCACTCCTCTGATAGCCTCCTTGTAAAGCTCCGCCGACCTTTCAACAGAGCACTTTGCAAGCTTAATACGTCTGTGCAATCAGCGGTGTCTAATAGGGCGCCTTCCTGAACCTAATAATCTTGAGGACAAATATAAGTTAACGCTGTTAACACTTAGACTTCACATAAAAATATTCTCACGCTAATAAGCGCTGTCTTCGCTACTATTCTCACGCCTGCACAGGTTGACTGCATTTCCAACTCCAGTTACAACACACGTATCCGTCGAATTTATTTATTTATTTATTTAATACAGTCTACAGAACTTAATTCTTACAGACTAATTAAGACTAATTAAACTAGTTAATTGTATAGCAAAAACAAATTCATTTTAAACTTATTTATATCTAAAGCAAAGTCAATATTTCTAGAAAAGGTCTTACAAAGCCTAACACACCTAGCAATTGGTTCATTATCACCGTAAGTAGTAAAGTGTGGTTCAGTTTCAAACAACCGATTATTCTATTATATATAAAAATTATCGAGAAATACGTTCTTCGGTCATGCAAGGACTGCAAACCTAGTAATTTACGTCTCCCAACATAAGAGGGAAGGTAACTATGCCACGGTAACTTGTACAAAGCAAACTTTGTAAACATTTTTTGAACGCGTTCTATTCTTTGCGAATGTATGTCGTAATAGGGACTCCATATCAGAGAGCAATATTCGAGGCGACTCCTGACTAGTGAAATATAGAGTGATTTCAAAGTAAATGGATCTTTAAACTCTCTAGTGTTCCTTCTGATAAACCCTAACATTGCAAAAGATTTAGACACGATATAGTCGATGTGTTTCGAAAATGTAAGTTTTGAGTCAAAGATAACACCCAAATCTTTCATTTCGTCACACCTAGATATCTTGCAGCTATTTAACTCGTATTCATATACATATAATGTTATTCATAGTCTTTCTAGAAAATGTAATAACGTAGCACTTATTTATATTCAGATGTAACCGATTTAATGTACACCATTTTACAAGTGCATCGAGATCTTGTTGCATTTTGCAACTGTCTGAGTAGTTCCGTACAATAGAGAAAAGCTTCACATCATCAGCGAACAGTAGACAGTTAGTGAACTTAAAGCATTCCGGCAAGTCGTTAATGAATAACAAGAACAGGAGTGGCCCACAATGAGTACCCTGCGGTATACCTGAGATTGCGTCGACAATATCACTTGATGTTGCACATCCAATTTTGACAAGGAGTTTCCTACTGGTTAGAAAGCTTGCAAAGAAATCAAGCAGATTGCCGCCAACGCCATGACACTCCAACTTCTTCAAAAGTACAAAGTGGTTGACTTTATCGAATGCTTTGGAGAAGTCTGTATAGATAACGCCAAGTTGCGTTCGGCTTTCAAAAGCGTTAATTACGTGATTAGCTAACATGGGTAAGTTCGTGCAGGTTGACCTTCCCGGAAAAAACCCATGCTGATATTGAGATATAACACTATTTACATGATCGAATAGCTTCACCTGAATTATATGGTCAAACATCTTAGCCAAAGTGCACTGCTTAACTATAGGTCTGTAGTTACATATGCCATTACGGTCACCAGATTTGAAAACTGGGACGATAGTGCATAGCTTCCATTGACTTAAAAAAATTCCTTTGTTCAAACAATCCTGAAAAAGTAGGGCAATAGGAAAAACTATTGAGTTGGAGCAATTTTTAAAAAATAAAGGTGAGAATCCTTCAGAGTCCGACCTTGGGCTAGAATTCAATGAAGAAATTGCCAACATAACATCTTCATTTGACACAGAGAAAGAAGTAATAGTAGGCAAATGTGTGGGTATGAACGTAGGAAGTGGAGAAGTAGCTTGGGTCTCGTAGACTGCAAGCTAGTGGGGAAACCATTTGTTTTCCTTCTGGAGTCGATAAAGTGCCAGAAACTCGATGGATTGGATTTTAGATTAAGTTCGACATTATACATATAATGTCTGAATAAAAAGCTATGGAGACAATCGAAGTCCTTTCTTAAACGGGAGAAATTTAGACGATCAGTCTCAGAATTACTTCTCTTAAATTTCTTTAATGCCTTATTTTTCATGTTTTTTAAATTACTGAGTTTAAAGTTAAACCAAGGTGGTTTTTTTCGGGTCTTGGGTCTTTTCAATGGAACACAATGAGAGATAGCCAAATTGAGGTTTTCGTGGAAAATCTCATATGAAACAGTTGGACAATTCGAATTACTTAAAAACGCCCAATCAATAGAGTTTAAATAGTTATTTATCGCCACTTAGTCCGCCTTAGAGTAGTCACGCTCAGCTAAAAAATTGGATTCTACATTTTCAAAATTGTAAAATTTAATGCCAATAAAGATCGCCTTGTGATGAAAGCTATTACTCAAAATTGGGTGTAAGCATTCCTCACAAGATAGGTTTAAATCGTTAGAAGAAAACACCAAATCCAGTATTCTACCATTATCATTTAAAATTGCATTATGTTGATTTAAATCATGAGATAACAAGGTACTTATAAATTGATTGTCAATATCAGACCGGAAGTTACGCGGTAGTAAATTCTTCCCGTGATATGACTTAGATATGTTGGCTAAGTTGAAATCACCAAGGAAAACTATTTCATCTGGGTCTTTGGCAACATTGGTTATGTGAACCAGATTGTCTAAATGTTTTTGATAAATTTCAGTATTACTACTTGGAGGAATATGTATATGAAAGTACTAATATTAGTGATTTATTGCATGAAAACTTAATTCTAACGCAAATTTGATCGAGAAAATCATTACATAGATCGCTGACAAACGTCTGGACACCAAACGCTCACCATCAAGGTTATCATCGCAGCCGCAGCTGCGACATGACGTCGAGGTATAGTTGTAAGAATATTTGAAGTTTGTAAGTTAGTTAGATTCAAATAAATAACACGGCTTACTGCCGTAAAAATATATATATATTTTTTTTAATAAACTAATTACGCTTTGGTATAATTGACGCCCAACTTGCCAGTCGCGAAAGTCCTTAAAATAACTTGGAGATATTTTATACGTATCAAAAGGATTTTGCCTTAAAATTGTCCGGTAAAAACAAGGACCTGGAACTCAAGGACTGGAACCCTGTAGAAGGCTTCGGTAGAAGATCGCCACAAACCCACAGAGAGTGCGCATCGAGGGAACTCTAGTAGCGGATACAGCAAAGAGGATCATTTCCTAAGCGTCGTGGGATGTGTATTACCTAATGTAAGAATTAACATAAAGATATTGATTGCATTTATTTTAGCGAAATAAGAAAATAAAGGTTTGTGAAAATAATAGTGAAAAACTTATGTTTGAAACTTATCTGTTAAAGCGAATCGTATTAGATAAATTTTTGAAATAAAGCTGTTTGGTGAGAGTTATAATTAAAGTTTGTGAAAATAATTATTAAGAATTAAAGAATAAGGAAATATATTTGACCGTAGCTCTAACTATTTATTAACATTTGACAATAGCTCTAACTAATATAACTTTAGAAGTGCAGTGAAATAATTGGAAAAGAAATAACTAAATAAAATTTTTCAACGAAATAATACAAAACACAAAGGAGCCGCGATTCACCACCGTAAATGGGGACCCTCCGATTCTTATAACTAGTAAACAACTCTGCGATTCACCACCGTAAAAGGGGGGCCCTCCAGAGATTGTTAATAAAGCATTATAAATAAAAAGCACTTGAAATAAATTTTTGCACAAAATCATCATATGAAGGCTCGTACATCCAATAATTAAAAAATAATACAACACCGCAATACACCTTATTACATTACATATATATGCGATTCATCTAACAACTAACAAAATTTATTTAAAAAAAAAAGGCACAAAATAATGTGATTAGACCATCTGTGTTAGGAGATGCACCTGCACAACCCACTCCTAACAGTTCAACGACAGCATTCAGAAGCATCATAAAAGAAGTTATGATGGAAATTTTTAATACTTATGGAGGAATAAAATTGTAGGCAGTGCAGACGCCGCACTGGAATCCTACAATGCTCCCTTGAATTGGAAGGCAATTTCTCGGTGCCTCACGATGCACTATGCTGACAAAAGAGACCTTAGTACGTTAGAATATCAGATGGCGTGCCTAATACAAGGACGAAAATCAGAACAAGAATTTTATGCGGAAGTATACTGTCACTTATCCCTTATACTAAATAAAATTGCTTACATGGAAATAACTGAAAAGGCTATACAAATACTAACAAGTACATATCGCGACAAAGCTCTTGACACTTTCGTGAGAGGGTTATCAGGCGATCTTTCACGGCTTTTAAGCATGAAAGAACCTGCCGACCTCCTGAAACTTTGCACTTGTGCATCAAATTAGAAAACCAAAATTTTAAAGCAAAACATACATGCTAACAGTCAGAGTAGCCTGCAAAAGAAACCTTACCAAATACCAATACCTTTCAATATTCCATCACAGCAAAAGCCTCCATTGCCCCCTAGGCAGCTTCAATTTGGAAGTCAGCCATTCAACTTGCACACATGCCGCAAACAATTTCACCAATGAGGTGTTACACCCAAATACCTCAACGAGAGCCTCAAACTTATTACCAACACCCTAATTACTATAACCAACAGAGTAGACGAAACCCCCTACCTAACATACCTCCTTACAATAATCCCCCACCAAGGCCTTCGCAACCTAAACCTCCTACGCCAATGCAGATTGACAGTTCTCAACAAACAAGATACATAATTTATATGAATACGCCAAATACTAATAATTTCGCAAACAAGTGTCCACCAGCACCGCAGCCAAATTAATTCAGTAGAAATCCTCCCAATAAGGTCCAAAGGATAAACCACCTTTACCAGGAGCCAGAACCTCAAATGGTAACCGATAGGGCCGATGCAAGCGAGTGCGAAGGAAACGTGTACGAGACAAACGGACAAGATCCAGACCAACAATTGCAATCTTTTCAATTTCAATTTCAATTTATTTATTCGGTCTATGACATGATATATCTTACAGACTAGCGGTACAATCAAATTAAAACTAAATATACAAAATTAACTTAAAACTAAAAACCAAATGTATGCGAAAAATAAAAAATAAAAAACTACCAATACAGATCGTCTATGACTGATTTAAAGACAGATCTTGGTGACGAAAAATCAATATTAACTTTTTTTGAGATTTTGTTAAACTCTAAAAGCGCTCTAAAAATTGGTCCATGAGAAAAATAATTAACTTTGACCACTTGGAGATAGAACAATTTTTGAAAACGAAGAGCTTTTCTAGGTATATTAAAACTAACCATCCCTAGAAGTTCGGCACAGTCAATGAAACCATTAATTACATCATAAACAAACATTAAAGACTGAATTGTTCTTCTGCTCTGAAGTGAAGTTAAGCTTATTAACAAACATCGGGCATTGTATGAGGGCAACGGCTCTTCAAATCTGATCGATTGGAGTGCAAAGCGAATGAACTTACGCTGAACCCTTTCAATCCTAGCAGCATGGCAATCATAAATCGGATTCCAAATAACAGCAGCATACTCGAGTTTCGAGCGAACTAAGGTATTGTAAAGAAGTCTCCTAGTATACGGATCTTTAAAATCCTTAGAGTAGCGGCGTAAAAAAGCTAGATTTCTATAAACCTTTGGAAGGACATAACATATGTGATTTCGGAAAGTAAAACGGTTATCGAACACAACTCCAAGGTCAAGAAAATCATTAACTGAAATAAGTTGGTGATTTGAAATAATATAGCACGATTTCCGAAACTCCGGAGATTTAGAAAATGACATATGGAAACATTTGCTAGTATTCAAAGAAAGTTTATTTCTGCGACTCCACTCGACCAGATTGTTTAGGTCATGCTGCAGGAGATGAGAATCATTATCGCAAGTAATACTACGAAAAAACTTCAAATCATCAGCATAAAGTAGAAAATTTGAGTTTTTAAAGCAAGAACCAATGTCATTAATGAAAAGAATAAATAGAATTGGACCAAGAATGCTACCTTGTGGAACACCCGAGGTCGCCACAAAAGAAAACGACTTGCAATTTTCTATTTCAACAAATAACAATCGGTTTGAGAGATAAGATTTTAGCCAGGCCAAGAAAACAGAGTGGAAACCAATACATTCGAGTTTATGCAATAAAATTGCGTGGGATACTCGATCAAATGCTTTCGAGAAGTCTGTATAGATGGTATCTATTTGAGAACCACTATTGAATGCTGTGATACAGTACTGCGAGAAAACAGCTAAATTACTGACAGTAGAACGCCCTCTGACAAATCCATGCTGGCGCGGCTCTAAAATAGATTTGGTAGCAAAGGTAATTTTTTCTTTAACCACTTGTTCAAAAAGCTTTGAGCATACTGTTAGTTTAGATATTGGTCTATAATTGCTTATATCATTCCTACTACCTGATTTAAAAATTGGAGTAATCGAGGCGAACTTCCATCGATCAATGAACACACCAGTAGAAAGCGATAGATTGATGATCAAACATAGAGGCTTACTGATCGAAAATTTACATTGCTTCAGAAAGTAAGAGCAGAAACCGTCGTAATCAGATTTCAAAGAAGTTTTTATAGCCGTTATACCATTCTGAACATCTAATTCAGAGACTGACAAATACCCGAAATCCAATGAATGGGTAGAGGCATTACAGACGGGCGTACAAACAAGGTCATCGTTAGCTACAAAATTTGACTTAAAAAATTCTGCAAACAAATTTACAGACTGAGATAAAGTTTGCGAAGACAGCCCATTCAAGCTCATGCAAGTTGGAATATTAGTAAAACCCTTTTTGGAACGAACGTATTTCCAAAAAGCTTTTGGATTGTCTTTAAGTTCGGTTTCAAATCTACAAATGTATTGATTGTATAAAAACTTATCAAGAACATTGAACTGATTCATATAAAAAATGTATTTTTCTTTAAAATTTAAATTACTGCGTTCTGATTTATACAATTTATAAAACTTGTTTCTTTGATTTTTTAACTTTTTTAGATTTTTGTTATACCATGGCAATTTATGAATAGGAGGTGCCAGAATTGAAAGGGTTCTCGAAAAAACATCGTGAGTTATGTTCAAAAATTTCTCAAAACAATCAGCTACATCACTAGTATTAAGAACGGAGTCCCAATTTATTTCCATTAAGGCAGCATTTAACCTATCATAGTTAGCATTACGAAAGTTAAAAGAAATGGCATTTTCATTAGAATTTGCAACAACACTATAAAACTCAAACATTATGATAAAAGGCACATGATGTTTATCTAATTTACTTATTGGAAATGGGCATTCAAAGAAATTAAATATGATATTATCATCAACGAATGCAAGATCCAAGATTTTATTCAACTTATTAAATAAAGTATTAATTTGGATAAGATTAAGACCAAGAAGGCTATCTAAAAAGTAAATTTCATGAGATCTATTTACGTTAGTCGGTGTTAAGACACCATTATGTTGTATGTTAGACCAAACCAGATTGCTAAGATTGAAATCACCAAGTACGCAAAAGTTGCAATCATGATTTTTTTCACAAAGACTTACAATATTTTCTGCATGTTCACAATATACACTGTCAGAACTATTCGGAGGAATATATGATACAAATATAAATATATTACGGAAACTGCTAATGCAGACGCACAACTGATCTAAAAGGGTGTCATTGTTTGATAGCTGTTGTACTGAAGATCGTAAACTGCTTTTCACGGCGATCAGAACACCACCACCCTTGAGATGGCCAGTTTTTAGAGCATCCCTATCTTTGCGATATACAACAAACTGATTTGAATCGAAAAATTCTGTATCGAAAAAATCCTTATTTAGCCACGTTTCAACAAACACGTAAATGTCATATTCTGCGCGAGAAGTTGCTAGAAAAATATCTTTGGCTTTGGTCCGCATTCCGGACATATTTTGAAAATAAATGTTAAGAGATTTATTAAGACAGTTTGTTACTACTTGATTTCTTCCGCAATTACCTCCTTTTGAAAAAAACGAAAAGGACGAACTTTAATATCAGCTGGCCAAATAATTGGATTTAACACCTTCGAATAAAATGATGGCGAAACGCCTAATTTAAAATTTATACTACGAAAATTGTCTACAGAAACATCTTTCTTAATCAGTTTATAGCACGCAAATTGATTACTTTGAATGCCCGAATGTCGAGAAACATAGGATATTACATTATCCTCAGTTACAGATGGTTTGAAAGAGGATATATGTAACCACTTCTTTTTTTTAACAACATCCAACTCGGCACTATCATTACATCCAAAAACTATTTTCTTAAATTTATGCCCTTTTTTATGACGCGCAGTAGTCCATTCGTTCGGATTTACAACAATTGATGCAGGCGACTCAGCAACAGCAAACGAATTAGAATTAGAATTTTGAGCAGGCAGCAAAGCAGATAACTGAACACACGGAGTAGCAGCAATCATCGGAGTAGTCGTCGCACTCACTAAGTTAGTGGTAGTAGCCGAATCGTGCAAAGGCAACAATGATGAGCGAATTTGAACGGGCAGCAAAGAAGATAATTGAGCATCCGTAATAGCAGCAGTCACCTGAGTTGGCTGCGCAGTCACTACGTTGCTGGTAGTAGCCGAATCTTGGAGAGGCAATATTGATGAGCAAATTTGAGCGGGCAGCAAAGTAGGTAATTTAGTATCGGTAATAGCAGCAGTCGTCTGAGTTGGCAGCGCAGTGAATACATTAGAGGTAGTAGCAGTAACGTGGGAGGACAACGACGTTGTTGTAAGCGCCACCGTAGCAGAGCGTAATGGCAGTTTAGCTCTCCCGGCGCCCATAACAGCGTCACTATACGATTTATGAGTGGGCGAAACACTAATACCAGCAGACAAAGAGCTTGAAGATGACGATTTTACATGTTTGCTTTCGTTAATTTTCGTATTAGATTTTTGTGTAAGGCAGCCAATAACAACACCACGCAAACCTCTGATTTCTGAGAGCAGGAGCGACAATGTATCATCTTTAGCATTTAGTCTGGTATGCAATTCAAGAATCTCCGCTTGAAAAATATCGGATTTTTTCAATAAACACTTATTATCTTCGTGAAGAGCACTGATAGCAGATAAAAGGCGAGAATTAACCGCTTTAATTTCGGCAAATTCATCGGCTACAGAAAATGACTTATGCTGCTGTTCAATTACATGCTCTTGAGTGTTTTTATTTTGGTCCACGGTACTTATATCCACAGCCGCGAGTGGTGGAGGAGAACGAATAGACATTTACTATCAGGAATATATAAGTCACGAAGAATTTTGCGACATTCAATTTTTACACTAGCTTACTCTACGTTACCATGTACATATTCATTGTAAGGCCGTTAACGGAGAGGTGTTAAAATTTTTAATCGACACAGGCTCGAACAAAAATTGTATTCAACCCTCACTAAGAAAAGTCGCCTAAAACGACAACATTTTTTACGCCAACTCGGTAGCCGGAAAAATTAAAATCTCCCACCACATATTTCTCAATCTTTTTGGCTTAAAGACCGAAAAATTAAAATTCTTTATGTTGCCCTCATTGAAACCGTTCCACGGTATCATTGGAAATTACAGCATAAAACAGCTTAACGCCATCATACATACATCGAAGGACTACATGACGATAAGAAACGGAAAAAACTCCCTGTTACACAACAATACTCCAAATCAGTCAATGCTCTAGATATACAAACAGAGCACTTAACAAACGAACAGAAGGAAAAACTTCTCACCTTGTGTGATCAGCACCCATCACTCTTTTCCGAACCTAACGAAAAACTAACTTATACAACAGTGGTTAAAGCAGAAATAAGGACGCCTACTGATAGCCCCATCTACTCTAGATGTTACCCATACCCAATGCCACTAAAATTCGAAGTAGAAAAGCAAGTAAACAAAATCCTCGAAGGTGGAATTATCAGACCATCGCGCTCACCTTATAATTCTCCTGTTTGGATAGTTGATAAAAAACCAGACTCGTTAGGAAACCAACAGTTCCGCCTTGTGATAGATTATAGGAAACTAAATTCAGTAACTATAGCAGACCGCTATCCCATACCAGAGATAAACGAAGTTCTTTCTCAGTTAGGAAGTAATGCATTTTTTTCAGTTGTTGATTTAAAAAGTGTCTTTCACCAAATTCCTTTAAAAATTCGGACATTGAAAATATAGCTTTTTCAATCAACAATGGGAAATTTGAATTCAGAAGATTCCCTTTTGGTTTAAAAAATGCCCCAGCAGTTTTTCAAAGAACATTGGATGACATCTTACGGGACTACATAGGACACTGTTGCTACGTCTACATAGACGATATAATTATATTCAGCAAAACGAAAACAGAACATTCACATCACCTACAAAATATCTTTAAAACTCTCGAAAAAACGAACATGAAAGTACAATTAGACAAATGCAAATTTTTTCAAACCGAAAATAGAAGCTATTCAAAATTTTCCAATTCCGCGAACTCAGATAATTTTTAGGTCTTTCAGGTTACTACCGTCGTTTCGTAAAGGATTATGCGAAGCTTGCTAAGTCCCTGACAGCCCTTTTAAGAGGGGAGGAGCTACATGTGTCCAAAACTCGAATAAAAACAAATTACTTTTGGCACAGATGCTGTTAGTGCATTCAACAAAATTAAATCGTTTTAATTTCAAGAGATGTTATGCTGACCTACCCAAATTTAAATAAAGATTTTTAACTCACTACGCAATAGGCGCAGTGCTTTCGCAAAACGATAAACCTATCACATTTATATCCAGAACTCTTTCAAAAACAGAAGAAGTTTATGCTGCGAACGAGAAAGAAATGCTTGCCATTATTTGGGCATTGAATTCTCTACGAAACTATCTTTACGGTTCCACAAAAGTCAAAATTTTTACCGATCATCAGCCTTTAACTTACGCACTAAGCACTAAAAATAATAATAGCAAAAAGAAGCGTTGGAAAGCAATTCTTGAAGAGTACAACTATGAGCTTAAATACAAACCTGGAAAAACCAATATAGTAGCCGATGGATTATCAAGACCACCTCAGTAAGCGCAGTTAAATTCTCTGACAGCAACCCAACATAGCGACGAAAGCTCATCCCAAAATCTTATTTCTTACACCGATAGCCCTATAAATGTTTTTAAGAATCAGTTGTTCATTAAAACAGCAGACACATCATCCTATCAATTTAAGTTACCTTTTCCTACCTACCATAGACATATTATCGAAGAAACGAACTACACAAACAAACCTTGGCTTTGTTATTATATATGCACTCCATTGTTTGCAAGGTGTATTACACCTTAAGAAATTTAAGAATGTCTGTCTCATTTACGCCGATCAATGTAAGAAGGAAACTTGCAATCCAACTAATAATGCCGATAATTTGCTACCCTGAATTAGTCTAAAGTAAGTTAGATTCCCAATCTGCGCATAAAATTGAGGTAGCCTTTAACCAATTACCACACTATGTGTTTGGGCTAATGAAATATGAACATATATCTGCCTGGAGGAAGAGGCTGTTGGGTTGCGAAGTTTCTGACTACTTGAAAGCCAGAAACTGCATTTTCTTATTTCTGCTTATGATGGAGAAGACACCTGGTTATCTCTAAGAGAAATTGTTAGTTCCAAAATCAACACGTGTAAATGACCTAGGTTAGGTTAGGTTGGAGTGGCAGCCGCCTACAGCGGCTCACTTAGGCCAATATTAGGCCCATTGTGTTACCACAAGAAAAGTTTTGTACCATCCCAAAAAGAAAAATTACCCCTTACTAAACCAGTTTGCCTCATTGATAAACTTCAACAGACAATTTACCTCGGTGCTTGAAACCTCACTAAGGTCATCCAAAAACGGTGATCCCAGATATCGCATTCTGCTTTTACACAGTGCAGGACACTTACACAGTAAATGCAAGATCGTTTCCTCCTCCTCGTCGTTCTTGCAGCTCCTACAGCATCTTCGGAAGGGTACTCCCAACCTTTCAGCATGTTTCCCTATCAGACAGTGCCCTGTTAGAGCCCCGATGACGTTGGAAATGTTTTCCCTACTTAGAGAGAGAACGCTGCGCGACCGTTTCCGGTCCCATTTAGGCCACGTCTGCCTTGAGGTACGACAGGCCGTATTTTGCCTCCATCTATTGTCAGCTTGTTTATATGTAAAATCTCTGAGTAGCATTTTGCAAGTGGCAAACGGCATACCAATGCGTTCTTTGCCCTGAAGAATCTGCTTGGTCGTACCTTGTCTGGCAAGTTCATCTGCCATGCAGTTTCCCTCTATGTCCCGGTGACCAGGGACCCAAATGAGGTACAGTCTGTTCTGCTTAGCCATCTCCTGTAGAGATCGGCGGCAGTCCAGCGCGATATTCGAGTTAAACGTGAGAGAGCTCAGAGCTTTGATTGCAGCCTGGCTGTCACTAAAAATGAAGATGTCTCTTCCTATAATCCTGGTCCCTATCTCCTTCACCGCTTCCATGATAGCTGAGACCTCAGCCTGGAAGACGCTGCAGTGATCTGGGAACCTAAAGGAAATTTGCAGGGGAGGGTTTCGTGAGAAAACGCCCCCTCCTACCTGATTATCGAGTTTCGAGCCATCTGTATAGATGACAATGCTCTCAGGTGGAGTGTGAAACTCAGGTTTCCACTCTTCCCTGCTTGGAATTCGTGTAGTAAAGTTACTTTCATTTACCGATGTCCAAGCACACCGGTCCGTGCTGCTCGGAATAGAGCAGAACTTGTTCAAAATACTAGAGTGCCCTTGGCATTCAGGGTGCCACTGGGATGTCTCTCTTAGTCTCAAAGCAGTCATCGCTGCCGTCTGTTGTCCGACCAAATCTAAAGGAAGGAGGTCTAAAATGGCATTCAAAGCCTCATTTGGCGTGGTTCTGAGCGCCCCGCTTATGCAGATCATACTCGATCTTTGCACCTTGGTGAGTAATCTGAGGTTAACCTCTTTGTCTAAAGCAGGCCACCATACGATCACCCCATATAGGAGAATAGGTCTGACGACCGCTGTGAAAGTCCACCGACAGATCTGGGGATTAAGACCCCATTTCCTGCTTCCTCTGCAAGGTTATTTTTCGTCAGCGCTATACGTTTATGGAACTCTATCCCTGCCACTATTGGCAAGAGTTTAAATAAAAACAACTTTAAGACTGTATTGTACTCACATTTTCGTTAGTTTTTAAACAATTTCTTATGTATAGACCTAAGATGTGCTCTCTATTTATACCTATCTGCATACGTGTATATCTAGTCATACCTATGCTTCATTGCTTCCAAGTTCTAGTGTTTAAAATCATTATTTATATATCAGTATTTTTTTTAATATAATTTGTAACTTAATTTCCAAATGTACTTATTTATTAATTTATTTTAAGTGTTCACTACTGTATTTTATGTTGTTGTACTACCAAATACATTTTTGATCTTACTGCACTAATGTGTTAATCAATAAATGAAATGAAAAATAACAAACTGAGCCATTTCCGACCAATAATTCCCTCGTCCTTCCTTGCGAAAACGTTAAAGCGCATCGCGGAGACCTACATAAGAGGGATAGTGGGGTCGGAAGTATCCGATTCTACACCCTTATCTTTGACATTGAAATGTCTTTGCACAACAAAGAATACTCTCTAGCGGTATTCCTTAACATAAAAGGCGCACTTCGGATCTCCCTGCACTTAGCAACAAGACTGGGGCTCACTACATTTATTTGTGCTACGTTGCACTCATTAATTTTCCAAAAAAAAAAAAACAATATAATAACATAAAAAATCGAATACCGACTTTCGGGTTTTGAAATAGAACTTTTATTGTTATACTAAAAATTCGGCGGGGGTGAGCACGTCTGTGCTGATGAACATTCGCAAAGTTGTGTTTTAGATATTGTATGTAATTCATGTATGTGTTTTGTAAAATTAAAATACTTATTTGTGTGTGCGTGGTAAATTCATGAGTGTGGTGTGTTGGAGCGATCTTTCACGATAGAACTCATTTAGCTGCCCCTTCCCCCAGGCCAGTCCTAAGCCTGGTAGACGGTGTAATTCTTTTGCCTGGTTGGGCGACGTGGCCTGGGCTTTTCCCTGTGATGCGGTGGTCTCCTGTATGTCGTGGTCGCGGAGCGTGTTTAGTCGCACATTGATCCTGACGCGGTACACCTGGGTGTGCGATGTAGCAGGTAGTGTTTTGTTTTATATCATACAGCTGGCGCATGCCGTTAGATACACACTCGGCTGTTGTGTGCGATAGCGGCAGGTAGTTCAGGAAGTACCCATGAGTCTATGCTACCTGCTGACGCTGCGACGGATGCATGCCTATAATGATCGCGCAATGTGTGTGAGAGACGGCTTAGTGGGTACCGGACGCTATGAACCACCTCCGGTTGTCAACCCAAATGTGGATCGCTTGGGGGAATAAATTGCCAATTATCGCCTTGGCGTGCGTATATTTTAATGATTTTAGCAGAGAATTTCTTTGCAAATTCTGTAAATTATTTTTTAGTGTCCCTTTGAGCCCCGACAAAGGGGGTTTCACTGTCCCTCATGATTTGTGACGGAAATTCGCGCCAAGATTCTGGAAATTCTTGTAGCCAGCTGGCGTGGTTCCACTAAAGTGGTGTAGCGGCAAGATGCAAAGGCTTACATCTTCTTGTGCCTGTTCGATTCGACACATGTGTCTTCCATGTATTTTTCTAAAAAGCTAGAACGATTTAGGAACGAGACCATTGATATAATTTGCAATTGCTCAGCCTTAAGTAAGTTTGCACAGTTGAAGCTAAGTTTGCAAGTAGGAGTGCACCACATAGTTTAAGTCGTGCCAGGCTTACTATCATTAGCGGTGCGACTTTACTTTTTGCTTTTTGCGTCGTTTTGCCATCGTGTTGGGTGCGCACTAGACTGGCCCTTACTTTGTATGAAAAATTTAAAATGCATGAATCCAAAGGTATTCGCACGGAATAATGTGAGGTTGGGGATACAAATTAACATGAGATAAGTTTCATAGCCATCTGCAGACTATAAATTGACCCAAATTAACCCTTTATCAGCCCATGTGTCTAAGTTACAACAATTTTTTTAATTCGGCGTTTTATTGTTTTACTATGCGCCAGAAAAACTCTACAATATTCCTCAAATAAAAATTACTTGAATTAGTCTTTCCAAAGAGTCCTTGAGTTAATAACTCAAATATTTAATATTATTTATTTTAAACATTTTTTTGCATAAGGCACAATTTTTGATGAGAGGGATACTTTTGGCGATAGTTTTCTACAACTTGGAGTAAATATTGCTTGTCTTCTTCGTCGTAAGTTAAGGCACGGTTAAAATTTGTTATTAGTTTCACCGCTCTTTCTGCAGGATCATTTACAACAGTCAAGCTTTGACATATACGCTGTCCCTCACTATAACTTTCTTTAAGTGGCCAAGTTGAAGGATCAAATTTTAAGAATTCCATATCAATATTGAAACGATTAAAAAACCGCCATGTACGTGGTGCGACAAAATCGCTTATGTCATTATTCGGGAATGCTTTCATTTGTTCGACTGTGACCACTAATCGTTTTGGAATATCATTCTCGTTGTATTCGCCATCTAAGCTACCAAGAGCTTGTACCATTTTTCGCTTTATTTCCAAGGAAATTGTGTCGTCAAAAAATCCAAGTGCTATAGCTTCTTCTGATAAATACCACAAATGATTTTTAATTTCACACAGTAGGGCATTCGAAACATTTTCGTCGAAATATGCGATCGCGTCTTGAATAAATTGCAGATCTAATTGTGCTGCATTAATAGGATTCACACATCCGAACCAATAACGAACGAACATACGTGTCAAAAAAATACAAATGTTTTGAAGACCTTTTAGTTCCGCTTCCGTCATTTCAAACTGGTCCCGAAACAAAAAAATTTTGTAACAGTAAATATCTTTAGACATGGACCTTGCATGCGATGTATCTCCAGGTAAACGAATCTGCTTAAAATTTGGAACTTCCTCTCCAATGAAGAGCAGCGATAACTGTAACAACTCTTTGTAATCCCCTCGAGCGTGCTTAGATTTTAATGCTTCAATACAAAAGTTCTTATGCATATCAATATCGGCTGCAGAGAATTTTGATTTTACTTTTTCGTCCACTATTCCACTTTTAAAATTATTAATATTCATGTTTTTCCAGTTTTTGGAGAAACGGTTGATAAGAAGAACTTCAGATGACGTTGTTTTGCCGAAGTTCAACTCAAAAACAGCTTTAACCAGCAGTTCGCTAATGTGATGACGACATGGTAGAAAAAGTAAACCACGGCCCAATTTTGCTTCAAGTAAATGTGCAGCACCTTTTTCAGCGCCAGTATTCACCGAAGTTGTATCAAATGCAACGACTTCAATCAAATTATCCATTTTCGACTTACATAAAAAGCTGATAATAGCTTCAGATATTATTTCACCACGAGATTCTTCAAGCTTTGCAATACCAATTAGTTTTTCTACGTTTTTTGATGTTATAACAAGAGTTAGTCGATCTACTTTATCCTTGCCTTTCATTTCAGGGAGCATCTCGCTGTCCCAGTGCAATACAAATACGTCAGGAACCTATGTATGCAGATATTATTTATTCATTTAACGTAATATACATATTTGTATACCAATTCTTTTATTCTTCGATTAAAATGAATACTAACCTGAAATTTATCGATGATCTCTTGAGCTCTTTCACGACGATGTTCTTTCCGTATTCTTGGAAGCGTTGTTCGGTTGAGAATGAAATCTTCTACTTTGATATCAATCGTGTCAGGCTTCATTTCATGTATTTTTGGTAATACGGCCGAGAGTGTTGCGGATATCAAATGTAGTGCTTCACGATCACTGATGCGGCATTTGTCCACGCTCGCGAGCATACGATCATCTATGAAGCTAATTTTTCCTCGAGACATTAAACCTCCTCTTTGTGATTGGCAATCACCGTCGGGAGTGGAATATTCCATTTCTGATTCATTATCACTCAAGAAGTCTCTTTCCAATTCGAATGAACCTAGCTAAATAATTAAATGATAAACAGATATGACATAAAATGTCAGTTGTGTTCTTATTAACAACTTACTTTGTGCTTGCAACTCTTCTTGATATTTTTTTTTCGTCTTTCCTCTTCATCTAATCTTTTGCATTTGCGTTTTCGTTTTCGCTCCAAGGAAACATCAATTCCACCCATACTTCCGGGTCGACCTTTTTGTTTTTGTAGCATAAGAAAAGTTTTGTCTTCCTCTATTTCCATTGTGTCCAGTGCATTCGAAGCCGCAATGTCAAATATGAAGTTTTCTATTTTTTCACAGAATGCTTCTCTATTTTTTCTTTGCCTTTCATAACAGGAATACCTGAGCTTACACAAAACCTTCCACTCTTCATAAAGTTTATGAAATTTGTTCACACAGTTTTTTTCGGTCAACGTAGGAATGTTTGCTTTTTCATAAAATGCTATGTAGTACTGGTCACAGCTACTTTAACCGATTTTTTTTCCACGCGTGTTAGATAAAAGAATAACTGCAGACCTTCTTTCATACTCGCCAATTTTGCTCCTTTAAGTTCTGCTTCACAATTCCCAACTAGAAATACCGCGTCTTCATTGGATCGGAGTGGCTTCTTGGATGAACTTGACGATGTAGAAGCCATTTCACTAATAAAATTAACAATTTTTCCTTGCTAAGTTGACTTTATTCTTTATAAAAAACTTCCGCAAACACGTGTTGGGACTCTTTCTTTTTTTATTTTACTTTTTTACTAGAAGGCAAAAAAAACCGTTTAAAGCTTTTGCCATTTTTCGGCTCGATTTGGGCCACTTAAACGTCATCTGAATGCTTCAAAAGTAACTTCCTATTTATTTTTGTACCCAACCTCATTTTTTACCGTGCGAATAACTTTGATTTTCGAGAAAAAGTTAATAAGGGCCACTCTAGTGCGCACATATATAGCTAGTTACACAATATGCCTTTTCAGAGGCGTCGTAAATGCAGTGAAATTCGATTTGCTAATCGGGCGAGAAATTCACCCAAATGGTTTGGAAAAGGGCGCAATTAACACCAAAGGTGACTATTTTTAATTGGTAGTCGCGTATTGGACTGCCACTTGATTTGCGGTAGACGATTGGCTGAAAGTCTTGATCGTCTCGATATATGAGGATTTGGCTTATTGTCTGACTTTTCGACGTCTCCATTGCAAACGTATTGGAACATACGTCAATGGAGTATCAGAAGCATTAAATCGGGTTGTAATGTGGGTCCCGAATATAATACGTCATTTAGTTAATTACCTGAGCTTGTGCTTTTCGATGCATCGAATACCACTCTTACTTTGGTAGTAAATTTTTCGGGTTTTAAGACTGCATGGTGAGGAAAGTAAAAAGATGTGTATTAAGCTCTTTTTATATTTTCACATGAATTGACTTCTTCCATATGGTCTAGTTGGAGGTTTTCATAGAGAACATTGTCATACGAGGTTTTAAGCTCGCCCTTTTTAAGTAGGCTTCTTTCCATACTTAAAAATTGTTCCGTAAATGGTAGTTGAACGGCGTTCCGATCTCGTAGTTGTGACTTTGTAAAAGTCTTCACAATACTTATCGTCTGGTATGGTAATGGGTTTGGGAGGGAATTTTTATAACTCCCAAAATTTTTTCACCTGTGTATTTAGATAATCATTTGATTTTTCTTTCACTTCTGTTGTGAATGTTGAGATTTTTTCTGTGTCTTGACCGCTTAAAATCCATCCAAAGATAGTATTTTCGGCTAATAGTGTTTTGGAAATTTTGTCAGCACCTTCAAGTATTATCTGAGTTATGAGATCGCTACTTAATAAAATGTAGATTTGAGCGGGGGTGTTGCAGTTGGGGTCTACTTTTGCCAATGCTTGGTATTTATGTTATAGCTAGGAAGCATGCTTGTGAGTTGCGACAGAACTATAGCTTGAGCTTTTATTCTTTTGTCCGACTCGGGGAATTTAAGGTAAGTGAGGAGATTTTGTTTGACTAACTACTCAGTACTATAGCTAACTATAGCTTGAGCTTTTATTCTTTTGCCCGCTTCGGGGGAAATTAAGGTAAGTGAGCAGATTTTATTTGACTAACTACTCTTCCGCCTATACCCGAAATTTTAAAATTGGCATTTTGGATTGGCAGTTTAATCTGTTTTGGGCATTGACTGATATATTAGATCGTTGCGATCTATTAAGATTCTAAATTTAAACAGCTCTCCTCAATGTTCGATGGTGAAAATTTTTTGAACTTTTCGCAAGACTTCCATATGTAACCTCCATTACACAGTTCGCACGTCAAGTATTTGTTTTGTTCTGAAATGAAAGATTGCGTTTTATTAAAACTTCTATTTTGTAAATAACTGTTGCTGGCTTAGTACTCAATGAAACTCCTTGTTGTAAGGTTTTGGCTTTGGCATTGGCTTTTTTGTCTACCTTTTCTGCGATTTCGAATTGGGTAGTGAGGAAGTCTTTCATTTGTTGCCACGTTGGGCATCCTTTACGGAATGAGAACGATTGCTCCCATTAAAGTAACGATTTTTCTGGCAATGTTGCTGCGCATATATTTACCAGAATAGGTTTCCAACTACTGGTGGGCATAGGGTTTGTCGATAAAAGGGGCAGCCAATTTGTAACAGCGGGCAGTAATTTTGAAAATTCTTCACTTGTTTCTCTTTGTGTTTTTGGAAAATTCTTTATAATCGATACATGTATATCTACCAACACTCTTTCATTCTCCTTTCGGCAATTTAGGTCAGGTTAAAATCGTCGTAATGAAGTGCGAACTGTTTTAGTGTAGCGCCAGCTTGATCTTTCGTCTTGCATCTGAGATTATACAGTTTTTGCCCTTGAGGTAACTTTGGATGGTGTATGTATACGACTATAAAAAGTCCCGGAAGAACGGCCATTGCTCACAATTTCCATGAAATTCTTCTGTATCACATGGTGGCACTTTTAGGTATAAGCCTGAACTTATTTCTTGTGTTTGCATTTGTGGCGGCTCTACTCTCGGGGGTAGAGTAGGTGCAATAATAGGCTTTAATATTTTTAGCTGGAAGTTATAGCCTTGTTTCTTCGTGTCCATCTTCAAGACTTTGGATTTTTATATCCACACCTGATTCTGAATTGTCTTGTATTGGCGCTGAGCCAAATCTAGTACAGGATCTTATTATACTGCTCTTTCAGATATAAATTTTGTTGCCAAAAAATCTTTAGCCCTTTTTACTTTGCATCCTGTTATGAACATGTGGCTTCTGCAGGTGTGCTTTGATGTTTATCTACATCAGCCATTTTAGGTAATTGTAAAAAAACTGAGGTGTTTTATTTCTTTTATAATGTAATGCATTATCGTCTCCTCGTTGTGCTAAATTATCGTGCAGCCTTGACGGCCTAACCTGAACGGTAACAGACCCCGCTTTGTTCATGGACTACTCTTTTGTTTACTTCTGATCGATTCGGTTTGCTTTGGGCTGGCTGTGGTATTCTATCACCTCAGTATATTGGGGTGAAACTCAACAGAAGTGGCTGGTAGGCTAATGCCACCGCCGTCTCCGTCCCGTTAAATCCAGGCAATTCTCAGAGTACGTTCCAATACCCGTCGCCTTTAAGTTGGTGGTATAGGTGCGGTTGAGATGACTCCCGTCTTTGCGTCTGGTCTGGCTCTGAACGCTCACCTCATAAGGGTGTGCGTCAACCCTCGCATGGCTTCCCTGCTTCGGCATAGATAACCATGAGACCATGTATTTGGGACGACTGCACTTTCGGGGTTTCGGATAGCGGCTCTGAGTTGGGATGCCTATTAGCTTATAAGTTCCAAAAATGTTAAATCTTCGAGCGGTAGAGAGGAGTAGAAACTGATACCCAAATCCGGCTCTTCGCTGCGGATGGCAGCATCTGCTAACGAAGGGAATGCGAAACCACCTCCTTCCGCTGGCTCTGCACGGGGGGCGGCCGTTGTGGCCAAAGCTAATGGATGAGATTGCCAGTACCAGTAAGGGGCTATAGTGTACCGGGACAGTCGGGGCGGCCCAAACTTCGCCCTTCGACGGACATAAACGGCGGGTGGGCACTGGTCGGAGGGCCCACTCTGATTATCGCATGGCCTCCAAGATCGTGGAGCGCTATGGCGGCCAGGCGGGGTCTCAGATCTCTGAGAAACACGCTAGGTCGCTTGAGAGGGTCAGGGGGGGTACTGAGGGAGGACGCGAGTCCGCCTCCGAAAAGCTCAGCGTAAAAGAGGCAGCGATCTCAGGAAGGTGAGACCTCTTCCGTCAAACGGCCTAGGACTGGGATTGTGCCCAAATCGTTTAATGAAGTCGCTAAGCAGGCGGGCTCCATTATCTTGGGTGTAGTGGGCCACAGCAAGGAATACGGTGCCATCTCTCGGATGGATTGGCAGCGGGTGGCGTCAGCGATCTCGGCCGTCTTCATGAAGGTGATCGGGGACAATCCTGGTCCACCTCCTCGTTGCGAGAGTTGCGGGCTGGCACTCTGATCTCTTCATGAGGATAACGTGCGCCGACGAACGGTCGGCCACGCTCTATAAAGCGGCGGTTGTCTTGGTGGGAGAGGTCTGGAAAGGTGCCAGGCTCGAGGCCGTGGATAAGAAGGACTTGCCTTTGCGTCCGCGGGCTCGCGTCTGGCTCCCTGCGGAGGCGTCCGCGCCAGGAGAAATCGAGGAAATCCTCCGCTACTGCAACCCAAACCTTCCCACGCAAAACTGGAAGGTCGTTCGGTTTGAGGGGTCCGGGGAACCTTATCGACAAGCGCTGATTTTGCTTAACGCTGAGTCCCTCGGCCCTCTCGCTGAACAGCAGGGGTCATTTCCTATGGCTTCGAGAAAGTGGCCCTTAGGGTCTAACACTCGGATGCCAGAGGCGATGACGCGCTCCGTCCCGTTGGATCGGAGGTGGTATCAGAGGTTTGCGGACCTGAGGCGGCGGAGGCGGTGGAACTCACTGAGGCCTCCATATGCATGGAGGTTGACTCCGTCAGGTCGGACGCTGAAAGCACTTGGGGCGTCTCTTCCGTTGTGGGTACATCTTCAGCATAAATAGGCTGTTCGACGTGGCGGAGGAGGAGAGGCTTCTTTCCTCGGATATCGAAGATGCTGCCATAGGTGGGCTGGAGGGGATCACTGAGGATGATCATCCTGCAAATCATTATCCAGCACTCTAAGGCGGCTTCCGCCAATCTAATGCTCCACCTTGAGCAAGGTGGGGCAGATGTAGTTCTGATCCAGGAACCGTTGCTGGGGAGTAACGGTGTTTCTGACATCGGGTCAAAGAAGTACAAGCTTCTGGTCTCCAGCAACGCAGGTAAACCTAGAGCTTGTACGCTCGTGAGGCATGAAATAAATACATATTTTTTGTATAATTTCAGCAATGGAGACATTGTAACGGTGAGCCTCGTGAGCGTGGCCTCACGATGATGAGGTGAAACCACCTCCAATCCTGCTGAGAAATATTCTGGCGGAAGCGAGGCGCGGGAAGGTCGGCGTCGTTGTTGGCTGTGATGCCAATTTGAGGCACTCCTGTTGGGGTAGCTCGGACACTAACGCAAGAGGTGAGTCTCTCTTTGATTTTTTTCTTAGCGAAAACTTGTCTATTTGTAATAGATGGTGTGACCCTACGTTTGTAACTGCGGTCAGGGAAGAGGTCTTGGACCTTACCCTGGTTTCATCTTGATTGTTATACCATATCTCGAACTGGAGGGTTCTAATTGATCACTCCTTCTCTGATCATAGGTATATTCAATTCTCCCTCGGCGAAGCTCGTCCTCTTAACCTTCCCTAACGAAATCTGAAGAATACACATTGGGATTTATACTGTAGGAAGCTGCAGGAGTTTCTTCCGGAGGAACCTCGGGGGAATTAACTCCTTTCGGAAAGTTCGATTGACAGCTTGGTGGAGAAATTCACCGCAGCCTGCAATAAAGCGATCGAGCTCTCGTGTCCGTTAAGGAGGCCTTCAGGAAAATCTAAGCCACCGGTGGACGTTTGAAATTTCGGAGCTTCGGGCTTCGAGTAGACGGCTGTTCAACCAAGCGAGGAAGAGTAAAAAACCTTCGGATTGGGAACTTTATAGGATCGGGTTGGCTATATATAAATCCGAAATAAGGAAAGCGAAACGAGACTCGTGGAGAAGCTTCTGCGAGAACGTTGAATGTTGCCACGAGTTCTTTAGGCTTAGACGGGTGCTTGCGAGGGCTCCCGTGCCCTTGGGTAGTCTCAGGTGGACTTGGTTGGACTTGGGAAATTGGGTGATGAGTAGTGAGGAGTTGCTCAAACTTCTCCTCGATTCTCATTTTTCCAGCAACCCGGAGCCGTGTGAGACTACAGGCGTGGAACCAGGTGCCATCTTTGTCCCTCCTTGTGACCTACTGGAAGGCGTTCAAGTCGACGGGACCTGATGGCTTTTTCCCGCTCAGCTGCAAAAGTCTGAGTGAGTGTCCTGTTGGTGGTTGACGCCTATTTATGCGAGCTGTATAAGTAGGAGCTATATCTATAGACTTTGGAGGAACGTGAGTGTCACGTTTATTCCGAAGGCGGGCAAGAGCTCCCATGTATCCCCAAAGGACTTTAGGCCTACCAGCCTCTCTTCTTTTCTGTTGAAGACCCTAGAGAGGCTGATTGATCTTCAAATAAGGGATGGGATTCTTCGTGGGCGGTTGTCACGTGCTCAGCATGCTTACTCGAAGGGAAGGTCTGTGGAAAGAGCCCTGCACTCGGTCGTTAGCGTCATTGAAGAGTCTCTTGAGCACAAGGACTTTACAGTTGGCGCCTTTCTGGATATTGAAGGTGCCTTTAATTACGTACAGCCACAGGCGATAGTCAGATCACTAGCGGAGCTTGGGGTTGAACCGGGTCTTATTAGGCTCGTCAACCATCTGCTCTGTGACAGAACTGTCGTGGCAGAGTGGGGCAGCACCTCTATTCAACGTAGGGTGAGTAGAGGTACTCGTCAAAGAGGGATTCTCTCACCACTCCTTTGGGTCGCGGTGATCAATGGCGTTCTGAAGAAGCTGGAAAGGGAGGCTGCACGGTTATTGCCTATGCCGACGATGTGGCTCTCATGGTCAGGGGTAAGTTCTTCAGCAACCTTTTTGACATCATGCAGGGTTACCTTAACTTGATCGTAAATTGGTCTACAGGCTGCGGGCTCGCGATCAATCCTAGCAAGACGGAGATCGTCTTTTTTACCAGAAGATATAAAGTGCCGGTTGCCCATCTCCCTGCAAAAGGTGGCGTCCCGGTTGAGCTTTCTGACCGGGTCAAGTATCTAGGTTTGATTTTGGACCGAAAGCTTACCTGGGGGCCAAATATTGAGGAAAGGATGAAAAAGGCTTCGATTGCGGTATACTGTTGCCGGGGTGCTATTGGTTAGAGATGGGTCCTCTCTCCCAAGGTAAATTACTGGCTTTATGATACTATCAAGGCTGCTATTAAGGCCTTAGGATCGCTACTGGTGAGATCAAAACTTGTCGGGGAGTGCCTGACTTCCCTCGCAGCAGCCTCGGAGTCTCTCGACATTAGACTAATTTGGGTACCAGGCCATAGCGGTATTGCAGGGAACTGCATGGCTGATGAGCTCGCTCGGCAGGGTACCCTGGAAGTTATTACTCCATGCAGGGAGAGGGTGGGGACTTCTCTTGGACAGATGGGCTCTCTGTCGTCTCGGCGAGCGCTGGGAAAATGTCACGACATGCAAAATTGCAAGGACCCTCTGGCCGAGAGTGGATCGTGGGCGCTCAAAGGAACTGAGGTCGCTTATTAAGGGGCAACTCTCGACCCTCATAGGTGGTTTGATTGGTCATTGTACGATGGGTATCCATGCGGTTAGGCTGAGCATAGTCTCTGACGCTTTCTGCCGCAGCTATATGGAGGAGGATGAGGTGGATTCATCTCTTAATTTTATGCTCAGCCGCCCTGCCTTTGCGAGACTGAGGTTCATGCACCTAGGCTCGTACTTCTTTAGCACTCCAGAAGAGCTTTCTGGGGGGAGGATAGGTGATTTGCGTGACTTCATTCGGGGTACACAACGTTTCTCCGGTTAATCATTCTTGGTTTTCCGATTTTAGTTACCGTTCATTTAACAGATGGTATCACAATGGGCTCTTCTATGCCTAAATGAGGGAACTACCACAGCGAACTACCACATTAACCTAACCTAACCTAGTTCTTTTATAGGGGACTTATCTGCTTGCTTTTAAATAGGAACTCAAAATGTGTTTCGTACTTTTCTTAGTGTATAATATTCTGTAAACTTTATTTGAGTTAACATTTTCATTATGTATCCGTTTGAATTAATTATTTAAAAAAAAAAACAATTTTTTTATTTTTTTAAGTGAACAATTTTTTTGTAGCTTCAGTAAGTTATAGTTATGTGTATACTTGTGAGCACTTGTTTTCGATCTGTATAACCGCGCTGAAAACATTTTATTTTTAATTTAAATATTATCTATTGGTTTTTATATTGGTCGCAACTGTAGTTAATATTTTGGTTCGGTTGATTTAATTATTCGCCAACTAATGGTATTTGTATTTAAAAATAGGCACCAAACTGCTTTATTTTGGTTTAATAATTTGATATATGTATGTGTATGTACATATTTAATTGCATGAGCTATATATTTGTATGTTAAGATGTAGGTACATATAAATATATAGTTGTATACTTGCAACGTATATTTTCTTATTATTCTCTGTTGCTTTTTTGTTTTTATGCAATCCTGCTGCTGTTTGTTATACAAACAGAGAGGGTATTGCCAGAAATTGCAAATGTCCTCTACTTGAATATAATCATTATAATAATATATAATATCACTATAATATCACTTGAATATAATGTTTCTTTTTCTTTTTTCTAATTGTTTGTACTTTAAACACGAATAATAATCATTGATGTATCGCTGTGAGTATACATGTTTTTGTGGCGCTGTATAAATCATGTTGTTCAAAATAATTACCGGCTTTCACAATCGACTGTTTACATTATTGTGGTTTTAATTTTTTGTTCATATTTGAAATAAAAGTTTATTCAGTGAACAAATATGCTAGCACAAAGGAAAAGTGCCCGCAATGCTTTTTCTCCACAAAAAACTTCAGTATAAACAACTATTAGTTTGTTTGAGAGGCTGGAAAAGAAATTGGAAACATCCATGGGTAGCACAGTCCAAAAATTAAAGGAGAGTGGAGAGCGCGTATTGCAAAAAAAGTAGTGAAGTCGCGGCAGAGCTGGCCAACCTAAAATCAGGGGTCAAGAATATTGACGAAAGAATGAGTGCGCTAGAGAAATTACCGGCCGAAAATGCAGAACACATTATGTCAACACGTCGATGAGCTAGACAATGCGTTGGTGTCAACTGATGTAATTGTATATGGTGTACCATGTCGATGTTCTCACAACTATGTACGAAAGTAAATCTAGCCCCACTAGTGTTTGCCACGTAATTTGTATGTTTGTAAAATGCTAATAGCGTTGGTTTTGTTATTTCTTAGTTTTAAGCTATACTCTTTCTATCGCGTGCTTGCATTAGTTCCTCATCTTTCTGCTCTATATTCTATTTGCTTTCTCTTTGTAACTGGTCGTTCACAGGCATCTCTTGAAACCCGAAACCAGCAATGACATAAATATGGCCACTAACGATAATAATCTAAGGCTAGCTCAATGACATAAATATGGCCACTAACGATAATAATCTAAGGCTAGCTCTTAAATTAGCATGCGAGAATCAAAGACGGTTCAATAAACTTACTTACTTAATTGGCGCTATAACCTCTTAAGCGATTTTGGCCGAGTTTAACAAATTGCGCCTGTCACTCCTTCTTCCTCTAACTGGCTCAAATTGGAAATACCAAGTGACGTCAAATCGTTTTCCACTTGGTCTTTTCAACGAAGAGGCGGTCGTCCTTTTCATCTACTACCACCAGCTGGTACCGCTTTGAATACTTTCAGGGCTGGATCCTTTTCGCCCATTCGCTCGACATGTCCCAGCCAACGTAGCCGCTGTATTTTAGTTCGCTGGACTATGTCTTCATATGTCGCGGTAAAGCTCATACAGCTCATCGTTCCATCGTCTGCTGTATTCGCAGTCGTAAAGACGTAGAGGTCCATAAATCTTTCGGAGAATCTTTCTCTCGAACACTCAAAGGGCCGTCTCATCCGATGCTGACAGTGCCCATGGTTCAGTGCCATACAATAGCACTGGCATGATGAGAGACTTTTAGAATGTGGTTCTACGAGGTTCTACGTTGGACTTGCAGCCTGACATTGTTGTAGGTGTTAATGCTTGTTTCAAGATAAACAACAGAACAGTGGTGCGGAAGCGGAGATGCGATTGCCCTGCCGGTTTAATTGATGAGAGAAGTTACTTAGTTTCGCTCTCGTTCCCTTCCAGACCCATACGTTTCCCTTCTTTATCCAGTTCGGCAGGCAGAATTAACGTTCGAAAAGGCAGAATTAACGGCGCGGTTGTTGAGGCCGATGATATCGATATCATCAGCATACGCCAGAAGTTGCACGCTCTTATAAAATATAGTGCCTGAACGGTTAAACTCTGCAGCTCGAATTATCTTTTCTAACATAAGGTTAAAGAAACGCACGAAAGAGAGTCACGTTGTCTGAAACCTCGTTTGGTTCCAAACGGCTCGGAGAGGTCTTTCCCGATTCTGCCGGAGCTGGTTGTGTTGCTCAACGTCATTATACATAGCCGTATTAGTTTTGTTGGGATACCAAATTCAGACATTCCGGCAAATAGGCAGCTTCTTCTTGTGATATTGAAAGCTGATTTGAAGTCGGCAAAAAGATGGTGTGTGTCTATTCTTCTTTCTCGGGTCTTTTCCAAGATTTGGCGTATCGGGTTTATTTGGTCGATAGTAGATTTGCTAGGTCTAAAGCCACACTGATAAGGTCGAATCAGTTCGTTCACGGTGGGCTTCAGTCATTCACACAATACGCTCGACAGAACCTTATATGCTATGCAAAGAAGACTGATCCCGCGGTAGTTGGCGCATATTTCAGGATCGCCCTTTTTGTGGATTGGGCAGAGAACACTTAAATTCTAATCAGCAGGCATACGTTCGTCCGACCATATTTTGCAAATAAGCTGGTGCATGCACTTTACTACCCCTACGCCGCCGCACTTGAATAACTCTGCCGGCAGTCCATCAGCACCAGCGGCCTTATTATTTTTTAGCCGCGCAATGGCCGTTCGCGTTTCGTATAGGTCGGGTGACGGTACTTCGACTCCGTCTTCATTGATTGGGAAGTGATCCCTCCACAGTTTGAGTGTACTCCGGATATTGGTCATCAGGTCGCTGTTTTGATTCTTACAGGAAATTGCTTGAAACCTTCTGTAAGCCGCCGTAACATCTGATAAAATATTCGGGCGATTTTCCTATCGGCTAGCATTTCATTTTCAACTCCCGAGTCTCTCCTGCTCGGTTCGCGTTGCGCCCGATCACAGCGGCTTGGTCTTATAGGCCGCATCTTTTTTTCCATGGCGGCGCGACATTCCTCATCGTACCAGTCACTTTTCCGGCTAGCTGGAAACCAATGGCCTCTTCAGCGGCGATACGTAATGAGCAAGAAATGTGGTCCCATTGCGCGCAGATATCCGCTTGTTTAACATTGCTCTCAGAGACCTGGAGTCCAAGTCGAGTGCCGAAACAGTCGATTATGTGTTGTGATTGCAGCCGTTCGTACGCGAGTTAAATTACAATATTCCCAATGAATTAAAAGAATACGATTTTTCTTTTCTTAAATTGGTCTTTATTGTTTGATGTTGGTCTTAAGACTGAATTTTTACACTTTGTGCTATCCAATATAATCAAAAGTAGGAAAGGCAATTCAATTGTAACGCTGCTTTTCTTTGATCTTTTATTTATTGACATCGACATAAATTATTTATTTTATTATTGTCGCTACTTAAAGTGAAGCGATCATGTAATCGTTAAACGTTAAGTGAGTGCAACAATGTTAAGGCATGATTTGTTTTTATATTTTAATACTGCGACGTTAATATGATAATTCATATTTGTCGCAACGTCTACCCATGTCGTTGGCACTTGTTTTTTAGTGCAGCAAAGGTTATACAATTCCTTTCATAAATGTTGGTGACTTTAATTTTTTGCTTAAAAAATTTTGGATGTCATTGGCACTTGTTTTAGTGCAACATACGTTATTTTGTAAGTGTCGCTGAATTTGATTATTGCGTAAGGCATTTTGAATGTCATTGACACTTGTTTTAATGCAATGACTGTTTATACGTTATTTTTTAAGTGTCGGTGAATTTAATCTTTATTTATATATTTGCGAATGATATGTTCCATGTCACTAGCATTTGTGTGGGTTGGTTGAGTATGTGGCATCACATACGTAACTCCTCCTTTGACACAGGATTCTCCTGATTTTTTTGATTTGGTTATTGTATTTGAGCTCTTTTCTTTCTTTTAAATTTTGAATTGTGTCAGTTTTACCCTTCTATCGTAAGTGTAGTATTGAATGTGATATTAGTGAATTTCGGTAGGATAATTTTATCAGAGTACATTTTTAAATTGTTTGAAAATAGTTTGTTTGCAATTTCCATTGAACAGTTATTGTATTGTATTACAAAATTTCCATATAAACTTTTATTTGCTATATCACAGTTACTTCCGACTGAATTATTTTTTGCACTTTTCACAAATATTGTGTAATCGTTAATGTTTACAATTTCAGTGTTTTCATTTTTTATTAGTTTACATGTTTTATTTATTGTGAAATGTTTTGATAAAACACATTCATTTATATATTTATTTTCTCTATATGTGTATATTTTATTATTATACTCAAATACTTCTTCGATTTCTAGGAATAGGCATTATTGTTATTACATGTATAGTCTGAAACGTTTTTGGTACCTTAATTACAAATATTAAATTATTATTATTTTGAAGTATAGCCGTTCTTAAATACATAATTTTACTTATATTTATTTCGTAATCGTTTATTTCTTTATCTGTACTCGTAAGAATACTTGCTTGGCTTATGCCACTCTGTGCTATTGTTAAGTAACTTTGAATATGTTCAACATAATTTTTAATTGTAGTTAACATGAGCAGTTTTTCTAAGTAAATATTTGTATTGTATAAAAACATCTTTATGGTTCTTTGAAGCCCTTTAATGTGATAAAGAATGTCATTTTGATTTTGTGTAATTGTGTCTCTTATTAACTGTATTGCTTTATAGAAGTGATTATTAATTTTTATTTGTTGGTTTAGACCCGTTATGGATGCATATTGGAATCAACTTTGTTAAGTTGATTAGTAATATCTTCTCGGTTTGTGTCGTCCATGGTGCGGAAAAGATATTTATAGGCATTACCTACAAAATTAAATAATCCTCTTTTTTATCTAATGGTGGGTGTTATAGTTTTTAGTTTACTTAATAATTCTTCTACTTGTTTATTTATGTATACTTTAAAGTATTTACATTTTCATTCATTAATAGTAGTACGTTTGTTATTTCACTAATATCTACTTTATACAAAGTTAAATCAGATTCTACTGGAATACTGTTGTTATTATTGTCAATTTCAATGTTTCAGTTTTTTTGTACGTAATTAAATTAGCTTGTATCAACGGCGATGAATGAGATAGTATTAATATCCATTATCTGTAATTTAAGAATTAATGATTATTATTGATATGAGTGTTTACTAGTTAGTTGGCAAATTTAGTGGGTATTTTCATATTACTTGTATGAATTTCCTCGTAGAGGCTTTTTCCTAAATTTTGGCTCTTCTTTATGCCTTACATTTTTTGTAATTTTTTATAAATCCCTCTTGTCTTGTTTCCCTTTTCCTATTTGGTCTTGCTATATTTTTTTTTAATCTTGCAAAGCCTTTCGTAAATTGTTGAATGATTTATTGTATTGTTATGCAATTCGTTTGAGTTTATTGTGCTATGGTATGTGTTATTGTACAACATTATAGCTTTGTTAATTTGTTGTGTTATTGGTAAATATTGTTCTAAATTTAAAGTTCGTATCTTTTCTGTTATTGTGTTATTTAGTCTTTCTTATCACTGTTTCCTGTATGGCTGTTAGGATTGGTGATATGATATTGTATTCCCTCTTTTTGCATAAATTCCTTAACATTTTCGTTATTGAATTCGTTATCAAATATCATTTTAGTTACCTTGCCTTTTATGGATAAAAATTGTTGTAATTGAGTTACGAGAGTTCAGCTGTTTCTATCTACTAGTGGTAAGCAAGTAGCGTGTTTTGAAAATTTGTCGATGAAGACAATAAAGGAATGTTTGCTATTTACATAAGTATCGACATGGATTAATTCATTATTTGTTTTCGGGTTGTAGGTCGATTGAAATTTATTTTTTATTGAATTTCGGTCGTATTTTCCGCTTTAGCATATGTCACAGTTATTGCTTTATTTATTTGCTCTCTGAGGTGAGTATTATACAGCTTGGCCTTTAATTGCTCAAAGGATGCTGTTATACCACAGTGACCGCTTCCGTTTTCGTGAAAATGAGCAATTTGTTTTCTTAGTTCTTCTTCGTTTTCTATGTCAATCGCCATTCGTGAACATGTGACGAATTTCACGTTGGGATTTGATGAAAACTCTTCTTGAATAATTTTATGAATTTTGTAATATTCGTGATCATTATATGCCTACTATCCCTTTATCTATTTCTCTTCTATTGATATTTAGCACATTGTTTTGATCGATATCGTTTCTGCCTAAGTTAATTCCCCTACAGTGTCCATAATAGGAATTTCAAACCCTAAATTTTCTTCTTGGAAGATTTCTATTTGCGAAATTATTTCGTCATCTTTTATTTTGCTTAAGAAATCAGCAATTTTATTTGTTTTCCCCTCTATATATTCGAGGGAAAAATTATATTCGCCGAGAATAATTAGCCATCTTTGTAGCCTTGGGCTTATATCCTTGCCTGAGTATTTTGTCATCAGCCTTTTCAATGGTTGATGATCACTTTCCAAATCAAATTCTCTGCCAAAAACATATGGTCGAACGGATTTTACAGCCCACACAATGGCTAACATCTCTTTCTCAATGGTAGCGTAATTTTTTCCATGTGTATTCAGAGTTCTAGATGCAAATGCAATCGTATGTCCATCTTGAGACAGAACTGCTCCTATTGCGAAGGTACTAGCATCGGTTGTAATTTTGAATTTTTTCTTGAAGTTAGGGTAGCGTAATATGGGTGAGTTTACTACTATGTCTTTCAATTTTTCGAATGCAGCTATATACTACTGCGGATTGTATATGTTTATTGATTGACCTTCTTTTTTTAAGCACTGAGTCATAGGATGTGCAATTTGTGCATAATCTTTGACAAATTTCTTTTAGAAACCAGTCATTCCTAAAAAGGATTTTTTTTTGTGGTATTTGGAATTTTTAAATTTTGAATAATTTCAACTTTAGCTGGATTCGGCTTAATGTGGCCAAAATGTGGCTCAACAACTGTGTTTTCTTTCTTCAGAAAGTCACATTTGTCCACTTGTATTTTAATTTTGCTCGTCCTAGGACTTTGAATATTAGATTTAAATTAGTTAGGTGCTCTTCTAAAGAAGTGCCAAATACTAATATATCGTCCATGTATACGACACATATTTTGATGATGTACTCGCTAAGGACTCTATTCATCAACCTTTGAAATATTGATGGGACATTTTTTAAGCCGAATTGCATACGAATGAATTCGTAATTTCCGAATGGAATTGAGAAGGTGGTTTTCTCTCTGTCATCGTTTCTAACTGGAATCTGGTGAAAGCCTTTAGCAAAGTCTAATGTAGTGAAGTATTGTGCTCTACCTAATTTATCTAAAATTGAATTTAAATTGGGTATTGGAAATTTGTCGTCGACTGTGAATTCGTTCAGCTTCCTGTAATCAATAACGATTCTGTATTTGTTTTTTTTAGGAAATATTCAAATTTTTCTCTACTATCCACAGTGGACCGTTGTATGAGAAATTACTATCTCTTATTATTTGTTGTTGTAACATATCTTTGATTTGGCTTTTTATTTCCTCTTCGTGCACTTGGGGATACCTATAATTTTTTTGAATATAAAGGCATATCATTGGTGGAAATAATTTCATATTGCACCTCATTTGTACAAGCCAACCTATCTCCTTCCTTGAAAAATAAGTCCTTGAATTCAGTAAGCAGTCTTAGGACTGCCAGACGTTCCTCGGTGCTAAAGTGAGATAAATTAAAATTACTTACTGCCTCATTAGTTTATATTCCTTGTAAATTATAAATATTTTTTGTATATATGTATGGTGGGTAATTGTATTCTTCAAAGTAAACTTTATTGTTTAGAAATTTTATATAATTGCCACTATAATTAATTTTTGCTTTTAAGGGTTATACAAAATTTTGGCCTATTATTGCGAAAAATTTATTGTTTGAAAAATTAATTATTTTCCATTGGAGTGTACCAGTACAACCAAATTCCTTTGTGAATGGTGTGGTAATTGTACATTTACCCTCGTTTAATCCGTTTAATTTTTTATAAAATAAAGGTTTATTAAGGCTAGTCTTTTGATATTCTACTAATATCCCTTCCTTAATGTATCAATTAGGCATCTAACTTTCTTTTTTCCTATTGTAATGTGTATTATGGGTAATTTAGTTCGTGAGGCGTTATTAAAAAATTTATTTCACTTTCACTTTCGATTTATTTCTCGTGAAGCGTACCTATTTCCATAGGTGCCGGTGCTTATACGGAATTATGAATACTTGTACTCACTCCTACGTGAAAATCTGGTCTGGTTGCCACTATTTCCTCTGCCATAATTTTGTGTATAATTTTGTGAATATTGTTGATTTTGATTATACATGTTAGTACTCGGTTGAAGCAGTTGTATTGTTTCCGAGTGTATTTTGGTTAATATTAGAATAATTTTGGTTATACATATTAGTGTTTTGTTGAATTCGTGTAACTGAGCTATTTCTACTTGTGTTTTGGTTAATGCTAAAATACTGTGCTTTATTCATTGAAAAATTTTGTTTGTTTAAGTTTTTCCTGTGTGTAATGTGTATAGCTCTAGTGTCATCTAAAGCCTTAATTTTTAAATATTTATTTATAATATCGTTAAGCGAACCATCTTCATTTAGATGTGATCGCATAGGTACATCAATTTTTTCGATCAATAAGCTAACCAAATATCTATCTACCCACTCTGGCTTATAAATATTAGGCCTAACTTTTTCAAATAAATAAATTTGGTTTATTTCAAATTTGGCCTTTTGAAAATAATTAAACAATTCTCTTAAATTGCTTACCTTAATCTTCCTGCATCTGTTGAATATGTCCCCGTACGATGTCATCGGTTTTTCGCGTTAGCAATGATGGTCATTGCGAGGTTCATCAATTGTAAGTTGTTTTGCGGGCATAGGTTGATGACAGCTTCCACGGATTTGATCAACGCCAACACATTATGTTCTTCGTCCAGGCACTTTCATTTTCTGAATTGTTGTAGCAGCACTTTTGGGCTTAACAATGGCTGCGGTTGAACTTGATTTGCAAATTGCAACCTCATTTGGATGATGATGGCCTCTTCCTGTTGTCTGATCACTCTAGTCATCTGTTCCATTTGTTGCCCTTGGGCGATTATTCAATTGACACACTACACCACTTTACCCTGTTGTTGGAAAAGATCAAAGTTTTACTAATCTGCGCCAGTTAAAATACAATATTCCCAATGAATAAAAAAAATACGATTTTTTCTTTTTTTAAATTGGTCTTTATTGTTTGATGTTGGTCTTAAGACTGAATTTTTACACTTTGTGCTATCCAATATAATCAAAAGTAGTAAAGGCAATTCAATTGTAACGCTGCTTTTCTTTGATCTTTTATTTATTGACATCGACATAAATTATTTATTTTATTATTGTCTCTACTTAAAGTGAAGCGATCATGTAATCGTTAAACGTTAAGTGAGTGCAACAATGTTAAGGCATGATTTGTTTTTATATTTTAATACTGCGACGTTAATATGATAATTCATACTTGTCGCAACGTCTACCCATGTCGTTGGCACTTGTTTTTTAGTGCAGCAAAGGTTATACAATTCCTTTCATAAATGTTGGTGACTTTAATTTTTTGCTTAAGAAATTTTGGATGTCATTGGCACTTGTTTTAGTGCAATGATTGTTTATACGTTATTTTGTAAGTGTCGCTGAATTTGATTATTGCGTAAGGAATTTTGAATGTCATTGACACTTGTTTTAATGCAATGACTGTTTATACGTTATTTTTTAAGTGTCGGTGAATTTAATCTTTATTTATATATTTGCGAATGATATGTTCCATGTCACTAGCATTTGTGTGGGTCGGTTGAGTATGTGGCATCACATACGTAACTCCTCCTTTGACACAGGATTCTCCTGATTTTTTTGATTTGGTTATTGCATTTGAGCTCTTTTCTTTCTTTTAAATTTTGAATTGTGTCAGTTTTACCCTTCTATCGTAAGTGTAGTATTGAATGTGATATTAGTGAATTTCGGTAGGATAATTTTATCAGAGTACATTTTTAAATTGTTTGAAAATAGTTTGTTTGCAATTTCCATTGAACAGTTATTGTATTGTATTACAAAATTTCCATATAAACTTTTATTTGCTATATCACAGTTACTTCCGACTGAATTATTTTTTGCACTTTTCACAAATATTGTGTAATCGTTAATGTTTACAATTTCAGTGTTTTCATTTTTTATTAGTTTACATGTTTTATTTATTGTGAAATGTTTTGATAAAACACATTCATTTATATATTTATTTTCTCTATATGTGTATATTTTATTATTATACTCAAATACTTCTTCGATTTCTAGGAATAGGCATTATTGTTATTACATGTATAGTCTGAAACGTTTTTGGTACCTTAATTACAAATATTAAATTATTATTATTTTGAAGTATAGCCGTTCTTAAATACATAATTTTACTTATATTTATTTCGTAATCGTTTATTTCTTTATCTGTACTCGTAAGAATACTTGCTTGGCTTATACCACTCTGTGCTATTGTTAAGTAACTTTGAATATGTTCAACATAATTTTTAATTGTAGTTAACATGAGCAGTTTTTCTAAGTAAATATTTGTATTGTATAAAAACATCTTTTATGGTTCTTTGAAGCCCTTTAATGTGATAAAGAATGTCATTTTGATTTTGTGTAATTGTGTCTCTTATTAACTGTATTGCTTTATAGAAGTGATTATTAATTTTTATTTGTTGGTTTAGACCCGTTATGGATGCATATTGGAATCAACTTTGTTAAGTTGATTAGTAATATCTTCTCGGTTTGTGTCGTCCATGGTGCGGAAAAGATATTTATAGGCATTACCTACAAAATTAAATAATCCTCTTTTTTATCTAATGGTGGGTGTTATAGTTTTTAGTTTACTTAATAATTCTTCTACTTGTTTATTTATGTATACTTTAAAGTATTTACATTTTCATTCATTAATAGTAGTACGTTTGTTATTTCACTAATATCTACTTTATACAAAGTTAAATCAGATTCTACTGGAATACTGTTGTTATTATTGTCAATTTCAATGTTTCAGTTTTTTTGTACGTAATTAAATTAGCTTGTATCAACGGCGATGAATGAGATAGTATTAATATCCATTATCTGTAATTTAAGAATTAATGATTATTATTGATATGAGTGTTTACTAGTTAGTTGGCAAATTTAGTGGGTATTTTCATATTACTTGTATGAATTCCTCGTAGAGGCTTTTTCCTAAATTTTGGCTCTTCTTTATGCCTTACATTTTTTGTAATTTTTTATAAATCCCTCTTGTCTTGTTTCCCTTTTCCTATTTGGTCTTGCTATATTTTTTTTTAATCTTGCAAAGCCTTTCGTAAATTGTTGAATGATTTATTGTATTGTTATGCAATTCGTTTGAGTTTATTGTGCTATGGTATGTGTTATTGTACAACATTATAGCTTTGTTAATTTGTTGTGTTATTGGTAAATATTGTTCTAAATTTAAAGTTCGTATCTTTTCTGTTATTGTGTTATTTAGTCTTTCTTATCACTGTTTCCTGTATGGCTGTTAGGATTGGTGATATGATATTGTATTCCCTCTTTTTGCATAAATTCCTTAACATTTTCGTTATTGAATTCGTTATCAAATATCATTTTAGTTACCTTGCCTTTTATGGATAAAAATTGTTGTAATTGAGTTACGAGAGTTCAGCTGTTTCTATCTACTAGTGGTAAGCAAGTAGCGTGTTTTGAAAATTTGTCGATGAAGACAATAAAGGAATGTTTGCTATTTACATAAGTATCGACATGGATTAATTCATTATTTGTTTTCGGGTTGTAGGTCGATTGAAATTTATTTTTTATTGAATTTCGGTCGTATTTTCCGCTTTAGCATATGTCACAGTTATTGCTTTATTTATTTGCTCTCTGAGGTGAGTATTATACAGCTTGGCCTTTAATTGCTCAAAGGATGCTGTTATACCACAGTGACCGCTTCCGTTTTCGTGAAAATGAGCAATTTGTTTTCTTAGTTCTTCTTCGTTTTCTATGTCAATCGCCATTCGTGAACATGTGACGAATTTCACGTTGGGATTTGATGAAAACTCTTCTTGAATAATTTTATGAATTTTGTAATATTCGTGATCATTATATGCCTACTATCCCTTTATCTATTTCTCTTCTATTGATATTTAGCACATTGTTTTGATCGATATCGTTTCTGCCTAAGTTAATTCCCCTACAGTGTCCATAATAGGAATTTCAAACCCTAAATTTTCTTCTTGGAAGATTTCTATTTGCGAAATTATTTCGTCATCTTTTATTTTGCTTAAGAAATCAGCAATTTTATTTGTTTTCCCCTCTATATATTCGAGGGAAAAATTATATTCGCCGAGAATAATTAGCCATCTTTGTAGCCTTGGGCTTATATCCTTGCCTGAGTATTTTGTCATCAGCCTTTTCAATGGTTGATGATCACTTTCCAAATCAAATTCTCTGCCAAAAACATATGGTCGAACGTATTTTACAGCCCACACAATGGCTAACATCTCTTTCTCAATGGTAGCGTAATTTTTTCCATGTGTATTCAGAGTTCTAGATGCAAATGCAATCGTATGTCCATCTTGAGACAGAACTGCTCCTATTGCGAAGGTACTAGCATCGGTTGTAATTTTGAATATTTTCTTGAAGTTAGGGTAGCGTAATATGGGTGAGTTTACTACTATGTCTTTCAATTTTTCGAATGCAGCTATATACTGCGGATTGTATATGTTTATTGATTGACCTTCTTTTTTTAAGCACTGAGTCATAGGATGTGCAATTTGTGCATAATCTTTGACAAATTTCTTTTAGAAACCAGTCATTCCTAAAAAGGATTTTTTTTGTGGTATTTGGAATTTTTAAATTTTGAATAATTTCAACTTTAGCTGGATTCGGCTTAATGTGGCTCAACAACTGTGTTTCTTTCTTCAGAAAGTCACATTTGTCCACTTGTATTTTTAATTTTGCTCGTCCTAGGACTTTGAATATTAGCTTTAAATTAGTTAGGTGCTCTTCTAAAGAAGTGCCAAATACTAATATATCGTCCATGTATACGACACATATTTTGATGATGTACTCGCTAAGGACTCTATTCATCAACCTTTGAAATATTGATGGGACATTTTTTAAGCCGAATTGCATACGAATGAATTCGTAATTTCCGAATGGAATTGAGATGGCGGTTTTCTCTCTGTCATCGTTTCTAACTGGAATCTGGTGAAAGCCTTTAGCAAAGTCTAATGTAGTGAAGTATTGTGCTCTACCTAATTTATCTAAAATTGAATTTAAATTGGGTATTGGAAATTTGTCGTCGACTGTGAATTCGTTCAGCTTCCTGTAATCAATAACGACTCTGTATTTGTTTTTTTTGGGAAATATTCAAATTTTTCTCTACTATCCACAGTGGACCGTTGTATGAGAAATTACTATCTCTTATTATTTGTTGTTGTAACATATCTTTGATTTGGCTTTTTATTTCCTCTTCGTGCACTTGGGGATACCTATAATTTTTTGAATATAAAGGCATATCATTGGTGGAAATAATTTCATATTGCACCTCATTTGTACAAGCCAACCTATCTCCTTCTTTGAAAAATAAGTCCTTGAATTCAGTAAGCAGTCTTAGGACTGCCAGACGTTCCTCGGTGCTAAAGTGAGATAAATTAAAATTACTTACTGCCTCATTAGTTTATATTCCTTGTAAATTATAAATATTTTTTGTATATATGTATGGTGGGTAATTGTATTCTTCAAAGTAAACTTTATTGTTTAGAAATTTTATATAATTGCCACTATAATTAATTTTTGCTTTTAAGGGTTATACAAAATTTTGGCCTATTATTGCGAAAAATTTTTTGTTTGAAAAATTAATTATTTTCCATTGGAGTGTACCAGTACAACCAAATTCCTTTGTGAATGGTGTGGTAATTGTACATTTACCCTCGTTTAATCCGTTTAATTTTTTATAAAATAAAGGTTTATTAAGGCTAGTCTTTTGATATTCTACTAATATCCCTTCCTTAATGTATCAATTAGGCATCTAACTTTCTTTTTTCCTATTGTAATGTGTATTATGGGTAATTTAGTTCGTGAGGCGTTATTAAAAAATTTATTTCACTTTCACTTTCGATTTATTTCTCGTGAAGCGTACCTATTTCCATAGGTGCCGGTGCTTATACGGAATTATTAATACTTGTACTCACTCCTACGTGAAAATCTGGTCTGGTTGCCACTATTTCCTCTGCCATAATTTTGTGTATAATTTTGTGAATATTGTTGATTTTGATTATACATGTTAGTACTCGGTTGAAGCAGTTGTATTGTTTCCGAGTGTATTTTGGTTAATATTAGAATAATTTTGGTTATACATATTAGTGTTTTGTTGAATTCGTGTAACTGAGCTATTTCTACTTGTGTTTTGGTTAATGCTAAAATACTGTGCTTTATTCATTGAAAAATTTTGTTTGTTTAAGTTTTTCCTGTGTGTAATGTGTATAGCTCTAGTGTCATCTAAAGCCTTAATTTTTAAATATTTATTTATAATATCGTTAAGCGAACCATCTTCATTTAGATGTGATCGCATAGGTACATCAATTTTTTCGATCAATAAGCTAACCAAATATCTATCTACCCACTCTGGCTTATAAATATTAGGCCTAACTTTATCAAATAAATAAATTTGGTTTATTTCAAATTTGGCCTTTTGAAAATAATTAAACAATTCTCTTAAATTGCTTACCTTAATCTTCCTGCATCTGTTGAATATGTCCCCGTACGATGTCATCGGTTTTCGCGTTAGCAATGATGGTCATTGCGAGGTTCATCAATTGTAAGTTGTTTTGCGGGCATAGGTTGATGACAGCTTCCACGGATTTGATCAACGCCAACACATTATGTTCTTCGTCCAGGCACTTTCATTTTCTGAATTGTTGTAGCAGCACTTTTGGGCTTAACAATGGCTGCGGTTGAACTTGATTTGCAAATTGCAACCTCATTTGGATGATGATGGCCTCTTCCTGTTGTCTGATCACTCTAGTCATCTGTTCCATTTGTTGCCCTAGGGCGATTATTCAATTGACACACTACACCACTTTACCCTGTTGTTGGAAAAGATCAAAGTTTTACTAATCTTAAATAACATTTTAATTTGGACTTTGCACTGCGCGACTGCGCCAGTTAAAATACAATATTCCCATTGAATAAAAAAAATACGATTTTTCTTTTTTTAAATTGGTCTTTATTGTTTGATGTTGGTCTTAAGACTGAATTTTTACACTTTGTGCTATCCAATATAATCAAAAGTAGTAAAGGCAATTCAATTGTAACGCTGCTTTTCTTTGATCTTTTATTTATTGACATCGATATAAATTATTTATTTTATTATTGTCGCTACTTAAAGTGAAGCGGTCACGTAATCGTTAAACGTTAAGTGAGTGCAACAATGTTAAGGCATGATTTGTTTTTATATTTTAATACTGCGACGTTAATATGATAATTCATATTTGCCGCAACGTCTACCCATGTCGTTGGCACTTGTTTTTTAGCGCAGCTATGGTTATATCTACAACGCTTTTCATAAATGTTGGTGACTTTAACTTTTTGCTTAAGACTCTTTGGATGTAATTGGCACTTGTTTTAGCGCAATGATTGTTTATACGTTATTTTGTAAGTGTCTGATGATGACTGATTATATGTTATTTTGTAGGTATCGGTGACTTTAATCTTTATATATATACATTTGCGAATGATATGTTCGATATCACTAGTATTTGTAAGGATTGGTGGAGTATGTGGCATCACATACATAACTCGCGCGCTCAAGGCACTCATAGAAGTTATCTTTGGTTACATCGTCCTTCTCTTCCGTAGGGGCGTGGGCGCAAATCAGCGAGATGTTAAAGAATATAGCTTTAATGCGAATCGTGGCGAGATCTTCGTCCACCTGGGTGAACGACAATACTTGGCGATGAAGTCTCTGTCCCACCATGAATCCAACACCGAACTTGCGCTCAATATATGCCACTTTAATGCGAGAACAGTTGACAAACTTCAATATCTAAATGACTTTTTTCGTGACCTTAAAGTTGTTGTGATTTGCGTAACTGAGAATTGGTTAAAATCTTGCATTGCAGGCTCAGCATATGCGCTGTGTGATTTTTCAAATGTGAAGTTTTGCATAAATCTCTCTGTGTGACATCGTTGAAATTGTGTTTGTTGAGTATAGTGATAATGTTAAAGAATATCTTGTTGATTGTGTCTACAACCCCATAAATGCAATGATTTGTCGTCATTGTTCACTAAAATATCTGAATTTTCTGTGAGTTATGTTCATGGCCTTGGTGATTTTAATGTAGAAGTTATCACGGTCAGGGTTTCAACAGTCAGAAAATATTGCGCGTAATAATAAAATAAATTTCCAAAGAAGTTTCTTACAGACTAATTGAAGAATTTAATTAAATAAAAGAATAAACTTAATTTAAACCTGTCTAAGCTAACATTAAAATCAGTAACATTATTGTAGGTATTACATAAACGCAGGCATCTAGCTATCAGCTCGTTATATGAGTAATTGTTCTTAAGAAAAATTCGAAAAATAAGCGCTTGTTTCTAAGATCTCTTTCAGAATTATACATATTGAGAAAGTTACTAAGTTGTTTGCAATTTATGCTGCCATTAATTAATTTATAAACGAAGGATAATGAAAGACAAATTCTTCTCTCGTAGAGAGATTGCAGACCAAGCAGTTTCCTTCTACCAATACTAGAAGGAGGACCATCCTGCCAGTGCAACTTCAACAAACCAAATTTAGTAAATATCCTTTGAACTTTTTCAATTTTATTTGAGTGGATCCAATAGTAGGGGTTCCAGACCAAGGCACAATATTCCAGACGACTTCTTACTAAAGAAGAGAGAAAAGATTTTAAAGTAGTGGGGTCCTTGAAGTCTGCAGAATTTCTTCGTATGAACCCAAGCATAGCGAATAACTTGGAGACAACGTAATCAATATGTTTTGAAAATAATATCAAAAATAACCCCCAGATCCTTGACTTCATAGCTACGTTTAAGAGAACAATGGCCTAGAACATAACTATAAAGAATACTCACAAATGGCGAACTTTCAGGAACAGCTTGTCGTCGTCGGCAAACATTAAACACTTTGAAAACTTAAAACAGTTTGGCAAATCGTTAATAAAAATTAGAAATAGCAGCGGACCGAGGTGAGCCCCTTGGGGTATGCCTGACCATGCGTCAACTAAAACTTTAGACTCGAATGAGTCAACTTTAACAACAAGCTTACGATCAGGAAACTAAAGAAAAAATCAAGGAGCTTCCCACTTATACCGTGTCTACACAATTTATTCAAGAGGATCGTATGGTTTACTTTATCGAACGCTTTAGAAAGGTCCGTGTAAACAACGTCGATTTGAGCTTGTTGCTCCAGAGAACTTATTATATTATTCGTAATAAGAGTCAGGTTGGTTTCTGTTGACCTACCCGGAAAAAACCCATGCTGGTATTCTGAAATGGCACTGTGGACGTGATCAAATAATTTATTATTGATTATAAAGTCGAACAATTTTGCCAGCGTGCTTTGTTTGACAATAGGTATATAATTACACTACTCGACAAAAAAAATCTCCAAGAATAAAATAGGCCTTTCCTAAAGTGAAATTTTCTCCTGATTCCGAATATGACTTTCATTTTCTTGTGGCAGATCTAGTTTCCGAGATATCGGCGAAAATATGAAAATTCCCATTTTTGCAGAACACTACTTCATATAGGTACGGCAAAAATTTGCATTTTTCATTTTTTCGTTTTTAACTGTTGAATTATGCATTATACTAATTCCCATAAAAATTTCTTGCCTTCTTCGCCCTCAAGTATCTTCAGTAGTTTGGCCACTATGCCAAAAAACGTTCAAAAAATGTTGAAAAAAAAACGAAATTTTTTACACAATTTCAGATTTAACCACTTTAAAATCGGAAAAATTCTATTGACGAAAAAAAGTTAGCCCTCCTATGTTGTAGGTAATTTAACTACGAAAATTTTAAGCATACCAGTACAACAATCGGACGTGCCATTGAAACTATAGCCCCGTTAACTTGCAAGCGTCTATCCTACAATTTTTTTATAGAGAAAATTTTTATTCAAACTAGGTTTTTATTTTTTTATAACGTTTTATTATAGACATATGTTTGCACGTTAAACTGTATTCAATTGAGTAATATGAGTATAAATCAGCAATTCAGTAAAAAACAACAACGACAACAACATTAAATACATACATATCTACATCTAAAAAAGTCAAATTGAGCGATTTTACCGTGGTGGTCAATAGTGAGGGACGTGGGTACTTCTAACTACCCGTTTATAATTTTCTGGGTTTGTCTCCCGTATTATTGTCCAGCAATAATCTCCCATCATTTCTTCATTCCAAAAACCTTGGTAACGCTTTTCAAAAATCATGAGGTCTTGGTGAAACCTTTCACCCTGTTCATCACTTTCAGCACCTAGTTTTGCGGGAAAATTATCCAAATGTGAATGCAAAAAATGCATTTTGAGGGACATGTTGCATTTCATAGCACTGTAGTTTTTCAACAAGGCTTTGACCATCTCTCTATAGTTGGGATCTTTGTTGTTGCCAAGAAACCCACTAACGACTTGCTTAAAGCTGTCCCAAGCCGCTGCTTCTACTGATGATAAATGATTCGCAAAATTTTCGTCTTTCAGCAACTTTCTAATTTGCGGACCAACAAATATACCTTCTTTTAATTTGGCTTGAGTTATTTTAGGGAAAAATTTCGTTAGGTACTGGAAGGATGGCGCGTCCTTATTTAAAGCCTTTACAAAATTTTTCATTAATCCTAATTTGATGTGAAGTGCTGGCAAAATAACTCGTTCGGGATTTACTAAAGGCGGGTTTGCGATATTGAAGGCACCTGGTTCGTACTCAGCTCTTGGTGGCCAGTTTTCCTGAATATAATGGGTTTCTCTAGCACGGCTGTCCCAAAGACAGAGAAAACAGCAATATTTAGTGAAACCTCCTTGAAGTCCGAGAACTATAGCTACAACCTAGGATGTATTTCATATACTATTTATTTTAAACTGTACCACCGAAACTGCTTACCTTTAAGTCCGCACAAATTTTCCAATTAAATTGTTTATATTGAATGAGCTCAAGTAAATTTGATATGCTTAAATAAGTTTCTTTAGTATTCTCAGAATGTGCCACTGGTATTGACGGTAACGAATTTACTTTATGGAGTAATGCTGCTTTTAAACTATGCTTTGAACTGTCTATAAACAAGCGCCAATCATCCACTTTATTTTCTAATTTTAGTGCTTCAAATAAACCTTGAACATCATTGCAGTAGCAAATATTTTCACTTTTAGTAAAAAAAGAAGAGAAAGTCTTGTGTCTATTTCGAAATTTGGAAGTACTTGTCGAAGGGCCCAGGCTGCCCCATTGCTGCAAACGAGATCCTAGAACTTCGCTATCAAATTTCGATAATTTCAAATCTCTGACCAAGTCATTAAGTTCGGCTTGTGAGACTCGATGTGGGATCTCTCCTTCTTGTCCACTTTCTGAATTATCTGCTTCGGAGTCACTTTCGCTTGAGGCTTCAAAACTTATAGGCGGTCTAGGTATGGGTAAGGTATGGTCATGTAGTTTTGGTTTTTTAGCTGATGCCACATTTGGATAACTTATTAATTTCCTCTTTTTTCTCGTTTTACCTTTAAGGTCTATCACGCAAAAATAGCACTGGTCGTGGTTAAAGGGTTCAGTCCACATCATTGGAACACCAAACTTCATGTTATGACCTTTACCCGATACCCATCTCATTAAAGTTAATCTACAGGAGGCGCAAATAAAATTAGGTGTCCAAGATTTATCGAGATTTTTTACACGGAAACCGAAATAATGAAAGTATGCATCTCTGACAGAATTAGTTATTTTCCGAGCTGAGTTTCCGAAAATATAATGTCCGCAAATAAAGCAAAAATCATCCGGATTATTTTTACATTTAAAATCTCTTTTGCAACAAGCCATTTCGTAAACACATCTACCGATATAGTATGTATAAATTTGCACTACAATTTGCAAAACAAAATTTACAACAAACAGTAGTGACAATTAAATACTTGATGTCTTTTTAAATTTATTAGACCCTAAGGTAGAGTGACCAAATGAAATGTCTCGCCAATTTTATCAGAGTAATACTAAAATTGTAGGATAGACGCTTGCAATGTTAACGGGGCTATAGTTTCAATGGCACGTCCGATTGTTGTACTGGTATGCTTAAAATTTTCGTAGTTGAATTACCTACAACATAGGAGGGCTAACTTTTTTTCGTCAATAGAATTTTTCCGATTTTAAAGTGGTTAAATCTGAAATTGTGTAAAAAATTTCGTTTTTTTTTTCAACATTTTTTGAACGTTTTTTGGCATAGTGGCCAAACTACTGAAGATACTTGAGGGCGAAGAAGGCAAGAAATTTTTATGGGAATTAGTATAATGCATAATTCAACAGTTAAAAACGAAAAAATGAAAAATGCAAATTTTTGCCGTACCTATATGAAGTAGTGTTCTGCAAAAATGGGAATTTTCATATTTTCGCCGATATCTCGGAAACTAGATCTGCCACAAGAAAATGGAAGTCATATTCGGAATCAGGAGAAAATTTCACTTTAGGAAAGGACTATTTTATTCTTGGAGACTAAAGTTGATCAAAATTTGTCGAGTAGTGTTATTAATGTCATTACGATCGCCAGATTTGAATATAGGGACTATAGGAGTATGGAAATAAATTCCATTATTTAGACAATTTCGAGATTTGAGATTGCAGATAGTACGTCGTGCGCAGAGATATCAAGAAAATTCAAAGTATTTGCAGAAGGCAAGCTATTGTTAATAAAGGGCGTATCATGCTTAACATACACTTTTTGAAAGAATTTTGCAAAAAGGTTACACGAGTCCAACACATTGTCGGATACTATACCATCATACTCGAGGGTAGATGGAAGACCTGCAATTTTCCTTCTACAATTAACATAGTGCCAAAAACCAGAAGGGTTGTATTTCAGTTTCGATTCAACATTGAGTATATATTGCCTAAACAGAAAATTATGTAAACAGTCAAATTGTTTTCTCAAGTTTATGAAATTACGACGCTCGTTTACATTATTGCTTGATTTACATTTCGTAGAGGCCTTATTTTTAACATTTTTTAAATGACAAAGTCTGCGATTAAACCAGGGTGGTTTGTTCCTAATCGTCGAGTATCTCATTGGGACAAAGTTATGGATGGATTCCGCAAATTTCTGTCGCATGACGTCATAGGAGGAAATAAGACAATGTGAAGACATTAAAAACATCCAATCAATATTATTTAAAAAATCCTTGATTGCAGTACAATTTGCCTTGGAGTAATCGTATTCCCGCTTAATGTCGGCTGTTGCACTGGCAAATTTATAAAATGAAAACTTAGGAACAAGTGCTTTGTGGTGAATGCTATTTATTAACATTGGTGCTAGACATTCATCGCAATTGACCTTCAAATCGTACGTTGCAAATATGAGATCTAAAGTTTCATCATTATCGTTTAAAATTGAATTACATTGGTTCAGGCCATTAGAAAACAGTGTACTTATGACTTGCAAATCGATGTCTGATTTAACGTTAAATGGTATAAGACTATTTTTAGATCTTAACCAAGAGATGTTAGGTAAGTTGAAGTCACAAAGTAAAATAATTTCATCACTATCCTTAAAATTATTGACAATAAAGTTAAAATTATCCAAATGATTTTGGTAGATATTGATATCACTGCCAAATTTAACCTTAACACAAATCTATTCAATCAGCTTATCAACAATATGTAAACTAATAATATTACTAAATAAGTCGGCTCTCACCGCAAAAAGAACACCGCCACCTCTTTCCAGGTCCGATGCTCTCGGACACCGATCAGTGCGATACGCAACGTAGTAGTCATCAAAAAATTCGGATGACGATATAGCATCATTTAGCCAAGTTTCCGTGATAGCAATAAAATCATACTCATACAAAGATAGTTCACGCCGAAACTGCGAAGATTTTTTACGCATACCACTAACATTCTGGTAATACAATGTATAATTAGTAAGTAGCGTAATTGCATTGAGGTTGTGAGTTGAATCCGCATTCATGTGGTTGGCGTTAACTCTATGGGCTTTGGAAAAAAAGTGAAAGGGCGCACTTCAACGCTGGATGGCCAAAGATTCGGATCGAGCAATTTATTATAATGCAAAGACGCTATCCCCAATTTAAAATTTACTCTTTTCAGCAATTCAATTTACCACTTTTTATAAGTTTAAAGCAAGAAAGCAAAGACTTGTCTATACATGTATGTTTAGAAACATATTCGACAATATCATCCGCTGAATCTGATGGCTTAAAAGAGGACAGATGGGCCCACTTCAAACGAATATTTACGTCCAGTTCAGCATTAGAATTACATCCTACAGCAAGAGGCCGACGTTTTCTCATCATTTTGGCACCAATGGTATTGTTACGAACATTTGACTAGTTTTTAACAGCGCTCCAGTGTTATTAAAAGTGTTATTAACCCCAGAACACACACCCAGAAAATACCACGTAAACACACACCCGGGATACGTTTGTACCCGGGGCCTTATTTTGCGGTTTTTTTAATGCTTATTCAACCGATTTCTATGATTTTTTTTTAATGTATATTTTAATATATAACAAGTATTTTGTCTTTTGTTTCATTCGAATATTCCTACTGGTTCCAGCGATATGGGCAAATAAAGTCAGGACATGCAACAGTGGATTTTTGTTTTTGTTGTTGTCCTGATAAATGCAAAACAAAATAATATAATTTATAATAATATACTTGTAGAGTAACAACGAATACACATTTTGGTTTTTATTTCATTGAAATATTCTACCTGGTTCAAAAGATATGTGCAAAAAGGACGCGCAAGGTATGGGTACGTAGGTAGCAAATGAACTGGTATAACTGGTTTTTGTATTTTATATGCAGCTGCAAGGGTTGTTTTCACACGAGGTGTTGTTATAAATGCTGCCTGTTGATATTTTCATTATTGTTTTGGTGCTCAAAAGTGTAAGAAGTGAAAATATAAGTGAAAATAAATATAACTGAAACTATAAATAACTGGATACGAAATGACTTCAAGAAGAAACGAATATTTATCAAGTGCAGCATATACTTAGAAGGTAAAAAATGTAAAATAAGCAACAATGTAAAGATATACTAATTTTTTTTATTATGCAGGCTAACTGAGGAACAGCGAGAATCATATATACAATCTTTATTTGATGAAATTTGTGACGATGACGCTCCCTATGACTTTGACTCAGAAGATGAAGAAGAAATTCAAATCAATGACATTGAAATTGCTGATGACGATGCTGAAGTTTCGCAAAGTGCCGCAGAAGTATTACCTGATTATGCGGACTATGAGGATGATGAAGAAGACGATGAAGAAGAAGAAGTAGAAGAAAATAATGAATTACCTGCTAGTGCCGAAAAATTTGTTGCACGTGATGGTACTGAGTGGATGAAAGAACCAAATGTAAGTCGTCAGGTACTCAGACAAAATATTGTAAGAGAACGTTCTGGACCAGCTAGATGGACTGAAATGTTGTCAATAGAGCAAACATTCAAATGTTTCATGAACGTTGAAATGGCTGATATAATTATGCGCCACACAAATAAGTTAGCAAAAGAAACTTATAATGCTTACAACAATGCGCATCCAAACACAACTCCTAAGTCATGGACGCCTGTGTCAATAACAGAGCTGTATGCATTTTTTGGCATACTTATTATGACTGGTGCGAACCATAGCAATGGAGAACATGTTCGAGATTTATGGAGCGTCAAAAACTATCCTTTATATCGCGCCACAATGGGAGTCAACCGTTTCTGTTCGATATTGCGGTTCCTAAGATTTGACGATAAAAACACTCGTGCAACACGCTTACTAACTGATAAAGCAGCACCGATCAGTGAGTTGTGGACGATGATGAACAATAATCTTGCTGCACATTACAAGCCCAGCTCATGCTTGACGATTGATGAACAATTATTTCCTTACCGTGGACGCACACGGTTTACGCAGTACATACCGTCAAAACCTGCTAAATATGGTGTCAAGGTTTGGTGGATTTGCGATGCCACAAATGCATATCCACTGTATGGACAAATATATACTGGCCAAGCAGAAACTGGTAGGGAAACGAACCAAGGCGAACGAGTGGTGAAGGATTTGTCTGCCAAATACCAAGGAAGTGGCCGAAACATTACAATGGACAATTTGTTTACGACCTTGGCAGTTGCAGAACTGCTTCTCACCTGGAAACTCACGATCGTTGGAACTTTGCGCAAAAACAAATCATATATTCCTCAAGAAATGAAGCAGAACAAAAACAGGACAATTGGTTCAACGACATTTGTCTTCAAAAATAATGTGACAATGTGCTCTTATGTTCCCAAAAAAAATAAAGCAGTAATTTTGCTTTCGACCATGCATAATGATGCTGAAATAGCTGACAGTGGGAAACCTGAAATAATTGAATATTAGAATCGTACCAAAGGTGGTGTTGATCGAATGGACCAAATGTTTGCGGAATATCCAACACAAAGACAAACAAAACGATGGCCACTAGCGATGTTCTTCAACATGTTGGACATTACAGCTCTTGCAGCCTACATTGTCTACGATTTGAATAACCCTATGTTGCCTTGGAGAACAAACAACAAGCGTAAGCAGATCCTGCGCAGCTTGGCTGAAGCATTGTGTATGCCCATTATTGAAGCCAGAGCCATAAATCGTCAAGTGACGCGAAATTTTTCGACTAAAATTGCTATTGAAGCATATTTCAACCGACCGGTGGAATCAATGGTGTCAACAGCAGCGTCAACATCTGCCGCAGCGCGCACGCCAAAACCTGTGTCCGGATCTTGCTATTTATGTTACGCACAAGAGGAAAAACGCCGTAGAAAAACCAGAAAGCTGTGCGCCAAATGTAAGAAGCCAATGTGTCTTGAACATTCGGTCACATCAACAAATTGCTCTATTTGCCATGATTTTCCTTAGATTTAAGATGCATTTTTATAATAAAAGTCAATAATATAATGTGTGAAATGAATATTTTTAATTTTTCAAATAAAAAAATAATATAAAAAATGTTTTTTTTGATTATTATGAGGATTTTTACTATTGGGGTACAAACGTATCCCGGGTGTGTGTTTACGTATATAATGTGTTTGGAAGGCTGTAGCTCCTGAACCAATGGTCCGATCTGGTTCAAATTTTGAATTTGAACTCAAAACTAAATAATCTTCCTAGTTAGCGGTATAGAGGTATAGCGGTTCAAAAGTTACAACACTTCAAAGTTGAAAGTGGATACATTTGTACCCGGGTGTGTGTTCTAGGGTTAACAGCAGCATCACCAGAACTCATGTCGACTTCAACAACAGCGGCAGCAGCACCAGTTTTATCGCCGTCAGTATACAAAATACGGTTAGCGACAGCATAAGCAGTAGGAGTAGTAATGATAGCGGGAGCAGTAGCGGCAGAGCCGGCAGCAGCTTCGGCATACGAGAGAGCAGTGGAGTTACCGCTGTCAATAATGCGGTTGTATTAGAACTATATTCTGCGATAATGAAAAATCGCAACATTCAAATACAATGAGAGCTTGTCTCAGAGACTTTTTCAGCATATAAATAGTAAATGCACCGCTCTCCATAGTACTTTTAATGGGCAGGTGGAAAAATTTCACAGCACCATAGGAGAAATTGCTAGATTCTTGAAATTAGAAAAGGGAGTTGAAGACGCTACAGATCTTATTTTACTTGCAACAACCGAATACGACAAGAGCATTCACTCGGTAACAGGTGAAGATACTTAGATACTTTTCATTCCCGGGTAGGAAAAATCGGAGAAGCCCAAAAGAAAATTGAAAAGGCTTAGGAAACAGCGCTAAAAAGCCATAATAAGAACAGGGAAGCACGAACATGTGCAGTAGGAGAAACAGTGCACATTAATTTGAACAAACATCTAGGTAACAAACTCACTCCCTTGTATGTAGAGGGAGTGGTACAGGATGACCTAAGCTCTTCGTTCTAGGTAAACGGTAAGATAGTTCATAAAGATAATATTGAAAACATCGCGTTCAGGTCAACAGGAAGGTTCGAGGAAGACCCTAACTTAGAAGGGAAAGAGTTATCACTGGCGGCGCAGTCAGGTTTTCAACAGTCACAAAATATTGCGCGTAGCCTGAGGCAGCAGATTGGATGTAACAGGTAATGCAGAGAAAAGCTAAACCAACAAACAACTCTAAAGTTTCTTCCAAGAGATGCGCGTGCCCTGAGTCAGCTAGTACCTGGGTGAGTATAAGTAATGCATATCTGTGCGATTGATGCCAATGTGATGCAGTCATATTTTATGGGAGCAAATAGGTAAATAGGCGGCCGCCGTAGCCGAGTGTGTGAGGTGTGCGCGCTTCATTTGGTGGGTCCCTGGTTCAAGTTCTGGGCGGGGCAAGTAACATCAAAAAGTTTTTTCTAATGGCGGTCGTCCATAGGTAGGCAATGGCAAACGTCTGAGTGTATTTCTGCCATGACGAAGAACTTTTTCCAAAAAAACATTTCGGCGTTCGGAGTTGGCGTAAAACTGTAGGTCCCTCAATTTGCGTTACAACATCAAGCCGCACACCAGAAATTGTACAAGAAACTCTACCAAAATCGCGTAAGTGGTTATAGCGCCAATTAAATAAAAAAAAATAAAATATGTCAACAAATACTCCATCATTTACAATCAGTCAGAGCATAATATCCAAATAGGCTATGAGTTTACGTTCGATACAGCCACTGAAGATGAAGTTGTAAAGTGAATATATGCCATAAAGTCGAATGCTATTGGTGTGGATGATACTAACTTACGTTTTTTACGTTCGATACAGCCACTGAAGATGAAGTTGTAAAGTGTATATATGCCATAAAGTCGAATGCGTGTGGAAGGTATTAACTTACGTTTTTTTAAACTGATTCTTCCTTACTTCGCTTATACACATACAATTTTTGCAATAACCTCCTCTTCTTTTGCAAACCAATGCAAAGTGGCACATATTATTCCAATTCCTAAAAGTAACCTGTGTGACTCCGCTTCAAGCTTTCAGTATTTGACCGGCTTTACCAAAAGTATTTGAAAAATGTATTTCCAATCAAATAAAATAGCATTTGAAAACAATATCTTGAGTGAGCTTCAACCTGGCATTAGAACTGCCTGAACTGTAAGAGTGGGGATTAGATGCAGTTAAGAAGCGGAACCACGCATGTTTAGCCGGATGGGTTCAAGCTCAATCGGAGAGTTGGTGATGGGTATTTTCAGAACAACTGGTCATAACTTTCAGCTTCCGCCTACCTGATTACTATAATGTTTTCCATGCGGAGTTTATAACTATCGTGAAGGACAATGCCATATAATTGCCGGTGATGAAATATATATTTTCACTGGCAGCCAGGCGGAAAACGTCGCTAACATCAAGGGTAGCTGTGGAATGCTCCTGATATCTTGACGAGAAGGCTGAGGCATTCCGATTATTGTGGGTACCCAGTCACTGCGACATACGGGGTGTGCTGGTGAGCTTGCACGTCAAGGCGCGATTATGCTGATCAGTTAGTTAGTGATTCCCATGGTATCCCTCTACAGACATGTAAGCTATTGATTAATAAAAACTTTGTCAGAATGGCCAACGACAAAGCTCTCTGCCCATACATCAACGATTCTGCCGCTCTCTGGCAAAAGCTAGAAGGAGTGCTGAAGCTATGGGGAGCTATTTCCTTAATGAACTTGACGACATAGGTCAGTTCAAATTAGGGGCCTGACGAAGTTCATTACGAATACGAAGTGGTTTTAGGGGAACAGGGGTCACAACCCATATGCGGTATCATAATGGGCCGTGAGCCTAAGTGTGTCTCACTAGAGACTGCCGCCTAACATAACCTAACCCATATGCGAGGCTTTTGACAAAAATCACCCGCCGTTCGAAATCGGTATAAAATATATAAGGCTTTTCACAAAAACATCCGAAGTTAGATGTCGGTATAAAACTGTAGGCTCCTAAATTGGGGCACAACATCAAGGACGCATAGAACAATTTGTAGAAGCTCGATCAAACATCGAGATGTGTGATATCAGGTCCAAATAGATATTTTCCGATTATATAATTCAAAAACAAAAAAGAAAGAGAAGCAAAAAAAAAATAGGTCTGGATTGCAGAAAAAACGCTTTCAAAAGAAAGAAAAATGGAAGTGAAATGGCGCTTAAGAATTATTTACTTCTTTTGGCGAAAAGAAATTTAGGTTTATGTAGGTTTTGGTACATTTAAGCCTTTTATCAATCTGGAGAAGACATCGCAATTCGAAGAAAATATAACCAATAATATGTACGAAAGTAAATCTAGCCCCTTTTACTCTCCGCGGATGCGCGGAAAAAAGAACAACAACAATCTTTCCCCCAATCATTTTTAAAATAAATTCGACTTATGACCGCTCACAATTATTTACACAGTGAGGCTGTGAAGTGTTTGCTACGTAGTTCGTACTTATGTTTGTACGAGTAAAATGCTAATAGGGTTGGCTTTTTTATTTTTTAGTTTTTAGCTATACTCCTTCTATCTGATGCTTGCTTTAGTTCCTCATCTTTCTGCTCTATATTCTATTTGTTTTCTCTTTGTAACTGGTCGTTCACAGGCATCTCTTGAAAACCGAAATCATGAGCAATGACATAAGTATGGCATAAATCTCCCTGTGTGACATCGTTGAAATTGTGTTTGTTGAGTATAGCGATAATGTTCAAAAATATCTTGTTGATTGTGTCTACAACCCCATAAATGTAATGATTTGTCGTTATTTTTCACTAAAATATCTAAATTGTCTGTGAGTTATGTGCATGTTCTTGGCTGTGACTATTGTAGAAGTTATCTCAAGTTACTTCCAAGAATTACGCGTGGCCTGAGTCAGCTAGTACCTGGGTGAAGGTAGTATAAGTAATGGTTATCTGTATGACTGATGCCAATGTGATGAACTCATATTTTATAAAAGTAAATAGCAAACAAATACTCCATCATTTACAATCAATCAGAGCATAATATCCAAATAGGCTTATGAGGTTATGTTCGATACAGCCACTGAAGTTGAAGTTGTAAAGTGTATATATGCCATAAAGTCGAATGCTATTGGTGTGGATGGTATTAGCTTACGTTTTTTAAAACTGATTCTTCGGTAAGCACATCCTTCTCTTACACACATACACAATTTTGCAATAACCTCCTCTTCTTTTGCAAACCAATGCAAAGTGGCACATATTATTTCAATTCCTAAAAGTAACCTTTATGACTACGCTTCAAATTATCAGTATTTGACCGGCTTTACCAAAAGTATTTGAAAAAAGGTATTTCCAATGAAATAAAATTGAATTTGAATGAAAACAATCGAGTGAGTTTCAACCAGTGATTAGGGCTAGTCACAGTTGTTCAACAGCCATGCTAGAGGTAATGGATGACTTTCATTCTGTATAGTCAAAAATTGTTTCTTAGTTACCAGTAACAAGGAAACCTTTCTCGCCCGTACATCTGATCGCTGACATAGAGCAGGGAATTCAAACTTTGGAAGACGAAAAAGACAAAGACACAGCGAGATGTAAAATTGCGACTAAAATCAATAATTTTAAAAATAAACTTAAGAATTCCCCAAAAGACAAATTTATATTGAGAGTTTATGAAGACACCAAAAAGTTTATCGCACAAAAAAAACCAAATTATAATAACGAACGCAGATAAAGGCTACAAAATGGTGATGATGAGCAAGGTGGAATACAGACAAAAAATGAATGATTTTCTGAGTGACAAAACTACATACGAAACCATCCGTAGTGACCCAACACAAAAACTACAGAGGAAAAAAACACCATCATTAATTACATCTACAAACAAAGGAAAATTTACCCAAAACTCAAATACTATTGTACTTGACATGCAATGCAGCTACAATACGAAGACTATATTGCTTTCCAAAAATACAAAAAGAAAACTCTCCTCTCTGACCAATTTGCTCTTAAATTGGTGTACCGTGCTACAAACTTTCGAAACATATAGAAAAAACACTGATTCAGATAACTTCGAAGGACTACAATATTAACAATTCTTTTCAACTGAAAGAAAGATTGCAACAAATAACGGTCGAAGAGAATGAAATTCTCATTTCATTTGACGTGGTTTCCCTATTTACGAATATACCGATACAACTAGCAATACAGACGATTATGCAACATTGGTCCATCCTAGAAGAACATGCCACACTCACTAAGAAACATTTTTTGACAATACTACAATTCTGCCTACGGTAAAATTACTATTTCACCTATGACGACACCCACTATCAACAGATGCAAGGAATGCCAATGGGCAACCCATTGTCACCCACCGTTGCTGACACTGTTTTAGACAAAATACTGGACGACAGCATCACTGAACTTAAACTAATGGACATTTATATCAAATACATTAACAATTATGTAGATGTTATATTCGCTATTGTTAAGATCAAGGCCGTGGAAGACATACCGAAAACACTAAACACACAACATACTAAAATCAATTTTATTACGGAAACAGAACACGGAAAAAAGTTAGCCTTCCTAGACATGGAATTACACCGAATTGAAAATAAAATTAGAACGAACTGGTATGCGAAATCAATAGCATCGTTAAGGATGATTAATTATCATTCAAACCACCCGTGGACGCAGAAAAGAAACACAGCTATCAATCCAATAAATAAAATATAGGATGTAAGTGACCAGGACTTCAAAAAAGACAACACCAACAAAATTTAAAATATACTGTACAAAAATGGAGACCCTAATGCATTAAAAGAGAGTTAGCGAACATAAAACGGACGCGAGGAACAAAAAGACTACAGCGGCATTGACACAAGATTTAACGAATACCGAACACTCAGTCGATTTCGAAAATACAAAAATATTAGACGTGGAGAAAAAAGAGAGGACAAGATTAACATTAAAAGGGCTGAGAATACAACAAAAAATACGGAACACGATGAATTTAAAGGAAGACGTAGACAATATAAACTGTGCATACAGAACAGCAATAAAGAGTGATGGTTAAACAGAGGGACAAAAAATTGGTGTGTAGTCTCAATATGTGTAGTTTTTTTGTTATATTTTTGTTTATTTTGATGTCGTTACTGTTTTTAATGTGATTAAAAATGTAAGTGCAATAATTGTTGTAAGCAAACATATTGTTATTTTGAGCCTCTTTTAGGAGTCAAATATGGCTCATATTTTAGAGAAAATAAGAGTTCTTATAATTTACCTGTTTATTTTATAGTAAAACAACAATATAAAGAAAGTAAAATTCAGTTTTTATTCCATTTTTGGTAAAAAAAAAGACCAAAATTAAAAAATTATATAAAAATTTTCCTTTTTTAAAAAAATACTTAAAAAACTAATTAGATTCCTGTCTTTGGGTTTTCTTATTCCTATATATAACTCGGTCTCGCGCAGTTTGAAACCACTTTATTGTAATTTTCTTTAATTCCACCTCATTGCCAAATTTTCGAGAAAACGCTTCTATAACAATAATAAAAAGTTAATTAAGAGCACCAAACGGCATTTCAAAACTATTACCCTTAAAAGCACTTGTTATGGCCATATTTTGAAGGGAAATTTTGCCTTCAACATCTATCCATGATATTTCGCAGGCCAACTCGTCGGTGACCAAGCGCTTCCAAATATATCTCACAAGTTTCCCAGGGTCTGGCATTCCAATTACATATACTTCATTTTCCTGAAAAAGACACAAGAATTGACTTGACCTTGCTTGATCTGCCACAGCAAAACATTTTTCGACTACATTCTTTCTTTTTAATAATTTAATCACCGCTATTGCCTCTTTATGGTCTCTTCTTCGTGACATTTAGTAGACAAAAACCTTTTAATGTTCTTTATATTTTAGATATGTAAAGGGTGTTTTTTTTAGGGGTATAGAACTTCGAATTGAAATAAAACACAAGAAAAGCGTTTTAAGGTCCATCAATTTAGCTTTATTGGAAGGATAATTTTATGCCATTAATGTTTAAATATGATTTCGGGCATGTGGCCGCCGCGGCTGGCATCGAGATCAATCTCATTTTCGGCCCATACACCAAAATCACGACGCATTGCATGGTCTCGCGGCTTTAATTCTTGCACAAGCTGGATCTTGTAAGGTCGCAAGCCAAGATCTTTGCGCAAAATCTTCCATAAAGTTGATGGACAAAGCTCCAATTGCTGTGCACGGTGGCTAATCGATTCATTCGGGTCCTCTTCAACACTTTGCTCTACAGCGGCAATTGTTTCTTCGGTGCGCACTGTTCGACGTCTCTGCGGATGCGTATTATCACATAGAGTAAACGTAGTGCGAAAACGATCCATGGTTAACCGAATTAATTGCTCTGATGGACGATTATGTCGACCATAAAATTGACGGAGCTCGCGGTAAACTTCGCGAACTGAACCATTATTTTCGAAATAAATTTGCACGATTTGCAAGCGTTGTTCTTTTGTCAACCTGTTCATGATGAAAAGGCAAACCAAACTGAACATAAATGACATTACAGTTGCCAGATTTGACCACAAAATGCCAGTTTTATCTCTATTCGAAAAACAAACCTGTAAAAAAAACACCCGATATATTAAATTATAATTTTATTCAGTAACCACACTGATTTTTAGAAAAATAAAACTGGTAAATCTTTTTGATAGTAAAAAGTATTCTTTACACTTCAACAGTTGCACTTCAACTGAATTTTTGTTCATCGATGAACGCACGTGTTCGTTGGTCATGGAATTCGTGGAAACACAAGTAACGGCATTTCCAAAATACAATACATAATTGCAGGAGATGATGTCTCATGACTCTGAGCCTCATATTTCCGTCATATTTTGTACTCATTTCAGACTCATATTTCTGAGCCTCATATTTCCGTCATATTTTATACTCATTTCGGACTCATAATTCTGAGCCTCATATTTCCTACATTCTTTCCACTCATTTCGGACTCATAATTCTGAGCCTCATATTTCCGTCATATTTTATACTCATTTCGGACTCAAATGTCCAAAAATGTTTGCTGGGTAGCTGGCGTTGTTATGAGAATAATTATATTTAAAAAAATGCAGTGCGCTTGGTTATTTTATATAAATTGGACGATATAACTCACTCCAGTAATGTGTAAGGGCTTTAGGGTTATTGTTTAAATTGAAGTTCTCTGTCCCGTTCCTTGTCATTTCCTTCCTCTTTCATTTAACCGTTAGTGTCTTTTTCTTGTTTTATTTTTTCTTTAATTAACTTGTTTTATTTCGCTCCCAAGTTTGGGCTTTTGTGTTTTTATATATAATATTTACGCGGCGCCCATGTTAAGTAATTCTTTTTTTGAGTAAAATTTTTTTTTGCACTGTTTTTGTTTCAAACAATTTATAAAATAAAAGATCGAATAGCGACTTTCGGGGTTTGAAATTGAACTTTAATTGTTATACTAAGAATTCGGTGGAGCTGAACAGGTCCGTGCTATTGAACATTCTAAAAATTGTGTTTTAAGTGTTGTATGTAGTTCATGTGTGATTGTGCATTGAACAATTAGAATACGTGTATGTGTGTGTGTGGTAAATGCATGTGTCTAGTGTGTTGGGCCGATTGTTCACGATAGAGCGGGGAGGACGAACTCATTTAGCCAAACGTCAATCCAGAGGTTGCTTTTTCAATGTATATTAAGTGGAGTAATCTTCGGAGGAGGATAGAAGCTAGCGTGTGTATAAAAAAACATGCTTGCCTGTTATGCAACCTATAATTTTACTAGCGGCGCTCCGCGAAAATAATTTGTTCCCCAACGTATTTTTACCATTACAGTTAGAAGAGAATGATCTATGCTGGAACACCTAAAACATATTGTCAATTATATGAAAATTTAATAATTTAATTACAGTCGCATGCGCAGCAGCATGGGTTGTTTTCTTTATCCGATAACCATTGAGCTGGAATTTTTTTAATATTCAAACAACTGCAGCTGATTAGTCACAATTGTGATTTCGTCCTGCTTTACTTAAAGTTAGTCTCGTTAGTCTGAGAGCAATCTTTCTCCGCGTGAAGGGTAGCCGCCAATTCTTTAATAAAGTGAAGATTTATTAATAGATTTGTGTGCTTTATTGTATCTCTCTTTCGCCAGATTTGACGCTCCACTAATTGGTGTCATAAGCCAAGGCTACATGTAAATTAATTAATTTAATTTCTTTAAAATAAAAAGGCCGCATAATATTACCTGTAGGGGATAGCCACTATCGCCCAGAAGCCAGAAATCACGTTCACCTGAATTGTATAAATCTTCCAAGTTTCGGCAAACGTGTGATCGGCGCCACACATCTGAATCATGCGAAGTGCCTCCGAACTGACCATTAGCACTAAGAATTTTGTAGTCCGCATCACAAATTATCATCACTTTTTTCGAATGTCCTCCTTTTCGGCAGTAATAGACATGCTCCACTATCTTTATATGTGCTCCATCTATTAATCCTATTATGCCAGGAAATTGATGCTTTTGCATAAATTGAATTTTTAATTCAGGAAACTCTTCTTTTGAAGGAAATTTAATATATTTATGTGCAATTTTATTTAAGGCTTTTACTACTTCATTTAGACTTCGGCTGACGGATGTTTGGGATAGTGAAGCCAAATTGTTTTGTCCAACGCACCGCTGAAAGCTGCCAGTCGCAAAAAAACGTAGGGAACTCAAAATCATAATAAATTTAGGGATACCCTGCCCTCTTTTAGTGGTTTCCATTTTAGGCAGCAACTCATTTATTAATTCTATGCATAAAGATTTTGGAAATCTGTATAAATCAATGAAATGGCTTTCGGTTGTCATATCGAAAGGATTTTGAGTATCCCGCGATGTGCGCCTTATACATCTTAAATCATTTCTAAAACAAAATACAAACAAATGAAATCAGAAAGTTTTTAAAACTAATTCGAACTTACCTTTCTTCGTCATCTTGTGCTCCCAAAATCGCAAAAATATAAATTGACATGATTGTTGTTTTGTGTGCATTCAGTTTTTCCACAAATATTTCAAAATAACAAAGTTGATAAATTTGCTTGGCACAAATGAGAATGGAACAAATTTTTTCACAACCTTTTCACAGAGAAAAGTAGTTATCATGAAACATATAAGAATCGCAAAATATGATAAAGTGAAAAGTAGGTGCGAAAATGAAAATGAAAACTTAGTTTACATTTCACAGTTTCACAGAACGAGAATTGACCCCCTTGCTGGTTGATATGAAATAGTAAACTTGAAAATTACTTATTATTGCGATTAATCGAACTATTAATAACTTGTATGTTAAAATAACAAATCCGCGATAATTTTGATATAGAATGCAGGGCTGGTTATAAACTTTGTCAAATGTTGTGGTTTATAACAATTTATCATTTTTACGTTGCGACCAAAGGGTTCCGTTTTGTTTTAAAACTAGTATTCCGAATTAGCCGCCATCCCGCATTAACCCATTTTACTCTACTTTGGAACTTGCTATTATTTCAATTTCAAATTATTTGCAGGACTGTGATCTTAGCGTGTTTTATCAATTGATGTATCAATCGCTATATAGTTATGTAAGTAGATGAGGATGTGAAAACATCAAATTCCGGGGAACATTTCGGAAACGCCCTCGAAGCATTGGAAATAGTAAAAATCACTTTTTTCAGAAATGTGCATAAATTTGCGTATACTGATGCTTTTATTTATATATTTGGAGAGATATCAGAATATCCAATGCCTTTCCATTGAAGATTTCCACTTCTCTATGCATATTGATTAGCCCCATTACTTTCAATCCCTCTTCTCCAGGCCTGTGGCGTAGACACGTTTTTAATCTTTTTAACTTAAAAAAGGTCATTCGTTTGATGCCACTGTAAACGGCAGGGTGGCAGCAATTCCCAGAAGTCGGGGTATATGTTCATAAAATTGCCAGTTGTCACGAGACTGACACATTTTGATGCCTTCCTTCTATTTCTCATACGTTCAACAGAAGTTTATACATTTCCGTATTGTCCATTTTTTTTGCAGAAACGTTGAACATCACCCAATGTCTCGTGTGGTAAAATCTCTCTCTACGCTAGCATAATTTGAAAAAAATTTACACGATAACTTGGGTAAAAAGGAAATACGCCTTGGATGACTTTCCTTTAAGTGCAACTTGAAAGGTTTAAAATAAAGTATATTGTATCTAGTAAGTAAGTTAAATTTAGTATTTTTATAATACTTTACATCTATATATATAAAAGAAAGTCGTGTTAGTTACACCACTTATAACTCAAGAACGGCTGAACCGATTTGGCTGAAAATTGGTGGGGAGGTAGCCTAGAACCAGGGGCAGGTTATAAGATACTTTTTATCCCGTGACCGTGGGACGACAAAAAAAACGGTAAAGTTGATTTTTTTTCTTCGCCCTTCATATATTTTGCTTTTGCTTTTTTGTATGAAAATCAAAATTTACATGTACTCTGGCGGCGAAAGGTAATTTCGATGTAAATTGTAGTGACATCTAGCGGAGAATTGCAATATCCATGTAATTGGTGTGAATTGCCAATATTAACATGTATTTTGTTTACTTTTACGAATTTTGTTGGGTGAAAAATTGACAGTTAGAAATTTTGAAGTTTACCGGTTTTTGTGTTTGTTTCGAGTGTCTATAAATATTGTGCCGATATTATTATCATTAAAATGCCGCGTCCAAGACGATCAAATCTTCCACGAAAAAGCCGTAATGCAACTAGGATGCAAAACGTTGCGAATGAAAGGACTGAAGAAGTACAAGAAATTGCACGTGAAGAGCAAAGCGAGGCAGTTCGTGCAAACGCTCGGTTGGCTATGAGAAATCATCGAGCAAACCTAAGAGATCAACACCTTGATAATTTTCGACGCACAAGGAGAAATTTATCAAGTACTGATTTGAATCGAGCAGCGTTTCGATATGATTGCAGCACTGATTACTGCTTGCATACTAGCGTTCGCATTGGGCCAATGGATGTGGTTTGCGAGTATTGAAGTTTTCCGGAGAAACGCCAAGATTGTGCTGCCTTAATGGGAAAGTGAAATTGCCATTATTGACTCCCCCACCTGAGCCATTGCACTCATTGCTACTACATAATTCAGAATGAGGTCATTAGTACACTACATTCGTTCAAATCTATTGACTGTGCAACAAATGCAGATGATGCCACCAACTATCCAATTGAATTTTTAAGCTCCTTGGATGTGCCTGGCTTACCACCGCATAATTTACGACTAAAGGTTGGTTCCGTAATAATCATGCTTCGAAACATAAACCCACCAAAACTGTGCAACGGAACGCGTTTGGTGGTAAGTAAATTGATGAACAATGTGATTTACGCGACGATACTCCAAGGAAAATTTGAAGGTGAGGAAGTTCTCATTCCGAGGATCCCGATGATCCCAACCGACATGCCGTTTGAGTTTAAACGACTTCAATTTCCGATCCGTCTTGCATTCGCCAAGGCCATTAACAAATCACAAGGCCAATCCTTGAAAGTTTGTGGTCGAAATCTAGAAAATCCATGTTTTTCCCATGGTCAATTATATGCGGCATGTTCACGGGTCGGAAGACCAGCTGCGTTATTTGTTCTTGCACATAGTAATAAAACTAAAAATATCGTCTATCACAAGGTGCTTAACTGAAGAGTGCAGCCTATGCACTAAAATACATGGCCAATAAAGAATCATTACAATAATTGATTTTTTACTTACTTATATTTATTATCGTAATAAAAAATTTAAACTCATAAAATCAAGAATCTGCTCATTTATTGCTTCTAAGGCGGAGCAATGTTCGCCGGGTCAGCTAGTTACATTTAAATCTTAATTCTATTACAAAGTTAAAAATTAAATTTTCTTATTTTATACAATACTGTTTGGATAGTATTTCGACTCATTAGATGTTTTTAATGTATTCTATACAATTTATTTTAAATCTTTTCATATTGTGATCATTTTTTATACCTTGTGGCAAGGCGTTAAATATTTGAAATCCCTTATAAAAAAGCGAGTTCTGTGCTGCTCTGGTACTCTGGAATTTTATTCTAAAATCGTTTAGGTTTCTGAGTTCATACTTTTGAACATCCTTTACATATTCAACTTTTTCTGTTAGATATGACGGGACATCATTGTTCCTGATTTTAAATACCATCAATAACATATTGAGTTGAAGCTACATTTAATATACATCTCATTCCTTTGTTCTGCAGTTTTTGTAGTCTATTCATTTGTCCTTGATTACAACATGTATATAGGACGATGGAACAGTATTCAAAATGTGGTTTTATGATTCCATTATAAATATTTATTGCAGTCATTGTATAAACTTTACTACGTATTCTTTTGAAGAAACCAATCTTTTTCCAATTTTTTTACATTTGTATTGAATATGTTCATCGAATTTCATATTTTTGTCTATTATAATACCTAAATATTTTTGATGTGTTAACATCTAAGCAGGGGGTAGCTACAACAAGGACTCTGTGTGAGAATGCGTGTCTACCGTTTGAGATGGTGTGAGTGCAGCTCATAGCGTCGCGTGGCCGACCACAATAGTTTGTTCTGCGCAGACACGATTGGCAATTCAAAATTACGTGAAGCTATTCTTGATCAAAGCAGTCAGTATCTGCTTGTGTTTTATAGAAATAGAAGTTTCTGCGGTTGTTTGCCATTGTTTTTACAATTTTTACATTCAAATCCAATTGTTATTCAATTCCAATGATTATGGGAGGGGATTTTAATACAAATTTCGCAACAGCAGAAGCTGAAACACTTGTAAAATTTTTACAAGACAAATTCAATCTAATCATGAATACTCTCCCAGGATCTTCAACAACTACAAAAGGAACGACCATAGATGCTGTATTCTCGCGTTATCTGAATTCCATAAAATCTCACATTTACGTATCATATTTCAGCTATCATGGGCCTATTGTAACCGTATTAGAAAATTAAATTAGAAATAAGAAAATAATATTGTTATCCCGTTTTAATTATAATAGATAATAAAAAAAATTAAACTGACGACTTTTTGTGCTCTTTCAATTTCCCAGATGCTCGTTTTTTTACTATATTTTTACTTTATACATATATCCAAATTTACTTTTTTAAAAGAATAACAAATAAAATGTTAACACATCGCCCCTGTGTTCGGATACAGAGTGGTTTTTTTATTTTGTCCACCTTCTCAATAACAATGTTATTTATTTTTAATTCAATTTCACTACTCATATTTATTTCCATTATCTTCGTTTTCTGTTCATTTAGCTTTAGTTTATTACCCTTAAGCCATAGAGTTAAATGCTGAATGTCATACATTAACTTTCTTTCACATTCAGTTTCAGTTTCTCCTTCTGCATATATCAGAGTACACTTTCGATATCATTTATAAAAATAATAAAGAGCAAAGCACCTAGGATTGATCCTTGTGGTAAACCTATATCTACATTTTGAAAACCTGATATGCATCCATTCATCTTGGTTCTTTGAGTCCTTTCAGAAAGATAGGAATTAAATGACTTCAGTTCAATATTGTTTACTCCATACCTTTTTAGTTTGTTTTCCAATATTTCTCTATCTATTGTCTCGAAAGCTCTTTTAAAATCAAGGAACAGGGCCATAATGTTTGTTTCCTTACCAACGCTTTTCCATTCATTTATTAAATAGTTTACTGCCGTCTCACAAGAGTGTTTTTTTCTAAAACCCGTTTCTATTTTATTTGTATATTGTTTCGTTACTAATTTCTTAATTTCACCCCACATTTTTATTTTTGGTTCTTTGCTTGTAGAATTCTACCTTTAACGTACTTATCTTTTGCATGTTTTATTGTTACTTTATACATGTTCCTTAGTTTCTTGTATTGATTCCACATTTCTCTTTGTCTTATAAGTTTTGCTATGTGGTAAGATTCCATTTTTTTTATCTTTAATATATGCAACTCTTTATTGAACCAATTATGCGAATGATTGTTTACCTGTAATGTTTTTTTACGTACATTTTCAGAGATTACACATTTAATCCTATTTTCTACTTCCACTGCATATTTGTTGATCTCATTTGTATGAAAAGGTCGTGCTATTTCTTTCCTAAGCTGAAGTGTAAATGAATTTTTATTATATTTAAAATATTCAGCTTCAGTTTTCATGCGCTTATTTTTTTCTTGCTGTATTTTTATTTCTAAATCTATAATTTCATGATCCGATATTTTATTATTGATATTAATTTTTACACTCAAATTTTGCATATTGGCTATTACGTAGTCAATCAAGGTTCTGAAGTTCGGTGGCGTTCTCGTATATTCTGATACCATTTGGTTTAGGCCATTGTCATTTATTATATTTTCTATCTTTAAATCTAAACTTAAACAACCCTCGCGAATTCCCCCAATTAAAAAAACCTAATCCAACCACAAATGAAAAACCTCTAGCTTGCCCTAAATTCCTACTTATAAAAAATAAATCCAACACCCCAATCAAATCTTTCAACATTTTTCTTATTCAAAAAGCACTCGAATCCATAACAGCAGAAAAACCAATTTCAATTTCCTTCACCAGAGATGGTGACCTTCTTATACTTACTAAAAATAATCAACAAACAACGAAATTTCTTAAAGCTTCCAAACTCTCTAATCTTTGCGAAATAGCAGTTAGCCTTCACCCTACACTCAATACCGTAAAAGGTGTTATTTACTCCAGTTTTTTAGTAAATCTTAGCGAAACTGAAATCGTAGATGGATTACGGGAACAAGGCGCGACCGAATGCAAAAAGATAACAAAAATAAGAGACGGAAAAGTTGTTAACACCCCCTTACATATAATTTCTTTTAATAGCTATGAACTACCGAAAGAAGTAAGCATCGCATGGGTAAAAGTGAAAGTGGAACCATACATTCCTTCTCCAATGCAGTGTAAGAATTGCTTCATAATCGGCCATACGGCAAAATACTGCAAATCCGATGCAAAATGTAACGTTTGCGCAGCAGGTATTCATGAACCAGTCCCTTGTACAAAGGTAGAATGTATAAACTGCAAAAAATCACACCGATCTGACAATAAAAGCTGTCCCACCTTTCAAAAGAGGAAAGAAATCATTGCTTATAAAACACTTAATAAATGTTCTTTTCGCGAAGCAACGGAGGTAGTTAATAATAAACAATTACAATTCAATAGCCCACTCGAGAATTTAGAAGAAGCAACCCAAAAGAAAAAATACATACCAATTGAACAAAAAACACAACACACCACTAACAATACTATTAATTCAGGCACGCCACAAACTTCATCTCACTCTCCAAAAACCAGTTTTGCACAATCAAATCTTTCCACTGAAACAAACCAAGCGATTCAATCTGTAACTCTCTCCTCTCAACACTCTCCAATTGAAAACTCTACAATTATATCCAACTCCACAACTACTAATTTCTCCAATGATCATATTTTACCAGACAATATTCCATCTCTCTCGACTATACCAACAAATTTACTAAGCCATATACTAACTCAATCAATTTCTCAATATAGAACTAACGATATTTCCGCAACCACTCAATTAAATACACTCGATTCCTCAATATGCGAACACTCAAGCTCAAATAATTCCCACTCAATGGAAACATAGGAATTTCTTACTCTCGAAAGACTCATCTTTCGATAGTTGAAACTCCTCTTCACTCACTCTCATTATCAAATATGGTACTTAAGATTCTTCAATGGAATCTTAATGGCTACCGCAATAATTATAATGAGCTTACCCTGCTATTAAAAACTAATAATTACAAAATTATAGCTCTTCAAGAAACTCATCTCTCATCTCACCCACCCCATAACTTAATACCTAAAAATTACAAATTATACACTAAAAACGATGCTGATCCCAGTTCCTTCTCCAAAAGGGGAGTTGCGTTATTAGTACATAATTCACTCGAACACAATCTGATCACCATCAATAGCAGAATTCTAGCAAACGCTGTTAAAATTAAGTCTCATGAGACTTTCTCTGTAATAAGCACATACATCTCTCCTACAGATATTATTTCTGAGGATGATCTACATCAGCTCATCAGTAACTTCTCTGAACCAATTTTGCTACTAGGTGACTTCAACGCCTGGAGTCCACTTTGGGGATCCTCCAGTTTTAATAAAGTAGGAAGAGTTATTACAAAGTTCATACAAAATACAAACTCTATACTTCTAAACAACAAATCACCCACACATCTCTCAACCCGACAAACCCTAACCCACATAGATCTTAGCATCTGCAGCCCACCGCTAAATATTGCCTCCTCATGGATGGTATCCGACGACCTTCATGGAAGTGACCATCTTCCGATCACAATCCAACTTTTTCCATCATCTCCTCGACCAAGCACGGTAAATGCGGTAAGATATAAACTAGATTCGGCAAATTGGTTAGCATATCAGAAATCTATTGAGCAATATTTCACTAACCTTGCCCTTGACTGCAATGTTAACAAAACCGCAGCAATTTTACAAAAGAAAATTCGTCAAAGCGCCAACTCATCTATTCCAATATCTGGTATGACCCCTCATCACCACAAAACCTATTGGTGGAACGACAAACTAACCACCCTCAGGCGTGAAAAGTGTCAGATGTGGAAAAATGTTAAACGCAGTCCTACAACAGAAAACATTACGGAATATAAACGCAAAAATGCTTTATTTAAAAGAGAAGTAAAACTTTCTAAAAGAAATGCTTTTATTGAATATACCAAAGACATTAATTATAAAACTCCCGTAAAAACTATGTGGACCAAAGTTAACACTCTACATGGCCACCGCCAATCAAATAGCATTCATGTTATTCAAAGCCCCGATAGATTCCCTATTTCATCCCCATCAGAGATTGCTAATCTTTTTGCCAAGGTTTGGTCAGAATATTCTAAAGACAATAATTTTTCTAACGACTTCGTAAGCAATAAATCTATCCATACTCATCCTGTACAAATAAACTATCCGCTTAATAAACATTCCCAGCAAATCGAACTCCCCTTCACTCCCCTTGAACTCACCTCTTGCCTATCAACATTAAAAGGAAACACCCCCGGAATAGATAACATTCCATACCCGCTACTCAAAAACTTACCTCAGCAGGGGATAACTAAACTATGCGAGTTATATAATTCAATCTTTGATACCAGTATAATCCCTCAACTATGGAAAACTAGCCTCATTATTCCCATCCAAAAACCCAACAAGCCTAAAGACAGCGTAGATGGGTACCGCCCTATATCTCTCATATCTTGTGTCTCAAAAGTTATGGAAAAGATGGTCAGCCGAAGATTAATGTGGTATCTGAGAAGTAAAAGTTTACTCTCTAGCAATCAAACAGCCTTTAAGCCGGGATGTGGTTCAATTGACGCACTCCTGGCGATTGACGCTCACATTGCGGATGCAATTTCCACGAAAAACCACTTCTCTCTTATTTCGTTGGATATGGAAAAGGCCTTCGACCGAGTCGGATTACACTCTATAATCAATCAACTAATTTCCTGGAAAGTAGGCTCTAAAATGATTAATTTCATTAGAAGCTACCTTTTAAATAGAAAAATACGCGTTAAAGTAAACGGAATCACATCCGACCTATGGCCACTTGAAAACGGGATACCACAAGGGTCCCCCCTATCCGTTACACTTTTTCTAATTGCATACAATAGCCTCAACGGGATAATTAATCAAAATAAATATTTTAGACATATTATATACGCAGATGATTTATATATTTTTGCAAAAGTTAAAAACACTATAAATTTCAAAACCCAATTAACCAAGGTATTCGAAGATATCACCACATGGTGTCAAATTAGTGGAACCAAAATATCATTTGTAAAATCTAGCCATTTACACATTTGTCATAAACATTCATGTAACAACCTAGTAATTAGTTTTAATAACCAAACTGTACAAAATGCTCACAATCTTAAAATCCTTGGTATAATATTTAATAATAGATACACATGGAATGATCATATCAAATATTTATGTACATCACTTCAAAATAGATTGAACATAATCAAATGTCTTAGCAACCTTAAACTAGAATGTAATACAAATACGCTAATAAAAGTAGTTAAAGCGATAATTTTGTCAAAAATAGATTACGGTTTAGCCATTTTCGGATTTACTTCAAAAAACAACTTGTCAAAAATTGCTTCGATATACCACTCAGCAGCTCGGCTGTCTTTAGGAGCCTTCCGCACTACCCCAGTCCTCAATATTCTAACAGAAGCTGGACTACCTCAACTAAAGGAGCGCATCTCATACCTTTCTGGGTGCTTACTTTCAAAACTCTGGTACTCAGAAGGTTCACCTCTGAAAACGATCACAAAAAACCGAGTTAAACGGAAACGTCAACCGAGAAAAGCATCAGCAATGCAGAATATCCTACATCTTGCCAATGAACTGGACATTACTTTACACCTTAAGGCTTCCTATAACCCGCAGTCACCTCCTTGGTTACTTCAAAGTACTTCAATTATTCTAAAACTTACAACGTACAAAAAGGAGGTCACCCCTCACAGCGTCTTCATACAAGAATTTTTAAACATCTGCGACTCCTTTTCTAATTGGCAACTTTTATATACCGATGCATCGAAGGACAATGGCGTTATTGGCTTCAGTGTCGTCGACATCGAATCCACAATTATGCTGGGATTACTACCTCCTCACGCCTCCGTTTTTACCGCTGAGGCAACTGCAATCCTCCATGCTAGCCGTATAGCCAAAGAAAGACGCTCCAAGTACATAATCTGCTCTGACTCGCTATCATCGATTCAGTCAGTTCTAAATGCGAATGAGAACAATCCAATAATATCCGAAATAAGAGACATTCTAATATCAAACCCACACGCAATCAAGCTACTCTGGGTGCCGAGTCATATTGGGATACAGGGCAATACTCTCGCGGACAATGCAGCTAAAATGGCAACTAGATCACCACTGAAAACAATTAATATACTAACCAAAAACGACATTAAAAGGGCAGTATACAACCATCACTGCAAATCTTCAAATCTGTACTGGGAAAGTTACAGCAACAGATACAAAACAATAAATCCCAGTCGATCGGCACCTTTGTTTCCCGTGGAAATATCTAGAAGGCAGGCCGTAATATATACACGACTTCGACTTGGTCACACGCGCCTAACACATAAGCATCTGCTCGAAAAATCGCCAACACCCAACTGTCCCTACTGTAATTCCGACAACCTTACCGTAAGCCATATTTTAAAATATTGCTCAGAACTTGAATCCATTCGCCAAACAATAAGCAATAACGACCTAGAAAACAAACTGAAATCTGTAAATACTACTAACATAAAAAAACTTATCAAATTCATATGTAAACGAAATATCTTTTTTGAAGTGTGATACCATATTTATGTAATTTCCTCTAGATAAGTAAGTAGTCAACAAATATCACTAATTTTATTCTCTGCAAGCCGATGGCCTCGTCGCTAGTGCTTAAACCAAATTGTTTAGGTTTAATTCATTATCCTGTACAATAAATAAATAAATAAATAAATATTTTCTATTTCCCGCTTATAGAAGCCGTTTTTTTTCCAAAATATATAAAAATCACCCGCGATTATGATGTCACCAGCTTTTTCCATTAATATTTCAATATTTTCCTGAAAGCATTCACAGAATTCTCTTTCAGAGCTGCTTGGTGATCGGTAAATTGCTATTAGTAATACGTTCAGGTTTTCATAACTACAACTACATCCTAATATCCACATTTTTGTAGGAACCGATTTTTCTATTATTTTAGTAGATTTCCAGTTATTTTTAGTATAAATTATTACACCGCCAGATCTCGATGTGTTAGATACGCAATATATACAACTGTAATTTTTAATTTGGAACTCATTTTCCTCAACATCCTCGGTAACATGTGTTTCCGAGAGCATCATAAAATCTGGTTGGCATTTATCTGCTAAAATTTCTGATTCATTAAAGTTATTAATTAAGCCTTGAATATTAGTGTAAAATCCATTTATTTGCCTTGGTTGCTAATATCCAATCTTCTTTCTTTTTACATCAAGTTTATTTAAATACACCGGGCATTGCCTATCAAGCGTCGGATGATTTTCATCCAGGCCCAACTTTAATTTTTGAATTGCTCTAACACAATTTATGCATCTCTCTATTTGTTCATTGTTGCATTCATTAGTTCTATGGCTTTCAAGGCATTTACCGCAAACTTCATTATTCTTACACTCTGAGGCTTTATGATTGAAACCTTTGCATTTAAAGCAACTTAGGATTTGTACACCATCAAAAACTCGACATCTTTCCCAACCTATATTCAATTTTTCAAAAGCAATTACTTTTGGGAATGTTTCAATATCTGTTTCAATGACAGCATTGAAAAATTGTTTATCTGATTTTCTAATTTCGTACTGTTTAACCAATTTAAGGTGACTATTTTCGATTACATTATTCTGATTTCTTATTTTATCTATGATTTCATTATCCTCCTGTTTAAATTTCATATGTGAAATCACAAATCTAGGATTTATGGCATTCGGAACTCTTACTCCATACGTTTCATGCAGATCTTTTTCTATTGACTTTTTTATTTTTTCTCTCTCTTCGGTGTTTTCGCTTTCAATGACTATAACACCATTCTGTTTATTTACAATATTTGTAATTTTCAAATTTTTTGGGCCTACCTTTTTATTTAGATCTGCATGCGTCTTTTTACATTTTTGTTTATTTTTTGGTTTAATTATCAAAGGTTCATCCATTCTAATTGTCGGTATATTATTATCGCCAACAGATTTTGCATTGCCTTTTAAAGTTTCTGCGTATGATTTTTGCCCACACATCTGATTATTGTTCACAATTTTTTTAATTTCCTCATATATGTATTTATTCACTCCCTTGTTTGTTGTTTTCTAGTATCTCTCAGACTTTTTCACTTTGCTCTTTAAAGTTTTCAACCACTATACTATGCTTTTTTATTTCATTTATACTCATTTCGCATGCCTTCTGAGCTCGATCCATTACTCTTAGTTTTTCGAAAAATTTTCCTTCAGTTTTCTCAAGCAATTGCTTGATTACTCTCTCACTTTTAGCCATTGACAATTCGAACTCTTTTTTGTATTCCCTTAAGTAATTTCCATTTTTGTTTACGGTGTCCTGCATATCTTTCAATACCATATCAACGTTATATATATACATAACACACTCTTCGCATATAAACTTAATCATGCTATTTGTAGTGAGTGCATTACTCAATGATTGGTCTATACCAGAGCATCTCAGAGCATTATGGTAGGTCTTTCCACAGACACCCACGCATCTTATCCCAGTTTCACCTCTTATTTTACTTCGGCACTTTTTACACGCCGACATTTATCTCGTTAACACGTTAAGGCTATATGTCCAAAAAAATGATCACAATATATGTATGTACATACATATACTTACAATACGTATAATATTAATAATGGAATGGTTTTGTTGCTATGAAGAGCAACTAAAAACATACTTAATAGCAACACAGCGTAGGTAAACCGTTGTAGTGCAGTGGAAGTGAGAGCGGAGAGGCACCAGTTGGCGGTGCCAATGCTAGCAGCGGCGTGTCACAGCAGTGATGTTATAGCGGCAGCGATTGTTTAACAGTGGCGGCGGCAGTTTAACATCGACAGTGCAGCGACGGCTACGCTCCCACAATGTCAACAGAGGACAACTAATCTTGTCCAGACAGCAGCTTCTATAAGTACGAAGTTCATAACATCATTACATTTGCGTACTTACAGCTGCGAGGTTGTAATAGCAGTGCGCTCTCTATATTTCGTTAGGTGTTGATACATGTTCAAAATTAAAAGGATTCAACGCAGTGAATAAAAACACAACACGTCTGGTAGCAACTCAAACCGGAAGAGAGTTCATATTTATTCAGCAGAAATTATAGACATAAAATATAACCAGGGTTGCATTCAGTTGTCTAAAGGGTCGTTCTATTTTTCATTTCAATACTTTTCCTGAACGACACCTTTTTTTAACTATTAGTTAATAAATTTATCGTTAATTACATTGGTTACATGCCAATTAAATTTCAAGTAAAGCAAATATATTGTGTTTAATTTTTATGAAGACTAAGTAATTTACAAATATTAATATGTTTTTCCTTAGCTATTCCTTTGGTCAGGATATCAGCCAGCATGTCGGTAGTTGATATATATACTAATTTAATTTTACCACTAGCTAAATGCTGTCGAATAAATTTGCCTTTTATATCTACATGTTTTGTGCGCGGTGAATAAGAGTTGTTCAAAGCAATTTGTATAGCACTTTTATTGTCGCAGTAAAGAACCATACCGGTCGCCATGTTTGGCATCAATTCTTGTTGTAATCGCATAAGCCACGTTGCTTCTTGAATCGCCGTTGTCATGGCCATAAATTCAGCCTCAGTTGATGACAGAGCAACAGTTCGCTGAGATCGTAGCTCCTTGAAACTTGAAAATATAGCCCGTCGTCGATCGCCTTTCATCGATGTCACTAGCCCAATCTGCGTCGCAATACCCAGTAAGATCGCTTGCTTGTCTGCTAAACATAAGACCGCTGTTTATGGTACCCTTTAAGTACCGCATCACTCGTTTTATTGCAACCCAGTGAGCTTTTCCTGGATTTGTTGAAAAACGACTCAGAAGGTTTACAGCGAAACTGATGTCAGGCCGCGTTACTTGTGCGGCAAATAAAAAACACCCAACAGCTTGCATATAGGGAATTTTCAACATCTCACGCTGTTCGGCTTCGTCAGTAGGACACATTGTGGTACTCAAACGCTGATTCAAATCGATTGGTGTTGCAACTGGATTGCTATTAAACATTCCAAATCGATTCAGCATATCTTTGATATATTGAGACTGGTCGACTTCGATAGTGCCCGTGTTTGTGTCTCTGGTGACACGCATACCCAAGACTGATGATACTTCACCAAGATCTTTCATATTAAATTGTGATGAAAGTTGCTTTTTCAGCGTATTCAAGCTACACTCATCATTTGAAAATAGTAGGACGTCGTCGACATATACGGCAACAAACATTATCTCGACGTTATGTACTTTGTAATAAACACACTGGTCTACATTACTACGTGTAAGACCTAATTTTAGCAAAATGTTGTTGAACTTCTCGTTCCACAGCCGACTTGACTGTTTCAGCCCGTACAAAGATTTCAGCAGCTTACAAACACGACCAGAACCATCATCAAATCCATTAGGTTGTACCATGTAAATATCTTCATTAATCTCAGCATTGAGAAATGCTGTGACTGCATCCATCTGATGGATAAGTAAGTCATGTTTTGCAGCTAATGCCAAAAGAAAACGCAACGAGGTGTATCGAACGACAGGAGCAAACGTGTCCTCGTAGTCAATACCTTTCCGTTGATTACACCCTTTGATCACCATCCTAGCTTTCCGTCGTATTACTGCACCATTTGCGTCTGTTTTGGTTTTAAACACCCATCTCGACTTTATTGCTTTCTTACCAGAAGGCAGTTCAATCAAACACCACGTATTGTTCGAGTAATGGGAGTTCATTTCACTATCAATGGCGGCTTTCCACTCATTTGCATCCTCACTAGACATCGCGTCCTCTAGATTTTGAGGATCATTTGATACAAAATCAATTACACAAAAGTTAAAATCATCTCTTTTTGCCGCGATTCTTTTTGAGCGTCTTAGAATGTGACCACCCGAAACTTCAACTTCATCAGAGTCATTTGCACTTTCAAAATCGGAGGAATCAGATTCTACTTTATTGTCAACTTTTATTGAACCACTATCGCGTTCGGAGGCAGATTCTGCATGTTTTTCTTTAACTATTGATGATTCTTTGTTATCTGCGTCCTCTGAATCGATAATGTTAAGAAATTCACTCGGGCCTTGTCTTTCAAGCGTTGAGTTCAATTTACCCGTATAGTTATCTTGTGTTTCAAAAAAAACAACATGCCGACTAATAATGACTTTTTGTGTTTTAGGATTGAACAGTCGATATGATTTTGATGTGCTACAATAACCCAGCATAATACACTCAATGGACTTGGCATCTAGCTTCTTTCGTTTTTCACGTGGCACATGCACCATGGCTTTGCAGCCAAACAATTTCAAAAATGTTAAGTTGGGTTTTTTATTTGTCCATAACTCATGAGGACTTTTCACATTTGTCGCGAACGGAATTCTATTTAATATATACGCAGCTGTATTTGCAGCCTCAGCCCAAAATCTTTTTTCTAATCCCGAATCGATCAACATACACCGCACCCTTTCAATAATTGTTCGGTTTTGCCTTTCAGCTACGCCGTTTTGCTCCGGTGTATATGGCGAGGTAGTTTGGTGTACAATACCTTCAGCTAAACAAAACTTTTTAAATTTCTCATTAATATACTCAGTGCCATTATCTGACCGAAATATTTTTATTTTGCGCGAGCACTGGTTCTCAGCCAGTTTTTTAAACTTCACGAACTCATCAAACACTTCTGATTTGTGTTTAATTGGTACCACAAACAATTTATGTGAGAAATCATCAACAAATGTCAACAAAAAACGAGCACCAGAAAATGACTTTTCTGCGAACGGACCCATCACGTCCGAATGTATTAAGTCCAGCATGATATTTTTATTTGCAGTCGGCACTTGATTAACAATCATGTTATTGTTTTTGGTCATGTGAGAAGTTGCACCCGAATCAACAAACCATTCGCAGAGAACGTATATTTACAGAGAAGTAGCATCCCACTTCATTCCTGTTGTCGTTCCGCGTTTTTGGGAAAAGGTCTATTTCTCGTCCAGCACACCACTCAATAATTTTTCACCTACAAGGGGCAAAATTTAACATCGGTTGAGCGAAAACAACAATTTTAGAGAAAATTTATGTACGTTCTCTGTTATCAGCTACATTGTGTGGTTGCAGATGTTTTTTGGCGAAAATTTTCCTATTGTTTTGATAAGGAATTTTCGCAATTATATTTCAAACATTTAAAAAAAATATTAAAAATATGTATTCTTCTGTAATTTCAATTTTAGTGTTTTATTTGATTCTACTAATATTTTCCATACATAACTTTCAATAAATATTTTAAGTAGTTAAACAAAATCTTCAAAAAACACTCAAGAAATTGCAGTTATTGTTTATCATATGTATGCACATGCATGCATTTATTTATCAATGCATATTTAATCGATTTACTTCCATGCAAAAGGGCGGGTATAAGCATGTGTAGATATGTAAATAGAATAGAAATAATTATGTATGTACATATGTTTGTTCACATGCGCGCACATTCAACCGAACTCTAAGTCTGCGCGCAAAGTTTGACAAAATATCTTATCTCCAGTTGGTCTTCAATTTTTACCATGTCAAAAATAACAACGTTCTAATGAAATATTTATACAAATAGTTAAACAAAGCAATAGTTCAACAGGCTATCGTGGTAAAAGTTTAATTTAAATATTAAATTTGTTCGTCAAAGATAGAAATTTATTGATTTGAAAATAAAAACTCGAAAGCCAAATAAGCTGTTTTGTCAAAACTCCACAGAAATAGTTGCTTCTGCCCGCAATTCACACGAAAAAGCTGCGTCGCAAAGCCGCCATCATTAATCAGGGTTTAGTTGAGTTAATTTGTAGTTGAGATAGGCACAAGAAAAAAGTGGAGTATAATACAAATATGATTTGCTAGATCGAATAGAGGAAGATCTGAGAGAAAATACTTACATATAGATACATACATGAGATGGCGTTAAGTTATACACCACAGAATTCAATTTACAACGAAAATTCTGGTCCTTTATACCCTCTTAGAATAAAAATGGTACGGTTTATTTGTAATTTCGTGTTGAAAGTCTTTTGTATAGGTCATTGACCGAGATTGTTGGTTCAGGAAGAAGCAAAAGTAGTATAATTAATTAAAGGTCTCACAAAATACAATTAATTATAGCAATGTTTATGTTTAATTAGACAATTGTAGAAAAATATGTTAAAAGGTAGTAGACTTTCGACTCCTAAATATATTATTCTGCTACTTGTGCTACATTTGAGATAACACGTAAGCCCTGACATAAATGCGACCAATATTTAGACTACATATTGACATACATATATGTAATGTACATATGTATGCAAGTAGGCGTAGCGGTAAGGCGTTTGGTTGCGCCGATTTGGAATAATTAGGGCTTTAAATGATATATATAACAGGATTTCGTGCAAAACACGTTTATAATGATAAGGAGTAGTGCACATATTACGTAACGCAATTTTTGATCATTTCAGACCCCCACCATGTCACACTTTCAGAAAAATTGTTTTTATTAATCGTAAAATAAAATACAATGTTAATTGATATTATATGTTATATATTAGGCAATGGGAAATCACATGTCACACTTCGTCACAAATCGCAAACCACCGCCGCAACCTATCGCGTTACGTTATATGTGCACGACCCCTAAGCAAACATAATAGATTAATAATAGATGAATTTCTTCATGAAATATTTTACGGGCACAAGCGGGCCAAAATAATACCTACATTCCCATTTGAAGTTGTGAGCATTTGGACCAAAATTACAAAAATCTTCAATTTATGATTTTTAGATTTTTGTCTTCGTCGCGAAAAATGTGATGGATGAGGGGCGCATGTGTTTGTGGGGAGATGAAATGTTCGCATTTGTGAATGAACGGAAATCTGCTTTCAATAATATGCGAGTGCGTTTATGAATGAATTTTTTGTTGTTGTATGTAGCACTTGTTGCGCGGTTGTATATACATATGTATGTATGTATGTATGTATGTGCATACGTATGCAGTATAAATGTACATACATATGTACATCCATATGCAAATGTTTATCAATAAAAATAGATATACATACATATGTAAATACATTTGAATTACATATGAATGTACTTGCACTCAAATATGATAACGATTTTTATGTTTATAAAATATGTAAGTCCACAGGTACCTTGTCTATATGCATATGCGTCTACATACATATCTACTTGCATAGTTATGTATGTAAGTGCTTTTGTAAGTGCGTATGTACGTGCATAAGTGCGTACTTTCATACATATTTATTTGGATATTATAATCTCCTCACACTCACTCATTAATAAGCTTTATAAATCATAAATTTGTATGAAAATACCAATCTATAAAGCTTTTGAAATCTATATCACTTATTATAAATAATGTCATTTATTTTTTATGAATTTGTGTAATGTATGCACATATGAAATGCTCTCATCAAAACAGCCAGTCAGGTTACTTTTCCGATAATTATACTTATCCATCGTGATAAAAATGAAATTTGTCTAACTCTTTTCATTTTCTACCTAATAGATAAAATTTCTAGTTTTTTCATCATTTCATAAACTTCATACAATTTTACATCCAAAATATAAAAATACTGTGCATATTACATATGAAATGCCGTCGGCAAAACAGCAAGTGCAGTAAGCTATTTATGGCATATGTATACAATGCATGCATATAACCAAAATAGGCTCACTCTTATCATGCACATATTTAAGTAAAGCCAAATTTCATGTCTAATTATATATTTAGACATTTATATCAATTTGTTAATATATTGGCAAAATCTAAAATTCGAGCCAAAACAATTAAAATGATCAGAAATCATAGTCTGTTAAACAAATTTTGCCTTCGCTCAGCTCTGTTAACTCGCCACTCTCACAATTTCCCCTGTCGGTCATTAGAATGGTGAGCTGGACGAGAATTATTGATGCATTTTGACAATTCACACCGGCATCCTAACTTAATGCTTCTCTGTCTAATATACGTTCTCTGCCATTCGTCTTTACGAATGTCATAAGAAAGAAGAGATGCAAAAAGAACACTTTTGTCTTTTGTGATGTTGCCACGTCGCTTGGTTTTGCTAGGACAATTTCTCGCAAAATGACCAAGTTGCTTGCAAGAATGACATCGAAATTGATTTGAGTTTTCTTTTAAATTTGATTTTGCTTTTGAATAAAGTGCATTTTCACCACATTTAGTCGTATTATCAAATTTTACGTCTTGTAACAAGAGTGTTTTTACACCATCGATCGTGAGTTTATCTTTTGTATTTTCTACCGCTAACACAAGTGGACGAAAATCGTCTGGTAGTCCTGCTAACATCAACGATGCGGTTAGCTCTTCGTCAATGTTAAGACCGGCAGTTTGCACCTTCAGTGATGTCATCACGATCGAATTTACATATTCTTGCACTGATACATAGTCAGAAAGTTTGGATTGCACTAGTTGTTTTAACAACTCCACTTTTCGAGTAAGACCCGTGTCTTCGTATGCGGAAAACAATGCCTTCCATGCTTGATGAGCCGTGGAAGCTATTGCAATATGCGAAAAATTATTCGGCTCTATCATTAAAGTTATTTCAGCCAGAGCACGTTCATCACTGTCCTTTTCCTTGTCTGAAGGTTCTGCAGGTAGCTCATTTTCAACTACCTTCCAGCAGTTCTTTATGATAAGATAGGATTTTGCATGACGCTTCCAAATATCGAAATTTTCGCGACCTTTTAATTTCTCAAATGGAAAAGCTACCGCGTTTGTCGCCATATTCAAATAACAATCCGCGATTATTCGGCTAAAAATAATCAATCCACTGTTAATATGTAGTATACTATTCGGCACACACTTTTATCACAAATTCCCAATTATATTTTGTGACTCTGGGCCCATAACCTGTTCAAAATTAAAAGGATTCAACTCAGTGAATAAAAACACAACACGTCTGGTAGCAATTCAAACCGGAAGAGAGTTCATATTTATTCAGCAGAAATTATAGACATAAAATATAACCAGGGTTGCATTCAGTTGTCTAAAGGGTCGTTCTATTTTTCATTTCAATACTTTTCCTGAACGACACCTTTTTTTAACTATTAGTTAATAAATTTATCGTTAATTACATTGGTTACATGCCAATTAAATTTCAAGTAAAGCAAATATATTGTGTTTAATTTTTATGAAGACTAAGTAATTTACAAATATTAATATGTTTTTCCTTAGCTATTCCTTTGGTCAGGATATCAGCCAGCATGTCGGTAGTTGATATATATACTAATTTAATTTTACCACTAGCTAAATGCTGTCGAATAAATTTGCCTTTTATATCTACATGTTTTGTGCGCGGTGAATAAGAGTTGTTCAAAGCAATTTGTATAGCACTTTTATTGTCGCAGTAAAGAACCATACCGGTCGCCATGTTTGGCATCAATTCTTGTTGTAATCGCATAAGCCACGTTGCTTCTTGAATCGCCGTTGTCATGGCCATAAATTCAGCCTCAGTTGATGACAGAGCAACAGTTCGCTGAGATCGTAGCTCCTTGAAACTTGAAAATATAGCCCGTCGTCGATCGCCTTTCATCGATGTCACTAGCCCAATCTGCGTCGCAATACCCAGTAAGATCGCTTGCTTGTCTGCTAAACATAAGACCGCTGTTTATGGTACCCTTTAAGTACCGCATCACTCGTTTTATTGCAACCCAGTGAGCTTTTCCTGGATTTGTTGAAAAACGACTCAGAAGGTTTACAGCGAAACTGATGTCAGGCCGCGTTACTTGTGCGGCAAATAAAAAACACCCAACAGCTTGCATATAGGGAATTTTCAACATCTCACGCTGTTCGGCTTCGTCAGTAGGACACATTGTGGTACTCAAACGCTGATTCAAATCGATTGGTGTTGCAACTGGATTGCTATTAAACATTCCAAATCGATTCAGCATATCTTTGATATATTGAGACTGGTCGACTTCGATAGTGCCCGTGTTTGTGTATCTGGTGACACGCATACCCAAGACTGATGATACTTCACCAAGATCTTTCATATTAAATTGTGATGAAAGTTGCTTTTTCAGCGTATTCAAGCTACACTCATCATTTGAAAATAGTAGGACGTCGTCGACATATACGGCAACAAACATTATCTCGACGTTATGTACTTTGTAATAAACACACTGGTCTACATTACTACGTGTAAGACCTAATTTTAGCAAAATGTTGTTGAACTTCTCGTTCCACAGCCGACTTGACTGTTTCAGCCCGTACAAAGATTTCAGCAGCTTACAAACACGACCAGAACCATCATCAAATCCATTAGGTTGTACCATGTAAATATCTTCATTAATCTCAGCATTGAGAAATGCTGTGACTGCATCCATCTGATGGATAAGTAAGTCATGTTTTGCAGCTAATGCCAAAAGAAAACGCAACGAGGTGTATCGAACGACAGGAGCAAACGTGTCCTCGTAGTCAATACCTTTCCGTTGATTACACCCTTTGATCACCATCCTAGCTTTCCGTCGTATTACTGCACCATTTGCGTCTGTTTTGGTTTTAAACACCCATCTCGACTTTATTGCTTTCTTACCAGAAGGCAGTTCAATCAAACACCACGTATTGTTCGAGTAATGGGAGTTCATTTCACTATCAATGGCGGCTTTCCACTCATTTGCATCCTCACTAGACATCGCGTCCTCTAGATTTTGAGGATCATTTGATACAAAATCAATTACACAAAAGTTAAAATCATCTCTTTTTGCCGCGATTCTTTTTGAGCGTCTTAGAATGTGACCACCCGAAACTTCAACTTCATCAGAGTCATTTGCACTTTCAAAATCGGAGGAATCAGATTCTACTTTATTGTCAACTTTTATTGAACCACTATCGCGTTCGGAGGCAGATTCTGCATGTTTTTCTTTAACTATTGATGATTCTTTGTTATCTGCGTCCTCTGAATCGATAATGTTAAGAAATTCACTCGGGCCTTGTCTTTCAAGCGTTGAGTTCAATTTACCCGTATAGTTATCTTGTGTTTCAAAAAAAACAACATGCCGACTAATAATGACTTTTTGTGTTTTAGGATTGAACAGTCGATATGATTTTGATGTGCTACAATAACCCAGCATAATACACTCAATGGACTTGGCATCTAGCTTCTTTCGTTTTTCACGTGGCACATGCACCATGGCTTTGCAGCCAAACAATTTCAAAAATGTTAAGTTGGGTTTTTTATTTGTCCATAACTCATGAGGACTTTTCACATTTGTCGCGAACGGAATTCTATTTAATATATACGCAGCTGTATTTGCAGCCTCAGCCCAAAATCTTTTTTCTAATCCCGAATCGATCAACATACACCGCACCCTTTCAATAATTGTTCGGTTTTGCCTTTCAGCTACGCCGTTTTGCTCCGGTGTATATGGCGAGGTAGTTTGGTGTACAATACCTTCAGCTAAACAAAACTTTTTAAATTTCTCATTAATATACTCAGTGCCATTATCTGACCGAAATATTTTTATTTTGCGCGAGCACTGGTTCTCAGCCAGTTTTTTAAACTTCACGAACTCATCAAACACTTCTGATTTGTGTTTAATTGGTACCACAAACAATTTATGTGAGAAATCATCAACAAATGTCAACAAAAAACGAGCACCAGAAAATGACTTTTCTGCGAACGGACCCATCACGTCCGAATGTATTAAGTCCAGCATGATATTTTTATTTGCAGTCGGCACTTGATTAACAATCATGTTATTGTTTTTGGTCATGTGAGAAGTTGCACCCGAATCAACAAACCATTCGTCTTTACGAATGTCATAAGAAAGAAGAGATGCAAAAAGAACACTTTTGTCTTTTGTGATGTTGCCACGTCGCTTGGTTTTGCTAGGACAATTTCTCGCAAAATGACCAAGTTGCTTGCAAGAATGACATCGAAATTGATTTGAGTTTTCTTTTAAATTTGATTTTGCTTTTGAATAAAGTGCATTTTCACCACATTTAGTCGTATTATCAAATTTTACGTCTTGTAACAAGAGTGTTTTTACACCATCGATCGTGAGTTTATCTTTTGTATTTTCTACCGCTAACACAAGTGGACGAAAATCGTCTGGTAGTCCTGCTAACATCAACGATGCGGTTAGCTCTTCGTCAATGTTAAGACCGGCAGTTTGCACCTTCAGTGATGTCATCACGATCGAATTTACATATTCTTGCACTGATACATAGTCAGAAAGTTTGGATTGCACTAGTTGTTTTAACAACTCCACTTTTCGAGTAAGACCCGTGTCTTCGTATGCGGAAAACAATGCCTTCCATGCTTGATGAGCCGTGGAAGCTATTGCAATATGCGAAAAATTATTCGGCTCTATCATTAAAGTTATTTCAGCCAGAGCACGTTCATCACTGTCCTTTTCCTTGTCTGAAGGTTCTGCAGGTAGCTCATTTTCAACTACCTTCCAGCAGTTCTTTATGATAAGATAGGATTTTGCATGACGCTTCCAAATATCGAAATTTTCGCGACCTTTTAATTTCTCAAATGGAAAAGCTACCGCGTTTGTCGCCATATTCAAATAACAATCCGCGATTATTCGGCTAAAAATAATCAATCCACTGTTAATATGTAGTATACTATTCGGCACACACTTTTATCACAAATTCCCAATTATATTTTGTGACTCTGGGCCCATAACCTGTTCAAAATTAAAAGGATTCAACTCAGTGAATAAAAACACAACACGTCTGGTAGCAATTCAAACCGGAAGAGAGTTCATATTTATTCAGCAGAAATTATAGATAAAAAATATAACCAGGGTTGCATTCAATTGTCTAAAGGGTCGTTCTATTTTTTTTTACAAAATGAAAACATTATATTCATACGTTTTTTAACACATCCTAAAGCGACATTTCTGTACACAATTTAATCTGGTTGAGTTGATATTTTATTGATGAAAACTTTTTCTTCACAAGGAACATAAAATGGTGGAGCAAGTTTATTCCAATTTAGAGATAATTACAACAAAAAATAAAAGTTAATTCGCATTTAAGTTTATGAACTTTATTTTTTAAGACTGCAACATATCTGTCCCTGGTCGACAAGGTGGCGACATTTCTAATGGAATGTTATACCACGCTTTTTGTATTACTTTCCACAAATGCATGTTATTTATTGGGTTTCCTTCCAAAACTGCTTTTTTAAGATCAATCTACAAGTTCTCAATAGGATTGTGATTGCGCTAGCCACATTATAACTTCAATACCAATCCTTTCTTCCGAAACCAATCCTTTTCCACTTTACTAGTATGTTTTGGATCGTTGTCTTGTTGTATGATCCATTTCAGTGGCATTTCGTTTTCGGCATAAGGTAGCATGTTGGTTTGCAAAATATTCACATACAGATATTGATCTATAACCTTTTCTATTAGCCGTATCGGACCAGTCCTTGATAGGAAAATCATAGGAACACTATAATAGACGACCCGCCATGCTTATGTGTTTTTCTTGTATACCTTGGATCATATTCCATCTTAGGTGGACGTCTAACATATTTTCTTGGGCCTTTTCCACCATATAGAAAAATTTTGCCCTCGTCAGTCCATAATATATTTCATCACTTTTGGAGTGGTCTTAACATGTGGTCGTGTGCAAACTTGAGTCTTTTGTCAACATGATTTTTTTCAAAAGGGGAACTTTCCGAGGACTCCGAGCAAACAATTTATTGCCTCATAAACATCTTCTGACTGTATGTACTCTATATAGCAAGTTTAACTTGTCTTAAATTTGCGTAGCTACCGCTGATGGATTTGCTCGACTAGTCCTTAATATGCGTTTCACAAGGGTCGCCGATAAAATTTTGTTACGGTCACATGTTTCAGACCAGTTTTGGGGCTTTAATGCATTGGATATCATTTTTGTAGAGCAACTTAGTCATTTTTGTACTTATTTATACGTTTTGCTTTCATTTATCAGATTTTTTATCAAATTACGCTTATCTGTTGTGCAATGTTTTCCACGACCCACTCGAAAAAAAAATAATTATGCGAACACATGAGATAATTTGTTATTATGCTTTAGCTACTAATATTACTTAATTTTGAATACCGTATTTATCAAAGTTTCGAAGATGTTGAAAGAAAACTTAAATACTAAATTGAAATGTCATAAAGTCAACTTACCGTTATTCGAGCGTTGTAGTTTGCAAATTTTAGTGTTGTTTTCCAACACTTTTTGCTTTGGCAAAAATAAAAATTTTAAAAATTTATAAATATCAAAACTACAGTGGTAGACAGTATGTTCCACAGGACACTGCTATTATTTTGCTCGCACTTGTATATACCAACTCACGAAAGTGAACGTAGAAGGTGTATAATAAGTACTATTATTCTCCAAAAAAAAGCACGTCTTCCTATGAAGTGGCGACCGCTGCGATTTTACTGATATCAAAAACCACAGCTAAGATTGAAACCCTGGTCATTTCGGATGGTAGCACGCACATGCGGCGGCTACAGAAGATTTTCTGCGCCCTTATGAACGTACATAACTATATCACTCAATTAGGTAATTTCATATTAAAAAAACCCTATATTTGGAAGCTTATGCGGAGGGTACCTCGGTGTGATAACTTTCACATTTCGAGTGAGATTTTTATAAAGGATAGGGTAAAACCGGGATAGATGCCCCACTTTTTGGAAAACCCGCATAACTTTTAAAATATTAGTGCTTTATAAATAATTTTTTTTTGATATAGCTAGTTCAATATTTAAACTTGAATAACTGAAAGTTTGGTTTACCTATCATACACAGTTTTTTCAGAAATTAGGTTTTCCTGAAACCTTCTTTTTGAGGGATAGATGCCTACCCTACGGATAGTTGCCCCACCCTGAAAATATTGAGAAGGATAGATGCCCACAGTGGAGGATAGATGCCCTCTGTAATATGTATGCGCAAAACCTACACAAAATGTAAGGTAGTTCGACTCCTACTCCTCCAGAACCATACCTAATAAAGAAAGCATGGTGTGTTTTTTAAATATTTTATTTGTTATCATTAGAACATGTTTATGGCCTATAATGGGCGTTTACTTAACTAAACAATAAATCATTGAGTTTTAAAATTCATAGTTATATTTTTTTATAAAATTCAATTTTAAACGCTTTTAAAAAACAAAAATAGAAACTTGTAATAAAAATTAATTTTATGTGACACTTACGTGGACGTACATTTTTATAAAAAAATAAAATAAAAATAAACAGTAAAATAAAAATAAATAAAAGTAATTCCAATTTTATTGAAGTTCAGCCTGTTTTAACTTTTCCACAACGTATGCAATAATTTTTAAAAAGTGTACAGGTTTCATGTAGCCACATATGACAGCTTACACATTGAATCCAGTCGGAATGCGACGTCGTACTTAAATAGTTTTCAAAACATTCAATGCAGTTATCAGTATTCTCTGGATTGTCTTCATCTTCGCTTTAACTGTAATTAGTTTGTTTCTCCAGTAGTGCTCGGCGTTGGTTTGCTTTCTTTTGTTTACTTTGTTTATTTTTGTTGCCTTTATTGGTAGTTCTTTCCTTTGTCTTCTTAAGTTTTTTGGTAGTTTCAGTCTTGTTTTTCTTGTCTAACCCAACTTTTATTTGCTGGTCCTTTCTTTCAGCCACATCCTTCTTGCGTTTTATATTTTCTTTTGAATTCAAAATATCTGCTGATTGTTTCGCCCTCTTAGCCATGGTCAAAGGAGTTTTGGGAATAGGTGATGCGTCCATTAGAATTTTTGATGGTGTTTCTTTTTCTTCCTCAATGTCGCTTCCTAAAATCTCTGCAATTGTAGAATCACCAATATCAACAATACTTATATCATCTAAAATATCCGAATCGAGCAATAGACTAGGAGATTCTCTGTCAATTGGATTACGTATCGGATTTGGTGGTGTCTTATTGTGTATATGTTCGCGAATATTTTCTGTTTGATTGTTCAGCTCTAGTCCACTAATTACAGAAGCAGAAACCTGAGGTAGAGATATTTCTATTCCTTGTTCGGCCGAATCAGTTTCACGGGAAGCTTCAGGATTTTCACCATCCAGCGCAGTATCTGATATCAGAAACGTAGTATCTGGCAATGCATTTCGGTCCACTGGGTAAATTCCACTACCTCTGAAGCCCCCTAGAGCGTTTGCAGGGATAGAAGCGCGAGACCAAGCATTATGTATAAGCTTTCCAACATTGTAACGGCTGATCTTTTTATTAGGATTCAAGCGCATGAATTGATTAGTTTCATGATTGAAATACGTTTTAAGTGGCCCAAATACCGACCTGTCTAAAGGCTGTAAGGCTGAAGTTGTGTGACTTGGCAAACACAATAAAATTATATCATTATCAGAAGCAGCTTGCAGCATGTCTGGTGCAGTTGAGTGTGACGAGTGGCCGTCTAAAATCAGCAGAACCTTACCTTGGGGCTTCAAAGGTATGAAATGAGTTGTTAACCATTTATAGAAAAGCTCAGTGTTGATATAAGCTGACTTTTTGTTTATGAAGACTTTTGTTCCCAACGGAAGTCCCTCCTCAAATTCAGGTTTCTTATTCACACCTTTTATTATAACAGTTGGTGGAAGGAAACTTCCAATTGCATTGCAATATGCAACAATCGTCATGGTTTCACCTTTCTCGGCGGATGTGACGGAATTGACGACTTTTGTACCTTTTTTTGCTATGACTTTGCCGGGTTTATTATTTAATTGAATTCCAGATTCATCCATATTGAATATTTTTTCTGGTTTGTCCACCAGATCATTTTCGGTCAAAACTTTGACCAAAGGACATAGAAGCTATTAACTTCTTCTCTATTAAGACCTTTAGCTCTAGCCACGGATAAACCCTCAGCTTGTCTGATGGACAGCTCTGAATTTCGTTCAATAAAACTTTTGCACCATGCACTTCCAGCCATTTCGGTTTCGTGGTTAAAATTGTGGTTTATCCCTAGTTTTTTAGCAAATTGATAAGCTAACATTCGTATACCTTGTCTATTAGTTTGAAATCTGTAAAAACGCAAATGTAAATACTATATAAAATATATGTATCGGACTCTAGGAATATTTCAAAATTATATAGGTACTTATCTACTAACATCACACAAGAGGAGCCCCAAACCAGAATACAGTGAATTAGCCTACACTTATTGCGCTTTAGTTTGGAACTCCTCATGTGTGATGTTGGGAGGGATACATGCCCTTAGGGGCATCTATACCTCGAAAAATCAGGGCAACTATCCTTTTTGACAGGGATAGATGCCCTCGTATTTTTTAAATAAATTATTAACAAAAATACATTTATTAATACGTAGATGCAGTCTCAATGAATCAATATATTGAGGGAAACAAAAATTTAATCGAAATAATTTCTCACTATAAAGTTATGTCACTTCAAAAATTTACCTTTAAAACTTTTACGCGTTTTTTAACTTCGCCGCGGATATAATTGTACGTATCACCGAAAGCGTCCACACTACATGAATGACCTTTGGTAAATAAATTGTGGTATGACTAAGCCTATTAATAATTAAAAAAAAAATTTGTCACGAGTTCGGGAAGTTAGGTTTTTTGAATATGGGGCATCTATCCCCCTGGGGCATCTATCTCGGCTTTACCCTATATGTAAATGTATATACATATATGCCGGGGCCAGGGCCGTCGAGAGGATTTCCGGGCCCGGTGGGAGAGTTATCTACGGGCTCTCCCCCCATATAAAGAAGGTAATATTTTTTTATAAAATTAAGCAATACCATAAAAAGATTATTTAGAAGTGGGCTTTCCTTGCGTTGACTGATGCAAATGAGTTGATGAGCTCTTCAAAGTCCAATTCTCTGGCCAGTTGTGCTTCCAAACACAGGGTAGCTAGGCTTGACACCCTGATTTGGGTTGCGCAGGACCGATGAAAGTTTTTTATTCTTGCCAAAACACTGAACGACCGCTCACCACTTGCAACAGATACTGGAATCGTGCAAAATATGCGCAGAGCGATGCAAACGTTTGGGAAAAGTCTATTCAATTTCTTCGCATTAATGGCATTAAGTAAATCGAATGGAGGTAGTCGATGTTCAAAATTTGCTTCGTATATATTCTTGAGGTGTATAACTTCATTCGATAAGTTTTGAGATACATCAGCAGGATATTTGATTGCAAAATTTTCTGCAGCAGTCTGACACTCTTGAACGTTTGTATCAGAAAACTGCCACAGGAATGAAAATGTTGCGTTTAGTTCATTTATAGCTGCAAATCTTCTACTTATTCCACTTATGATTGAGTCGATTATGACAAAAAGTGTATGTGCGTGTTAATGCATTGCAGAACTACTATGCAACAGAATAATACTGAAATATACATATGTTCAATTCGTACATATTCATGCATATACCAAGTTACTTACTACAGTTGTAAAGGTACATATTAAATTTTTCCCAAATTTTGAGATTTGGACTGAAATCCGGGCCCCCCTAGAAACTCTGGGCCCGGTGGGAATCCCACTCTTACCATCCCCCTCTCGGCGGGCCTGGCCGGGGCTCGGTGTTTACTACATGTTTTAAAGGTACTATTTATGTATATCCGATATATATTATACAAAGCACTCAATCATTAAATTCATCAGGTAAATAATACCTTAAAAGAAAATGTTATAACCCTCGGTTTCTTATACTCAATATAAAAATCGGATATCAAATACAGATATAACCAAAAAATGAATTACCCGGATTAGATTCTTTGTTTTGACGCATTCTCCACATAAGATTTTACATAAGGGGTATTTCTCGACTATTTTAACTCGTTCTAGTGCACATGGATGTGAATTTTTCATAAAAAGATTTGTGGCATGCACTTAACTAAAAGCTTCTATGCAATATTTAAAGCTAAGAAAGTTTTTCAAACAAAAGTTGGAATAAAGTGCTAAATGTTTATTTCAGATATAACCAAAAATTAATTGCCCGGATGTTAGATTCTTTATTTTGAGGCATTCTCCACATAAGATTATACATAACGGGTGTTTTTCCGACTTTTTTAACTAGCTCTAGTGCACATGGATGTGGATTTTTAATAAAAAGATTTGTTGCATGTTAAGTGCTTCTTATGCAATATTTAAAGTTAAGAAATTTTTTCAAACAAAAGTTGGAATAAAGTGTTAAATGTTTCTTTCACAGTTATAGAATACAACAGCAATCCTAATGAACAGCAAACGAAAATGCTGCATTTTTATCCCACTACGAGAGTTGACTGCTTAAAGAATGTTACTGTAAGCAGTGAAAAAATAGTTTTAAACTATAGCGACCGTACTGACAAATGTACGTTTCAGGAGTTCGAATTTAATCCAGGTGGACAAATTTTAAAAGTAATTCAATTCATATTTCTAAATTATAATTTATGTACTTTATTTTAATAGAAAAAATACAAAATATTAAATATTTTTTATTTGTATCTGCCCAGAAAACTATTGAGAAATTTCAACGGCAAACTAACGCAAATAAGGAGACATGCAAAGATATTGCAGTTCGAACAATTATGTTCCTCCAACGAAAAATAATCCTGAAACTTCACTATTCCCCGGGAGCTCTGACTTCCTCTGTATTGGAGTTTACGAAACCACCGAAACCAGATTACGGCCACGAAATAAAATTTGACCCACAGCTTACTAAATCATACAAAGTAATTGCATTAATCACATAATATGCTATATAATTTTACATACCCATAAGATGATCCAAGGCAATGGAGCCTTAAGTCGAGTGAGGCATAGTTTTCGGGCGACGAGCTTCGGGAGCCATCGGAGTTATGTGAAGTGTTAACGAAATAAAATCCCATGTGCCATTGGACGCAAGTAAGACATGTAAGTACGTATAATTGAAAATTCACACAGAAAGTACATACATTCATATATAGGCAGTTGAAAACCTTCAAATTTTTATGTAAGTGAAGTTCCAGCATCTGGAATACATAATTGCCTGTAGAAAGTTGCCTATTTTAAAGTAATAAAATATTAGATTTAAAAAATAAGTAAAATAAAGATTAATATAATCAAGTAAGGTGGCAGTATTTATTCATTCATTCATTATTTCATTTTCCTTAAATTATTATAGTTATTATTATTAATGAATAGCAATTTTCCGCATAAACTAACCACAACTCAGGCACATGTTTTGTTTCTGTTATTTGATGAACCAACGTCAAAATTTTGACAACTGAAATTTTTGGATTCTTCTGCATGACTTGCCAGCTAACTAACAATTTATTTCTGGGTGTTAGATGAAATGGGTTTTTATTTTAAATCACCACAAAATAGTTAGTAAAAAGTCTAATTTTAGCAATGATAACTTTTTACTGAAGGGTATGTTACTAAGTAATGCAAAATTATAGTAGTTAATTGTGAAATTACTGCACAATGCTGTGTGTAGAAAATAAGAGTGTACTTTGAATCAAAAATCGATAAATTTCTATTAGTGAAGAAAGAGTTTGAAAATTTTGCAAATGAATGTAATAAGTATATGTATTCTATAATTACGACAATAAACAAATATTGTGAAAAGTATAATCTTAGCCTATATAACAGGAATGGCTGGTACCGAGTGAGATAAACCATCCATGTACTTTAGGAACATTAAAACTCTTTGCCTGGTTAATCCAATATACTATGTAGGACTTCTGGTTGCTTGGGAATATCCGATGGCCCCTCTTAAGACTCCACACCAAATAAATAATTATAGTTTCGTGTACGTTATTCGCAAATTACATTTTATTGCAAAAACGTGTGTATAGTAGGTTTACAAAAACATAAAAGTTAAATTAAATTACTAAATAAAGAAACTTATTACGCGCAGTGGACTTTTCTATTCGTGCCCGTCCTAGTTCACTGCTGCTTTATTTCAAATTTTACTCGCCTATCGTTCGGTTCTAGTTTGGTAAGTTTAAGGTGAGTACTCTGTCTTCGTCCGCAATCGTTACCAGCACTACATATGTATGTATATGGCATCGTTTTCGGCCCCGCGCGTACGTGGGAGTTTAGCTGACTTGAAGTACTGTATATTTTCTAACTAGATTCACTCCATAGATATTTTAAGGCAATTTTATTCCACAGAACATATTTCAATTGTAACAAACGCTTCTTTGTTCTTTTCAATATCCCGAATAGCTCATTGATCATTTGTAAAACTTTATGTACCACATAAGGACCTTTGTAATTTTCAATACATTTTTTTATTTTTTCCTATCGAATCATCTACATATGTTCCTTATTTCGACAAAATCTCCTTCTGCATAAACTTTCGCAGGTTTGCTTCTCTGGATAAAGTATTTTAGATTGCATTCCTGCGATGTTCTAATTTCTGATTTCTGCATCTAATTGGATTTCTGCAATGTCAAGCGAACACAAATTCCGTTTTTTCTATTTAGTAGCCCAAAGTGTTGTCTATACAGATACTAACAAAACTAGATTAATTTTAAATTAACCTTTACCTGAAAGTCCAAGGGAGTTGAGAGGATTTCTACAAATTACAGAATATTATCGGAAGTTCGTTTGAGATTATGCCGCAAAAGCTAAACTATTAACAAAAAAACCTAACAGCAGAAAATGGTAGAGTTTCTAAAAATATGGGTGTTGCGGCGGCAATTGCAACTAAAGAATGAGGCACACGAATATATTTTAACTCTTTATTAAGGCAAAGTAAATCCAACTCGAGATGTGAGAAAACGTTGGCGTGAGTTTTAATATCTGTAGGAATATCAAAATGTACAAACTAAAATCCAATTACATATTTTTTCTTACTTATTCGTGCTTCCTTCTCGGCTATTCGCAAAAAGTGAAGCCAGAAGAAACCATTACATATCAAATTCAGTATACTTGAACAGAGTTGTATTTTCAATGTAGTTAAATTAACGAAAACTTATGAAGAGTATAAAACTAAACACCTACGTCGGCAACATCCCGCCCCCCGTGATCCGAAGGAGCGTCGGCGAGTTGAGGATCACTAGAAACATCTAGAACTGCTAACTTTGATGCGGGTCTCTTTAGATTGCCAGTTGATGTCTTGATGAGCGCTGATCTGACTTGCCCATCTGAACCAGGAAATGTCTCTAACACCATTCCACGCCTCCACTCGCGCAAATTTTCGTTGGCATCGCAAACAATAACCACATCTCCAACTTTAATTGGGGTAACCTTTTTATGCCACTTAGTACGCCGAGTAAGAGTTGGCAAATATTCGGTTATCCATCTTCGCCAGAACGTTTGTTTTAACTGCTGTAGAATGCGCCATTGCTTTCGTAAACACACTGCGTCCTTACCCTCAGGCGTTTGAATATAGTTTGGACATCCCACGAGAAAGTGGTTGGGCGTCAGTGGATCAGCATCGCTGCTGTCGATTGACAAATGCGTGAGCGGCCGCGAGTTGATTAAATTTTCAGCTTCGATAAGTAAGCTTTGCAAAGTTTCGATTTGCGGAGCCACTTCCTTCAACGTGAAAGCTAACACACGCTTCACGCTTCTGACCATACGCTCCCATATACCGCCTGCTGATGGATCCGCTGGTGTATTAAACACCCACTCAATACCTCGACGAGCACATTCACGGTCCACACCATCACAGATTTGCAACCATTCCACCTTGCTTGCTCCTACAAAATTCGTACCCCGATCGCTCCTTATGCGAACAGGAATACCTCTGCGGTTGACAAAGTTACGTAAACATAAAATTACGGCGTCAGTTGATAAGTCTCTAGCTACCTCTAGATGTATTGCTCGAATGGTCAAACAGGTGAATAAAGCCACCCACCGTTTTTCTCGTCGTCGTCCGATGGAAACCATCACTGGGCCGAAGTAGTCGATACCGGTGTACGAGAACGCTCTAACGTAAGGTGAAAGTCGGTCAGGTGGTATTTGACCCATAAGAGCAGGCCTCGGCGTGGCAGCAGCATTTTTGCAGAACTGGCATTCTCGTTTAACCGATTTCAGAAGACTTCGCATGTTTGGAATCCAATATTTAGATCGAATAGCACAAATAGTGGCCTCCTGGTTCTGGTGATAAAACGATTCATGGTAATGACGAACTATGAGTCGTGACATCGCATGATCCTTTGGCAAAATTATAGGGCTCCTCGTGCAAACGGGTAGACAAAGAGCGTTGTCGATACGGCCTCCAAGACGCAACAATCCTTTGTCGTCAAGTATGGGCGTTAACGTGGATAGCCGACTCCGTCTTGAAAGTTGCAATCCATTTCTTCCTGAATAAGCCGAACTAACAGTTCTTCTGTTGTTTTGATTTCATTGGCTGTTACTTTTAAAGTTTGTTTGCGAACATTAGGATTTCTCTTCACCAAATCAAAAAATCTTAAAATGGCGTATCGAACCCTAGTCATAATTTTAAGAAATGTGTAAAAGTTGGAGAATTTCGTGAAAGGTATTATGTTTTCGTGCAACTGTAACGTATATAGCGGTTTTGCTTTCTTTTCGTTATCGTTCTCGATTGTCTGGAAATCAGGTAGTGATGGCCAATGCTCTTCACTCTGTCTTAAAAACAGTGGTCCATTTATCCACTCCGAATCTACATTGAACATATTACAAGCCTGTGGACGCGTTGCGCTGTCAGCTGGGTTTAGCGATCCGGGTACCCATCTCCATTGTACTACCTCAGAGGCGTGAAGAATCTCGGAAATCCGATTGCTCACAAACTGTTTATATTGGCGAGCTTCCGATCGAATCCACTGAATTACAGTCTTAGAATCCGACCAATATTTTATTAATGTAACGTTTATCGTGTGACTCTCAGTAATTGTATTACTTAGCCGTGTACCTAAAACCGCGGCTAGCAATTCTAGTCTCGGAATCGACATTTGTTTCAAAGGACTACAGCGAGACTTAGCTGCAACGAAAGCGACGCTTATTTGTTTATGATGCCTTATGCGAAAATACGCCACCGCAGAAAACGCTAACTCACTCGCATCTACAAATATGTGTAACTGAATCTCGGAATGCTGAAATCTTTTATCTTGTCAAGCGATTTGTACCACTCATACCACTTTTCGTAAATATCGTTAAGTATTGTATCATGCCAACCCATACTAACCTGCCACAGTTTTTGTAGCAAAATTTTTGGCACCAGAGTTATATTCGAAAGGAATCCAAATGGGTCAAATATCGACATCGTTAAGCCCAGTAACTCTGCCTTTGTCGGTCGTCGACTACCATTCAAAACTGAAGTGGGTATCTTTGCGAATGTTAAATTGAAAAAAAATATATCTTGCTTAGCTTCCCAATGCATCCCAAGTACTTTATCGCATGCTGACTGCGAACTGCACATATTTTTCGAAAAACGCTCTTGCTCAGAATTTCTATCTATGGCATGCAGAAACCTGCTTTCCTGTGAATCTCCGTCACTTTTTGTGATACGCATATGGCCTCTTCAACCGTATTAAAACTATCCACATAGTCGTCAACATAGTGGCGATTGACGATAGAATCAACAGCCCTCGGGTAGTCATCTTGAAATGGTAAAGCATTTAAATTCTTCACAAACTGTGCAGATCATGGGGAGCAAACAGACCCAAAAATCATGGCCTTCATGACATACACATCAGGCTGCCTTGATGTATCCCCATCACGCCAAAGAAAGCGTTGCGAATTTACGTCATCTTCGCGTATGTTAATGCGGTGGAACATCTCCCTTATATCCCCGCAAATAGCAATGTTCCCTTCTCGAAATTTAAATAAAATCGACTGCAATGGCTTTGGTTGATAATCGCCAGGGCCCTTCATAAGCATAGAGTTAAGGGAGATATTATTTACTGTAGCCGCTGCATCAAACACCAGCCTAGGTTTATTTGCCTTGTTCACATTATAAACTGCGAAATGAGGTAAATACCATATACGCTCGCCCGGTTCTTCGACTTCACCCGCCGTAAGTTTTCGCGCATAACCTTTCATAACATAGTCTTTTATTTTGTCATTATACCAGTTCTTATAATTTACATCCGCTGACATTTTTCTTTCTATAGCTTGAAGCCGTCTCAACGCTGTATCGTAACTCTCGGGAAGAAATACGCTATTACTTTTCCATAAAAGACCAGTTTCATACCTATCGCCCACGAGCTTAGTTGTATTTTGCAAAATTTCTTCGGCTCTAATATCGGCTGCTGACTTTATAGCAGGCAACTTCGTCTCAAACCCTTCTAACGCAAAATAATCAGCGACTTGCTTCTGCAACTCATTATAACCATCGTCGACATGTACATGGCAAATTGTTAACGAGTCAGAATTGTTTTCATCTGAGCCGAACAAAATCCACCCCAGCTTAGTCTCGTGAACAGTGAAGCCCTCGTTAAAATTAACTACATTCAATGGACGAACTAAATTTGTGTGTGGCATACCTATCAACATTTTTGGCATTGCATTAAAATAACTTGCTATTGGAATGTCTCATAACTTTGTATTTTGCTTCTTAAACATTTCTGCGCTCAGCGTTTGCGCAGGTAGAAATAGCTTTTTGGTAGTTCGTACCCCATTCATGCAGAACTTGGCGTTTACATTCAATGTACTGGAAATTTCTAAATGTACACGCTTTGAAACTTCGCTAGTAGTTTGATCATCAAACCATTTGAGGCGAAGCAACTCTTTTCCACCTTTAAGGCCGATCTCATTCGCAACTTGCTCTTCCCACAGCGCCACCTTAGCTCCATCGTCAATAAAGGCTACTACCTGGATACTACCATTTGGGCCATGTAACTCAACTGGCAAAAATTTCAATAAAGTTTTATTTGTACTATAATTCCCATTATTCTTTTCAACTTCATTTGTCAGCAAGGTTTGTTTTATTGTTAATGGTTGACAAGTGCTGACGGTAGCCACAGCTGATTCAGCAGACACGAAGTTGCCAGTATTCGAATTTCGAATGACCGGATTGTGAAGCAATTTGTTGTGGTGTTTTTTACAGGATGCTATGCCACATATGCGACGTCGTGCACAGTTGTAAACACTGTGGCCTGCAGAGAGACAGCAAAAACAAAGCCTATTCTTTTTTACTATCTCCCAACGTATCTCATAATCAGCGTCTTTAAATTTTGGGCACTGATATAATCTATGGTTTTCTTGGCAACATATACAATTTAATTTTTCTTCCGATATGGCCAGTACAGTTTTCGAAAATCTACTACATTTCTTCATCAGCTGTTCGGAGTTAACAGATGGTTGACTTATTTCAGTCGCTTTGGCAATGTACATTGATATTTGTTGCAACCACGCACTAAATTCCCGAATATCCGGGTAAGGCTTATTTATAACAAAAGTGTGGCGGGCCCATTCTTCTCGTTTATAGAGTGGTAATTTACTTACCAGTTCGTCCAGCAACGTCGGGTTAGAAAGGTGTGGTGCGGCTCCAGCGTTTTCCAAAAAAGCGACTAAATTTGCGACCATGGAGCTGAAGTTAACAACCTCGCCTATTCTTCCACTTGTGATCAAAGGAAAAGCTCTGGCTTTTGCGAGTTGACTACGAACGAGTACTTCGGGGCGTCCGAAATGAAACTCCAACGATGAAATTATAGCATGCACACTTGAGGGATGAATCAAAAGCGACTCAACTTTAGCACGGGCATCTCCCTTAAGAGATTTCTGCAAACGAAGTAAATTCTCAACATTAGTGTACGAAAACAGATTAGTGGTCTCTTTATAAGCGACAATAAACATAGGCCACTCCTCTGGTGAGCCTGAAAGTTGTGGCAAATCCTGTAGTTTTTTTATAAAAGGTTGATTATACGGTAACACGTGTATTTGCGAATTGTTATTAGGTGACGGCGACAAATGTGGGGCATTATTTAAGGCAGCGGCAGCAGCGGGGAAATTATTGTGCGTGTCGTTATCATTAGGCAAGCAGCTCGTTGAAAGTTTTCCTGCGACGCGATTGCATTGGGGCAAGATTGAATGCATGTTGATAGGCAGCTGATTCGCAGCTGCGGCGTTGGCGTTACCTGTGTAATTATAAGAGCGAGAAGTGATTTCTGCAGTTAGTGCGTTATGAGCGGCTGTGTTGGCGAAACTCGTTTGTGGCAAGGAGTAAGCTTGATATTCGGCGGCGGCAGATGTATACGCATCCATCGATGTAATCGGTCTTGTAGCACTTACGTTACTACAGTCGGCAAGTGATTCATTTCTTGCTGCGTCTACGCGAGAGACTGCGGGGGTCGATGCAATTGTCTCCTTTAAATATAACCTCTCTTTTTCGGAGGCTTCCAGAGACAGCTGCAACTTACGAATCTGTTGCTGAAGACTTTCAATCGCTGCATCTTTCATAGTGCGATCGCATTCATTTTCGGTGGATGAATCTTCATTCGAATTCGGCATATTTAAATTCGATTTTGCGTCTGAATTTCTAGTTCTTAAATTGTAGCGTGGCATGCGTGAATTTAAGATGGCGGCTTTTCTCGACAATTCGTAGAATAAATATTAAAATAAATGTTGCGGCGGCAATTGCAACTAAAGAATGAGGCACACGAATATATTTTAACTCTTTATTAAGGCAAAGTAAATCCAACTCGAGATGTGAGAAAACGTTGGCGTGAGTTTTAATATCTGTAGGAATATCAAAATGTACAAACTAAAATCCAATTACATATTTTTTCTTACTTATTCGTGCTTCCTTCTCGGCTATTCGCAAAAAGTGAAGCCAGAAGAAACCATTACATATAAAATTCAGTATACTTGAACAGAGTTGCGTTAACTACCGACACATCTAAAGTTGCAATAGGCGCAGCCCTTTCAAAAGAAGGAAAACCAATTACCTTCGATTCTAATCCCCTTAAAAAGACAGTAAGAGATTATGCAACTAATGAAAAATAATTATATGCCATCGTTTGGGCATTAAAATATCTTCGGAATAATTTATATGGTGTCACTAACCTAGAAATTTATACCATTCACATTTGCTTTGTCACCCCATATACAAAAATAGAAATTTATCACAAGCATTGACGCTTATTCAAAAGTTTAAATATTAAAATATATAGGAGATAAATCAAATCTTCAGGAAAAGGTTTTGGAATTACTTTAAACCTTGAAAGATATGAATCAATTTAAGAACCAAGTTTTACAACATCAACATTTAAATCACTTATGCAAAGGCAAAACGTTGAAATATACTTTTGTGCCCTCCCAATGCACAAGACAATCTATTGTCGATCCGCGTTGATTAATTCCGAACAATAATTTAGAAGGTGTATATTTCGTTGAACTATTCTTAGAGTTATTTAGCGAAAATTTCACATCCCCTAAGAGTTTGCTCCAGTCAGCGCGATTTATGGGATTACTTAACTTTGGAAATATTTTCTTGAGAGTACTATTTACCCTCTCAACTTGTCTGGTAGTTTAAGCTGAAACCACCGCAGTTTTTACATTTTCGACATTTATTTTCGGATGATATGAACTAAATTCAAGAGAAGTAAAACAGTTTCCCCGAAGGCTAGTTATTTGTTGTGGTGTAATATAAGACGTAAATTACTTATCCAGACATGATATGACTTCTTTTGTACTAATACTTAACTGTAAAAAGTTTAACAAATTTCATATAATCACGAATGTAATTATGTGTTAACGTTGCGAAACTATAGAAGGCAAAGGGCCAAAATGATTCACATGTAATGTATAAAATGGGACTGGCTCTTTCCGTATACTATAAAGATTTTGTTCACGAATTCGAACGGGCGTATAATACATGATATATTTAATATAATTTGTTACGTACTTAACAACTTTACCTTTCAAGCCAACGAACCAATAAAAACTTCATCATAAGTTTTGTATATTCCAAGTGAATAAGACGTATTAAATTAAATTCCATTTCTAAAGCAACAATGAATTGAAAATCTCCTGTTTTACTTCGCCGTACTATGGGCACTATCATCCACAGGCACCGAATCATTAAATGATGAACTGTATTTAGATACTGGAGTTGCAACTGCATTTCTATCACACATCAGTTTACTCCACATCATTTTCTTCTGATTCCGAATTATAGCGTCTGCTTAAGGCATCCACATGACCCATGATGAATTTAAAAATCGAATTGCTGATTCAAAAGCCCAACGAGCTATTTTAAACTTTTGTCATCCTGACGCTGTACAAGAACAGTACCAAAAACAAGCGTTCTAGCGTACGTATGCAGTTCGGTCTCTTCATCGGTACTATAAATTGCTAGAAGCGGTTTCGACATAAATTTAGAATTGAGCTTTTTTACACATAAATCTCAAATTTAGCAAACAGCAACGGAGTTAAGGTTGAAGAACTGAAGGTCTGTTTTTCAATCCAAAAGGAATTCTATTATACTCAAACTGTCCCTCAATGCTACAAACAAATTTCGTTAAATTATATCTCATGTTTGCTGTACTGTTTCATTTTTTAACAGAGGACTTATATTTTCGTGGTCGTCAGCAGAGGCTTTTTTTAATAGTTAAATTTTTCTTTTACAACAAAGAAGTCTGTTTAGGTTTTTAAGACATCCCCGTCGTAAACTAAAGGGAAACGGGAGCACATTATTCGGTACTACAAAAATATCGCATTATTATTATAATTCTTATATTTTCTATTGCACTTTATAGTGCCGTTTGTTTGTATATGCGCATTGCCCAAATCACAACATGATGTATTAAATAATTCACTTTTCTGTATAAATATTGTTTCAAGTGTTAAATTTATTGAGCTTACTGTATCAAAAATAGATAAAAGATTCGTTATTCTGTGCCTTCTCAATAAAAAACGCAACATCGATAACATTGCTAATGCTTGTTGAGTTTTCATTGAAACCTCTGGTTATAGTAGCTGCAACTTGCTTTGAACGCAGCATTAATTTTTAATTGGTACATGCATTACGCCCATGTCCAGACTTCCAGCAGTTGAAGCTCCGGACGATCCTCATATGGGCAATTAAATTTAAGGTGACCAAATTTTGAGCAATTGTAGCAATATTCAGCTGTATTGCCTATTAGGGTTTTGGATTTAAAAAATGTTTGCACCTCAAATGATTGTTTTCGCACTGCATTACGATGTGCCGCCATGTTAGTAGCGTATTTTAAATCAGATATTACAAAGTAATTGATAGTCTATCGTACGGCCTTCCCTCTACTCTGTCACATTGCTACTTTCGTTCCTGGAATGTTTTCTGGAATAAATGACGTGAAACAAATATGGTTTAAGTCATCATCATTACAGAATTTCTTAGAGTCAAAAACTTGGAAAAGCTCATCCGCTTCAACTTGCTCAAGATGACGTATGAAATCAGCAGCCTGTGCATACGATTGTCGACATGAAATTTTACAATTCCATGTTCAATATCTTGAAATAGAAGACGACGACCTGGCGATCGTAACTGCATTTCGGTGTTCTCCAATTCACGAATCGCCTGCTTCAATCTTAAAATTTCGAAATGCTTACGCAAAGTTAATAATTCTGTATCTAAAACATCGCATCGGTTTTCATTTTAACTGCGGCTGTATCTCCAATGTCAACGGCGTTTTCGCCTTCATCAGCATTCCTCTTATCGCCTGCGAAAGATAATCAGAATCAAAAAAATATTCAGAAACTTGGCGTGTGCCACTTCTAAGATGTAACAAATGCTTCTTTATTATTTTCTCTTCAACCGGCAACCAACGACTGACTCTCTACCTTCATGACATCGTTTTTCTATTATCCTATATTCGCTGCATCAGAGATGTCAAGTAGTTGAAATTAATGGACGAACTTATCTTACTCCACGGTTGCATCAAAAATTTTACATATTAAATGGAATATTTGTTTGAGAGGCCACACTTAATATTATAAAATTCTATGGATGTGAATCAATATATATTTACATAATTTATAAATAAGAATAGGTTAAAGTTATAAAATTTCAAATGAATTATTCGTTTCAAAACTAATGCGTCGGAATAAAAAAAGCAAGTCGTCCAATACTGCATTTTCATCAACTTTTACGTCTCGATGAGTGTTAAGTCTCAGTTTTCTAAGACAATAATAAAATCCTGTCGCAATCTCAAAACTATCGATTGACTCTATCTATATTATCGATAGTACGTCACTATCGATCGTACTTCACTATCAGCCGTAAATTGCCGATAGGTAGAAAAAACTATCGATGGTGTGTACTATCGATAGTTTGCCGCTACTAGTGCCAGTCACTTTACTCAAATCGTTCATTTTCAGAAGAGATGCTGATAATAAATTTGAAAAAGATACTCCAAATGATTGTAATTAATTGAGTCAACTTTTGGCTGCAATGAGAACATTGTTTCGTTTTCTGACTTCGATCACTTTTTTCGATAACTTCAGGAATCAGACGTTTCTGCACCAAATTTTTATAAATGGTTTTAACAAACCTCTCGGCTACAACTTCATCAAACTAGCATACCCTGCTTACTCCAGGGCTCTTGGTTGCACAATACTTTTTGTTTTTCTATTCTGTGTAAAAATAATTATAACAATAGGATGTATGACAAACATGGATTTTCTAAACATAGTAAGCAAACTTGTAATAATTGCCCTTGTGTCATTGAGAAATCAAGGCCGAAGGGGAACCACAAGCGTTCGAAATCAAATACTAGAATCGTAAGACAATATTATACTACGTTATTCGCACTATTCGTAAAGTTTAAGTATTACACCGTTTAGGTATGTTATCTTAGTTAAATATTTAATAAAACCTTATTTATCTTCCGTATTTGTTTTATTGCGAAATGTATGGGATATTCTCCACATATTCCATGCGAATGTGAGAGTCAAACCATTCCATTTTTTTCAAAAACCGGTCGCTCATATGAAACCGGTATAACAATTAAAAATGGAAGTGTAATTCCCAAATCTAATGCCGGTCTTAAGATATATTACCAAAATATTTCTGGACTTAGAACAAAATCAAATACAGTTCTACAATTCAGTACGCAAGAGGCTTATGATGTGATTGTTATTGTAGAGACCTGGCTGAAGTCTGATCTCTACGATAGTGAATTCTTCGATCCAAATTTATACGATGTGTTCCGCAAAGATCGAGATTCGGCAAAAACGGGTTGTTCAAGAGGAGGCGGTGTCCTAATTGCCGTTCGACAAAAATTTCGGGCATCGTTAGTGACCCTTAGCAATGGTGACTCCTTGCTAGATCAAGTGTGCGTTTGCATTAAAGGAATGAAATCTCATGGCTTTTTATTCGTAATGGCATCATATATTCCGCCCAACAGCAATTTTGAGCTATATAAAGCTCACGTGGACAACATTATTGCGCTACCTCTGGACTTAAGTGATAACCATCTTTGTGTTCTGGGTGATTTTAACCTGTGTCACATTAAATGGTGATGTAGTTCTACTAGCTCTCATCTTATTCCTAATAACATTACTTCAAATCATGAATCTTACTTCGTAGATAGTTGCCTTAGTCTAAACCTAAAACAAATTAACCCTATTTTTAATGACCTAAATAGATTATTAGACCTTATATATGTAAGTGATAATATAGATTCTTGCGCATCTAAATGCATTTCGCCGATCTCTGATGCTAGTATTCACCACATGCCCTTAAATGTTGAGATCAAATTTTATGTGTTTTCAACCATTTTGTCTAATGATGGAAATTCTTACAATTATGCATCCTGTGATTTTCCAAGTTTAAATAAATCCCTCTCAGAAATTAAATGGGATGAGCTACTCATGGACTTGGATACTCACACTTGCTATACAACATTTACATCGTTACTCAATGAATTCTGTTTTAATAATATACCTGTGAAAAGGAAGAGACCTTATAAGTCGCCGTGGTATAATTGAGATTTAATGAAGTTAAAAAATCTTAAAAACAAATATCTGAAAAAATTTAAGTCAAATAACATCCATTCATTTTTTTTAAAATACCAGCACTACCATAAAGAATTTAAGTCATTAAATAACACGCTTTACAAAAAATATGTTCGAAGTGCAGAGCAGAATATTAAAGCTAATCCGAAATCATTTTGGAACTTTGTAAAATCAAAGAAACGTTGTTCTAGTATACCCAGCTCAGTATTTCTGGAAAGCAAATTTGCTAATACACCAGTAGAGGCAGTTAATTTATTCGCGGAGTTTTTTATGTCGAATTATGTAATTGACAATCAGAGTTCTCATGATTTTTCATCTGAAATATCATCGTTAGTTAATCTTGGTACCATGCATATCTCTCCGGAAGAAGTGATGGACGCGATTCTTTCCCTCAAGCCCTCGTCGCATTCAGATGCTGACGGATTGTCTGTTATTCTACTTAAGGGGTGTCCAGCGTTGTCATACCCGTTACAAGTTATTTTTAACAAATCTCTCTCCTCTGGTACCTTTATTAATGATTGGAAGCTAACAACAATTACCCCTCTTTTCAAAAATGGTAGTAAAAACAATGTTAAGAATTACATACCAATTTCGAAACGATCAACCTTTTCTAAACTGTTTGAAAGTGTGGTCAAAGACAAAATTTATTTCGCGATAAAGTCATTAATCAACCCAAACCAGCATGGATTTGTATCCGGGCGATCGACAGTCTCAAACTTAATGGTATTCAGTGATTTTTGCATTTCATCGTTTTCGGCTGGTTCGCAAGTTGACTGCATTTATACGGACTTCTCTAAGGCGTTCGATAGAGTATCCCACAGGATTCTGATAAATAAGTTAGCTTGCCTGGGCTTCCATTCATCCCTTCTAAAATGGATTACTTCATACTCGGCTAATCGGCGCTGTGTTGTTACAATTGATGGCATAGCTTCGGACTTTTTCGTGGCCAAGGATCTGGGGGTGATTTTCGAGGCAAAGTTTTCATTTAATAATCACCTTAATTTTATTCTCTCGAAAGCATATTCGGTTCTGGGTTTTATACGACGAAATAGTTCAGAGTTTTCCGATCCATACACCTTTAAGCTTCTTTTTTCGTCTCTTGTTCGCTCTCATTTGGAATATGCGGTAATAATATGGAGGCCATACGACCAACATTCCGTAAATAGGATTGAAAGGGTTCAAAAAATTTTTCTGAAGCAGGCACTGCGTTCATTGCGGTTCGAGGAACCCGTTCCTTCGTACCACTTACGCCTGTTGCTAATTAATCTTAGTTCTCTTGAAAAAAGAAGGTCTGTCCTCTCTCTTTCGTACATATATATTCAATATAATTAATGGCACAATCGATTGCCCAATTCTACTGGAGCGGATTAGCTTTAATGTTCCGCAAAGAAATCTGCGTAATTTCTATCCTTTTTATGTTGATAGTTGTAGAACAAAATTTGCAAGTAATGCGCCTATTTCGCGTGCCCTAACGGAATTTAATGATTTATTTTCCTCTAAGGTAATTGACTTTTCGTTTTCTAAGTCTGCTATTGTGAGAATTTTAAGTTTGATTATCCAATAAGCATTTATTATTAATTCGTCTGTTAGTCTGTAAGGTACTATGTACTGTAGATTTAAATTTAAATTTGAAATTTGAAATTTGAAATATTTCAATTTGATGATCACCACACGGGGGAGCTTCCGTACATATAAAGCAATAAGTAGTTATCCATTTTTTTTGTAATAAGAGAAACGGGGACTGAACGTCGATTAATTATTCACTTGTTTGTGCAGCAATAATATCGGGTCTTGCAATAGGAACGCACAAAAGTTTTTTTAAATAAAAAAAAAACGGTTTGGGATCTGAATTAAATTCTTTATTCCTGTGAAAGTACATTCGATGCCAATATGTATGGAACTGTTGGAACCACATATTTTCCAAGTCCATATCACCCAATTCGGGCCAAAAATATTCGGTTACACTGTCCGACAGTGATTTTATACTGTTGAAGCGACCTAGTAGAAATTGTTTATCTGGTCGAATAGTACACGAAACCACGTTCAAAAGATTTCTAACACCCCCATAATCTTTTTTTAAAGTCAAAAAACCGTTTTTTTAGTTTTTTCGTCTTAAAAAATTTTTCAATCGAATTGAAAATACTCAACGGTTTTGGATAGGTGAATGTTTACACTTTCGAAATATATATAGTGTTTCGTTAATTTGAAAAGAGTATGACGTGTTTTTTACGCTAGAACTTGAATTTTCCGCCCAATTTGCCTGTTTTTTCGAATTTGACGTCATTTTTTCGGCACTAATTGGAAAGGAATGATCATTTTTGGTTATATATCATCGACAGGCTATCACTTCTTAAAGATACCAATTGATTTCTTTCAAAAAGGACTTCAAGTGTTAAAGTTATGCAGCATAACCCAAAATCTAACCTCCAGGGGTACCGGGTGTAAATGAAGAAATTTGCTGAATGAAAGAAGAATTACAAGATAAAACAATAATCATTACTTCGTTGGCCATTAATGCAGTCATTATAACTCCACCGCCGCAAAAGCGAAGGTACTGCCGATAAAGCCACACTGTGATCGGTCATAATATGAGCTTGCTGAAAAAAAGTGAGTCTAAATGACTAAGGATGCCTGGCGATAGGAAAACTGCCCGAAATGTGTACCAAAAGCTGCAGTGACTTAAAAACTAAACAAAACGGCTTTTTGATTTTAAAAAAAGATTTTGGGGGCGTTAGAAATAATTTGATCGTGGTTTCGGGTAATATTCGACCAGATGAACATTCTCTACGAGGGCGCTTCAAAAGTATATTCACTTTTTTTTTTGTCGGGCAGTGTTATCATTGAACGGTAGCGATTCCCATTTACAGTAACGTGCCGGTCTTGATCATCACGGAAGAAGTACGGCCCAATGACGCCGCCGGCCCGTAAATTAGTTATATCTTCATCTGTGATACTATATCTACTTAACAACTTGTTTTGGCTAGCCATTATGACTTTCTTTATTCTATTTAAGTGTGTTTCAATACGAGTATACATTAAGTTTTCTAATAATTTATTGTCCCATTGTTCTTTCGATACGGCTTTGAGTTCTGATTTGATACTATTCATATTTTCAACTAATTCTTTATAGGGACTGCTTAAACTAATAGTTATGGCTTCTATTTCATTGCCAGATTTTTCATTAATATTCTGTTGTGAATTAATTTCTTCAATTGCATTATTTGCATTTTGCGTATTAATATTTAATTGTCCTTCAATTTGTTCACGATCTTCATCGTCCATTATTCCATAAATATATTTCAATCCTTCTCCGAAAAAGTTAAACAATCCTCTTATTTGCCTTTGGTGATGTTGAGTTAAAGTATCGATTTGAATTCTGATGTGTTTTAGTTTAGCAATTAGTAAAGGGTTAGGGGCTTTTTCTTTCAAAATTAATTTTTCCCAATTATTTACTTGATTTTTGTGCATTGCTGTATTTAATAAGTACGTTATTATCATATCTTCCGATTAGTTTGACATTATTTATTTTTGGTAGTGAATAGCCGTTACCATGGTTCAAATCTATTATTTCTATCTGGGCTGAGATTGGAAGCATTGCCAAGAAGGGTATGATAATCTGCATCATTGTATTTTACCTATAAGATTTAAGATTTTATATTACCCATGTGCATAATTCTATTTCTCTCTTGGATCGTAACTTTATTTCCTAAATCTTGTTTAACTATTATATCATTTTATTTTTATAATTAAGCATCTGACTTTGACCTAATTTTAATTTTTCGGGTAATTCATTGTGCTTTATTTTATTATATAAAATTTCAAAAGGTTTCATTTCCGTTACAGAATGAATAGTTTGATTATACTATTGTGTTGCGCGTATTATTATTCCAACATCATTTATTAATTACAATTCCTCTTTTAGACTGAATGAATCCTTTCTATTTATCCGTTCGTAGTTTAATGTCTAGGGTCGCAGTAATTTATATTTATTTTCAATCCATCTGCGAAGGATTTTAATTACGCTGAATCCTGGTTCAGTATCGCATGTAATAATGTTCACTTTTGGAAAAGTTTGTAAGGCTTGCACTACTTATTCTGTTAAGTTAGTTTTGTCTTCGATATGTTTAACTACTAACAATTTGGAAAAGGCATCCATTAGTGTAAGAAATTTTACATTTGATGCAAAGAATATATCTATATGTATTTGCTCTCCCTCTTTTTTCGGAATCGGAGTCTCTCCAATGGGTACCCGTATGTTATATTTATTTTTGTTACAAATCTCACAATTTCTTACAAATTGCTTAAATTGGTTTTTCATTAGTGGCCAGTAGTAATCCTTACAAATTTCTTTAAAATTTTCTTTATAACACTTGTGTGGCCTTGTATGTGTTTGCCTTATTATTTTTTCTCTATCCTTTTCGTTAGTTACATCAATAGCTATTATATCTGTATGGAAACTTTTCTTTGCAATTCTGTTTGGTAAAACTCGTTTAACCTCACGTAATTCTTCTTTTAATGTGCAATTTACTCCAGTTAAGAGGTTTTTATCTACTCTCTCTGAAATTATTTGTTTTAAAAATTCCAAATCACTATATCTTATGTGGTGCCTGGAGATATTAAAAGTTTTAGTTCTAAAATGTCCGCTACCATTTGATTTGCTTAGTACGATATGTTGTGGGAATGAGTTTAGGGGTTTATGTATTTAAGGTTTTTATGTGGAAAATATCTAAGGTTGGTGCTGAATGCACTGTTTCTGTAAGGTTATCCTTTTCATTTCCTTCGATATTTTCATTATTGTTTTCCTCTAAAATATTATTGTTCAACAATCATTAAAGTTAATTGAGAATTTACCGTATTATAATAGTCAATCAAGTTCATATTCATTTGCCTTATTCAATTTAGTTCCTGTTCAAAGATAGGGGTCCCTTGTCTGCATATGCGAAATCTAATCGGCTAATTATTGCCTCGAAATTGAGGGCTGGATCGTGATTAGTTAAAGTGTCGTTTTCTTCACCAATTATTTTATTTCTTAAAATTGTTAAGGTGGCATAATATTTATGACTCCTTTTTCGTACAAAAGCATAGTATTATTTGCGGCTTCTCGCCAACTAACCTATCCTTTCCCATTAAATTCGGGAAGTGATCTTATTATGTCCAATGGTGCGCTACAACTTATTCTTATGTCTATGCATTGTGGTTCAGATTCGACCACATTATGCACGTCTGTCAAATTTCTTGCAATTTTAAATTTTCTATCTCTCCTTCCAAACTTTTTTGTATATTACAGTCCTTCCAAAATCTCTGCTTACTTGATTGTTTATTTCTAATCTGGTAAGCTGATTGTTGTCGGAACATATTTATTTGCACAAAATTTTTGGCAGCAGGTTGTTATAATAAATTTTTTTAGTAAACACTATCGCTCATTTCTCCTCTCATTTTAAGGATACTTTTTAGTTATATCATTCATAACTCCGCTTATACGCTAAATGTAATGCAGTAAATTGAGCCATTGCATCGAAAAAGTTGTCCGGCTCATAGGCTCATAGAATGTTCCAATCCACTCTCCCTTCACTTCAGTGGGTAGGCGCTCACTTTGCATGTCGTTGCTTTTGATATGTAATGTTGCGGCAATGTTGGTTGCAATTTAAATTGTTTTTATTAAAAAAAAATGTTTCTTTAAACATTTTCACTCTCACTTACATCCTGCGATGTAGTTTTATACATGCTGCAAAGAAGTACCTACTAATTACGAATATTAAAACACGAATTAATGATGTGTCCCCAGTAATGGGTTTCAAATAAATGTAACAATTCCACTTATTTTAATATGGTTCCAAAACTAGTTGATAGCCGCGACTTCGTATGCGTTACTTTCTACTTTTCTATAGTGGCATGGATCTTAAAACGACCCCTATTCTGAATAGAAACTCCCGGGGAAGTTTTTCTCTTTCTCATGATAAAGCATGCTTTTAATACAATATTTTTTTGGAATAGAGTACTTGAACTCCAGTAGCACAGGAAAGTGGTAAAATGCCCAGCAAGCCGCAGGTTGTGTGTTCGCATGTGGAGTCATGAAAGAAATCTGATGAGGAGATGTGATGATCTCCGAAGCTGCTGTTGTCTTTTTCCCTAATATTTTCCTTATACTGGCTTTGAGCTCAATGTTAATACTGTCGATTTAATAAATGAAGCCAAAAAATAACATATGTTATGTTTTAAATATTTTTTATTTTCTTGAATAAAAAGCCAAATCAAATTAATCATTCCAGCTATTAACTTCCTATGCCGTATATTTTCCTAATTTCATAAAATACTTGTTTCTTTAAATTGTGATTTCATTAAATTTCGAGCCAGTCTAATACACGCGTATGTATGTATATAAGTTAACAACTATAAGTTTAACATTTGCTTCCGCTATAATATAGCGATTTACTTACTTACATATATATTTTTTAATTTCTCATACTGCCTACGCATCCGGTGCATTGGTGCAAGCATTTGTTGTTGCATGTAATAGCTAAATTTCGGGCATAAAGATTAATTAGTCAATTGAAAATATTCAGTTCACATTATGGAGGGATTCGGTGGGGTGCAATAAAACTATTTTATGCATACGTACATACATATATACATTCCACCTCCCATTGCACGTTATTGGTTTCTTACTAATTTCTTTGTTTTCTTTGTACCCACCTTCATTTCCCGCAAATACCTACATACTCATAAACGTATATAAGCTCCAACGTGTTTTTCTGGGACCGTAACGGTTATAACTTTTATTAAAAAAAGAGTTTTTAATCGTTATTTCTTGAGTTGTATCTATTGCTTAAGAAATAAGCTTTATTCCAAGAATTTTATTTTCTTATTTTTTATTATTTATTACTTATAAAATTATTGGATTGGAAAATAATCGTTATTTCTTCAGTTTTGTATTTTGCTCAGATAATAAAATTCATGGGGTTTTCTTTTCTCGAAAAAAGTGCTGCCTTCTTATATTTTAACATAATGATTAGGTTACCTGGCGTCCTGAAAAATAGCTACATTAGTAGAAAATGATGAGCTGTTTCTTGGCCAGAGTGCTTGAAATGAAAACGCAACCTTGTAAAGTGGCTAAGAAAAACGCAAAGGACAAAATTTGTTGAGAAAAGATAATGACGTTTGTTTATGTGTAAAAACCCTTTACGAACCTTTAAACACCACCCCATTTATCTCAAAACGTAGTGAAAAGAGGAAGAAACAGCAGTCCAAAATCAACAAATATTCAGAACAACCCTTGGAATTCGCCAAATATTCGCCCCTACAACAGTTCATCCCTATAGACATCGAAAATATGTTGCGCCCACCTAGTGCTACCACAATCAATAGCTTCGCAATAAAGCGAAAACCTCTTCACATAATAAACTGTTCACGGAATCCTCCCATAATTCTAAAAAATCTAACGATATTAAATCCTTAAATACGAACAAATTTGGAGGAAACCTCAAACCATAGCGAACATTTCATCAAAGGCTAGACAAATCGAACCACAAGGATCGGAATGAAGTTGAAGAAATGCCGCCTCTGATGCAAGTTCCATTCACTGCATTTTTGCAATGTTCTCAGTATGAGTCAGCGCGGATCCATCGCTACTGCTTCAACTGTCAATGTCACACACCACCGGCCAAGTACCAAGTGTGGGAAGGCCCATCGTATCATGCCTGGACTCTTTCGTTTATCTCTTACCGAAGAAGGACGATGTTGTGAAGAGCGCTCTTTTTCAAATATTTTAGCTTTTCTCGCCACAGAATTCACGCGGTTCACTATCTCATCGATTTTTTTCAAACTTCGTCAGTGGCCGTGAATAGTTTCTCATTGACTTTATATTGGTGATTGTTGTTCTCGATTGCCTGGTTTTGGTTGTATTACTCCAGTCGGTTGCATCTGGCGACCCTGCCAGCTATTTCCTTGCTGGCCCTACACAATCACTAGAACGGATATATCTAGCTTTGTTTATTCTTCCCATTAGCCTTCGAGATGCTTCATTGTTTGGCTCTACTAATTCTATTGCTTATAATTAAATTAGTGATTACTAATTCTATTGGCCTTAATTAAATTAGTGATAGAATTGGATTCGAATTTATTTTATAAAAGTTAAACCAAAAACAATTTTTTTTAAATTTTTTTTCGATACACTGTAATTTTTAAAGTTAATTTTTTTTAAATTTATTTTTATTAACTGTTTCTGGGTTAGTAATGCTTAACAGTTTATCTCTACTAATTCTCTTAGTAATAAATAGACTTGCAATTGAATTTTTACAAAGCCTTTTACGAATCTTTAATTTGTATTATTTATGTTTTCTGGTTAGTAATCAACTAAACTGGAATTTGAAAAGCTGTTTCGCCCAAGAATTTAAGCGTTCGCTAAGAGAACTACTACAAGCTTATTGCAATTATTTCTTTTATTTTTGTAAAAAAATAGTTATCATTTGGTATTGGTTGGCGGTTTAAGGAAATATTTAAATGAAAATAGTTTTTTTATATTATTTTGTGGATTAGGCACTATCCTTTTATTTCTTTTGTTTTTGCGGGTTAGGAGCAAATAATTCTTTAAAAATGTTTGTTTGTCGGATTAGGCGCAAAAGTCTTTTATGGCTGTTTGCTTTGCGGATTAGGCGCACAGATCTTTTATTCCCGTTTGCTTTGCGGATTAGGCACACAAATCTCTTATATCTTTTGTTTTTGCGGATTAGGAGCAAACAATTTTCAGAAATGTTTGCTTTGCGATATAGGTCCACAGATCTTTTATTTCTGTTTCCTTTCCGGATTAGACGCAAAAAATCTTTAAATATGTTTTCTTTGGGGTTAGGCGCGAAAGTATTTAATTATCTTCTCTCTATTTTTCTTGACATGGTAACAATTCCCGAGCCGGCTATGAGAGATCGTTGGTGTCCGGTGTGGGAGTAACATAACTATTTGTCAATTTTGATGGCGTTGCAGCCTACTAAGGCATGATTTGTCCTATTTACAAGCTCGCTCTTGTGTTAAGCATTCTTTAGGTACCAAATGTTCTTGTTTTTCTGTTTTGTTTTTATGTGACAATGCCATTTCTTTAACGCTTTACATTTCTAATGTGTAGTTTGTGAATATTTTTCCCTCTAAGTGTGGTAACTGTAGCTCTTTTGTCTTTAGCAAAGATTTCTTTCTTGTAAAGCGGTCTTTACTTTCCTTTATCTGTCTATCTCTCACGTATATGACATCGGTCTCGCCATAACGCTCTTTCTCTTATTGCCCCTCCTGATTTGATACATTTCTTTTTCTTCTAATATTGTTTTAAAATTTCACCTGTTTATTTTCCGACTTTTGGCAAGTAGTTCCAGATATTTAGATGAAAAAGTCGGTTTTCTTTGTAACTGAGTGAACTGAATTATTATATCGATCTACTGCTATATTAACGTGCTCCTTGGTTCTGAGGTCTGGCTTTTCTGCCTTTTGGTATCTAAATCTTTCACTTAAAACAAAACGAAATCTCTCCTAGTGATTCTATCAGACTTTGGATTACTGGGCTATTCAACCCGTGTTCATTGTCAGTTGCCAGAACCTTTTAATTGGATAAATGTTTTAAGTATACCTTCTGGAGTAAGCCTAAATGACTTTCTGGCATTTTAGTTCCTTAATAAGGTCTGACCTTAATTTCTCTCTAAGTACGTTAACAAGCTCGCTTTCACCCGTATCCTCTACATCTACGTAATGCCTCGAATATCCTAGGTGGGGTTACTAGGAGATACGATACCTGCCTTCGATTATAATTTGGCTTCTGAAGATATTCAGCGGTACTTCGACGGATCAGATCAATCTTGTTTTGCCTTTCGACCCTTCATCCTCTCCGAGTGGACTTATATTTATTCGACTGAAGGGCCCTCTCCTGTTCCAGAAATTTGCTTTACACTTTTTACCACTTTCTTTTTGATGCAAAACTTAAAACCAAGTCTCATTCTTAATATATGAGCAAATTACGAAATTAAGTACTTCCGTATTGTAAGCTCTGTTAATAAATTAAGACGAAATGAGCTATTTTGTAGATAAATTTGTTATTTTCTTCGAAAACCAAACTGGAAGATGCGTTTTGCAATGTTAGATTTTCAGCGCAGGCAAATAACAGACAACGGTACATGCACTCGTGACTCTCATCAGCGGCGGTCAACGGAAACCTGTGGAGACTAAGCAGAATGTCGTACTAGTCGCACACTACCTTAGTAGCGGGTGGAACGAGGAACGGTGGTGCCAGTGGCGGTCATGTCGGCATAGCCGAGGAAGGCGATCGAATATGCCTGAAAGACATCAGTTCCGCTCATCTTTGGCCTACCCAAAGCGACTGAGTAAAATAATCACTGGAAACCACCGCTCCCGTGGTCGCACACTACATTAGTGAGGGCAGGAGCGAGAATGGTATTGTAGGCAGGGTCAAGAAAATTGATCGAATATGCCTAAAGGCATCAGCTTCTCTCACCTGACCAATCGAAAGGCTCGATTATGCCTAAAAAGGATCGCACCCTTCGACTTACCGAAGCACACTAAATTCACTGCGACCATCTGCGATTGATGGACCCTGCACTGGTTGAGAATTCATGGTACGTAAATTGTCAAGGCTTGTTAGAGAGCGAAATATTTATATGGATTGGAGCGAAATGTGTATATGCGTTGCGGTGTTTGTATATCGGTATGGGGTATTGTTGAACGTTGGGGAGCATTTTATCGCAACAAATTCGTGGAGTTTGTGTCGTAGCAGAATGCTGCGTTATACACACCATTTTTTCAATCCCTTTTTCCGTTTTTATATACACACCATTTTTTTCGTACCTTCTTCCATTCAGTTTTGCCCTATAAGAAGTTAAATAATTATTTTACAAAAATTGTTGTTAATGTTTTGTGGTATTGTTAAATAAAACTTAACAACTTAGTGAAATAAAATGAAATAACACATTTAATTATTGTTGTTTTCAATACCGAAAACCTGAAAGTTTTGCCTATGTAACGCAAGTGCGTATATTCTTGTTGCAGCAATAGTAAACGCAAAAAGTGACTAGACAGCAAACATATAATATTTTTTGCTCGTTTAAAATTTAAAGTATTCATATATACATATAATGGTGGCGAATTCTTATAAACTCTTAATTGAAGATATTGTTCAATTTGCCATATATGTATCTCCTCCGAGGCAGGGACAGCGCTGAAGAAACTGCAACGGGAAATTAATAGTTGCAATTCAGCGCTCCAATATAATTATTGAATGTTGGTATGCGATTTCCTCCTATTTGTGTTCAACTAGGCTCCCAGAAAATTCCCTCGCTCTGTGGGAACCAACTTTGGAAGAAAAACTGAAATTCCAAAGTGGGTGGACTTAGGCAGGTTTATCACCAATAGGTTTCAAACACTTGCAACAATGTCAATAATCGGTCAAACACCTTCAAACAATATAATCAACTGCAAACAAAGAGAGTGAATACAAACCTCGTTAAAACAAATAATGTTCGATGAAACTTTGTTCTTCTCAAACTCATTTACTAAAAACTTGTCAAAGGGTTTTGGAGATGAGTTCAAATGTCCGCTCGTCAGATGCACTTGAAGTAAATGACTGCAAACCATCAGTGATGCAATTTTAAAAACTCTTCCTGAAATTCCGTTAGCAGATAATATCTGCATTAAGAGCCAACAAATTGACTTGCTAATTGCTGGAGATCTTAACTCAAAGGTGGTTTTAAATGGATAAAGTTCAATATCCTTTGCTCTCTCATGGCTCAAAGCATTGTTTTCGGATGGATTCTAGCCGGACCCATGGTAAGTGGAAGTCCGAAGACCACGCATCTTTCATAGTTTAGTGAGGTCTCACTATACCAACAAATCACTACATTTCGGGAGTTAGCAGAAGTACCAAAGACTAAGTTTCCTACGTCTCTTACATTCTACACCGATACCATCTTCTGTAATCACGAGGTTCGGCTTGTAGTTTCGCTCCCGTTCAAACTTACACCTCTATGGGCACATATATGTGCTTCTCGTCTTATAGCGATGAGACAATTTCTCAAAATAGGAATATAGTAAGGCACAGTGGATTTGGGTCACATGACAAATGCGAGAACCCATTAGAAAGCTGTTGCCTTCAACACCATGCTGACCATAAACCTGTCAAAATTAAGAATGGTATTTAAAGGATATTTGGCAATTCGCGCTTTGCTACAACTTTCCAAGGTGTCCAAATTAAAGTACCCCCTAGCATCAGAAATTTCTATCCACCATTGTCAAACCGTTCGATCCCGCAGATTGGTTAAGCCAAATCATCGTGGTATCAAAAATGCGTATGCAGCAAATTTGGCTGGACAAAACAAATTAGGATCAACAGGTGAATTCAAAGTCTCTACATCAGTGGAAAATATTATTGGATAACTATTGTCACATTTATTATATACAAATTTCCAGATGGGTTAATTATAGTCCGAACTGTCTAATACAGATTCACGAGTTGTGTGATGCCTCAGAAAAGGCATATGGACCTGCTCTTTATATTCATGTTCAGGACGCAAAGTCATAACTATTTGCTCCTGGTCAAAATAAAAGTAGCTAGTGTCAAAACCATCCCTAAATCGAGATTGGAATATCTGGAGTATCTCCTTTCCAATACAGTGGATTTTCTTTTGCCCCATATGGGTATTGGGTCGAAAGACCGCGCGGTTTTTTCGAAGTGCTGGAAAAGCAAATAGCAAACAAATGCATTAATATATGATTTATTTAGAATATATTTTGGACACCAACCTACCGCATCATCTATTCTTTGGTGATCCTCACAGCAGATTTACGTAGTAACTTAAGTTCCTTGAATTATTTAAATAAAATATATTCTAATGCGATTGTTTATACATTCATTTCCTGCTTTATGGCACAGCGCTTTACACTCAAGTCAACATGATCGATTTTTTGGTCTCATTTAAGCCATATATGGGCCACCGAAAGTATTTAATAGAGTCGGCAAGTGAGCGCAACATTATCGACATAAAGCTTTTTTATAAACTAATTTATTGAAAAAAGTTGTGAAGTTTTAATAACCAATGACGGTTGGTTGTTGCTACTTACCTATGTGTTAATTACGCAGATATCAGGTTTATTTTAAAATTATTTATTTTAGTTTATTATAAACATTGAAAAACAAATAGTATATTTAAATACAGTACTTTTACGCGCAAATCACAATAATACATTAAAATCAAAAATTTTACCTTCATGAAGGTTTCAGCAGAACCGAAGACTGCACTTTTCTTATATATTTTTGTAAAATTTATTATCATATCATATATTTTTTGCAATTCCTTCTTTCAAAATGCGGCTCTAGATTGAGAAGCATCAAATTTCAGCTTTCAGTAGTTGTTAGTATATTTCATCTTGTTTCTGCTATTCGAGAGAACTGTAAAGACCACTTTCGCAAAATCCAGTATTAAATTTATAAATAAAGAGATAAATAACTCAACGTTACATTTTTAATTTCATAACCCAGACATTGTCTTGCATCAAATAAATTCAGTAACCCTGGCTATGTTTATAAATTTATTTTTGATATTATCTTTGAATTTTATTAATTTGTTGAAATTTAAAATCCAACTAATTTTTGCAGCTTGTAGTGCAACAACAAAGTGGTTGCTTTCTAATTTCGTGAAAGTAATCGCTTCGCTTTGCCAAAGTTCGATTAAAGGAGTTGGAGCCAACGTATTCGATGGCTTCCTGATCATTGTCGAAAAAAAACGATTCATTTCTAATTTTTGATTTACCTATTTACTTCATTGGCGCTATAACCGCTTAAGAGTTTTTGGCCAAGTTCTCCGAAATGCACCAGTCATCCCTTCTTAATGCTAACTGGCGCCAATTGGAGATACCAAGTGACGTCAAGAATTTGGACTTCCAGCCTGACATTATTGTAAGTTTTAATTCTAGTTCCCAGGTAAACAAATTCCTCCAATTTTAAGAAGTTTTAATTGTCCACAGTGATGCGGGAGCGAAGAAGCAAGTGCGCTGACTGTTTATTTGATGACATTAGGTACTTAGTTTTGCCCTTGGAGGATGGAGCTGTGTGGAGAAATCCACGCAAGTGGGGAAAGGCTCTGATCGCCATTCACCTGGGAGAGGCCAGAACGATTCTTCTTCATGTGGTTCAAGCAGCTCACAACTTCCGGGTGATTTCACCCAAATGTCCCCTGGGTAGCTCCCGAACATCCGTTAGAGAGTGAGCTAAGGTTAGAAGGCGAACCTGGTGGGGTCACACTTGGAGCAAGCGGCAAGCTATATAAATGTGTCCTAAATTGAAAAAAATCTGGCTTTGGTACCCACCACGTAAAACAGCTTCCAATGAAAAATTTCAACAAAAAGCCTTTTCTTTATTTTTGACAGAATATCACAAGCTTAATAATTTAACCCGGAATATTTGATATGTTAAATTTTAAAAATATTTTTACCTCTGAGTCGATACACAACCTATTGCTGTGCAAGCGAATTTGCCAATTTAACCGGTAAACTCTACGTAATCTGCTTATGCAACTGCCTTAACTTGCCTTTATTAAACTCCAGTAGAATATCGTTCAGAGTCAGAACCACATGGAAATACGGTGGTTCTCCCTGCACCGGTGGTAGCAGTCTACGCTGCTGAAGATGCCCAGTTTAAGGAACGGTGATAGGCAGTTTGCGCAATAATCCGGGTACAACCTGATCCCGTGGTATTTGCCGCACAGCCTGCATATGATGACAAAGGCCTTTACCCGCTCGTCAGATTTATTTCTGGCTGCCGTACAAAGCATACCAATTAAAATTAATTTTGAAGTCGTGTAAAGTGTGGACGAGGCTGTTCGCGAGCTCGACGGATTCTGCAATTCTAGGATGTATTTGCGATGTCAAATGGAGGCAAAACCAGTTTTACGATTGGTCTTCCCACTAGTACCTTTTCGGCGCGGCCGTCTGCAGCTCGGACTTGATTATTAATGCCGGAGTTTAAATCGACTACTCTCAAGACACCCCTCCTACTCTAAGAATGTCGCTAGAATCTATAAACGGGTTTATTAGGACAACTTCGCTTTTGGAGCTTATCTCTTGCCCAGTCATAAAATTCGGGAATGCATTGTCTGGGCTTAGTGCAATCTCACAGTGGGTCGTAACCTTGAATTTCTCTGGAGAAGTCGAGGTAGACGTTGCAATAAATGTGGTCTTCAGATTGCAATGAGGATGCCAGACACTCCCATGACATTTGTTGCGTGCAAAACATGTGTATTTCCTCCGAGCCCGGTGCCGCACAATCCCAAACGAGGTAAGAAATCGGTTTCACCAGTTCCACCCTCGTTTTTGGGGTCAGAAGATTACCACCAATGCTGTTCTTCCTTTCGTTGCGCATTTAAAGTGCAGCGGCATACGATTTTTCCGAAGAGTCAAAGAACCCATGAAGTCCCATCCTGTCTTTCGGTGAAAATTGTACCCATCGTCGAATTAAACTCTCGCCAATTGCCAGGCACTCCTTCACAGACGTTGACCAGAGCTCAAGAGTTATTGGATACATTTGCTTATCCCAATTAGTTCCTTCTAAACAGATGTTATCATCAATCTTTTTGCCACTACGATGATCGATGCGAGCCACCCTAACGTTTCGAATAACTTCGCGATAGTAGACAAATTCTTGCGGGGCTTGAATGGCGGACTCTAAATTACATTCAGCGTTGTCGATGTTTATGCGTGGCTACCGAATCGCGTCGGTCGCTAGTCGAATCGCTAAACAGATTTTTGGAAATTTTCTCTGTTGAGACTGAAATAGGATTAGACGATTCATGTTTTGAATATCGCCGCCAAACACGAATTTCAATAATATCCGTGGGAGAATAACTATCGCCAGGGCGCTTCGAAGGATGGGTCCAGGAATTATCACATCATTAAGGCTGACTATATTGTCCGAAGACAGGACGCATTAAACACCATTCGAACTTTCGTAGAGATGCCTTTGGGTTTGCTTACCGCATTGTGAGGTAGGTATAAGCTGTCGGACGATATTTTTTCAGCACCCTAGTAAATTCGAAGACGGATTTTTAAAAGCCTGCCGAACCCCTTAAGAAAACACCCGTCGGAAAATTCCGACGAAATGGTAGTACAAAGACGACTTACCCCAATCTGCTCTGCTTCACCACAAAGTGGAGCTGTAAATTTCCTCGCAATATTCGTCCTCCGCTTTACTCAACAGTAGTAAACACAAGGGAGTCGCTTTCTGGTCTGCTATTGATATAGCTGCTTTTGGCCATAATATTTCATTAGAATTCCTTAACAGTCGCGTTTAGTCGTAGGACTTATGTAAAGAAGTACTCTTGAATGTACAAATTAAAAAAAACATTTTGAAAATGAAAATAATCCCTTTTTAGCTATTCTAAAATATGAGCATAAAAAAAATTAGTTAAAAGCACATAACGTTAACTCGTTTTCTCCAAGCGGTTTACAGGGACGCGACACTGTGGAAAAAAGTGATATGTCACAATACAAACAAGAAGTCGAGACTCTTGCCTACGACCGTTGCCGAACCTCTGCATTTCAGCAGTTTTTTTTATTCTTCTTAATTGGCGCTATAACTGCCTAGCATGTCAGTTGCTTCTCAGCTTTACTAACTGGCGCCAGTTAGTGAATGCAAGTTCTTCTCCACTTGGTCTTTCCAACGTCGTCTTAATTCGATGATGGCGTGGTAAAGCTCTTACAGCTCATCGTCCTATCGTCTGTCGATCCTCTTCTTACGTGTCCAATATTTGGTACATTCACACAATGGGCTCGATGCTGTGGAAGCTGATACCGCGGTAGGTGGCGCATTGCAGAATAACCCTTCTTGTGAATGAAGAGCAAATTTAAATTCCAATCGGTGGCCATGTATCCGTCCGACAGTACTCTGGAAAGGAGCTGGTGCATTCACCTGGCGTTTTCATCTACGGCGTTGGTACGATTAAATACTGCGGATAGGTTCACCGCAGTGCGTGCAGTCATCAACCCCGCGAGTCCGGCGAACACCAGTGCCGCAGAGCGGGCCGAGCGTGCAGGAAAATATTGGTGGTAATGAAGAGCTATTTTTCTGCGCCAACATTGAGGCCATAAGTCCAACGCCGACTCTATTGCGTTCGTTGGGACAACATACCGTGCAAGGTGTTACCAACTTACGACTGGCCAACCTCTCCTTCTATAAGGCATCACCATTCGAAATGGTTCTTGGTGCGGATCTCTACGCCAAGCTAATACAGCCTGGTCTGATACCCCCTATCGCTGGACAATTGGTAGCGCAGAACATAATTCTAAGATGGGTTATTTCCGGCGTAACCCACTAGGTCAATATTTTAAATTTAAAAAAAAAGGTGTTTAATAATTTGAAAATTAAAAAAAAAGTAAATGTACCTAACCAATATCAAAAGACTGAATTGTAATGAACAAACTATGTAAACGAAACTAAACTAAATATTTTGTAAACTTGCGCTTTCGCAATAATCCTGCAAAGCAAGGATAACATTTACTCCGTTCGCGAAATGACAACCGTAACTTACCGCTTTCGTCAAAAACTCTCCTAAATACTTCGCCCACTGCGCGTTTAAGGAAGCTTGCTTCCTTCTATTTATTATCTTGCGATCCCCACAAAAGACTGACGCGGTAAGTTGAGTTCCTGAATTTATTTTAAATAAAACATATTCTAATGCAATTGTTTGTTGTCTTTCTTTCCCCGCTCTTCGAAAAAACCGGCATAGCGCTCTACCCTCAGCTTATCATGTACATACATATATTACTCGTAGTAAATTTGTAATTAGATTCAGAATATAAGATGGCTAACAATTTTACTTAATCGTTTTGATGAGAATGAATTTTATTTTTTTAATCCTCGTTTATGATTTACATATGTTTTATTATCTGTAGTGGTACTGCAGTTACATTGCATTAGATGTGGGCCATTTTTTCGCTATATTACTATAATACTACCATGATCTGTGACTTGTAAAGGAAAATTATTTTGTTTATTAATATTACATAGTGGCTTTTGTTTTATCCTTGAGTTCTTGTTTAAAATATTTGTTCCTACATAATTTTTACTGTTTGATAAGTTAATAAATGCGATTTAGGAATATTTTGATTAAGTTTGTGTTTTCCTAGTTTAAATGCTAGTGGGATTAAATTATACATTTGACATTTATTTGTTATTATTGATCATTTGTAAATTGCAATAATTGCACTGTTAAAAATCAATAAATGGGCATCGGAATATTCTAATATATTTATTACTGGAATATAATTCGTTGCGAGTGACTTCGTTTATATCATTAAGGTTAAGAGTTCCGAAGAAGAAGTTTCCTGTTTTTGCAAAGATGCTTGTGCTATGATTGTTTCTAGTTCTTTATACCCTTCCGTGATGATCAACCCTTCGGTTATAAATTCAGGGTCTAGTGTTTCTAAAGTTTTTTCAAACTGCGAATTTTTTTATCAACAAGATTATGAATCATTTTCCTGTGAATTGCATGTTGTGGTTTGGTTTCGTATGCTTTCGTATGCTATGTATCTTCATATATTATTCTCCCCCTCACTATTAAAATCGTGCCCCCGCGATCTTGTTTTACTTTATGATTATTATATTTTGTTGCAAGTTTATTACGGCGTTCTGCTCGACTATATATTATATCTCGTGGTTTATATGTTATAACTTGCTTATTTTTATTGTGATACAGAAGTAATTTATCTTGTTTTCCCTCGAGTGTATCCTGATCCGGATGTTTTTCACGATTGGAAAATACATCTTCAAGTGTGTATCATGTAGAGGAGTTGGATAGTCCTTTATCTCACTGAGCAGCGTTAAAAATTTCTTCACCGGGTGCTTTTGTTTTTGGCAGCTTAACTCTGAGAAAATTCGTGGATGATGTATTGGGGTAACAGAATGCGTTATTTGTTGTCGATTATATAGAGTTTTCTCCGCATTGGCGTTAAATATACTTTCACTATCTGTCAATAGATAGTACGTCTTCTTTGGATACGCGACAGAACTAAAATACTGCATGTTATTAATATGGGATACCCCGTTTTGGATGCACTCATCTACTGAATTATTATAATTTTGTTCTGTCTCATTTAATATGGCTAAAATAAATGCGATTGTTTGACGATTTTATGTTAGAACTGTTCCAATAGCGAAGTTGCTTGCGTCTGTTGTCACATTACAAGGTTTGGAGTAATCTGGTTAGAGAAGTTCAACCTGTTTTTGTAACGCGTTTTTTTATTTTTCTATTATTAGCCACATTTTAGTTACTAGGCACCCTATTTCTTGTAGACGTATTGTTTGAATTGGTATAATTATCATTTATAGGATTATTGTATCTGGTGGTTTGTACATACCACCTAGAGTTATCCACGTCCTTTGGGACTGCAGGTTGTCGTTGCTGGGGTTGATTGTTGAAATTTCAATGTTTATAGTGGTTTATCAGCATTCTAATTTTTGACCTGTTTTGCTGCTGGTGTCTGTCCTCTCGGTGTGTATGTGGGTGGGTATTTTTTTGTATTTGAATGACGTGTGGGGTGTATTCTTTATTGTTGCTAAGCATTGACGGACTTGTTTGGATTTGAAACTGATGGTTTTGGTTATCATGGTATATCGTACAGGCTATCGCATATGCTGCTTCCAAGCTAGTTGGCTTGTTGTTGCATAATATTCCCCTGGTGTAATTAGAATTCAGTCCAGGGATGAATGTTCTGACTGCTTCTTGGTTGGCACAATCTTTCATAGCTACATCATTTTGGTCTCCGGACATCTCAATTTTGGATAATGCTAAATTGCTTGCCTTGGATATTTCTCTATTAAATTTTGCAAGTGTTTGTCGTCTTGTACAATCTTTTTATTTCATTTAATAAAACGTATAACGGACGTTGGTCAGCAAAGGTGTAGTCTAACCGGTTGATTATTGAATAGAAATTCATTTTTGGTGTTGTGGTTTATTAGTATCCGCGGCATGTCCTCTGATTTTTGTTCTCACGATTCCTAGGGCATTACAATACTTCGGATATTGATTGAAGTCCTTTATTGCTTCCATGAAATTCCAAACTTATCCCCGTCAAATTTTTGTAATGATTTAAACAATTCCAAGTCAATGTCTTTTGCTAATCGATCCGGAATTTCATCTGTTCGTGTTGGGAAATTTGTGTTGATTGTGGAAAATTACCTCTACTGATGCTAATCTTTGGGTAAATTTTTCTTGTTGTCTTTGCATAGTTTCCATCAATGCAGTTATAAATAGAGTAGGGTCATTTGGTGTTCCATTTTGGTTTCCTCTATTTTATTTGTTCTATAATTATTGTCGAAAGTTTTTTGTTCTATTAAAGTCCGCACGCTTCGTTTTGAATGCAGGTTTCCCTTCTTTTATAATAAAAACCTTACTGGTGAATAAACTGTCTAGTTTTTCAGGATCTGTTCATTTTTATAGGATTCGGTGCTTTCCGTCGTTTTAGAATCTTGTTGAAAGGGCTATCCACTATTTCAGGACCTACATTTTGGTGCTTTCTTATTATTTAATCACTTTTTCCAAACATGTACCGCTGGATGTCCTACTTCCCGTTGAATTGTTTAAATTTATTCTATCGTTTTTTCATTACCGTAGTTTAAAAATGGCTTGAAGGCCGGTTTGAGCCACTCGTTAATTAATTTCACCGGTATTATAACAAAAATTATTTATTTTTTCATGAGCCCTATTGTTCATTCTTTATTCACAGTAAATTTTACTGTCTACCTCCCTTTCACTTTCTATTACTTTCACCATTTATACCGAGTATATGCATGTTGTTTTTATGCGTTTGGTTTGCTATTAATAAAGATGTTTTGATATTAATTGTTTTCTTATTATTGGGAGGTGACTGGGATAAGGAATACTAAGTTCCTTAACTTGCGTTCCTGTGTGTATTTTTTAAGAAATAAATTTTTTTCAGACATCAAGCTTCTAGCTCTTTAAGATTTGGTACTTCAGGTACAACGACCTTTAATGACTCTCTTAACTCAGACGTGCTGGAATAAGAATAACTTTGTTTGCCGAAAATGTTGAACATGACGTGCTATTTTAGGAATATACCATGGTTACTCGTTGCAAAAGTGCTGCTGGACATTTTTGTTAGAATAAAAAATATTACCAAAGTGAGCAACAGTATATTAAAAACAAAATAGTAATGAATTTCAAACCTCACCCTCATTTAAAATTTATAAAATAAAATAAGAAACTGAAAACATTAGCATAGCAATACGTCTTACTAATGTTAATATTATAAATAGTTTCTTAATGCCCAATCTAGAAGCTCAGACGTTTAATTCTTTGGAAGAATCATTAAGTTTCGCTGATATTTAAATCGCTTTGAAACCAAATATACTAATTTATGCACATGCGTGATAAAATGAACAGAATATTCGAATATTTTTAAAAAACCACCGGAGCGATTGGAATTTTAGAAGGAGGAGTGAACAGAACATAAATTGGATTCCCACACTATTTCGCCGACAACGTTGTCTGCATAATTGGGACTCAGCTTTCAACTTATTTCGACTTTCGTCCAATTGCATTGTACGTGCATTTACCTTGAGTTAAGAGTCCTATTAAATTTGTGGTTTAATGGAGTGCGCTACACGCGAGTTTCGGTTGGGTTTTAACTTTAATCTGAACTTTATTTTTCAATTCATTTTACTTAAAGCTATGTAAATAACAAAATGTTTGCGTAGTCAATAAACAAACTCGTTTTTATTTATTGTTGTAAAAGAAATATTCAACAGAATTGTTTTTATTAATTGTGGTAAGTAAAATAAGTAAAAAGAAAAGTGCAACTCAGCGATCGCTTGAGTTCATTATGTATAATCGCACTTTTTGTAATTATGTCGATCGGAAGCAAAGAAAATAAAGTTAAACAAAGTAAAACGAAATTCAACAATAAGTTGAATCCGCTGTAATTCAATATTATATGATTAGTGAGTTTATTGACATTCGCAACAATGTTGATCGACCAAAGTGAATCAAAGAATATAAAATTAAGCAAAGTAAAACGAAATTCAACAATAAGTTGCGACAATGACGTAACTCGTCCCCCTTGAATTGGAGACTCCCCTGAGTCGGTACATTACTTACATTTAATTTAATTTGTCTGTGCTTAATACAATGTAAAATAAGTAAGATACTTATGATTATTGTCGATACAACATATATGGTTATGGTTACATAGTTTTGTTTTTTGCTATATTCTATTTCTTTAATAAAATCAGTATTTTCCATTTGGTTAAGTATAATGTCATCAAAAAGAAGTGTTTTGTTAATATCTTTTATACTTTCAACATTGCTTGGTAAAATTATGCTGCGTCTTAGACTTATTTCTTTATGAGTAAATTTTTTATTATCAATTACAATTGAGCAATTCATGAAGCGAATTAAATAATTTCCATTTAGCATATTTTCTTTTGAATGGCAATCATTTTGTATTGTTTTGTTATAAAAATTTTTTACAAATAAAGTGGCTGATTTTACCACTACAATTTCTGTTTTTCTATTTTCATGCAATTTCTTTTCATTAAACAATTTTTACAAATTTTGAGGTGTTGTAAATCGCTTTGAATATTATATTCATAAGTTTCGGTATTGTATTTAATTACTCTTTTAGAATCAAACATTAATTCAAAATGTTCACTATCTCACAGCGGCAAAAGTAATTTCTTTTAGTGTCAATATTTCCAGTGGAATTTTTATCGCAAATATTATATTATTATTAGAATCTATAAGTCACCCCAATTTAACCTTCTGTAGTTTTTGGGCGTCAATCTGGTATGTAATAATTTCTTCGTCTGTTAACATGCTACTGTGAAGTATACCTAATTCGCTAGCAGATATACTCGTACTATCTTGAATATGTTCAATGTATTTTTAATTTTAGAGCGAAGTCTAAATATAGAATTTGATCCTGAATTTGCTTAGTTACAGTTACAATAGAATTAATTTCTTCAGTTATAAGTTCCCTGTCGTGTCTAATTATTTATTTTAGTTTTTGGAATGATTCATTGAAGTTTGTGTTTATGTGAATTTGTTTATTTAAATTATCAATTGCATGGTGATTGTTTTTATCAATAACATTTAGAAGGTCTTCTATATCTTGTCGATCGTCGTCATTCATAGTGCCAAAGAGCCATTTCTGCACCTTTCCGTAAAGATTTATTAACCCTCTTTTTTGTCTGTGTGAAGTATGTGTTTTAATTTTGTTTTTTTATAAATTGTATTTGGATGTTTAAGGTTTATTTGTTGATAAATTTGTCTTTTGTTTATTTAATTTAAGTTCATCTAAGATATGAGAGATTTCCAGTGGATCTACAATATGAAGTATTGTCATAAAGCTGTTGTCGATGTCAACGTCACCTGTTTCGATTATTATGTATCCTTTGTTATTTTCAATATTTTCAACGGTTACTTGCCCCAGCGCTATATCCCAGGTTGTTATTATCAGTAATAGTTTGAGAATCCAATTGCCCTGAAAATTTAGTTGGCCTTTTAATATTGGATGTATTAACGTTTAATAATCATATTTTGTTTTAATTTTGGTTTTTCCTTATGTCTTAGCGCCCTATAACTTTTAACATAACCCTCGCTTCTTTTTTCTACATATTCTTCCCTGTCAGCATTATGTTTATTAATATATCTTTGCTTTTCTTTACAAATTCGATCGTTTATATTATTTTTGTTGCATTTCCCTTGATGGATATTAATTGGGTTTTATTTTGTTGTTGGGTGGTAACTATTATTATACCACTCGCAACTTTTCTTTAATACTTTGTTCGATTCCTAATATTCTAATTCTTTCGCCTAGGGTATTGTACATATATACGAATTTCTGGTATGGTTGTTTGATTTTGCCAGATGAATTTCTGTATTCTCACCTCGTAGATAATCTTTTATATTAACACTTCGAAATTCGTTGTCGGTTATTAATTTCTTAAAATATCCATTCTGGGATTTAAAATGTCGTAATTTTTCTACAGTTGTCTGGTTATTTCGGTCCTCTAAATAATAAGCAGTTGCAAACTTTGAGGATCTGTCTATTAGTGTAAGGAAATTTGCTCTAGAATTAGTGTAAATATCCATATGTACGATTTCTCCAGTATTTTGTGGGGTTTCAGTTAAGGAAAACTTTCCTCCTATTGGTTTTCTGCCGTATTTGACGCGATTGCAAGTATCGCAATTGCTGATATATTTTTGGATTAGAATTTTAAGTTTAGGGAAATAAATTGATTTTTTTAATCCCTCATAATTTTCATTAATACCAATGGGTCCTGTTTCGTATTTATGATACTGTTTTATTTGTTTGAATACCTCATCTTCATTTTCGATATCTTTTGCATGATATGAACACCTAACAAATTTCATACTTGTTATGCCGTTATACATTTCAATTATTTTATTCTATAAGAAATTATACTCGCTGTCTGGGAGTTCTGTATATATGCCTATTTTCCATGGTTTGATGTGTAGTCTTAAAATATCTGTTAGGTTATGCCCTAAGTCATGAGAATTAATAAATGTCCTTTTGTTACCGTGTATTTCAATTAATTCCAGTTTTTTTTATTTGTAAGTATAATCTATGTTTTGAATCGATTTACAACAGTTTCCAATATTGGAATGTGATCATTAAAATTTTGCTCTTGAGAATGGTTGGTGACAATGTCATTATCTTCATTATTTTGAATTAAAAGGTTATCACTACTATTGTCATTTAACATATTTATTTCATTTGTCTCTGAATTTATTCTTCGTAGACAATCAGCTACGTTATTATCTTTACCCTTTATATAGTCTATATTGATATCATATTCTCCTAATTTTAACAGCCAGTGCTGTAATCTAGGATTAATGCCTTTTCCTGATGTTTCAACCTGTAACCACTTAAATGGCTGGTGATCTGTCATTAAGTCAAATCTGACACCTTATGGATATGGTCTAAAATAGTTAGTTGCCTATACAATTGCCAGCAATTCTTTTTCAGTTGTCGAATAGTTTGCTTCGTGATCATTTAATGTCCTGCTAGCAAAGCAAAGAGAGTGGACGTCTTGTTGTAATACTTCCCCGATAGCAAATATACTCGCATCGGTAATTAGTTTGAATTTTTTTCTAAAATCAGGATATTTTAGTACCGGTGGTTTCATTATTATTCGTTTCAGTTTTTCGAAGGCTTGAATGTAATTTGGGTCGTTTAAATCAATTTTTTCATTCTTGCGGAGGTATTTGGTCATGGGTTGCGCTACTTTAGCATAATCCTTAATAAACTTCCTATAATATCCTGTTACACCTAGGAATGATTTTATTTGCTTTTGTGTCTTTGGAAGCTTAATTTTTAAGATGTCCTCAATTTTTTGTGGATGTGGTTTGACTCCTTCTGGGGTCAAAATATGCCCAAGGTAACTGGTTTCTCTGGCAAAGAACTTACATTTGTAAAACTGAACTTCAAATTATGTTGCCGTAGTTTTTCAAAAATTAATTTAATACTATTTTTATGTTCCTCCATTGGAAAGTGGCTGGTGCATTTTTTAGACCGAAAGGCATTCTAATATACTCATAGTGACCCATGGGTGTTCAAAAGGCAGTCTTGGTCCTTGAAACGTTGCATTTTTGCTTGTGAGCGCAGAAAATAATCGGGAACACCTTCAACAATGTGTTCTAGCAAGTCGGCTTCATTCATCAAAATTTTATTAGATAAAATTAATTTCTCATTAAAGTAGTTTTGGAACGATTCATAAGTTTGCCACTTTCTTGCTTCAAATTCTCTCGTAAGCGCTGATCGGCTTGAGCGATCTTCAAATAACAAACGCATTTCCGTCAATATATTTGTAACACTCATTACAATTATGTCAGAGCGTGAATAAAACCACTTCAACGCTCGACCTTTTAATTTTATTGAAATTAGTGCCTTCATGTTGTTTTCGTTTAAATCGGAAGCGTTTTGTTCGCTTTTTAGCTGGGCTTCCCATTGTTGAAAATAGTCACCGGTGCCTGCAAAATCCGCTAATATTTCTTTTTCAGGCATAAAATTACTCGTACTGGCAATGCCTGCTTCGGAAATACCACCGATTTCGTTGTCGCTTTGCTTTTGTTGTTTGTCAATTCTTGTCAGCTTCTCATTTTCTCTTTTAAGTAACTCGTTCTCTCTTTTATGCATTTAATTTTCTCTTTTCATTAGCTCCAATTCCTTTTTCATTAGTTCCCACTCGTTTGTTTGAATCCCTGTTCGCTTTCCGTCCACGTTCTGCTTAGCAATTGTACAGCTGCACTCGTTTGGAATATTGTCGCCATTTTGATTCATTAGCTGCGCTGCTCTGCTGGCGTTAGCCCCGTCGCCGCGACATGCGTCGACGCTTTGTGTGTCGTTTTCTACTAGCTCTAACTCTGCATCGCCCTTGGCTCCGACTGTACCAACACTTTCGACAGCAAAGCCGTCTGCGCGGCAATCCTCACTACATATTTCGCTTGCGTCTTCAGGCAACTGCAACTCACCGCGATTTGGCAAGCTCGCCAATCGAAGTACCAATTCATTTTTTCTGCCGCTGGTCTCCTCGCCGAGCTTACGTAGCCATGTCTTCAGCTGCGCAATGGTATACATTTTTAAGTTATTTAGAACTTCATTATTAGGCGCGTCCATACCTCTTCTGATTATTGTAGTAATATCAATATATTTCTACTAAAAGAAACGAACAGTTGTACTTAAGCGCCTTTATTGGTTCACGATCTTACAACGAGTAAGTCTTATTCGTAATGGCTCTTTATGCCATTCCGTTTCTAAAGAGTTGCCACAACATTTAATGGGAATACACCAAAATTTGTTACATGCACCCGAAATGAGGTCCTTGATATAACTATAGGAAATACTCTACTGAAAACGCTAGTGCGGAACTGGATCGTGTATAGCGAAACCTCCATGTCGGATCAAGAATTATAAAAGATTTAAAGAGAATCAATCAGAAACACAATTTACCGAGAATTCAAGGTAAAACAGCTCAGCAGGTTAGTCAGCATATTTAGAAAAAAAAATTCGAAAGTTATTCAACCGGACAACATGCGCCAGGGACTGATTTGAATATAGGGACACTTTAACCATATGCAGTGAAGAGATTGGTCAACCGAAGCGTATGACTTCAGAAAATGCTGCGAAAGTATAGATCAAATTACCAAGGCCTTTGGACGTTGTAAGGTAATGTGCAAAATCAACTGTGTATTGTCCGCCAGCCAAGAAAGGGTGATCACAGTTATACTGAGAACGAATATTATAAATTCAAACTACTTCTAGATACTCACATTCCAGGATCTATCCCATTTTAAGATGCAAAACCAGTTCTAACCAGCGCCCCTTGGCGGAACTTCAAAAAGTTACGTATTCATGTGAGTGATAGTTCAGCGTGCTCACTCAACCCCGATACCTTAAATGACTCTTTCACAAATTTTGCCTCACCGTCTTGTACTTCCCCAACATTACATGCGATGTTGTTTTTTCTGGTCACACGTTTGAGTTTCGTGCAGTGTCTGAATTTGAGGTATTGTAGAAAAAAGTATTTTAAAAATACGGACCAATGCCATTGGGAACGACGGCATCCCACTTAAGTTTATAAAAATAATTTTGCCTTTAGTTTTGCCCACCCTAACTCACTTAATAAACCATAGTTTTACAACGCCTTGCTTCCCTAATGCATGAAAAGTTGCTACTGTGCTTCCTTTAGCCAAAAACAGAACAGCTTGTAGCCCCAGTGACTTCCGTCACATTCGTTTTCTGCCTGCACTGTCAAAAGTCGTTGAATTCCTGATATTTTAGCAAATCTACATCCATGTTGATAAATTCTGTATCTTGTTTCCCTTTCAGTCTGGATTTAGATCTAAGCACAGTTGTTCAACGGCTATGATAAAGATACTTGACGATATCATATTCAATTTTGACAAAAACCATCTAACACTTCTCTGTTTGCTGGATTTTTCTAAGGCATTTGATACTCTTACAAATCTTTGCTCTAAATTAAAAAAGTATTTTGGTTTTGCTCAATCTGCTGTGAAATTGATGGAGGGGTACCACACAGGCAGCGTGTTAAAGTGGATTTGAAAATGTCTAACCTACGTCCATTGTCGTCTGGCGTTCCTCAAAGCTCAATCCTGGGGCCTCTATTATTCAGTTTGTTTGTGAATGATGGGTTTTCTGTGTGTCAGTAGGCGAGCATTTATGCGTACGCAGATGATATTCAATTGTATAAGTTAACACAACATAAATTGCATTAGCTGACAACAATGTCTGCATAATTGGGACTCAGCATTCAATTTATTTCGACTTACGTCCAACTGCATTGTATGTGTACTTATCTTTAGTTAAACGTACTATTTCACTTGAGGCTTTATGGAACACGGTACGAGTACACGCGCATCCGCTCTCCCAAATATTAAGCAAGTGAGCGCAAACCTAATTGTGATAACAAGGCATTTATCGGGCTTGAGTCTAAGTTAATAATAGATAACAATAGAATTAAGAGTTCAGTTTGAAATAAAGCTCAAAGGAAGCCAATTACCTAACTTTATTGGCTCTATAGTCCCTCTTCTCTTGGTCACACATAGCGCTGTTTAATAAAAAATTTCGTTCTATTTTATGTCATATAATAATACAAAATTTTGCACAAAAACATTGTGTTTATTCAATATTTATACAGCCAATGGTTAGGTCAATTGATATGGGTAAGTTAGTTAGTGGTAAAGAACCATCTGAGGCAAAATTTGCGTCGAAATCGCTACCGAGAATCACATGGTAGATTTCATCAGGAGAGCCTTGTAAATAACTTTTGGCGATATCTCTAAAAAATATAATTAATATTTACTTTTAGATTTTGGTTAACCGCCCAGAAAAAATAAACATACATACTTTTTTTGATCACAAACGAAACTCAATTTTTGCGTTGTTAATCTTTCGACTACTTTTTTATTTAATTATTATTTTTTGTAGTCTTACTTTTTGTCAAAAAATGATCATTATTTTATGAGCTTAATTTTTTTAGTCACAAAATATAAAGATTTTTTGAGTTTTATTTTTTTTTTGTCTAAAATAATAATTACTTTTGGAGTTATATTTTGCTGTTCAAAAATAAAACTCAGTTGTTGAAATTGTTTTTTCTTTCAGACATAAAAGTTAACTTTTGAGATTTTTTTTGTAGATCGAGAAACTCAAAACGTCATAGCACTTTTTTAATAAGTATTTCGTGGTCGATTTTGTTTTTAGCTATGCCATATATACCCTCAAAAACTACATCACAATTATTATATAGATATATATGTATGTACTTATATATATTTGGGTATGTATGAAATACTGTTAATAAGAAAATAGTTCAGGGACTCCAAGGGAAACTCGCACAGTTATCTAATTTTTTTAAATATTCAGAATATTTTTCAGCATTTTTTTTATTAACCATGTAACATAAACCCTATAAATAAAAATTCAAACTTAATAAAAAATTCAACAACGACTGTGTAGAGTGTGCGCGATTCATTTGGTGGGTTCAAATCTTGGCAGGGGCAAATTTCATCAAAAGTTATTGAAACAATTTTTCTAATACGAAGTATATTTCAGTTATGAAAAAACTTCTCACTAAAATCAGTTGCAGTTTGGAGTCGGCGTAAAACTGTAGGTCCCTCAATCTGTGTTACAACATCAAAACGCTCACCACAAATTTGAGGGGAAGTTCGGCCATGCATCAAGCTATCTGGTGTAAGCGCCAAATTATTATTATTATTATTATTCTGGCGGTGGCAAAGCAAACCGAATCGACCACGAAATACTTATTATGTGGTGTTTTGAGTTTTTCGTTCTACAAAAGAAAACTCTACAGTTAATTTTTATTTCTGAAAGATAAAATAACGCTTGAGCAAAAATATAACTGCAAAAGTGATGATGAAAAACATAAAACTCAAAAAATTGTTATAATAGTTTAATAAAAAAAAACGTAAATTGATTTCACGATAGTACTAGGTTAGATTAGAAGTCCATTGTGATACCACTTGTAGTTAGAACGGGACCGTATACCGTAACCAAAGACAGTTTACTGCAGAGAGCTCTTCTGGGGTGTTAATGAAGTAAGTGCCTAGTAGGTCAAACTGCATGTCGTAGTAGTTACCTAGCGCTCGCTGAGCCGACATAAAGACTATATGTCCTGTAGAAGTCCGTATGCGGCTGGAGTAGTTCCCGCCCTCTCCTTGCTTGGAGTAGTGCTTCGAGAGTACCTTACCGAGCGAGCTCATCAGCCATGCAGTTTCCTACAATGCCACTATGGCAACCGGCACCCAAATCAGTCCGATATCAAAGTGTTCAGAGGCAGTTGAGAGAGAAGTCAGGCACTCCTCGACTAGTTTCGATTTGACTCTTAGATACCCCAAGACACTAATTGCAACCTTACTGTCAGAATAGTTCCTTACAGAAGGCTTCCACTCCAACCTTACTTCCACCTTCAAACCGATCGGTAAGAAGTTCACCGGCCCTTCGCCTAAAATGCTAACCTCTCTCCATTCCTCCCATAGCGGGATGTAAGTGAGAAAGAAACCCTCAGAGACTAGAACCGGCATACAAAAATTCATTTCCAGGGGTGCAAAGTCGAAGCGGGCGTTGAGCGCGAGAATGGGTGTGGTCCTTTGCGCCCCACTGATTCCAATGAATGCGATCCATTGTACCCGCTCAAGCTGCTTAACTTTCGATAACTTCTCCAGTGAGTTCCACCAGACAACCAATCCATAAATCATTAAAGGCCTTATTATTGCTTCATAAAGCCAGTGATTTACATTGGAAGAGGGGCCCAATATCACCCCGGCAACAATATACATCAACCGATACCTTTTTCCCTCTTTCCTTAATAATTGGCCCCCAGGAAAGCTTCCTGCCCAAAATTAGGTCCAAGTACTTGACCTGGTCAGAAAGCACAAGTGGCACACCGCAGACTGATAGAGGTCGGGTTTCTTCTAGTACGAGCTCCATCTTGCTAGTATTAATATCGAGCCCACGCCCCGTAGATCACTTCATGATGTCAAACAGGGTATCCAAACCCTTTCTCCTGACAATGAGTGCCACGTCGTCCGCATAGGTAATAACCGAGCAGCCTCTCCTTTCCAACTTCTGCAGGACGTCCTTGATAACAACGGCCCAAAAATAGGATGAGGAAACTCCGCTTTTCGGAATGCCCCTACTCTCCATTCGTTATATGGAAGCGCTGCCCCACTTTGCCACGACGGTTCTGTCACAGTGCAGACGGTAGATGAGCCTTATAAGGCCCCGTTCGACCCTAAGTTCTCCCAATGACCCGAATATTGCCTCCGGCTGGACGTTATTAAAGGCCCCCTCTATATCCAGAAAGGCACCAACTGTGAAGTCATTGTGTTCAAGAGACTTCTATGACTTTAAAAACCGTATGCAGGGCAGTCTCCACTGACCTTCTCTTCGAGTATGCGTGCTGAGCACACGACAATCATTCACCAGGAATACCATTTCCATTTCAATAGAAAATAAGAGAGGTTGATTGGTCTGAAGTCCTTAGAGGGAACATGAGAGCTCCTACCCGTCTTGGGAATAAACGTAACCCTCACATCCCTCCACAACCTACGAACCTTCGCAGCTCGCATAAATAGTAGCCAACCTACGACAAGAATGATGCCGTCAGCTTCCGGTGGCTTGAGTGCCTTGAAGGAGCGTATTGTCCAGAGAAAGTGACGCTCGTCGATCAGGAGATAGTACTACAATTTTAAGATTTTGGTAGGGGTTTGAACCTCAAATATCCCCGCTCCCTTAGGTGCGCCAATGTATGTTTTTTCGTTTCGTTCAGTTAGTGACGATGTTATTAGCAGGTAGTAAGCGTTGTGTTATAGCTTGGCCCCTGAACTACTGTATGTTTGGGTTATTTCGCTGTAGTGTACTGTATTGAAGCAGGAATTTTGGTGGTGGGATATTTTGTATTGACTCTGTATGTTGATACCTGTTGTTCCACCTAATATATTGTTTTGCACAAATGGCTTGCAACAACAAATGTTCACCAGCAAATATTAAGAAAACAGCTAAATTAATTTTTCATTCCAATTCAGTGAAAAGAGCACAAGTCTTACAGACTATTAATAAATATGCTGAATACTGTTTGAAATAATTATACAGTAAACCACGCACTGTGCACCTAGGAAGAGATGGATCAAGAGCAATTATATATTCATTTCCGAGATATTTAGTGCGCATAAGAGGAGCATTTTTAGCATAGAAAAAGCTATATAAGCATCGATAACTGCTTTAGACTACTAAAAGTTAACCTACCCAAGAGCTCAGGAAGGTCAATTGACTCGATTAAGATATTTGCAACGAAGGTGGAGGCGAGAAAGGCACTTCGCATATTAAATCCATGAGCAGACAACGAGATTCGTTAACTTGCAAAGAATGCCGAAAATTTAACGAGCGAAGATCGAATTTAATAAAAGCATTTTGGATAAAAGGCTAGACCTCACAAAAGTTGTATAGGGAAGTTTTAGCGTATATGGATCAGAAAATACTATATAACTACGTCGGAAAATAGCTAACATGGCATTTGATTTTATTATTCGTCTTAATTGGAGCTATAGCTGCCTAGGCGATTTTGGCCGCCAGTCGCTCCAATTGGCGCCAGTTAGAGTCACCAAGTGAAGCCAAGTCCTCTTTCACCTGGTCTTTCCAACGTAGAGGCGGCGTTTCCCTTCCACCACCCAAAATATTTCGGAGAACCTTTCTCTCAAATACTCCAAGGCCCATCTCATCTGATTTTGACAGTGCCCATGCTTCTGCGCCATACAATACCACGATCAGGATGAGCGTTACAAAGCGTGGTATTCTTCATCGAGAAATGGTTTTACTGCTCATTTCCCTACTCAACCCAAACCAGCTATTGATTTAGAGAGAGATTGTTCGTTGGATTTCGGTACTGACATTATTGTAGGTGTTAATGCAGGCTCCAATATGAACAAAGTCTTCTACTTTGTCAAAATTGTAACTATCTACAGTAACGCGGGAGCCAAGGCGCGAATGCGCTCACTGTTTTTCTGATGACAGGAGGAACTTCGTTTTACCCCCGTTCACCTCCAGACTCATTCGCTTCGCTTCTTTATCTATCTCGAAAATACAGAACTAATGGCGTGGTTGTTGAGGCCACTAATGTCTATGTCGTCGGCATACGTCAGTAGTTCGACGCTTTTATAAAAGCTGAAACCTCGCTTGGTATCAGGCGTCATTTACATATCCTTACTAGCTTTGCAGGGATACCAAATTCAGACATCGCGTCATATAGGCAACTTCAACTCCTGCTGTCGAAAGCTGGCAAATATATGGTATGTGTCGTTTCTCTTCTCACGAGTCTTTTTCAATATTTGGCGTATCGTGAGTATCGGGTCGATGGTAGATTCCCCAGGTCTCAAGCCACTCTCAGTGGTCGCAATATGCTAGGCTGAATAACAACCAACGTCGGAACGAAAGGACTAGGAGAACTATCGTCAAACGCACTATATATATTCTTTGGACAAATACGAATTAACCCATTCAAGAAATATTGAATGAAATCCTAACCAAGCTAGTTTCAAAATTAATATCTTGTGCGAGACTATAAATTGTGTAAACTTAATACCCATTCCGAAAGGACTTTTGAAAAACCAACTTTTCTTCTTAGATCCATTCGAAGAGTTTAAAAACATCGTTTTCTTTGCCGTTTTTATTATTCAGGGGTAATTCAGGTTTTCTTCCTATCGTCAATAAATTAAGAAGATAGAGACTTAGCAAAGATTAACGTAAGAAGGCGCTAAGGGAATATGGAAATTTACAAACAGAAAACATTTGATAGAAGTATAATAAACGAACACAAATTCATTCGTAATATTTGAACCCTTAAAACTGGTTAAAAGAAAAAACAAAACAATATCTTAGGTGGAACACAAAATATCTCACAATACCAAAATTATTGATTCCTACCTGCCTAAACACCAACCCTTACTAACTGCTAATAACAATATCGTATAAATACAAAACAGTACACTATACGCAACAGTACGATAACTGAACTGAACAAAACAAAAAATGGCCCGGAAAATCGCACAACGCTGAAACGGGTTTGCCTCCAAACCATTCATTTGTAGACATTGGAGCAACCAAGAACGGAATTTAGGGGTTCATATCCCTGTAGTAGCATCTTGAAATTAGTTTCCTTTTTTTAAATTAAATAAGCGTTAAACCGCCACCAAAATATTTTTCCGTGTGCATCACTATATGTTCGTATGTACACATTAGCGCACCCAATGGGGTGTTGTGGGGTTTTATTCCCTAACCAAAATCTTAAAACTGTTGTGCTATCTTGAAATTAGTTTCCTTTTTTTAAATTAAATAAGCATTAAACCCCCACCCATATTTTTTGTCCGTGTGCGCCACTGTATATACATATGTATGCTTTGTCAATTTTCAATTCCTTTTCGTCTCTAACAAAGTTAGCCTCTGCTGCAGATTCACCTGAAACTGCAGGCTGCACTGCCACTTCTGCAGCTTCGAATATTTCGCTACTTTCGCCTCTTAATCTCTTTAAATAAACTTCCACTTAAATGCCACTTGTGTTGATTTGTCAACATGAATACAAATGTTAACACTTATTTCGATAAAAGCTCTTTTGTAAACTTATATCTAAATAATATCTTGACACTTCGTAAATGTGTGTGTTTTGCAGCTTATACAGGTTAACTTTTAATCATATTTGTGTATGAGAAAAATAAATGAAATAAAATATTTCTCTATTTGCTGGTGTCACTGCTTGCACGTTGATGTTCACAGAAATAAACGAATGGTAGTATACTTCGGGTTTTTTACAGTTGGTATGCCAGCAGAAACTGGAATTTTTAAGTATCCAGAGTCCCTCATAGCATTACCAAGCAACTAGTCCACGTCGTGCACTGTTAGATACTATCTCTGAACCTTACTTCATGGGGGCAATTGTTCGCTGCAGGGTTGCCCTAGTGTGTATTTATCATAGTAAGTATTGTCATTTATGTTAGTATATAACTGCTTATTGGTTCCGACAACAAGCGTTACACCACAACGTGTAATTAATATGAATAAGAAGGGTAGTTTGGAGGTAAAAGTTTGTAAAGGGAGAATAAATACGACCGTTGAACAAGAATCATCTCGTTTAATTTAGTTCGGCATACACAATTTCCTGTTCGACAAAAACATATCACGCGTATATGTCTTTACCTTTTAGCTTTTATTAAAATTAATTTTAAAACATTTGAAGGTTTTCAACTTTATTTTGTATGAGTTTTCAATTACACATACTGACAGACGTCGGAGGCCCCAAAACTTGGAACCATAAAAATTTGCCTCACTTTGTGACTTAAACATTTATCTGTGGTAGCAACTTAAATTATTAGCTGTATCCTCGCATACCCAACAATTTTTATCTCTGGAATCACGTAAATTAGCCAATTAAGTAAATTTGGTAAGTTTTGCATGTACCTTTATTGCCATATTAATGCTAAAAAGGTAGGTATTGGAAACGGGCCAGTGGCATCTCCTATTTTATATTACTAGCTTTTACCCGAAGCTTCGCTCACATGATATTCGGCTTAATGTTATAGATTCTAATGTAACGGAAAAGGAAATAGATAACTCCACCAAATGTAATAACTTTTAATTCATTTTTAGTTTAGGTTTTCACATTTTTACTATCAAAAACAAAATTTACCTACTTCATAATTTTCGATTATGGTTACTTGCTGAAACTTTTTTCGCATTGTGAGCTGCGCAGTACGCCATCCCATTCGATTTTGGTGGAACTTAATTTATTGTTAGAAATGACAACGTAATCAAAAAGTGGTGACATTTATTTAGAATTCTCATTTTCATGATGCAGTTTTCTTAAGCCTACTTCCTTTGAATCCTCTAACTTAATAATCTAATTTTATTTATTTTTTGAAGTAGGGAGTTACCCTCTCCAAGGTATTTTCAAAATAAGCTTTTCTTAAACTCCCTCGTATAAGACCCTTATTTCAATATTTGATTTAACTTATTATAATTTTAATTGACTTTTTTAATTGAGTTTGTCTCTTTAAATAGATGGCAAGCCGTAACAGATATAACGGACTATATACATATGTATGTACCATTATCAATCATGTTTTCGTATAAACTCTTTCGTTTCAGAGTAACACTGTTACATTTTAGTAAGCTTACTAATAGCATTAAATTCATAATTTTAAAAAGTGGCGACATTCTTAAAGGAGGATGGGGCCGTGTGTAGAAGTCTACGCAAGTCTCTGATCGCAATTCAGCTGGGAGTGGCTAGAACGATTATTCTGCATACGGTTCAACCAGCTCACAACTTCCGGATGATTTCACCAAAATGTCCTCTGGGTAGCTCCCGAACACCCCTTTGGGGGTGAGCTAAAGTGAGAAGGCGAACCTGGATGGACGTTTTCGGTTTAAGGGCTCTCCAGGATTTTTGCAGCATCTGTTCATCAGTAGGTGCGGCTGCGAGCGGGCGTCTGGCTTGGAGCAAGCGGATCGATATATAAATGTGCCCTAAATCAAGAAATCCCCAGAATCTGGTTATGCGCTGGGCTTGGTACCCGCCACGTAAAAACACCTTCCAATGAAAAATTTTACCAAAAAGACTCGGATGATACCCCCTATACTGATGACGACCACGGCAAGCGTTTAAAGGACTACGATTTAAGGGCATGCACCTGGAATGTCCGAACCCTTAATTGGGAACGTGCCTCTGAGCGGCTGGTGGATGTCTTCGTAAAGGCAAAGGCTGACATCACCGCCATCCAAGAGATGCGATAGACGGGGCAAGGAATGAAAAGAATCGGACCTTGCCACGTCTACTACAGCTGCCGTGTAAAGGAGCGCAAGTTCGGTGTTGGATTTGTGGTGGGAGAGAGACTTTGTCGTCAAGGACTGTCGTTAACCCCGCTGGACGAACGTCTCGCCACGATTCGCATCAAAGCTAGATTCTTTAACATCTCGCTGATTCGCGCACGCTCCTATGGAAGAGAAGGACGATGTTAACCAAGATAACTTCTATGAATGCCTTGAGCGCGCGTACGAACGGTGCCCCGCTACGATATAAAACTCATGGTAGGCGATTGTAATGCCAAGGTGGGAAGGGAAGGATTTTTTTGTCCCAAAGTCCGTAATTTCAGCCTACATGATGAAACATCCGCTAACGGACTGAGGCTGATCGACTTCGGCGGGCCCGAAACATGGTAGTATGCAGCACTAGGTTCAAGCATAAAAGGATACATCAAGCTACATATCTATCTCCTGATGGAAAAACACGAAATCAAATTGGGCATGTTGTGGTGGACGAAAGACATGCTTCAAATGTCTTAGACGTGCGCACTATTCGAGGAGGTAATATCGATTCGGATCATCATCTTATCGCAGCCAATATTTGCACTCGCATGCGTGCAGCAAAAAACGCGCGCTCAGTGACACGAGGAAAGCTTGACGTCGAAAAGCTGCAATCACAACACATAATCGACTGTTTCGGCACTCGACTTGGACTCCAGGTCTCTGAGAGCAATGTTAAACAAGCGGATATCTGCGCGCAATGGGACCACATTTCTAGCTCATTACGTACTGCCGCTGAAGAGGCCATTGGTTTCCAGCTAGCCGGAAAAAATGGCTGGTACGATGAGGAATGCCGCACCGCCATAGAAAAGAAAGATGCCGCCTATAGGGCCACGCTGCGATCGGGCGCAACGCGAACCGAGCTGGAGAGACATCGGGAGTTGAAGAAGGAAGCGGGGCGCATTTTTCGCATTTTTTTGTAAAATGCATGCACCAGCTCATTTGCAAAATATGGTCGAACGAACGCATGCCTACTGATTGAAATTTAAGTGTACTCTGCCCAATCCACAAAAAGGGCGATCATGCAATATGCGCCAACTATCGCGGGATCAGTCTTCTTAGCATAGCATATAAGGTTCTGTCGAGCGTATTGTGTGAACGGCTGAAGCCCACCGTCAACGAACTGATTGGACCTTATCAGTGTGGCTTTAGACTTGGTAAATATACCACCGATCAAATATTCACGATACGCAAAATCTTGGAAAAGATCCGAGAAAGAAGAATAGACACACACCATCTTTTTGTCGACTTCAAATCCTCTTTCGATAGCTGAAGAGCTGCCTATTTGGCGGAATGTCTGAATTTGGTATCCCAACAAAACTAATATGGCTATGTAAAATGACGTTGAGCAACACCGCCAGCTCCGTCAGAATCGGAAAGGACCTTTCCGAGCCGTTTGAAACCAAACGAGGTTTCAGACAACGTGACTCTCTTTCGTGCGACTTCTTTAACCTTATGTTAGAAAAGATAATTCGAGCTGCAGAGTTTAACCGTTCAGGCACTATATTTTATAAGAGCGTGCAACTTCTGGCGTATGCTGATGATATCACTATCATCGGCCTCAACAATCACGCCATTACTTCTGCCTTTTCCAAATTGGATAAAGAAGGGAAACATATGGGTCTGGAAGTGAACGAGGGCAAAACAAAGTACCTCCTGTCATCAAGTAAATAGCCAGCGCACTCGCATCTCGGCTCCCGTATCACTGTTGACAATTACAATTTCGAGAAAGTGGAGGATTTTGTTTAGCTGGGAACCAGCATTAACACCTACAATAACGTCAGCCTGGAAATCCAACGTAGAGTCTCTCTTGGTACTTTGTGCTGAGTAGGCAATTGCGCAGTAAAACCCGCTCTCGACGAACCAAAACCACACTCTACAAGTCTCTCATCATGCCCGTTCTATTGTATGGAGCTGAAGTATGGGCACTGTCATATTTCGCAGACGATGGAACGGTGAGCTGTATGAGCTTTACCGCTACATAGACATAGTTCAGCGAATTAAAAATCCCGCAGCTTCGTAGGCTGGGACATTTTGTGCGAATGGTTGCAAATGCTCCAGCCCTGAAAGTATTCAACGCGGTACCAGCTGGTGGTAGTAGAGTAAGAGGACAGACCAAGTGGAGGGGACTTGATATCACCTGGTATTTTGATTAGCGCCAGTCAGCAGGCAGAATGAACGACTGGAGGAATTTGGTGGACTCGGCCATCTACTTTATATTTCACATCTCAGTTAAGTGAGGAAATTAGCATAACTTCCTTAGCTTAGCTTTAATTTTCTACTTGCGTCTAAGGAAGTTTCACTTCAAAAGTAATGATATCTTCGTTGAATTGGCTTTTATTTTTTGCTTTAAAATTTATTCAGGAAATTAAGGATTCTAATATTTTTTAGACCAATTGCACTGTGAAACAAATTCATGTTAGCAAAAGTTAGGTCGATTCTGAGAGTGACGGATGAAAATAGAGGCTAAATTAGAAGACCTGTATCACGGCGTTTGTTTATGTTAGTTCGATTTTTTTTTTAATCGACTTTCGAGCTTTGCAGTCAAGTGCAATAAATTTCTTATCCTTCTTCCTCTTTTTCCCCGTCTTCCTCTTTTTTGTTTCCAACCACCGCACAGGTAGCGATTTTTATTTATTTCGTACAAGCGAACTCAAAAATAAAGATTCATTTAAGACTCGAACTCAGCCTCAATTTTCGCTCGGTGATAAAATTCGCTATTAATTTTTTTGGTACTTATTTCATTTTGCGAGTGATTTAAGTTAAGTGCATTTCATAAAAGTAACAAAAACAGCATTGTATAATATATATTGTATTAAAAATGTCGGAACCAAAATGTAAAATGGACCATTTTTGAAATGTTTGTGGACGTTACATAGCAAGCGATAGAAAATGTGGAAATGGGAGTGATTGTTTTTTGGAAGCCTATAAACAATATTTCTCGTAAGAGTTTATCACTAACGTAAACAATGTCCCTAAAAAAGTTTGCTTTAATTGCTATTCAAGTGTTATGCAATGGAAAAGTGAAAAGAAGAAGGCTATGCCTTTTGGTATACCAATGTTGTGGTTAGACAACAGCCCGTATCAACAAGAAAATTGCTATGGATGTATCAACTACCATAAAACTTTGAATAGAAGGAAAGCAAAGAATAAAACTTATGTAGCAGTGCCAAGTGTCCAATTACCATTACCGCACTCAGAATTCGTTCCAGTACAAACATACCGAAGTATTGATTTTCAAACAGATACCAGTACCACAACCGTCGCTGCTATATCCATGTATTTCTTCTCAGAATACGACCCTGGTGAAGGTACATCCTATGAAACATCAAAGGACCCAATCCTAGTCACACAAAAGCAATTGGATGCCATTTTGTGTTTGACTCAGGAAAAATCAGAACAACTGGCTTCATTTTTGAAAGGAAATAATTTGCTGGCGATGTGAATGATGCACAAAATTTCGCTTATTGCAACGATATCGAAAAGTTAATGGAGACGATAGGGTTAACCTATAAGAAAGATGGTTGGCGTTTATTCATCGATAGTTCACTAATCAGCTTAAAAGTTGTGCTTTTGCACAAAACGGATAGAATGCCTTCTGTTCCAATTGCGTATGGGACAGACACTAGTGAAAATTTCGATAATTTGAAACACATTATGGAAGTATTCAAATACGAGTATAACGAACACCAGTGGCGCATTTGCTGCGACCTCAAAATAGTTTCATTGATTACAGGCTTAACAGCATCTGGCCGTCCAAAATATCCATGGTTTTTGTGCGATTGGGATTCACGATACGGAGAAGGTATTAAAGGAAGAAACCAGTACAAACAGCATAACTGGAATAGTCGCAGTGGACGGAAATGGCCTAAAGACAATAGGCTACATAGGTCTTGTTCCTGAAATGGAAATTTTGTTGCCGTTGCTCCACATTAAACTTGTCATTGCCAAAAATTTTTTTAAATGTATCGCAAAAAGACCAGCAGTATTCAAACGCTTAAAAGACATTTTCCAAAGACTAAGTAACGCCAAAATTCAGGAAGGGTTGTTAATGGTCCCGACATACGGAAACTAATTAGTCGTCAAGATTTTGCCCAAGTTCTGACAGACCGAGAATTAAATGCATGGCTCTCATTGAAAGCAGTAATTAAAGGACTTTTGGGTAAAGAACGCAAAGACAACTAAAGGCAATCTTTTGCAAACATGTTGGCAGCCTTCGATGAAATTGGGGTAAATATGTCGTACAAAATTCATCTCTTGCATCAGCATCTTGATCAACTCGCTCAACAGTTGCCAACTGGATCTGATGAACAAGGCGAACGTTATCTCCAAACTGCGCTTCCATTTGGAATAAGGTAACTATAGAGTGTACATATTTTGAATTCCTAGATTTTTCTAATATCTTAGTCAGAGGAAAGAAATCTCCAGATGCAATACTCGCTGGAATTTGTTGGTGGTATAAAAATACCTTTGAAGAAGAGGAAAAAGAGGAAGAAGGGGAAGACAAAGATGAAATTCCAGAATATCTTTTGGACGAAATTTTCGACCTTTCTGATGATGATGACGATGACCAAGATATTAGAGAGAGCAGTGATGTTGATCCACTGCCGCCTGCTAAACGGCAACTGGCCAAATCATTAATTTTATTTATTTAATTTTTTTACTTCAAACTTTTCATAACTAACATTTCAAAATTATATTTTTTTCTATATTTTTATAATTTCTTTTTCAATGTTTCTTCAATACCAACACTGAAAAAATTGGTACGTAAGAAATGAGAAGAAAATTAATATTAAGCTAGAAAACACAAGTTTTGTATTATGATTGTTTTCTTTTCAAATGAAATTTATTGAAGAAACTGAGAAGCATATTATAGATCAAACAGAAAACAAAAAGACATAGTTTTGTGGAAAATATGTGGAAAAAAAATCCAACATTTTGCTTCATAAGAACTACAAAAATTTTCTAAACCAATTAATTTAATTTTTAATTTAATTTTTATTTATTGTTGCACAGGTCTCTAGCAATCATTTGGTTGTAACAGATTGAAAAAATATCAATTAGTCGACGAGGTATAGCCAGAAACCCATATAAACAATATGCTGAAAATCGGCATATGACTGCAAAGTTCGAAGGTCGATTAAAAAAAATATCGAACTAACATAAACAAACGCCGCGATACGGGTCTTCTAATTTAGCCTCTATTTTCACCCCTCACTCTCAGAATCGACCTAACTTTTGCTAACCTGAATTTATTCCACAGTGTTAGTCTAACATTATCAAACGATTTCTAGCAGACGAAGTGTTTTGATTAATCCTCAAAAGCCAAACCTTCCAGCGGTAGTCTGTCATTATATAGTGATTCGAAATTTATCTAAATGGCTGTGCAAATGATGCACTTTGACATTGTTAGATCCAAATTTTTGGAAATTCTGGAGAATTTTCTCTTCCTTTTTGAATATTCTCTTGATACAAAACTTGCCTATAAAAGATCTGACAATCAGTGGCGCAAGATTGGTCACAAAGAAATTATTGAAGTGTCAAATCAGCTGCTTATCGCATTGAAACACGTAAATATTATGATAAACTATTAAAAATCTATTAAAGGATTAATTCGCGTAAAAACCCTTCGAATGCTGTTTCTAGTGATATCTTCATAAAATGAATACATATATGTATGTATGTGCCGGAATGGCCTCAGCAATTCCGTTGACATTCTGTTTGCAAGACATTATGGGTTTTCTTATTTTTTATTAAATTGTAACGCGGACTGATTTGCGCAGTGAGTCCCTGAACACTCCGTTTATCTTCACACTCAAAATAGCATTCCATTGGCTGACGCAATTCAACCACCATTTCATCTACTCGTTACTTTTCGTAATTCAGCAATATCCAAGCATTCAGGGCCACACTCGGCAGAGCCTTTAGCTCTCACCTCGCTCTCAGCTTTATTCGTTTAGTTACAGTTCAATGGCGTTGGAGAAACAAAAATGCAAAGGCTACTACGATCATAAATACACACGAAGTTTATTTGAAATGAACAAGTACAACAGAGCAAAGTAAAAGTGAACATACAGTATACACTGCATATATTAAACCACAGTATTCACTACATATATTAAACTACAGTTGTTACTGCGCCGACACGGCCTTCCTGACTATCACACGTCCTCGGGTGTGTCTAAAAGAAATTAAAGACGTCCATTTCTGTGACATGGTATAGACTTCAGGTATCATCATTTATCAAATATAACATTCTTGAAATGACAGTTACCACAAAATTTAAATAGAACTTTACTTAGTACATTCTCCTTGAGGCTCTCTATAAACCTCATAATGACAACATGCATAATCAATATACACCACTACTAGATCCCCGCCACAGCACCAACTGCGCCACCCGCCATGAACAAACATTTCTGTTCGCACTTGAGCTTGCAATGTAGTGACTGCGGTGCGATCTATTGCCTTTATATTGCATTGACGGCTCTTTCAACGTCTTCATTGTCAACATTCGCTCCAGTACTAACTTCATCACCCAACTCTGTGGTAACATGTCCTTCAGGTAATTTTCTCAAATGCTCGTGTGAATACTTGTATGTCCTCTTGTTTGTTAATGATTTCAACACATACCTATCTCCGTCTAATACCTCAGCCACCAAAAATGGACCTCTGAACTTAGGATCTAATTTCGTTTGATGTCGTTCTTCATTCTTTAACAAAACGTAATCACCGACATTATGCTTTACAATTTTTGCCTTATTTTTATCGAATCTAGATTTATCATAACAAGAATTGCGCTCAATATTTTCTAAAGCCTGAGTTCTTAAAGCAGAGACGTCCACGTTCTGTTCCTTGTTACTTATTGGAATGAGACCAAATGGTCGTGCCTCTTTTCCAATAAGCAACTCTAAAGGACTAGCCTTAGTCACACGATTGGCCGTGCAATTCAAAGCCAGTTGTATTTCTTTTAATGCATCTTGCCAAGAGCGCTTGCTGGTTTCTACTGCGCTCAAAAGACTCTTTAACGTACTCATCACACGCTCAACTTGCCCATTAGCGCGACTTGCACCGGTCGCTATTAAATGTAACTCTATTTTTTGGGAAGAACAAAAATCACGGAAATCCTTACTGGCAAAACATCTACCCTGGTCAGCGATAACACGTGTAGGTACCCCAAAAACCGACATTGACGACTTCAAAGCCTTTACACAATTTGCAGCATCAATATCGACAGTATGGTGTAAATAAACAAATTTGGTAAAGGCATCGATTTGAACTATTACATATTCTTTCATATCGTTTTTACCACTTAATTTTCCGGTTATATCCATATGAATAGTATGCCATGGTATACCAATTTTTGGGATAGGATGAAGCTCTGCTTGAATTTTACCCGACGTTGGTTTAGACAGTTTACATGTAATGCAATTGTCGACAAACTTACGAACATATTTGGACATATTTTCGAACCAATAGTAATCATACACTTTACTAAGAGTTTTCTCCCAACCAAGGTGCATAATTGACTCGTGCACATGGTTTATCACGGACCACCTAAAGGACCTAGGTACAACAGGTAAACATCGCGTTTTGGCATTTCTCTGTATTTTACGATAAAGGGTTCCCGCTCGCAACTCAAACGTTCTTGCCACATCTTCGGCAAGTTCATTATTACGCAACTTGGAAACAATGGTTATTATTTCTGGGTCCCTTTGTTGTTCTGCAAGAAGCCAGTCGTCAGTAATTTCTGCCAAATTTATACGTTTTTCTGCAGCCTTATCAACAGGTTGATTTTCTGATGGTAATAGATTACGAGAAAGGAAGTCTACATGCGCCATGCGCTTTCCTTCTCTATACTCGACATCGAAGTCAAATGATTGTAAATATGCCCACCAGCGATGAACTCTGGGAGTCAAATCAATTTTATTTCTTGAAGCTTTTAAAGAATTACAATCTGTGAACACCGTAAATTTTCGACCTTGCAAATAATGACGAAAGTGCTTAACCGCATTAACAACTGCCAATGTTTCCAATTCATATGAATGATATTTGGATTCGGCTGGCGACGTTCTTTTACTAAAATACTCAACCACATGAGGCTTAATCTCAATTTTGTGCAATAGGATTGCCCCATAACCATCAGAACTAGCATCAGCATGCAGCTCTATTGGGAATTGGGGGTCAAAAATGGTTAACACCGGTTTATTTGTTAAAACAAAAATAATTTTCTGGCGTATCTGCTCACTTTCAGGTTTCCAAACAAAACTACTCTTGACGGAGGTAAGAAAATATAAAGGTTTCATCACTTGTGAAAATTTAGGAATGAATTGTCGGAAATACGATGATAACCCTATAAATTGCCTCAACTGTGTAACAGATTGAGGAGGAGGTAAAGCTCTTAACGCTTGCACCTTACGTGGATTAGGTCGAATCTCTCCTTTGTCTCGTAACCAAGGTACTCAACACTCGATTTTAAAAACGAGCATTTTGTAATATTAAATGAAAACCCTGCCTTGGTGAGAACATCTAAAACTATTTTCACTCGGTCAAGCGCCTCCTCCTTCGTAGTAGCAACGACCATAATATCATCCATATACACGATGTCAAAAGAATGAGCAAGTTCACCTAAAGCTGTCATGACAGCACGTTGAAATACTGACGGCGCATTCTTAAGGCCAAATGGCATCCTCAAATATTCGTACTGACCCTCTGGCGTAACGAACGCAGTACGCTCTATAGAATCAGGATGAATGGGAATTTGATGAAACCCACTTGCCATATCAAGGCAACAAAAATATTTTGCCCCACGTAATCTAGCTATCTGATCAGATATAAGTGGTAGCGGATATTTGTCAGAGACAGTATTTGCATTGGGTTCTCGGTAGTCAACGCAAAGACGATCGGTACCATTCTTTTTCTTAACGAGAAGCATCGGGCTTGCGAAAGGAGAACAACTAGGCCGAATAATATTAAACTTCAATAGCTCACCTATTTTATTTCGAACAACCTCTTTTTCTTCCGAGCTAAGTCTATAAGGTCGCCTCTGCACGGTCTTATTTGGATCAACCAAACGTATTTCTAACTGACCAGTATTAACCCTAGTCTGCGTAATTCCATCAATAAAATAATTTGAATATTCTTTTAAAACTTGCAACAAACACCCTTTATCGTGCTCAATTAACTCCGTGTCTTTATTTATAAAATCTTTGTAACCAACAGATACCGAACATGTATTTACGTTTTTCGAAATAAAAATATTAAAACTGTCAATCGACATTGCTACTCCAAAACCTTGGCTCAGAATTTCACGACCAATTATCACGTCATACGTTAAATGACAATCTAAAATTACATGAAACAAAACTTCTAGGGCATGTCCATCAATAACGACATCCGATAAAATCTGTAATGTGCTACACACAGCGGCATTGCCGATACCTTTTAATACTACATTATTGTTAATTCTTTTTCCGAAAAATTTGTTTGATACAGATTCTTTTACAAGTGAACGGGGCTGACCCGGAGTCAAAACAAAATGGATACGACTCACCAGACTGAAACATCATTCCCCTTGGCTCAGCTACTGTACACACGTTCACCCTCTTCTCGTATACGTTTTCCTTTTTACCGCTCGAAGATGTACTGCTACCCTTTGGACACCCTGTTGCTATATGACCAGCAACTCCACATTTGAAGCACGTAAGCGTTGATCGATTTGTGTCCAGCGATGAACTGCTCTGCAACGGATTAGCTCTTGAAGTGTAGTTTGGTTTATTCCTTTTTAAACGGCAGTCTGCGATTTTGTGACCCGCTTTTCCACAAAAATGGCACTTCACATATGATGACAACTTCAACTTTTTATTTTCTGGATACGTAGAATTATCAAAAGTTGAGGAATCCTTCCGCTTTCCGAACGCAAAAGCTTTAAGTTCCTGCTGAAGCTCGTTTCTTGTTTTGATATTTGTTGTAAAAAGCAAACGCTGCAATCTGCTATCGAACAGCGCAGCATGCGCAAGAACGACAGACACAGCAATCTCCTCGGTGTTCATTGCCTTCCATCTTGACACAAGGGATGTTACCAGACGACTTCCATACAACGAAAGGCACTCGCCATCTTTTGGACGACCATTCAAAATGTGCATCAATGTGGCCGCTGAAGTCTCTGCACCCACGTAACGCTGCACGAACAAGTCTTTAAATTGCTGCCACGTTATGCCGGCAAAGCAAATTTGCGACAACCACTGCGAAGCGGCTCCTTCCAAAGACTTACTCAAAGACATGATGAGTGCACTACCCACTAAAGGATGTCGACCGTTGTACACCATGAATTTGGATCAGCGCCAGCACAATCAGGATTAAACTTCGGAAGCGAAATAGCTTTTGTTTGCAAAGTTGCAGGTTTTTGCATTGCTTTAATTAGTTCCACGAAATTTTGATTTTGGGACTCCAACAGTGCACGCCAACAATCGTTTGGAATTTCTTTAGGCGGAATCCATCCCACTTCTGATGCCGGAATGGCCTCAGCAATTCCGTTGACATTCTGTTTGCAAGACATTATGGGTTTTCTTATTTTTTATTAAATTGTAACGCGGACTGATTTGCGCAGTGAGTCCCTGAACACTCCGTTTATCTTCACACTCAAAATAGCATTCCATTGGCTGACGCAATTCAACCACCATTTCATCTACTCGTTACTTTTCGTAATTCAGCAATATCCAAGCATTCAGGGCCACACTCGGCAGAGCCTTTAGCTCTCACCTCGCTCTCAGCTTTATTCGTTTAGTTACAGTTCAATGGCGTTGGAGAAACAAAAATGCAAAGGCTACTACGATCATAAATACACACGAAGTTTATTTGAAATGAACAAGTACAACAGAGCAAAGTAAAAGTGAACATACAGTATACACTGCATATATTAAACCACAGTATTCACTACTTATATTAAACTACAGTTGTTACTGCGCCGACATATGTAACAATGAATATACATATGTAAATGCTAAAATTGAAAATAAAGCCAATATAAGTTTCATTTTTTTCAAGTGGTTTTTTTTACTTTTCTCTTTTTTCAGCTAAATTGCCAGCTATTTCTTTCTTTAGTGCTCTTATGTTAAGAAACATTTGTGTGCGAAAGGATTTTAGTATCACATGTAAAATGTGCAGCCTTAACAAAGTTGTCTCTAATTAGCAGCCCGTCTCCATTAATTTCGTTGAAAACCTGCTGCAACGGCGTGATGTGCGGCGTGACCTTTTCTGTTGGCTTCGACACACCACCTTTGTTCAGGTGGTCCACCCAAGTGTAGGATTTTGATGGCACTCCCTCCACACTTTTGTTTGGCATGGTTTCTTAAATTAGTGGTAGATGTATTCCGCCAGGTTTCTAACCCATCGTATTCCAACCCTTCAATTTGCAACTATTCGTTCCATTCGCTCCATTTGAAGTTCTCAACATTTCCGGATAACTCCTTCAAGATGGAGCCTGTATAAAAAAGTTATTCATTAAAACTTGTTCTGGAAGTCTTCCGGCAAAAAATATTCTCCACGGATTCTTGCCGTTGCAGTATCAATACATCGGCAAAAAATCATCTACACCTTGCATACATTTTTATCCTTCGGGGAGCGATAGAAACCAAAGCAGTGCGTTTTTTGCTATTGCGATTTGTACAAATCACTACACCGCACTATTTTTAGAGGCACTGTACAATATTTAAGAAAATCGAAAACTGAATAACTCAGCCTACGATGAAATATACTTACATATATACATAGTCTAAACAAACGGTTTTGTGACCGTTGACGTAGAACGTAGTCAGCTGTGTTTTGTTTACGAAATTTTTTGCGTGATATCTACCCACATAGCGGTATTTTGTGAAAGACAAAAGACCGCGATATTTAAGTTTATATCCTAGGATTGGGTTTGCGAAAGGAATACGCGTGCAAAACCTTTTTTTGGGAAAATTGGCGTGACCTCGCCTATTTTATATGAAAAACTTACACCTCCGAAACTACTTCACTAAAATCTACCAAATTTGGTACGCATTCCAAGTCAATAAGCAAAATTACGAAAACCACGCCCACCTTTCAGATAACTCTAATTTTCAAAAAATAAAAATATCGCGATATTTAAGTCAGTATTAAGGGTCATTCGCTCAAATTTAATATGAAGGATGGGCCTAAACGGTACACATACCGCATTTCAAGTCAGTAAGCAAAATTACAAAAAAATGTTAAACCGGATAAAAACCACGCCCATCTCTCATGTAACGGTATTTTTCAAAAATCCAAAAAATACGCGATATTTAAGTCAGCATTAAAGGCAATTCGATCAAATTTAATATGATTGATGAACCTATACTATAAGTATATCTCTAAAACCATACTACCAAAGTCTACCAAATTTAGTAGAAACATCACATTTAATATTTATTTGTATGAAAAGTCCTTGAATACACAAATTCTTACAGACTAAATTAAGCTAATATACAACAGTAATTACTATGAAAAAAAAAGTGATTCATTAAGGTGCCATGCGGCCACATAAGATCAGCACCTGTAGAATTTAAGAACAAATTTATATCACCACTTGCTCTAGAAATAGGAGCAGTCATACCATAATTGATTTTCGAGAAACCAATTTTTAGGGTTTCGAATTGTCGGAGATTCTTGTAAGGAACAATGAACTGAATTTTACTAAGAATGAAAGAACAATCAATAGTCCCAGTAATGATACTAATAAGAAATGAACACGATAAAATGGATCTTCTGCTTTCTAGGGGTTTTAAGTCAATCAACAATTAACAAACATCGAGATCGGTACGATGGTAAAGGTTCTGAAAAGTTTAAGGATCGGATCGCAAATCGTAGAAAAGCTTTTTGAACTCTCGCAAGCCGATTAGAGAGACCTATTTGGTAGGGCTTCCAAATAACAGCGGCATACTCTAACCTCGATCTGACAAAAGCACAATATAATGTTTTGAGAGAATGTGGGTTAGAGAATGCAGAGCAATTCCGACGTACAAATGCTAGCATCGAGTATGACCGTGATATGACGTGGTTAATGTGACTAGTGAAATTTAACTGGGAATCGAAAATAGCGCCTAAATATTTAGTTTCGTCAACGGATTTCAAAGGAGAGCCAGCAATGCTATACGAAGTCTGCAAAATAGCAGCCGATTTAGCAAAATTAATGTGAAAACATTTGCTTATGTTTAGCGATAAACGATTTAAATAACACCAATTGTGTACCTTATGTAGGTCGGATTGCAACCTTTCAGAATCTTGAGTGCTGTTAATAATCGCAAACATTTTAAGGTCACCAGCATACAGCAAGTATTCAGCAAACGAAAAGCATGCACCTATATCATTAAAAAAGAGATTGAATAAGAGGGGTCCTAGAATCTGCGGAACACCAGAGGTTGCAATAAACGGATGGGATGTGGCATTATCAACGGCAACAACGCAGCGTCTATTGGACAAATATGACAAGAGTATTTGGTGGGATACTTTGTCAAACGCCTTAGAGGAATCCGTGTAAATTGTGTCAACTTGTGATCTTTTTTGGAAATCGGAAATGCAGTATTCATTGAAAATGGACAAATTAGTGACAGTGGAGCGATTCGCAACAAAACCATGCTGATTATTGGAAATAGGGCTTTTGACCGCAAAATATAACTTTCCATTCACAATTATCTCAAAAAGTTTTGAGGTAGACGAGAGCTTCAAAATCGGCCTATAATTGCGAACATCGTTTTTGTTTCCAAACTTAAATATAGGCGAAACGGATGTCAACTTCCACTCATCCACAAAGATACCCGAGGCTAAGGATTTATTGAAAATAATTGAAAGAGGTTCGGCAAGGCATAAACAGTTTTTCAGCAAGATTGCTGAAAGGCCACTCGAGTCAGTTATAGACGAAGGCTTGAGTTTACTAATACCATTAATGACGTCGGTCACAGATACGCGCAAAGATCCAAAATACATATATCGAAGAATTGCTCCGAGAAGGAGACTAGTATTCAAATCAATGTCGGACTCAAAATAAGAGCAAAAAAAGTCAACAAATAAATTAGCAGAATCAATAGCAGGATTTGCACATTTACCATTAAAAAATACATTAATTGGCACCGTCGAACAAGACTTTTTTGATTTGATGAACTGCCAAAAGGCCTTCGAGTTCGAAATGATATTGTTTTCAAAATTCAGAATATAGTTCCTGTATAAGAACTTATTCAAACAGTCAGATTCCTTTCAGTAATACTGAAATTTAGAACAATGCATTGGATCACCAGTCTTTTTATACAATTTGCAAAATTTGTTCTTCAAATTCTTCAGAAGCTTTAACCGTTTAGTATGCCAAGGTGTCTTATACAATTTCTTTTTATAAATCGGGACGTGAAGGCATCACACCCATCGATAGTTAATAAAATTTCGTTAAATGTACAGAAGTCACATGCGTTGTAGTTGAATCTGATATTAGGCTCAGCAGGCACATCAGCAAACTCATAAAACTCCAACTCGAGAGAAAGAGGGACATGATGTTTATCAGTTCATCAATGTGAAGTGAACATTATTGGAAATAAAAACTAAATCTAAGATTATATTATGGTTATTATGAAATCCATTAATTTGAAGTAAATCAATACTTAAAAAACTATCAATGACGTGAATCTCGACTGAATAATTAACGTAAGAGGCCATAAATGCAGCTGGGCTATGAAGTGAAGACCAACTCAAATGACATAAATTGAAATCCCCAAGCACACAAAGACTAGCAATGTGTGAGGCTAACGACACAACGTTGCCAGCATGTGCAGAATATAAAAGGTCGGAGCTTTTCGGCAGAATATACGAGGCGCAAACATAAACAGTTCCAGACGAACCAGGAACGCATACGCACAGCTGATCAATGAGAGTGCCAGAATTGGTAAGTCTTACCAATGACGCCCGAAACTCTCTCCGAACACCAATGAGAACACCACCACCTCTGGAACATCCAGTTTTGACATGGTCACGGTCTTTGCGAAAGACATCATACAGATTGGGATCAAAAATTTCACAGTCGAAAAAGTTTTCATTCAGCCAAGATTCGACAAATACAAAAATATCAAACTCTAAGAAAGAACTCTTCATATATACAGTCGAACATTTAGTCCGAAGGCCTGACATATTTTGAAAGTAAATTTTTAAGCATTTATTACCAGCTATGGATTTGGTCAAAGCATCAATTTTCGCTGAGTTATCTACGACTCTTACTGAGAAGCACCTACTTTCCGAAAAAACTTAATGGTCTAACCGTAACATTTTTTGGCCAGATATCTGCATTTAGTACATTATCATACGAATAGAAGCTTTCAGCAAGTCCTAAAATTGATTTTTTTCAGATTTTCAAAACTACTGCCCTCCTTTATTAGCATAAAGCAAACCAAGAAATTTTTTTCAATACTGGCATGCTTGGAAACATAAGACAAGATATCATCCACGGAAACACTAGGAGAAAACGAGGAAATATGCAGCCATTTCGTTTTCGGTACAACACTTAGTTCATTATTGTTGTTCGCACCGACGGTCAGACGTCGTTGTAGCTTGCTGCGGATACCATTTGTAACAGTATTCCACTTGGGTGTTTGACTGCCAATTGGCATATTTGCTTTAACTGCCAATAGAAGCATCATCCATAGCGAGTGTAATTGATGAGATAATAGGCGAATCAGCAGCAACACTAGCATACGTTGTTGGTTTATTAGTCACTACCATAGTGAGAGCGGTTGAAACAGGCGTAGCGGGCTGAGTAGGCATAGTTAGAACAGACGACCTGTGAGCGGCGGCAGCGATGCTCGAATTTTTCTTCGCAGCCACTACTTTGGTAGCAGCAGTACTGAGAGAAGCAGTATCATTTATAACAGCCGTAGCGGACTGGATGGGCATAGTTGGTGGAGACATTACATGAGCGGCAGCGGCGATGTTCAATTTCGGCTCCGCAGCTACTGCCTTGCTAACAGCAGTATTGTGTGAAGCATCGGACGTCGACAAAGCTGGGGCAGCAGAATTAAAGCTTGTATTAGTAAATATTTATTTTTTTATTTACTTATTTAAAAGAGAAATAATAATAAATAATCGTTCCACTTATAGATATAAAGCACTGGCTGCTAGTGCCTTCAGCTTATGTTATAAAATCTTAGTCTATTATATTCACATTTGAGATCGAGTTATTAAGAAACGTAAAATTAGATACAATATAAAAGATAAATTTCAAAGCAAAATTAAATGGATGCATGTATGGAAGTGTAATTAAACTAAATATTTAATTTACAAAGCGAAATATATTTAGATAAGATTTCCATGTTACTGTCATCAGTGCGTTCTAGATTTTGTTACAAAAAACATTAGCTCTGATTTGTTGAAGTGCCGGGCAGGTATCGAGGAGGTGTATAGCCGTGACATCATTTGATCCGCAGAACACGCAATTTGGTTTATTTACGCCCTTTAAGATGTGAGCATGTGTAGCAGTTGTGTGTCCGAAGTCTTATAAATGTCCTTATATTTTTACAAGTCGAGCTTCCTGGGTATAAAGGCTTTGTCCCCCAGGATTAAATTTTTTGTAGTGATGATCATAAGTAATTACTAATTACTTACGTATGTTTCAACAAGTCTGCGTATATCTTTATCGGTGAAATAGTCAAAGAAGTGAAGTGGTTCTTTGGAAGCTTCTTCCGCTTTTTTATCGGCAATTTCGTTGCCACGAATTCCGATATGGCTAGGCACCCACATTATTTTTATACAGCTATTGCTTTGCTAGAGCATGCTACAAATATTGGATATTTATGGTGTATTATTGGTATTGGTATGTAGCTTCAATTGCAGATCTACTCTCGGTACATATAGTGCATTTATTTCCCATTCGGGAAGCAAATTGTACTGCCTCAAATATTGCGGCTGCTTCGGCAGTAAATACCGAGCAGTAGGATGGCAAGGAACCGACCATAATAGTAACACCTAGCTGGTTGGTCACAGCAAACGTCGTGCTGGTATCAGACTTGGATCCGTCCGTATAATACAAGTTCCAATCATGATTTAAGGACTCTAATACCGCATTAAACATTTGTGTATACTTATTACTTTATTACTTTACATTTGCTAGGCGATATATTAGCGCCTGAAGTTTTTGACCAATTACGTATTTTATTCAATATATTTAAAAATATGTGTTTTACTTGGTTTAGATCTTGAGTTTGAGAAAATATTAAAACATCATCGGCATAGATGCCGTGTTCGACAGCTCCACTAGAACTTATTATGGTACTGATTTCATTGAACGCAAGGGTAAATAACGCAACAGAAAGAGGTGAACCCTGTGGTATACCATTAATGAGATCGTGTTGGCCGGATTTATGCTTATGTACAATAACAAAAAATTTGCGGTGTATCAAAAACGATTTTATTACGTTATATAGTTTTTCGCCAAGATTCCATTTTTTAAGTTCTCTGTGTACCATGCGAGTTCCAATCCTGTCAAAGGCTTTTTCAAAGTCTAAGCTTAGCACAGAAACGTGATTCGGTTTGACAAAGCCGTAGAGGCATAGTGTTTGAAAAATAACAGAGCGTCAGTTACTCCTAAACCTTTTTAGAAGCCAAACTGAAAGGCGTTTGCTTTGGCAAACCACATAACCCTTACTGATATTATTTTCTGTAGAATCTTGGACATGCAAGGAAGTAAGGATATGGGTCTATAATTTTCTATTTGAGATGTAGGTTTATTGGTCTTGGGGATGGGAAGGATCGATGGTGTTTTCCACTCCGGTGGATAGACTCCCTCGTTGAGGATTTTATTGTAAAGAGAAATTAGTCGTATTTTAAGGGATCGAGGGAGATTTTTAAGGATGGGATAGGAAATTTTATCCAATCCTGGAGTTTTACCAGTCATCGATGCAATTGTTACATCGAATTCACTTAATGTGATGGGAGCATCTGCTTGGACGGCTCTGGGTGAGGGAAATGGGTTATTTTAGTTTTCAGAGATTGCTTGGCTTTTTAAGGTGTTGAAATCATTGTGAAAATTTTGACTATTGGAATTATCTGACATTGTGTCCGCAAACTTCTGAGCAATGTCATGAGTGTAATAAATAGGTCCTTGGGCTGAATGTAAAGTGGTTGTTTTATAAAACTTGTTTGCGATATTATAGTTTTTAACAAAAATTAATAAATTCCCGTCTTTTAGTTCGAAAATATTTATGATTTCTGAACAAATAGCTTTTAAAGCTATTACTTGTTTAGCAAGATTACTTGTTTAAAGGTTTAATTGAGTTTGATGCACTTGCCACTAAAAATCTTGGGGATTCCTTCTTAATTAATGGTAAAGCGGGGAAAAAGTCTTTAGTTATAGATTGTGGTTTTTTTCTTTTTGCTTTTGGGCTTGATAACAGGGCGAACCTGGTCCCTCAAGGAACATTATTGCCTATGAAATAGTCAGTAGAAGCACACGTGGCTTACCGATGGAAGAAAATTTATTATTGTCCTTGCTGTCAAAACAGGAGAGAAAATTACTCACATAGACTGCGAAACACTGAAATCACCTTAAGCACAACCGTACGCGTTGGGTGTTAGTCGATGACTGGATTAGTAAATACAGAAGGCAGTGCGACTTGATTCACACCATCACACTCACTTACAGCACTAGTATGAGATGGGTTGAGAGAATTAGAGCTACAAACAATGCTACACAAATTTTTAAAGCTAGCATGGAAATGTCAGCATTTTTGCTGTCAAGTTTAGCTTGCATTGTACGAACATCCACGATGCAGCGAAAACAAGGTGACGACAAAAGCACTTCCGTTACTTCGTACTTGCTTCGTTTGACCGAATGACGTACTAGCAAGATGTTATGAGTGTTTGTTTACGAATACTGACTGAGAAACACAGATTATGCTGCGTGTTGTTTATGAGAAACGCTAATTTTGAAATATTTGTGTAAAATTATCTTAAAAATAAAGAAAATAAAATGCCGCGGTTTGAATTGTGCAAGCAATATCAAAAACAAAGATCGTAATATTGTCTTCTATCATTCTTGACGAACATCGGCATGAAGGGCATCCGATTTTGTTTGTCTTCATTTAGAGAGTTTATAAGAGATAAAACACGCGCGTTATCTGCTCTAAGAGCAGCAATTTCTTGCACTACCGTATTTAATGCTACTTGTAGAAAATTATTGTTCTCCTTCAAGTAGGAATCCGATTTATTTATATGAGCGTGTGAAGATGCTGAATTGTCCACAGTTTTAGCGATTGCTCTCTCCTCCGATACAGCCGATGGGGGAGGCGAGCCAATTGGTGACCGGCGCTCAGCCATACAAGTAATACAAAGGAAAGGCTTCTCTGATGTAAGCAAAAACTCGAGATCAGCTGGCAAAATACCAACACATTTTAAATGAAAAAAACTCATTGCACTTTGAACGCTGCACTTTCGGTTGTAAACGATCAACCTTATGTCCGCAACCATAAGGCATTTTAGATAAAATTGAATTTTTTTTTTAACTTTTATTACAGTTTATTACTCGGCATTTAGAGTCCTTGTCTCAATATGATATTACGATACCATCACCGATATAAAAATTCGCATTAGATATTAGTGTACTTGACCTATGCGGAGCGAATAAAAACGCGTCTGAACGTAACCAGTGTTGCTACATTAAGCAAAATCTAAAAATTGCACAAATCTGTCCAAAACTACGTCCACCTCTCATATAATGGTAATTTCCAAAAATTAAAGAAACGCGGTATTTAAGTAACTTTTAAAGAGAATTTCGAAAATTGTTTATGCAAATCGTACAATAAACATGCCGTACCATATGCTATACCACATTACGTACACTTTGCATTTATAGTCAAAAATCACAATGATAGAAATCAGACTAAAACCCCGCTCACCCTCATATAATGCTAATTTGCAACAAATGAAAATATTCAATATTTTACTAAATCATGTCGCTAATACTTTAAAATTTAGCAGAACGAATTTAAATGGGGAGTGAATTAATTAAAGTAATACTAATTTCCCCTTTTTTGTTTAAATCAATAAACATGGTATAAAATTTCAAAATTTTGTTATACAAACCCGACTTGCTTTAATACGCCAATAAAGACACATTTTACTTTATTCAATATTAGGAGAAATATACAGAGTTGTATTAATCATTAGGCGTGTGATGGTAGCTTGCGGACGAGATATGACCCTTGGGTATACAACCTTTGTTCGTGTAGTACCAGTGATTGAAATGGTTCCATTCGGTGTGTATAATTTCATGAACGTTGTGATCGAGCATATTAGAAATGTTGTTTCGGTCATGCGGCTCATTTTGGAAAGTTGGCGCTGGTTCAAAAAATCGAGCAGATGGTCCGTATCTTCATTTCCCGTAATGCCAAAGTGTACTGGTCCCAGAGCAGTGCGACTGTAGCTGTATTTAATGTACAGGTCACGGATTTTTGAAACAAGTGTAGCCATATTGCGTATGTTACAAACTGCAGACAAGCAAGAAATCCTGTCCGACCAGATGACAAACTTTCCTTTATTATGTATGGCGTATTCTGCTCCTTCGGAAATGACAAAAGCCTCGGCTGTAAATACAAACGAATAAAAAGGAAGAATCCCGCCAGTTATAACTTCCACGTTCGATTTGGTGACAGCGAAAACTGTGTTTGTCGCTTTGGACCCATCTGTATAAATTGCAGCCCACTTGGTATCTTCGTATGTTTTTAACAGTCCTAGAAAATGTTCCTGAAATGCTGCATTGCTGGTGTTGAACTTTTTGAAAGTGTGGAGAGCCATGTTGACTGTGCCATTTTTAAAAGCCACTCCGGCTGTTTGTTAATCTCTTTGCACTTTGGGGGTGGATGTATGCCCAAATCTTTGCCGTATTTGATACAGCGGCGTAAAGTGGATTTTAGCCTGAAATTTCGTTTCCGCCGCGAGGTATAAATTATGGTTTTATGCAAGCTGGCATTTGGAGAGTATATCAGCTTTTTATTTAGTTGCATCGTTGTCTCAAATAGCCTCTCCTTTATTGATGGTAGGCCTCATTCCGCCAATATACACTGAATAGGTGACGTATGTAGGAAAAGCGCTGATGCTGAATAAGCGCATATATTGTACTGTGCTGATGTTTGAAAGCCGTTTGATTGTGATTAGCAAAATTATTTTTTGTAATGAACCATGTAAATCACCTAGAGTTCTATGGTTTATTCGGTTTAATAATCGGGACAATGGTAGCTGCACGCCAGTTATGTGGGTAAGATCCTTGGTGGAAAATTGCGTTGTAAATGCAAAGAAGTCTTTGTTTGGCATATTTTTTTAGATAAAGAACATTACTTTTGTGTTTGAAACTACTATATATATAACCTACGGAAATTTGTGTGTATCGAATATCAAATAGATGGAAAGATATTGTGAATAGTAGTTTCGTCTTAAATGGGGGCATGAGTCCTCCTTTTACCCCAACAAATAATATACAGCCGTACATATAGGATCTATATACCAAATATTGTACATCTGGATCAAATAGTTGTGGAGTAACAGGAAATTCGGTTTTTTTATTGTATAGAGTGTGGCACCGCCCATTTTTCCTAAATGATACACAGTTTGATCTATATATATACTTATATATCATACGTTCGGCCTACTGTAAAAATTTTATAAAGATCGGTTGAGTAATTTCGACGGCTCACATACATTTTTATATATAAGTTTAATTTTGAAATAAAAGCCTGCACCCGGTATTTCTATACTTTTCTCACCAGAGCGCAGTCGGACCCAGGGTTTTATAATTTTATACACTTAAGGATTTTTTTTATTGTAACAGCATAAAGCAACCCAGTTAGATATAGGCATAGGCAAGCTTTGCATTTCAACTCAATAAGAAACCTTTTAAAAATTATATAGCCAGACAAAAACTACGCCCACTTCTCATATAGCGGAAAATTACCAAAATCAAAAATATACCATATTTTAGTAACTATACAAAGTAACCTGCTCATATTTGATATGCAATATTTGGTTTAGAATGAATTATATGGAATCAATAATATGGGGATGGCGTGGCATTGCCCAGCTTAGAGCAAAAGGTACTCTCTGAGACTTCTTTGTCAAATTCAACCAAATTTCTTACACACTTTGCATTTTCAGTAAGAAAGCACAGTTTCGAAAATTATAGAAGTCAGACGAAAACTACGAAACCTCTCATATAGCAGTCATTTACTAAAAAATAAAATAACGCGATAGTTAAGCATATAACTGTACGTAAACACATAAATTAAAAGCATACTAATTTATTTTCGTTTTTAATTAAATAAATAAAAGTCATTTAGTTTTTTAAAATAAGGATTATTACGTTTACTGATTTTATTGTATACAACAGTTACGGTTTATTTAAATTAAACCTTCCACCGGGTATTTAAAATTCGGTTACACCCGAACTTCTTTATAACAGTTTTTAAGAGAAACAGAGTCAGCGCAAATAAAATAATTTATAGGATGAGTGTTTCATGTTCAGATATATCTCGATTGACTCCTTAAACGGATGCCGCAGAAAAACACATTCCCGTTCACAATATGTTTCTCAAATATTTGTCTAAGTAGCAACTTAAGTCAACAGCTGTTTCTTCCCATACCACACAATTTTTTTACTCTGGAACCATGTAAATCAACACGTAAATATGGTAAGGTTTGCATTTACGTTTAGTGTCCTATTAATGCAAAAATGTACATATGTACGTATTAAAAAGGGTCAGTAGCATTTCCTATATTATATTATTCATCTGTAGAATCAATTAAGCACTGCACTAAATTATCGCTCTTATCTCATCGATATCTGTATCAGAATACATAGAAAGCATAGCGTAGTCCCACCTGTACACATAAAATGCTAATGCTGCCATATATTTTATAAATACGATACTTATGAAAGTGTAAAGTGGTATGTATAACAGAATATAACATAATAGCATATAAGAAGTTATCTTTAGAAATGCATACCAGGTGTGGTCCAACTTAAAGGTTGCGAACCCTCTTGCAATAACTCCTAAGCAAGCGTAGGAAATTTATCTCGTCAAATGAGTGGGTTTAGGGTGCGGGATGCTAGGAAGGTTGGACAAGGATAATAGTAGAAAAAACCTAGCGATTACGCGACAATACGTTCAATAAATGGACAGTACAAAAGTAATATTTATCGACTGGAATCGCGGCTTGCTCCGACCGAGACCTCAACTCTGTACCTAGCTAACCCTTAGCTACACGAACTACTTTTTGTTTTCGTCTTTATATCACTGCTAATACAGAAAACTAAATTAATTGGAAACCCTTTGGTAGAGAGCAAGATAAAAAGAAAAGAGATTCAGTCCGGTCAGATGGAGTCGTCCCTACCTTTCTACCTGTACTCCGCACGTAGCCTTGAACATGGCTGCGACTCCTCTGTCTATCTTTCGGTCAGTCATGTTTACGTCAGTATCGTCAGTTAGTTCCACTTCCCCCGCGAACACAAAGGGGACTATAGCTAAAAGAAACAGAACTCACTGTAATTTCTGAGTCTAACTTTGCAAACCATATGTGCAAAAAAAGTACCGACTTCTACCTGCCTAAACACATCATAGACACAACCGCAGAATAATCCAAAATTTGTATAATATATACGCGCAATTACAGTGTTCAGTGTTCATATGAGGCGGAGGCGGCTATAACACAAACCCCTACTTCCTGCTAATAACAACATCTTAAATATGCACCAGAAGACTCCAAGCCAAACTTTGCAAGGGATGATGGATAACCGTTCCAATATAAATCATATGTATGCAAGTTATTCTAAAGTAATTGCGCTGGTGTCAATTGACAGCTAAATCACACGCTCGTGTTTGGGAAAATTGAGTAATCAACTTCAATAGGAAAAGGTTTCGCACGAAAAACAAAAAAAGGATGAAAATTTGTGTTAATCAAAATATGCTAATGCACGGGAAGTAACGCGTAGTGTGTAATAATAATAAGTAAATAATTCAAATTTCGAAACACGATTAGCAATTATGTTTGCGTGGTTACTTTATATTTATATTTACATACATAAGCGGGATGGGAACGTCAGTGTAGCCGACTTCGTTCAATAACAGTTTTTTCTACATATTTGAAATTGTTAGAAACCATCATTTGGCGACGTTTCTTCTGACGTCAAATCACAACACTTAAAGAAAGTATACTTATGTTTTTTTATTAATGCGAGCTGATGGAGCTCAGGTGTATAGATGAATAAAGGTGACAGTTTCCCAACGCGAGACCGCGCAACATATAATTGCCCATTTGAGAGCACACATTTTCCAGATCCAATCCGGAAATTAATTAAGTCTGGCCTTGCGACTTATTAATAGAAATTGGGGAGTCTGAAGAAATAATTGGGATCCGTGGTATAAGAACAGCTTCGCCGTAAATCTTGTCGTTCACAATAATAGCTTCAAGAAAATTTCTCATGACTTTTTTTTTGTGACCAAATACCTACCATTGCTTAACTCAGACCATTAAAATTCCCCAGCAGTATAATTGGCTTCTTGCGAAGGCAGCCACCTTGTCGAGGTACACGGGCTTAGTCGAATCACTAGTCAGAGCTTTTCAACGGGTGAGAGTGCGATTGTGGGTACTAGTCCGGACAAAAACACTCCATTCCCATGGTTCGGGCTGCTTATGAACAATGACCAAGTGCTGCCTGGATCACTAAGAATGGATTTTAGCACGTCTCGGGAAGTAGGAGAATGATGGGCTAAACCCTCTGAAAGGCCCGCACCTTGGTGAATGATAAAGCCATAACCAGGATTGTCTGCAACAAGCAAGCTGGGAATCCCCCACCGATTCGTCGGAGGATTGGGCTCGGATGTGCAGGCCCAAAGCTCACCTCTATTATGACTGAGACTGGCATCCAGGGTCTCAGTGGAAGCAAATTACTGGTGGATGATGGTACATTGACTCTGTCGATGGAGAGCATTCTTTTGAATGCGGAGGAGAACGAACTAGCATCTGAGCAAGCTAACGCAATCACGTTTGCACAAGCTGCAAAAATGTTACAAGGTCTTTCCTCTCTTTCAATTCGGACACTGGTAACCGCGGCAGAACCGACAACGGTTAAACCTGGTGCAAATCAGGAGAGACCGGGTGGAAAGTTGTACGCAAGGCAACTGAAGAGGAGCAGGCAAAAGGAGAAAATAGCTGCAAACATACTCCCTTCCACTTCTGTCTCTTCGCCCAACCCAGCTACGGGGAAACGTAACAGACCAGGCGACGCATCGTCTGTTCTAGGGCGTTCTTCCGATAACGGCGTATCGATGTCCAGAAAGAATGGCTACATAAAACCCAATGGCGAGTGCACTCGTTTACTATGAAGGAGGCAACTTCAGGCAATGAAGAATGAAGAGGGCGATTTTCTGGTGGTGGGTATAGACGTTGGCTAGTAGAAAGTTCTTCGAACTAGATACGGATACCGCCCACCTTCACCTGGGACGGATTCATTTCCAAGACCAGGATAAGAAGAGGGAGAAGGTGATAGAATATTTCGCGGCTTTATATGCAACATTGCAAATCATCTACTGCTCTCCTATGCAGTAGGCATGCAAAGTTGCATTGACATCCCCAAATAATTTCAATCCAGGATAATTGTCGAAAGGTGGCGTGGATACCAAATCAGAGTCTGCAGTGACAGCTAAGCTGCACTAAAGGCCTTGGACACTGCTCGAACCTCTTCAAAAATTGTCCAAGAAATTAAGTTGAGGCTAAACTCTGTTGGAAAATGGAATAATCTGACTCTCATGTGGGTACCGGGACACAGCGGTGTTCAAGGTAACGAACTGGCAGACGAATTGGCAAATTGCGGATCTTTGGCATACCCCATTGGACCGCAGCCAATTATAGGGCCAATCATTGCAGGAAGTGGTAGGTGCATCAGGGATGCCATGCATAAGACTCACTCCCGACACCTACAAAACAACCAAGTGCTTCCTGAAAAGACCGGATGGGGTGTTAGGGAAATTCCTTCTGACACAGAAAAAGAAGGAGTTCCGAGCCCTATTTGGGTTGATTACAAGGCACAATCCATGGGACCAATACATGACCACCATAGGCATCATCGAAGACCCGATGTGCACATCTTGCATGGTGGATGAAGATAGCACAGAGATTTCCTCTATATACGTCCTGCTCTCGCTACGCTGAGATGGAGCATATTTGGGTCAGATATTTTGAGAATGGAAATGTTCATTCTCAATCCCTCGGCAAGCTTCTCCGATTCATAAAAGAATCTGGAAGATTTGTCGAGTATAAATGAAGTTCCATTCCCACCTCTTCCGTATACTTTTTCCTCTATCCCTAATTCTCTTCATCCTTCCCAGGCCTTAGTCGCAATGGGCAGCTATGCCTGAGTGCTTTACTTGACTGAATTCATTTATGTGTGCTTTGTAGGCGAATACGGAACTAGTCAGCGATTTTTAATGTCAATGGTTCCACCGCTTAATACGCGCAGTTGATATGATTGGTCACGGTTATCTGTTTTTCTAAGACGATAAAGCGGGTATCAGTGACAGTATCATTTATACCCTCCTTTGGGAAACATTTCGTACATTTTCCATTGGCCATGCACGGCATCATCAAACTGCCTATGCTGATCTAACCGGAACCTTTTGAAATAAATACTAAAAAAACCCCTATTGCATAATATAATACTAGGTAATACTACCTGCTGAAAACTGTTTTTCCTCTTTGCAAAGTTCAAAAAAATGTGGATGCCATAATGGCCTAAGCCGCTTAGGCCAAATCGAATCCTAGGAATAAAAAATATGTGTGGGTTACGCCAAAAACGCATGTTACGTTTTAGTCAAGTGTATATTGAAAAAATAAATCAAGTTAGCCATGGGTGTTCAAATTTTTTAATGAATATTGAAGTTGTTTTCGTCTCACGGCATCATGTGTCAAATTGGTGTGTTTGTTGGGCAGTTCAAGCCGCAAAAAGCTAAAACATTGTAAATTTTTTTTTGTTTGTGCACTACTGACACCACCTGGTATAAATTCGCCTTGTTATCTATTTTTTAATTGAAAAGGTATTAGCAAGAAAAAAAATAGTACGTGAATAAACATGTCTGATGCTGACTCGATGAGTTTACAAAGCTTCGAAAATTCTGGATCGGAGTACGTCCCAACACCAAGTGGGCCATCAATTTCATCGCGCTCTTCCGAAGATACATTGCCTGGGCCATCGGGACTTGCGGCAACAGAATCCCAGATCGGAATAACAGAAAATGAAAGCAGGTCAGCTGAACCAGATATCGAAGTTGAAAGCAGCAATGAATGGAAAATATCTACTAGAAAACGGATTGCCAACATATCTAACTGGAAAAAACACGTAAGTTAAGTTCAGAAAAATTCCGGAAAATCTTATAAAACTGTGAAAGGAGTTATGAAGCCAGCTCAAATACTTAATGCACTTGAATGTCCATCTCCGTTAAAATGTCATCAGCATTTCAGTGAGAATAATTTGCGAAGTATTTTTGAAAGTTTTTTAAAAATTGGTGATCATGATTTGCAAAATGCTTATTTATGTGAACAAATTGCAGTAATTGAAACAAGAAGATCTTATAAGAAGTCTATTGGCGAAAGCCGAATATCTAGTACAAGAATTTACAAACTTCCTGGAGTAAATAATGTCGGAATGCATGTCTGTAAAAGATATTTTAAGCAGTTCTTACAAATAACCGATGGTCGTATTATACGTGCACTTAAACATAGACCACCTGGAAGTGGCACAACTACACCAAAATTGGACCAAAGAGAAAGACACCCACCTCATAATAAGACCAGCGTTGAAGCTACAGAAATCATGAAAGAACTTATCAATAAATTTCCGAGGTATATCTCCCACGATTCAAGAAATAAGAATGTTCAAAGAGAATTTCTCGCACCTACCTTAAACATATCGATTACGTACGAGCTATATCGTGGAACTGTAGAAATGGACAAAGTTGCATCTAAATTCGTTTTCACCAAAATCCATTCAGAAAACTTTAATTTGCTTGTGATTCTTTTAAAGTAAAAATCGAAGCCGCAGGTGATCCTTCTGAAAAGGATTACGAGCGAAAGAGATTTACATCACCGAAAAGCTGAAGCAGCTAGAACTGGGATGCAATTGGACTCGAAACTTAACAAGGAATAATATGCAGTTATAGCATTCGATCTTATGAAAACTCTGCCGACTCCAGTCATTTCCACAGGGGTAGCTTACTACAAAAGACAGCTATGGACCTATTGTCTTGGTATTCATGACCTTATCACGAATAAGCCATTCATGTATACCTGGAATGAGAGAATAGCTTCACGTGGACCACAGGAAATAGGGTATTGCATTATGCATTACGTGAGAGCCAATGTGGTGGCCAAACCCGGAACATAAAAATGAGCACTATTTGCACATACATGGTCAATAATTCGACCTTCCCAGTGGAACAGATAGACCACAAACTTTTAGTATCTGGCCACTCATTCCTACCATGCGATCAATATTTTGGTCTCATTGAAAAGGAAAAAAAATATTATACGGACATTTTTACGCCTGATGATTGGGATCGTTAAAAAGTTAATCATTTCACTTGGTAAAGATGACGTTAGATGATATTAAAAGGGAATCGTTATTTGGAATTGGAACCGCTTTATCCTGGAGGAAGATTCATTGAAGCTGCTAAGTTTAAGGATATACAGGAACTCAAAGAGTTCATACCTCCTATAAAGCATGCATTTTATAATAATTTAAAAACAAATTCAAGAGCCGAGGACGAAGATATTCAGGAAGAAAATGAATAATTATTATTATTAATTTGTATTATTTAAAACGCTAAAAATTATTTTTATTATTTATCTAAAGAAATTGTATATGTTTTAATTAATGGAGCCAAAATGGCCTAACCCTCAGTTCCTATCAATATATTTTTTTTTTAATGGATTCCAAAATGGGTTAATCCACTTTAATTTTTTATTAACTGTTTAAAACAGTCTTTATGTAAGTTAATTAACACTTAATGATTAACCTAAAACAAATATTACAACTAATATTTATATACGATTAATAAAAAAAAATATAAAAATATTTAAAAAACTTATTTTCTTTTAATTTCATTTTTCTCAGAACCATTTTTTTGTGCTTAGGCCGTTTTGGAGCTGAGCGCCAGTACTGTGTACTTTACACAGTTTATTGCACTATATATGTATATTCATACTTCCTAAAGAATTCGGTAGAGGCAAAAAACTGTTCTTGCAAATATGGTTGCAATTTTATAAGCAAATTCAATTTCACAGTAAAGAAACCCTTCTTAGAACATGATTTAGCTAAAGCTTTTTTTATATTTGTGCCACAATTTTGGCAATAAGAGGTAATTTATAGTTGTGACTTTTTAGTTGGAAATTTTTCTTTTACTGCTGGGTATTATTTCAAATTGTGTCAAAATAATACAGGCAATTAAATTCACTTTTTTCTATTAAATAGGCTCGGCTCTAAATGATACACCACAAAATTGAACACTTTTTAATTAATTGCATCACAGCTCGAAATAACACTCTTTACGTGGAACAAAATACTCTGTCGCATACTCACAACTAAAAATAGTTCTCTTTAGTTGACGCTGCTCAAGCGTTGCAACTAAGATAAAGACAGGCATAACGGTATTTTTTCAGTTAAAGAAGTCTGTGACAGAAGAGAATTTTTTGCTATCATTAAAAATGTGTTGTGTGAACTAGTTTATGGGAAAACTCCCATTTGTAAAAAATTTTGAGTTGTGATGGTTTTTGATTTCGAACCCTTCTTAAATGTAAGCTAAGGCTATGCTTAGCCTGCGCTAACTTATTGCTACCTTGGACTGGACCACTAGACTTATGCAACCCGGTTCCCACGCTGCACCTGTATGGGACCGGATGCGCGTGCAGTGACCCAGATGCAAAGTCAGCACTTTCGCAGGTGAGTTGGCTGCCAAAATTCTGCGTCTCGTTGATCCACGCGGGTGGAACCGGGGGTTGGCGAAAGTCCTTCAGATCTTCCTTGCATTGGCGTGGTATTTGGGATGATGATGGTAGAAGTGATCTTCCTTCAGATTACGTAACTTACTGCGGCGAGACCTATCAGCATCGTGACTTCGAACGTGGCAGAGATGTGGAGTCTGTCACCTAATTTACCTAAACGATTTATATTCTGCAGCTTAGCGCGCCAGCATTATCCAGATTTAGTTTCAGCCCGTCCTTTGTTACGTTGCTTAAGACTGGATAAGAAAAGACCCTTCAAGAGTCATCGAGCCTTGTTCACCTGGAACAGTGCCTTTAAAGCTTGACAAGAACACCGTGCAACTGTTCACTAACTCATAGTTTCATCGTTGTCAATTACAAAGCGACATTTCGCGTCACCACCCTTTGACCCGCTTTCTTCCTAGTGAGGTGCCTCTTGCTAGAATTAGCTGGTAACGAGTAGACTTCACTTTAGGGACAGAGAGAGCATAGATGAGAGGTGAACCGTTCGAGTACACGTAGTCCACGTAGTTTTGATGCGGAAGCGCTTCCTCCTCAGAGATCATTAGTGCGGCCTCAGCTGGTCAAGAAGATTTGTGTTGGCTTGCTCACATAGTTTTTGAAATTTGCTCCTTTAATACAAGAACCTTTCTTCTTCAATTTCGCTTTAAATTCAAGGCTGGAATCTTTCCAAAAGAAAATTGTTAAAAAATTCAATTTTGTCTTTTTTCTCTATATGCTTTTATTTGAATATTGGGGTGCAAGCACTAGACTTTCCGGAATTCTGAAATAATTTGCTATTTGAATAAAAAATATAATTCCAAAATTAATAAGTACACAATAATTTACATTTTGAGTTTAAAATTTACATTTTGAGCTAAAATTTTGCGTTTTGAAATTAAAATTTGCATTTTGAGCTTAAAATTTGCGCAGGTAATTTGTTTCTCTTTTTCTGTACAATAGTTCTGAGAAGAAAAAAAGTTTTTGTTAAGTGATGAAAAACAGTGATTCCTTTCAACTCTGCATTACTATCTGCGGTAGAGAGACCTCTTTTCCCAAGAAATTTCATGAGGGTTTAACAATTTCAAAATTCTTTTTTTCACTTTAGATTTCCCACTTTGCGACTGAACATTTCATTTTTTGCTGTTATGCCCATAATGAGCTTAATAAAAATTTTAGAATACGTAAAAATATCGTGGAACCACTGGATTAAAAAATTTTAACTTGAATTTTATGGGTATTTTTCGCATATTCCGTTCTGAGCGTGATCCTATTACCTTTCTGTACGGTTTCCCTTGCATACTGGGGCTTCTGTTTCGCTTTATCTGTCTCACATACACAACATTACCCCCCGTATATTCCTTCGGCTTTTGTCTGTTCTTGTTGAGTCGTAGGTTACGCGATTCTTGGCTTTTTTCGAGCCGCTCTTTTATTTCGTTGATCACTTTAGGACGAGAATCTGTCATCTCCTGATAGTCGATCCGCTGTGTTCTTTAAAAATTATATCACTAGGTTTCAGCTTTGTGACCGAGTGAACCTCATTGTTGTAGCGGCCTACCGCCGTGTAGGGTAATTGCTGAGGAGATACGTGGTCAATTCCTTTTCTAATACAACGATAAATTTCTAGAATGGTGGAGTGCAACCCTTCAACCTGGCCATTAACTTCGCTACGCGGAATGGGTGTCTGATAAACGCTTGTTTCCAAACTCCTTACATAGTTACTGACCAATGGGTTTACGAAGCGCTTCTTTTTATCAGTTAAATAATGGAGTAGCTCAGCGCATTTAACTCGCAGGTGGATTGCAGATTTGTTTTTTATGTGGAAAAATTTTGCGAATTTCGCAAATTTATCTAGGCAACTGAGAAATTTTTCTCCTTGAATTTCGAATGTATCTCTATGCGAAATTTCGCATGGATTCTTTGGTATTGCAGTGCTCTTTAGCTCCGGCACAAAAAGATGCCGATCATATTTGCTTACGCGACAAACTTCGCAAGCCTTCGTATACAACCTTATACGGTTCGCCATTTGCCGAAAATAGAATCTTTTCAACATCTGCATTTTATTCTCGAAAGGATTTCTGTGAGGTCTTTTATGATCCCCCTCAATTATTGCGCAGATTCTTTCTTCATTGCCTACATCTTCTACTAGTCTCTGGGTTATTCTGAGTTTGAAACAACGGAAGTTTTTCAGATAGACATTCTGAAACAACTGCATATTTTGTTCTGGTATCTTAATGCCGTTAATCACGGCCGGGTTGAGCCGCTCTTTTAATTTTTGCGTCAAAGTCTCGCGATCAATTCTTTCGATTGTTGCATAATGACGGACATATCCACGATTAGGATTTTCCATCGTATTGAGCTCCTTCCCTTCGCGGACGATTATTTGGCTCTTAAATACATTTAAAGGTGCTTCAACATGAACTATTAGATCTGAGGAGTCCTGCAAGGCACAGCGCACAGTTTGACTTTCACTTGTCGATTTGGTATCGTATTTACGAGCAGCAGTCAATGTTCGAGAATTATCCGTAGCCCCTTCGCTCGCTGTGTCTGTGCTTGAATCATTGCCATTATTAGTTGTCATTAAATGTCCTTCGGGTTGGCACTTCATTCTTGAGAGAGCATTAGCTACAAATATACCAATAGTGTAAATCAACTCGTAGTGAAACTCCTGAATCCGGATTTTCCATCCTTTAAACTTGGCATCATAGTTCCTAATCCCCATTGCGAACGTGAGTGGCTGGTGATCAGTGTAGATCTTTATTTACAAATAGGAACGCAAGTTGTCAAGAGCCCAGACAATGGCCAGCATTTCCTTCTCCTTTGTGGCGTAATTTTCTTCGAACTTATTGATCGACCGGAAAATAAAGGAAATTGGCTTGTCCTTGGCGAATTCTCCCTAGGTTAGAAAAGCACCGATAGCACGATTGGAGGCGTCGGTGGTCAGACTAAACGGTTTCTCAAAATATAGGAACACTAGTTTCTCTGAGGTAACAAGAAGGTAGTTTAAATCATTAAATGCCCTCATGGCCGCGTCATCGAGGGTGATTTACTTTAGTATAGTCATGCATATACTTCCTATAATGGGAGGTCATTCCCAAAAAGCTTTTAACTTCATAAAACAAAACTAGTGGTACTCACTTGTTACTACCTCATGGAGGGATTGCATGCTCCGTTTTAGTCGTAAGGCAATAAGCTTGTTTCTAAATTTGCCCTTTGCACATTTTGGGCAGTTGTATTAATTTTGTTATTATCCCTCCCTTACATTGTTAATTTGATCTGTTCGTCATTGAGTTGTTGCTCCCACATAGCCCCATCTTCACTGAGTCTGGCGTTTGCTAAGTTTCTGTCATCTCCTTTTGTGAGTATGTTTGTTTATTACTTATACTAGTGTTTTTGTTCTTGCGCGCTGCTAGTGCACTGGCTCGCTAGCAGGCAGTCATTTAGAGCACATTAGGCGTGTGACGAAAGGTTACCACCAAAGTCAAAAGGCGGAGTAAGATACACATAAAACCGCAACTAAGACACCTTTTGATATGTTTGAGTTCACACAAACTTTTCGAATTATCATCAAGTACTCAATGGTTTAGTCTTTGTTTTTACATACATTGGTGATATGCTAGTTGCATATGAACTTGAAGAACAAGATTTTACAGACCACCGTGTAATTTTCGAACTACTAACAGAGTACGGTTTAAATATTATACCAAGCAAATGCACTTTTACCGTTACAAGTGATGATTTTTTAAGACAATATATGTAGACTTTATTATGCTTACGGATAGTGATATCGTTTCCATCTCGCTCAACTACTTCAAATTCTTCCGTCCCGCCCCTTGCCTTTCTTTTTCTTTGTTAACAGAATCCATGTGTCTAGCCTCCCCATCTAAAATCAAAATCTCTTTATTGACGTCAAAAAGAGATGGCATTTTGACTCGAATTGCACGATTAAATAGAAGTTCCTTTGGAGCCTTCCCAGTTGTTCCATGTGGTGTAGCATCCTACATCAGAGGACATTTTTGAATCTCTCTTTTATACTCGGTGCATTGATATGTGCAATTCGGAAGCGATTAATGACAGAACGATTCATGTGTTCTACGTCACCATTCGCCTGTGGTCAATTGTGTACACAGTAACTTTTGAATTCATCACAGTTGACGCCATTGACACAATTAACAAATTGACGCCCGTTATCCGTAGAAATAGATTTTGAGTAACCAAATCTTGAAAAAACTTCATCTAGAAAATCAATTATAGCGCTCGATGTGATTTGCTTTAAAAATTTCACCTCTTGATATCTTGAATACTAGTCTATGACCACATATATAAAATCATAATTAGGCAATTGTACCAACAGGCCCTTCGAACGTACTCTCCTCTTTATTACTGTCCTTTCTGTATGGCGTTCATGTGCAATCGATAAAAACCTTGCACTTAATGAAAACAGAATAACCATTTTTGTTTCCCGTAATAGGATATTTCCCAAAGTGCACAATCCAGGTCAAAACGAAAAAAATTATTCGATTTATTCTAACTCCATGAATTATACTTCACACTTTTCACCGCTTGGGGGCTAAAATACGATAAAAAATGGTAACTTAATTAGCTGCTGCTTGAGCTTCTCAAATGCAACTCCAGTTGAATTTTGAATCTTTCTTCAACTCCTTAGAGGTTCTGTTACATCAGCTAACTCAGGTATAAATTTCCCCAAATAAGTAACCAAACCCAAGAAGCCCCTTAACTCTTCCTCGTTAGACAAAATATGACCCAGAAAATGTAACTTCTCTGTCTTCAAGTTCTTATCATGTTCGTTCTCCGTACTCCCAAACACAACGACGGTATCCAAGTACTTCAAAACACATTTACATAGCGCCAAAATACTCTTTATAGCCCTTTGAAAAATCTCCGACGCGGAATTTACCGCAAATAATAACCTCTTGTGTCTGTATAATCCCTCAGATATGATGAAAGTAGTTATTTCACGACTCTCTTCGTCCTGTTCTAGCTGATGCTACGCACACTTTAGATCTAATTTCGAGAAATATTTAAGTCATAAACGAATCAAATGTTGGAAGAGGATAGTTTTAATCTCCAAATTGGCTCGTCTCACAGTACCACTATTACCGGAGATATCTATGATATCTTGAATTACTCCTTCGTTTAACTTTCTTTCGGCTTTTTCCTCCAAAGCAGAAGGCAATCTACGTAGCGGTTGTTGGCTCGGCTTCACAGATTTATCACTTGACAATGAAATTTTAGTTATCTTAATTTTAGGATTCCACGACAATGTGATTGATTTCACGGCCTAGTTTCAAAAGTAAAGATTGACCGCAACATAAAAAAGTGGAAATTATATTCGACACTAACTCTACTCCTATTACAGCACCGAAAACAGCTTTAACTTTAAGTGGTGCGTTCCCAGCATAAGGGCGAAAGGTACGAACGTTCCAAATCGTGGCATGTTTCTTGCATAGAAATTCCCAATCTTTCTCACTCAGCAAGTTATGTTGAGAGCCAGAATCAATCAATATCGAAATTTGTCGACCTCCTATGTAGCACTCTATCATCTCATTCATATCATCGCTAAAACTGCTTGTTACTCATTCCATTTACTCTGCACAGATCCAAGTTCTAGCTTACAATTATCCGAAATAAATTGTATTCTTGAATACCCTGATCTTCCCCTTTTCGCGTCTATGTTTCAAATGCTTACGTTTAATATCCTTTATCATGCACTTGCGAGCAAAATGTCCAACGAATCCACATTTATTGCAATTGGAGCTTTTAGCGAACCACTTACACTGGTACTAGTATCCTCTCTTTGACCACATCTGCCACACACAAATTCTTGATTCTTGCTCTCAACCTGGTTTATATCAAGAGATGTACTCTGTAATTTCAGTGCCTCAGCCTGATTATTTATTTGTTCATAAACATGGCACATTTCAATGGCATCTGTAACTTTTCCAAAAGCAATTTCCTCAGGTTATTGGAGCCCATACATCAATATTTTAAATTAATTCCCGATACCTCGTCTTTTGTTTCTCCGAATTGGCATTTGGCCTCTTGGTTCCGCAACCGTACAAGAAACTTGTTTAAGAACTAACCTTCTTCGGATTTCAATGAACGAAACAAATACCTCTCGAAGGTAGAATTCCTTCCCGATGAAAAACACTCAGTAGCTTCTCAACAATAATTTTATACTCGTCCACACCCTCAGCTGCATTGCCAAGTTTCACCAGCGCTCCGGGGATACTATAGCAAACTTCTTGAAGTTACGCGCCACCTAAATACAAGAACTTTTTTTCCTCTTCCTTTCTATGACATCACAAAGAAAAGGTGGTATGCTTGCCGCCCTTATTTCAATCCCTTCAGAGCCTTGACTTCAAATTTGCAATTAAATGCAAGTTAATCCATAAATACTACCTATTAGCAATTTAATGCACGAAATTAACAAATTAAACATTCGAGAAATGTTAACTTTCTTACCAGTTTACAATTCAATGTAACCCAAATTATTGCTAACTTGTATTTTCACAATTTAAAGCCTTTGATATTTGCTTTGAGTTCGATAACCGGATGCGGGAAGGCATAACGTAGTCTTGAATTAATTAAAATTTCATTATTTAATTGTAATATTGGGTGTGAAATGACATTTGAAAATCCTAGACCGTTTTTACCAACCAGTTTACGCAGTTTTGTCTTTAACATATTGCATGGGATTACCCATCCTGGGTTACTCGTCGTTTATTTAGCCAAAAGTACTATTGGCTTAAAATTAATAAAGAAATTAATATTCAGTCAAAAGAAATTACAGATTTCCAAAATCGAAAGATAATCGCCACACTAAATCTCCAGTAATTAAAATTTCGATTCCCAAAAGTAGATTTAAATATATACCACTTAGATATTTTAGGACTTCTGCCTTTTTCGAAAGGACATCACTTTTAACATTAATTATAACTTTACACTTTGGCCAGAGGCGTTTCAGCAACGATGGTTTCAAATACATTTTTTAAGGCATATGCGTAACGTTTTTGGGGTACCGTTAAAATGCCTGCTTCATAGCACCCTCTTGGGAATGGAATGATAGAACGATTAAATAGACAGTTTAAAGCAGCGATCATGGCTAGAAATGGAACAAGCAATTGGTAAAATGAATTACTGATAATCAGAGATGTTTTTTAATAGATTGAATTTCTAATAATTGTAGTAGGCTGTTTAGTGAATACCATCATTAATTTGTACATCCAATTTTTTCGTCCATTGTTTTGGTATTTGCGCGCCCTGTTATTTTAATGCATATAAATGCACACCATTTCGGACATTTGGAAAATATATGCGTAGCAAACGGACGGAGTAAGAAACCATAATAAGTAACGTTTTTTTAATTTATGATACATATGCTCATATGTCTTTATACGTTTAGAAATAAACTTGCTATTAGCGATTGGCATGTGCCTCCCAAGCTTCGGGATTTTATAGCTGCGCGACATCTTGATTTTCCATTATAATAGTACTACCAGAGTATGCATATCAACATATAACATAGCACAAATTAACATTCACTTAGCTATGCATCAACAAATCTGTAGATTGGAAATACAGCTCAAGCAAGCTCAAACTAAAATCGCAAAAACCTAACGTAAACGTACTATAACTGATTATTCGCATTTAACACCAATCGCTTCTTCGTTCAAATGTTACGCCGCACAGTCTACCGGTAATTTTTTATTAGGCAGCGGTACCATCACGTCAGAAAAGAATCCTATCGGGTTACACAACGGGCAGCCAGTCTCAATCAATGCACCCTTACTACTCAGCAGGCAGCCAGTATTAGCCAATGGACAGCCAACCACAGTGAATGCAGCAGCATGTGTTAGCTGACAACCACAATAAAACCCAACCTATAGATTTCAGCAAGCCTCACAATACTTTGCCAGTCACGCCTTTTACTGTCCCGTCGAGTTTTACGCTGAGATATGGTCAGCCAAACTGGTCGCCCGCCATGCCATACAATGATGGCTCCGACTGTGCTAACGCGCCTGCCAACACGCAAGCCTCCAATTCACCAGCGAATTTATCGAGTCATACCCTGCCAGTTCATTCCATGCCGCCACTGAGAAAATTATTAGCAAAGTTTGCCTAGTTAAAGGATGCTCGAAGTTTCTTAATTTTTCAAAGTTTGCTGCACCAATGGGATGATGTTCGGTCGGTCAGATCTTCTTATGGTCCTGAGTCACCATGTCCTGTTATTCACTGTACTGCAATTGCTGATGTTAATCTGTTATTTCAAGTGATTTCACGACGCTTTACGAACTAAATAAGCGAGCCAATAGTTATGCGCTTTTAGAAGGGTCATCAGTTACGATGATGAACGACCCTGTGATACAAGAACTTGAACTCAACAACTTCAAGAAGAGTTTCAGTGGTTTGGAAGCAACGCCATGAATGAATCTGTTGCTATTGTTTGCAATGTCTACTCACTTTAAATGTACCCATCCCAAGTCTCACCATAGATTTCTTTGCCGCTAAGAAAGCCATCTTCATGTCAATCTAGTGCCAGATACTTAATTAGAAAAACGAATATTTTGGCATCGAGTCATTTGCAGCGAGAGCTGCACCGCCCATTGAAAGTGCAGATTATATACGAGTTAAAAAGATCCTATAGGAAACTGCAGTAAAGTTGATTGGTTAGTTTCAAACTGGTTTGCTGTGGAAGCATGAAAGTGTTGAAGTACCAGAGAGTTACCGCATGACATTAGGACGTCTTGTGGGCATAGAAAGATGCTTAGTTAATAACAAATAGTTTCACAAGGCCTATCAGAACATCATCGATATGTATTGTATGTAAAGCAAACGTATGCTCGAAAGCAGTGGAATGTTTCCAGTGCAACGATAATTTTACGTACCACTCGAAAATTCATGGACATTATGCATCCGACATGAGCGGTGAGCCGGTGTCAACGAAAATATTTCTGCTAGTGTTTTTATATCCACTTTACAATAACGGCTAAAGTTAAAGACATTTGGAAGCGAGATCTGAGTTGGGATGAACGAGTTACTGCCGATATTTATGCGAATCGGTGCTATTTTTGAAAACACATGCCAAACGTGTCTAAATGCAGGGGCGGATCCCGAAACGATTATCTCCGCGTCTTTACCAAAGCTGTTACACGCTTGGGATATGAGTCCTTGAAAAACTTGTCGACCTCCCGTATTGTATTGCAAACCATTTCGATTGACCGTATTTTCACGGATTTTGAAATACTATTGATCAGTTTATGTGAAAAACAGGGTGTCACCGCAGGATCTTTCGCTTCTTTCCGAATCTCATTGACTGCTCCACGATCTGACAGCATGACAGCACATCTATTCGTCCCTATAGATGTGCACAATGTCAAGTTCAGATTAATTCTTTTCAGCTCACCTAGACCGATTTGTCCGAGGGCAACTCCTGTGAGAGATAATTTCATATCAGTTTGGCTATCTTCATGAACAATACTGGATGACGAGGTTTCATCTTCGACTTCAGAGGCGTCAGAGTCATCACCATTTAGAGCACGATTCTTTGAAAGCTTACCAAAAGCATCCAAAAACGTTAAGTAATCTTCTCTTATGCAAGGCCCAGCTGAAGTAGAATCGAAATAGCGTAGTATGAGACTAACCTGCTATATTAATTTACATCATGTAACTCAGCTAGGGCAACTTTTTTTGTCCTGTATCTCAGCCTTGCAGCATTCAATGAGTTGGTTTTGTGTTGTTTTACGTATGCACGTATGTATGCTCTTGAAGACACCGCCTCAAAATGAGACTCCAGGACGTGATCACCCGAATCAATTCCGAATCGAAGCAACGCTCTGAAATTTCCTTCATTCTTAACAGCAGTTGTGTTTGACAATATTGGTCCATCGTCTCTGTGTCTACGGAATGGAATATTTTGTCTGCCTCCGAAAATAATTGTCCTTATGATAGGGACTAATCTTTGTATATTTTCTTGTTTCTCTGAAGCATAGTTTTTATCGAGAAGATGATGAACTTCGTTCTGAAGATCGTGGTAGTTTCTAAAAAAATCTTTGCCCGCCGCAACGGCACTTCTATGGTAGGTAGTTTGAGCGTGTAGTTCCAAAATGCCTTTTGCCCCTACTAATTTCTTGAAATTCGTTAACGGCTAAGTCACAAGTACACCAAGAGGAACGTTTTCTCTATACCCTCCTTCATTACGAGATGTAAACCAGTGACAATATTTTCAGAAAAGGCCTTCTTCATATAGGAGAAAACAAGCCATTCTTTATGACTGTTCAAGTGTTTAGAGGACACATAATTCTTTATTCCTTTCCAGAAACAAATCTCCTTGAGAAGGGAAATATATAATCTTCGGGGGGGATCCAAGGACTTTCGATTAGAATACCTTTAACGTAATCGTCAATTCGGTGACCCAAATAATTACCCACGTCTCGGGACACGTTCAATTGAGCATCAGGAACTTGCGAACGAGATACGCTTTTAAGGTTGGTGGGTATGTCGTTGCGCACATTCTAGATCTTCTTCGGGGTAGCAGAGCTATCGTCCACAGAAATGCAACTTGCGGTTTCCTCTTGCGACTCTACTTGACATGAATCGTTTGGAACGTCACCTTTTTTTCTTTGCAGGTGTGAGGTACGACGAAATACACTTCAGCCGCGATGACTGCAAATCACTTTTGGTATTAATATACAATAATATAATTGTAACGATGAAGCCAACAGGCAATAAGTATTATAGAATTATAAGAAGCCTAGAAAGATAAGTTGAGTACGATCATAAAACTACTCAAAAATTCGACCGAGTTGCTCAACACGGAATGTTACTGAGTTGCCCAACTCGGATTAGACCGAGTTGCTTGAGCACGGCACCAACTCGGACTCATTTAACGTGTTCGTTTTCTCGTAGCGCGTCACATATGGGGGATTCTCCGCAAACTCTCAGTTTTGTGAGTGTAAAGATGAAAAAAATATAGGTACGAGTTTTGAATATTGTTTAATATTTTACAGTGCCTTTATACTTGTCAAATGAACTGCCAAAGTGGTCAAGCTGCAAGTACAAACTTGTAGAATTGTCATGCAAGTCTCCGAAATTCGTTGCGACGCTTGTGACATTAATGCCAGTGTATGCACAGTTGATATAAACAAATACATTGAATGACATAGTTAACATAGTTAACACTATTTACTTTATTTTTTATAAATTTCGATAATATTCAATCAGAATTAAGTCATTTTTCAACCTGATGTTAATCAATTTATTACGATTTAGGAGAATTACGAGGTTAAATAGACATCACTTTGGTTTTGAAAACATGCAAGTTGGTCATCGTGAACACTTACATATATTAATAAAACTTTCAAAATTACTTAATAAACTCATAAAATGTAACTTTTTTCGTCCATCATTCTGAAATAGACAAAAAAGACAGTATGAATATTTATTTTCTCACTGACCTTAGATATAAATTACCCACCGTAAACTCTTTCTCTGTGGCATATTTTTCGGAATTGAAATGTCTTCATTCTGCATTTTTGGTACATTTGTTTTACTGTTTTTCGTAGGACTTTGGTGGTTTTCCTTTTGTACCTCACTTGTGGAGTGTATAATATTATCATTTGCTGATTTTGTCTTCTGTGGAGCTCTTTTTGAATACTTCTCTTTGCGTCTGAGCTAAATAATAAATTTCCCATGAAATAGTGCTCGCACTGTGTACCAACAGCGCACTCAAAACAACTTAGAGAGTTGAAGGAAACGATGTTGGGTTTTTTTCGACCATGTATATTGGTGTACTTTCCTGGTGCCTACAAAAGTAGGTATTTCGGGAGGGAGTTTCGAATGAACAATTTCGATATCATCTCTTGTCACGGTGTCAAGATATATATTTTTGACTCGAGGGCGAAGAGTTTCGACAAACGTTTGAAAATCAGGGATATCGTGTCCATATTTAACTTGATCATCAGCTTGTTTTTTTAAACTGCCGCCTTTTCCGTCTGCTGGGCTTTTTCCATGTTTCTTTTTTAATTGGCTTTATAACCGCTTAAGCGATTTCGACCGAACTTCTCCTACAATTTGTGGTGTGCGTCTTGATCTTGTAACACAAATCGAGGAACCTACAGTTTTACGCCGACTCCGAACGGCGAATGTTTTTTGCGAGAAGTTTTATATCTTGGCAGAAATACACTCGGAGGTTTTCCATTGCCTGCCGAGGGGCGACTCCTATTAGAAAATACTTTTTCTATAATTGTGGGATGTTAGTTGCCCCGAGCTTAAATCGAACCTGGGACCCCCCGAAAGAAGCGCGCACACGCTACACACTCAGCTTCGGCGGCCGCTTTTTTGCAAGTTTTGCTTCGACGAAATTGTATGAAATTGTTGAAAGCAGTGGATAGCAATGAGGCAAATATAGTGTAATAAGATTGAACATCTTGCGATTCCGATTCTGGGTCGTCGGCCCATCACTGATAAAATGAACAGTTTTCACCGTGAGCATTTTTCGCAAGTGAAAATCGAAAATTTTATCCACGTGAGCTAAGATAGCTGCTGGATCGTGTCTAAGTAACTCTGACAACGTAGCAAATCCTTCAGAATGACCGGAGGTATAAAACATTCCGGTATGAAGAGTACACTGAGCTCTGCTAGCCCCAAAAAGTACTGAATGAACTTCGGTTCCGTACTTACAGGTATAATTTTCACTGAAGTCGATGAGTACGATTAATTCTTCTTCACATGAAACATTCGCAATCAGTTTTCCAGGTGAGATTTTTTATGTACACGTCGATATTCGTGATCCGTGAACTCTTTCTATAGTTCAAGTGATCTTCTTTTTAGCTGTCAACTTTACAGAATAGAATTTTTGGTATTATCTTTGGCTCGATCTTCGGTAAACGTTTGCCAGTTTTCATAGTGAATTTCTTGCTTTTGCTATCTCATAACTGAACTCAACTTCCTTTTCTTTGCATTTACTACAGGTTCTGCGGCGACAATCTTCAGATATTTTTTTGCACACAACACTGCATAACACTTTTTCAATTGAATGTTCGCGCATCACTTTTCCCTTGAATAAACCAGCAATCAAAAGTGAAAAATTTTCATGTCTGAAACAAGCACAAGTGTCACGATGTGAAACTTTTGATGCAACGCAATATGCTGGTCGAAGTTTAGTGAATGTTGAATAATTCAAACGAAGTGAATTTTCCTTGGAAAATTTAGCTTAGAGATTAATGATACTTTAATTACTAGCTCAAAATAATAATAATAATAATTACTAGCTCAAAATAATTTACGGTATGCACCAAAATACTGAAAAATCAACTAGAACTCGAGTAACAAAGTTCAAGTATTGCGACTACTCTAATTATTCTATTATTACCTGCCACGGTTGTGACATTTGACGCGTGCCACGGTTGTGACATTTCAATGAGTAATTGTACATTACAAAAAGGCAAGCCTAGCTAAAAGATTTTCAGACCGTTTTGAATGTTGTGTTAGCGAACTTGTTTAAAAAACCGGAAATTACAGGACACAGAATGTACCCTTTCCGAGTGACGAGTGCCACGGTTGTGACGTGAATTTTTGAAACTTACCGTTTTTGGATTTTCGATGGTGTATAAAACGAACACAAGTATGATTAAGAACGCTCTATCCACAAAAAAAAGTTTCAATGACGCCTGCTAATCGAAATTGACGTATGCTTCGCGCAGGCGAGCTCGCACTGAAGTAATACTAACACAAACAGTTGAACGATATTATTTTTTTCGAAACTAATCGAAGCTTTTCAAAGTAGAGTTACGGATTGAGAAATGAATGCCAGCTACCAAGAAACGTAAAATATTCATCAGTGAATAACGTATTTAATATAAATATAATTGGTTATCCCCATTATTAACTATTTGAGTCTGAACCAAATGAAATTTTTTAAAAATTAAAGTTGTCGCAATGCCACGGTTGTGACATTCGCATTGTATTGTCAACGAAAACTTGATAAAAATTATAATGTAATGCGAAAATTGATCTCAATCTATTTAAAGAAAGTCACTTTCCTACATTTAGTGTCCATAAATTAATTGATAATACTTGATGAGTATTTGTACATTCTTATCAAAGAGGGTGCCTGACAGATTTAATTCTGCAGCTTGAAATATATTTTCCATTATAATGTTAAAGAAGTCACACGACAGTGAGTAAGCTTGTTTAAAACCTCTTTTAGTATCAAACGGATCTGAGAGGTCCTTCCCAATTTTGACTGATCAAGTGTGTTGCTTAGCGTCATTTTACATAATCATATTAGTTTTGCAGGGATACGAAAGTGAGACATCGCGGCATGTAGGCAACTTTATTTGGAGCATCGAGAATATCTGGTCGATGTTAGACTTACTCAGTCTAAAGCCATACTGAAAAGGTGAAATCAGTTCGTTGGGTTCAGTTTTTCACACAATACGCTTCATAGAACCGTGTATGAAATGTTAAGGCGACTGATCCCGCGATAGTTGGTGTGTATTGCAGGATCACCGTCCTGTGAATTGGGAAGAGCACACTTAAATTCTCGGCGGCGGGCATACATTTGTCCGACCATATTCAGAAAATGAGCTGGCCCATGCACTTTACCAGCTCTTTGCCACCATACCTGAATAGCTCAGTTCGTAACCTATCAGCTCCAGTGGCTTTGTTATTCCGTAGTCGCGTTATTGCTATTCGAACTTCATCGGGTCGGGTGACGCAATGTTAATGCCGTCATGAGCGATTTGGGGTTCAGAATCTTCATCTTCTGCGGCGACGCTTTTGCTGTCACCATTTAACAAAGTAGAGAAATGTTCCCTCCACAATTTGAGTGTAGTTTGGACATCAGTTACCAGGTCGCCGTTCTTGTTCTTACAGGAATTCGCCCCGGTATTAAAACCTGCCGTAAGTCACCGCACCTTTTGGTAAAATTTCGGGCACTTTTCCTGTCGGTTAGCCATCTCAAGCGCTTCACACTCACGTATTTCGGCCCCTCTCACGTTTCTTCGAAAAATATGTCTCTCTTCTTTCTCAACTCCCAGTAACGTTTTCATACAGTCCACGTTACGCACGATCGCAGTGCGACCTTATAGACAATGCGGTATTCCTCACCGTACCAGTTATTTTTTCGGAGACGCTTTGCGGCGGTACGTAGCGATAGAGAAATGTGCGAAGTGCACTTAGAAGCTGGTGTGAGGGTCGAGCTAAGAAGTTTGTAGCTGTGTTTTGCGATTGCGGAATTTAGACGCACGTTTTCCGCTGCGCAAAAGCGTATGCGCATATTGATACGACATTATAATCTCAGTCTTCGGAATGTACATAAGTTTAACACACTGGAACATGCCTTCCGTCTACCGCAATATGATCGATATGGTTTCGCTTTTTTCGATCTAAAGACAGCTATGTGGCTTTGTGTATTTTCTTGTGCTGCAACCTGGTGCTACACTACCACACAAACCACGGTAAAGTCGATCAGGTTTCCTTATGGAGGCTGAATTTTTCGAAGTTGTGGCCAACGATTCTTTTCTTACCCACTTTGAAATTGAAGTCGCCAAGGACGATTTTGTATCGAGATGTGGGTAGCGCTCGTAGGTGCTTTCAGGGAGCTCAAAGAAGTATTCCTTGATCACATCATCCTTCTCTTCGGACGGGGCGTGGTCACAAATCAGTGAGATGCTGAAAAATCTCTCTATGATGCGAATCGGGGCGAGACGCTGTTGTTGTTGTTGTTGTAGCGGCGAGCGGCGAACGAGACGCTCATCCACCGGGGTGAACGAGAGTACTTGGCGACGAAGTCTCTCACCCACCACAAATCCAACACCGAACTAGCGCTCCTTTACGTGGCAGCTGCAGTAGACATCTTAACGTCCAATGGCTTTCTTACCTAGCCCAGTCCATTTCATTTCTTGGATGGCGGTGATGACAGCTCTTACTTTTACGAGGACATCAACTATGACCTCAAATCAAATCATATTCCTTTACATTTACATTGCGTGTGGTCGTAATCAAAAAAGGGACATCTCGTCCGAAGCTTGTTAACATTTTTTATTGGCCTCAGTTTTTTACGTGGGCACACACCCAAATACATGTATTTTTTTGTTGCTTTTGTTTTCGAAACGCATTTATATCACGAGTGGTCGTTTATTTCTGACTGTGCTTTTCTCTCTCCGTTGGTTGCTTAGCAAGTAACTTGCTTCACTTCAAGCGCTTACTCAGTGTTCCCAAATAACATTTTGCACGTGTTAACATAAACATAATTTTGAATACTTAGAGTTAGAATTTAACTATGGCCCCCAAGCCACCAAATCTTGGAGACAACAAGTTCGCCCTGCTTGCGTCTAACCCAAATCCAAAAAGAAAAAAAAACCTCATATAAACCTTTTGATTATCCCGAACTTCCTACAATAAAACAACAAAATCTCAAATTTTTTACCATATCTTCAGCAAACTCTTCAAAACCTCTTTCTAAATATTCCTGCTTTGTGGTGCATAAATCAATAGAAGCAATAAGTAAGGAAATAACTTCTATTTCGGAATTACGCGACGGTAATTTGCGTTTGCTAGTAAAATCTCCATCTATCGCACAAAAGTTCTTAGCTATTAAGAAATTGAATGGAATGTGTGGCGTTAAGGTGAGTCTGCATGAAAATCTTAATTGATCCATGCCTTAATGACGTAGCGGACGCAGAAATAGTGGAAAACATGAAAGAGCAAGGAGTGGTAGCTGTGTATAAATTTAAGAAAAATATTAATATCGCACTTGTACCAACAGGTGTAGTGCTATCAACATTTGATTTGTACAAACTTCCCGAAAAGGTTGAGGGTTCATGGCGTACGGCTCGAGTAAGGCCCTATTTTCCTAACCGCATGAGGTGTAAATCATTCCAGTTGTTGGGTCACACCATCAAAAGGTGCAACAATAAAGCTGCTTGTGTTACATGTAACCTACTCCCCACGGTATTGAAAGCTGCTCACGCACCTTATGCGCAAACTGCTCTGGCGATCATCCCGCCTCCGCGAACACGTGCCCAAGGTATATCAAGCAAATTTTGAGAATAAAACTGAAAACAAGTGCTCAATGCGCGAAGCTGTCAAATTACAAAAGTCGCAAGCAACCACTCTCCCTAACACCTCGTTCGCACAAAGTCTAAAAAACAACCCACAAGATAAGAACGAAAACTCTAACACAAACATCCACCAAATTCAAGCCGCGAACTCCGAACCCACCTGCCTACAGGCATCTCAATCCAACGCTGCCATTAACTCCAACATTTGCTCTTCCAATCCTACTCAACAACTCAATGACAATTCACTTTTACACATTCCCACTTCTTCTGATTCGAATTCATTCAATGTTCCAAACAACAACAGCCCATCAAATCCCGCTTTTCAATCTTTGAGTCTTTCCTCACTCGACTCAACTTTCAGTAACGCTCTTAAGAGTTTCATAGAAAACTCTAACTTTCAATTAACCGACAATAACCCACTCAGTACTGCAATCCCTTTCCACTCTAAACTCACCACCAAACTTTTTGCAAAATCTCTCAACACTCAAACAACAACACCCGCCTTTCCAAAGAGAACACACTATGGCAATCTCTGATGACAAGTATAATTAACTCATCCCACTTACGTCTTTGCTTTATTTTTAAAATTGTGTTCAAAATTTTACAGTGGAATATAAAAGGATTCCACAACAACTACACCGAATTAGAAATTCTCATCAAAGAACTCACATCTAATTTCATAGCACTTCAGGAAACCAACCTCGCTGCAAATAAAAATGCATTCGTTCCCAACCAATTCGAAGGGTATTTTCTTAACCTACCACAGAATACTACATACAAACAAGGCGTTGCTTGCCTAATTAGAAAAAACGTTAAACATAATGTGTTACAGATTTAATCAAATTTGCAGCATTAGCAATGAAAATTTTCATTGGCTTTAAAGTAATTATCATTTGCATTTACATACATTCCACCACAGAAAAATTTTCTCTAGGAGAACTTAGACATATTTTGAATTCTGTTTCCACTCCCGTAATTTTATGGGATTTATTTTCACGCATGTCGGCCTAGCCATTTGTTCCTCAAGCATTGCTCCTAAAGTAAGTAGCAACACCCTTGATTGTTTATCTGGCAGTGACCATTTTCCAGTTGTTACAGAAGTAGCTACATCCACATCGAATACAGGTTTTTATAAGCCTAAATTTGTAAGAGATAAAGCCGACTGGTCCAAATTTCTTGAAGTTTCATTTCTGTTAGCTGCCAACTTTCCAACTTCAAGTAATATTTACAAAGAAGCTGCTAATATTACCAAAATTGTACGAGCTGCCGCCCATTTAACTATACCGCAGTCCGCTAATAGACCACGCAAAAAAGTGGTACCGTACTGGTAAAACGAATTGTCAAATCTAAGAAATACTAAGCAACAAAAATGGAGAGAATATAAAAGAACGGCAACAGAGGCTAATTTAATTTCATATAAAAAATCGAATGCAAGTTTTAAAAATGCTTTCTGGCTACTGCAACCTAAATTCCATTAACTTTGTTAATGGTCGAGACGGTCCAATATTCGAGTCGAAACAAATAGCCGAACATTTTGCGTTGACGTGGGCCAACTATTCTCATAACTCCAATTTTAGTAATACATTCAACAGAGAAAAATATTTAGCTCTCAATAAAATTTACAAGCAAAACTCGCCCTTTTGTAATTTGAAAATTTCGCTTCTAGTGGGTTATCCAATCGTTGTCATATCTCCACTTTAAGCCTGGATTTTGAAAAAGCATTCGACCGCATCGGTATTCATGTTGTTTTACGGCAATTAGAGAAATGGAGATTTGGGAATAAACTCTATAACTTTATTAAATCGTTTCTCACAAACCGTAAATTCAAAGTCAAAGTAAATAACGTTTTTTCGAGCCTTCTCAACCTCGGGAACGGTATACCACAAGGGTGTCCACTTTCAGTGACCCTATTTACGATTGCTTTCGACGAACTTAGCCACTTAGTATCTAAATACAAAATCATCTATCACATTATGTACGCTGATGATGTGTTGTTATTTTCAAAATTAACCAATTTGAATGTAGTACATAAGAAATTCGTAGACATTCTGAACGATATCGCCGAGTGGTCTAACTGTTGGGGAGCAAACTCAGCAAATGCAAATCATTTCATATTTGTAGAAAATTAAAATGTAATAGCTTAAATATTATCTTTAGAAATATCAATATTGTAAATGTTTATACTCTTCGATTCCTGGGAACTATTTTTGATAAGCGCTTTAATTTTAAAGATCATTGTCTATTCATAAGAAAAAGCATAGCTGCCATGCTAAAAATTGTTAAATATCTATCTTCTAAACATAGTCTTATTCATCCATCCAGCTTATTCAACATTACAAGAGCTCTGATTCTTTCTAAATCGACTACGGTTTACCTATATATGGCCATTGCGCCAGGAGCAACATAAAATTGGTATCTCCCCCCTATCATGCAGCTGTTCGAAGGAGCTTCCGAGCCTGGGCTGGGCTCCCTAGTATTCCGGAAAGAGTAGAATACAAAACCATGCGGCTAATTCCAAAAATACTCATGTGCAACAATAGTATGCTGCTTGACCCCATCTTAGCAGCGTCGAATGCAAGCAAAGTTACGAATCGCAAGTCAGTCATTATTAAGTTGTTGCTGGCATATGCACTTAAATCTAAACTTGCTATAAGCTTTTCTTAAATTTAAATACAATTGATTTGTTTAAGTAATAATAATTTTTTATATGAATTTGTAATGGCTTCTTCCGGCTTCACTTTTTACGAACAGCCGACGAGGAAGCACAATTAAGTAAGAAAAATTAATTTTCCTAATGAAATTTGTACATTGTTAATTTCCTTTCAGATATTAAAACTCGCCACTCTTGTGTATTTTTGCCGCCCATTGTTTTTTAATAAAGAGTTTTTAGTATATTTGTGTGCCTCCTTACTAGTTGCAATTGCCGCCGCAACATTTCTTTTAATATTTATTCCCCGAACTGCCGTGAATAGCCGCCATTTTAAGTTAACGCATGCCGGGCTATAACTTACGAAATAAAAGGACAGATATTGGTCAGAAGTCACCTATAATGCAGAGTTCAAATGAAGACTCATCCAGCGACCATGATGGAGATCGCACTATGGTCATGCCAGACCACGCACTTGAAGATCTGCATGAGCAAATTCGAAAGTTGCAACTATCTTTGCAAGCCTCCGAAAAAGAGAGGTTATCTCTGAAGCGAACACTCGCATCGACAACTGCCGCCGTCGACACGAGGACTGTGGAGTCACTTGCCGACTCTGATCATGCCAGTGCTACCGCACCTGTTACTCCGTTGTATGCCACTGCATCAACTACCGCCACTTATCCTGCCAACTGCATGCAACATATGAATTACACTAACGCCGCCGCTCTTGCCATGCAAACTTCAAACGTCCCCGCTGCCAACGCATTTTCCGCCCAATCCTTCGTCTGCACAGATATCGCCAACGCTACATCAGCCAATCAGCTTATGCCCAACCATGTGCATCACACTACGCCTCATTTTAACCTAACCACGGGTAACTATACTCGTATGCCTAATGTGAATTTTGACAACAACAACTCTACAGCCGCCACATCGTTGAACGCCAGACTTTCGTCGCATATACGAAATAACACACACCCAACATATACGCCACACGATCAACATTTTATTCGCAAACTGCAGGATTTGCCACAATTTTCAGGCTAACCAGAAGAGTGGCCAATGTTTATAGTCGCCTTTGAAGAAACAACAAACATGTTTCGTACACCAACTTAGAGCAGGCGCGGGGTTCAAACCCCCCCGAACCCCCGAAATTTTTGAATTTAAATTTTTTAATAGTATTTAGTATATATGTACATATATTTCGCAAACTATTATTTCTCTTGCTGCTTAAATTCGTTTCTTGTCCACCACATTTAAGTATGTACATTTTCTTTATTTGCTACATTGTCTGTTTGTAAGCAGGCCACAAAAGTAAATACAACAAATTGTCGCGGCGCGCCGTGGCGCAAGTAAATGAAAAATAACGGTACTCGTTGACTGATTCGTTGGGACACGCGTATACTTATTTTGCTATATGCTCGTATGTATGCTTGTTTTTGTTTTGATTCTTGCTTTTCGTGCGACAAAAAATGCAAAAATAACGGGAACTATTATATTTTTCTGGTGAAGTGAAGTGAAATAGATTGATTTTAGCATTTATATTTTGACTGCCGGCAGTAAAGATCATTTATAGAAGAGTGCTACTGTATTAACATTAAAATGAACAAAAATAAAATAAGTTATTTTTTTAAAAAGGTAAATAGTGAAAGTGATGAAAACGATGAAAAATCAAATGAAAGTAATTCCGCGAATATGCAAAGCGATGATAATGAGTGTAATCTGCCCAAGAAAAAACAAAAAACCATTGTAAGTACATATACAATTTGCATTTATCGTTATTGAACACAACATATGTATTTCACCTTTTCAAAGGATGTTCCTAACGACATTCTAAAATATTGTCGTCGTAAATTGAGTGATGATGAAAAATATGAAGTGCTCACAAAACTGTGGATGACAGATGAACATTTTAAATTTCCGCAATCTGGAGTACGCAATTTAAAAGTTCAAATCACGTGGCTACGGTCTTTTACTTGGTTGGTGTACTCGCCTGACGGAGATGGCATTTATTGTAAATATTGTGTGTCTTTCGGAGCGGATTCTGTTGGTAGAGGTAGCCATGAAAAAGCACATGCGTTTGTTCAAAAACCCTTTACAAATTGGAAAAAAGCCTTAGAGAAAATTAAAGAGCATGGAAATACTACTTGCCACCAAAATGCTGTAGTAGATGGCCAAAACTTCAAACTTTCATTTGAAAATAAAAAAAAACAATATTATATGTGAAATAGATCGTGGGCGTAAACATACAATTATGGAAAATAGAAAAAAATTGGAGCCAATTGTGCGGGCAGTTTTACTGTGTGGTAGACAAGGACTTGCTTTAAGAGGTCACAGGGATGATGGACCCTTATTGATAAATTTGCCGGACGGGAATGATGGAAATTTTCGAGCCCTCCTTCGCTTTGCAGTTGAAAGTGGTGACGCAACATTAAAAAATCAATTGATGACGGCAGCTCATAATCAGACCTACATCAGTAAAACTATGCAAAACGAGATAATTAAGGCAACAAAAAAATTATTACAACAGAACTTGTGCAACGCATCAACGAATCTAAATGTTTTTCCGTAGTTGCTGACGAAACAACGGACATCTCTGGAATTGAGCAGTTTTCGATTTGTGCTCGATATGTTCGAGGTTTGTCCACAAATTTCGAAATACGTGAAGACTTTATCTGCTTTGTTCCCGTTTGTGATGTTACTGGGAGTGGGCTAGCAAATACACTGCTAAATACATTGAAAGACTTGGGGTTGAATTTAAATTTTTTAGCAGGACAAGGCATTTATGTACATATGTTACCAATTTCATTAAATAATTCCAAAATTGTTTGAAGGATACGATGGAGCACGATCTATGAGTGGAGATATAAAAGGATGTGCAGCCATTATTCAGAAAAGCTATCAATGCGTATTATGTTCATTGCGCTAACCACAATTTAAACCTAGATATCACCCATGCCTGTAAAATACCTCCAATAAGGAACTGCTTGGGCACTATGAAGGAAGTGGTAAATTTATTCAGGCAGTCTACCAAAGCAGGTTTGGTATTGAAACAAAAAATCGAAGAATCTTGTCCTAGCGCAAAACAAACGCGACTTTTAAAATTTTGCGAAACTCGTTGGGTTGAACATTTAAGTTCATTAAGCCTTTTTTATGATGTCTATGAGCCAATTTGTATCGCGTTGCAGGAGTTAAGTGACAAAAACATTGTTACAGATGGTTTAAAACCTCATAATTTGCTTTGTTCCATTCAAACAAGTCAATTTATTGTTTCATTGACGATTATGAAACCATTGTTTGCATTGACAAAAAATGTCAGTTTGCAACTGCAGGACAAGAATTGTGACCTCAGCTGTTGTTTGAACTTTTGTAAAGGAGTTAATGAAGAATTAGAAGGCATGCGTCGCAACGCAGAAAATGAGTTCAAGAATCTCTTCAAGTTATCCCAAGAAATGGCACACAAAACTGGAGTAACTTTAGAAGTCCCTCGAAGAGTGGGACGTCAAATAAATCGCGACAATTACTTGGGAGAGCCAGAGGACTACTACATATGTTCCATTTACATTCCGTTTCTTGACCATTTTTTGGATCAAATCTCTACGCGGTTCCTAAAACATGGAAATCTATTGCAAAAAATTCAAAACATCTTGCCATACAAAGCAATAGCATTAGAGCCTGATAATGTTCAAGAAACGGTGAAAACATTAGAAAAATATTGGCCAAATGATTTTACACATTCTGATGAAATTGTTGCGGAACTGACCATGTGGCGCCGGTAACAAATATTCATTATAAAGTGTTCTTTGTGCTCAAAATTTATTTTTCTTTCAGATACTGGAAAACAAACGAAAAGCCGCCAACAAATTTCATTGACGCATTAAACCAGTGTGATCAAAATCTTTACGGGTCACTATTTTATTTTTTAAAGATTGGTGCAACTCTTCCTGTCTCTGTCGCCAGCAGTGAGAGGTCGTTTTCTACGCTTCGCAGATTGAAAACATATTTGCGAAATAGTGTTGGCCAAGAGAGGCTTGTTGGGTTGGCACTTCTTAATGTTCACCGTGAAATACAGGTGAGAGTCGAAAATGTCATAGATGAACTTTCAAAATCCTCCAGAAAATTATCTATAGCATTATAAATGTATAAAAATGTACAGTAATAAAAAATAAGTGTATAATATAATAACTAAATGAAGTTTTTTTTTGAAGGCCCCCCCCCAAAATATTTCCTGGATCCGCGCCTGACTTAGAGAATTTACTTCGTTTGCAGAAAGCTCTTAAAGGAGATGCCCGAACAATAGTTGAATCGCTGTTGATTCATCCCTCAAGCGTAAATGCAGTGATTTCGTCTTTGCAGTCCCACTTCGGACGACCTGAACTATTAATACGCAGCCAACCCGCAAAAGCCAGAACGTTTCCATTGATCACGAGTGGAAAAATGCACGAAATTGCCAACTTCAGTTCAATGGTTACGAATTTAGTCGCCTTCCTGGAAAACGCCGGCGCCGTACCTCACCTTTCAAATCCCACACTGTTGGATGAATTGGTAAGTAAACTACCAATTTATAAACGTGAAGAATGGGCACGTCACGTATGTGCAATAAATAAGCCATATCCTACCATTTGTGAATTCAGTTCGTGGTTGCAACAGATTGCGACGTACGTTGTTATGGCAACAGACTCAAACTCACCCCACGTCAGCTGCGACCAACCAACACGAAAATGTAACATAAGTAAATTAGCAAAAACAGTACTAACCAATGCAGATGACAAATTGAAATGTGTTATATGCAAAGACAATCACCGATTGTACCAATGCTTGAAATTTAAAGACTTTAATTACGATAAACGATGGGAGATCGTAAAAACGAACCGCCTTTGCTTTTGTTGCTTTTCTCAGGGTCACAACGTTTACAATTGTTCGCGACGTCGCGCATGTGGTGTATCGTCGTGCCAAAAATACCACAATAAGTTGTTGCATAATGAGATCGCTAAAAATGTCAATACCGGCAGCACTGCGCCTGTGCAGTCAGCTGTTGCCACGGTAAATACTTGTCGCCTTCCTATAAATGACAAGAAGCAATTGACGAATGAAAATAAAGAGAGAGATATGAGTATAAATAAAACGTTGCTGAAATTTCTGCCGATGAATTTGCATGGTCCAAAGGGAAGTATGCAGATAATTGCTTTTATAGATGACGGAGCTAAGGTAACGTTGGTTGAAGAAGAAATCGCTGATAAAATTGGTCTTACAGGTAGAAGAGACTTGCTGCATTTGAAATGGTTTGATGAGGTTTCGATGCGTTGCAATTTAGAAATTTCAAGCGTGAATAGCAAGACAAGATTTGATATGAAAGCGGTGCGAACAATAAAAAAATTTTTGTTGCCGCCGCAAACATTGTGCGTGGAGAAGTTTTCACATCAATTCAAAGAATTGGAAGGCATACCGATTCAAAGTTATACTGATGCAATTCCGAAGATTCTGATTGGAATGCCGCATACAAATTTAGTACGCCCTTTAAGTGTTGTGAATTTCAACGAAGGGTTCACAGTATATGAAACCAAATTGGGTTGGACGATATTTGGTTCAGATGAAAATAATTATAACAATTCTACAGTTTGTCATGTAAATGTCAATGAGCAGAAAATTAATGAAATAAAAAAACAATTAGATGAGTACTTTGAGCCAGAAGCGTTTGTCCCGAAGCTACCTGCTATAAAATCGGCTGCCGATATCAGAGCAGTAAACATTTTGAGTTGCACAACTAAATTGGTGGGTGATAGGTATGAGACAGGGCTCCTATGGCGTAATGATAATATTACTATGCCAGATAGTCGTGATGTAGCGTTTAGACGACTTCAGCTTGTCGAACGAACAATGTTATGCGACCCTAATTATGCTAAATGGTACAAAGAGAAAATAAATGAATACGTACACAAGGGTTATGCTAGAAAGCTATCGTCAATTGAAACTGAATTTCCTAATGAACACGTATGGTATTTACCACATTTCGCGGTTTATAATGTAAATAAGGGCAATAAGGCTAGGCTTGTGTTCGATGCCGCCGCTAAGATCAACAACATTTCATTAAGTTCGGTTCTTATGAAGGGTCCAGATGATTATCAACCACGACCATTGCAATCAATTTTATTTAATTCCGTGAGGGTATGGTGGCCGTTTGTGGTGACATTAGAGAAATGTTTCACCGCATTAATATTATCGAAAGAGATCAAAATTTTCAGCGTGAAGGTAATACGTCATGGCCGCCAGATGTGTACGTAATGAAGGCTATGATCTTCGGTTCGATTTGTTCTCCATGTTCTGCTCAGTTCGTTAAAAATCTGAATGCGTTGAAATTTAAAAATGAGCATGAAAGGGCGGTGGAAGCTATTGTCAACCGTCACTACGTAGATGATTACGTGGATAGTTTTGCTGATGTCGAGGAAAGCATAAGCGTAACGAAGAAAGTGATCGAGATCCATAGGAGAGCAGGGTTTGAGTTAAGAGGCTTTAGATCGAATTCCCAAAAGCTATTAAAGGCCATTGACTGCAATACGGAACGTAAAGGTATCTCAAAAAATATGTGCAGTTCTGAATCTGGTTATGAAAAGGTACTTGGTATGCATTGGAATGCTGAATGTGATACGTTCTTTTTCAATCTGACGTTTGCAAGGATACCAAAGTCAGTTTTGGATGGCACTCGCCGGCCGACAAAGGCCGAATTGTTGGGTTTAACAATGTCAATTTTTGATCCGTTTGGCTTTCTCGCAAACGTAACGCTGGTGCCGAAACTTTTATTACAAAGATTGTGGAAGTTGAATACTGGTTGGCACGATACAATACCCGTTGATATCTATGACAAATGGTATCAGTGGTATACAGTGCTAGAAAACTTAAGCAAGTTCAGCGTTCCTAGATGTTACGGTAAACATTTTTTTGATCCGTTTTCTGAAATTTTCTGAAATGCATATATTCGCCGACGCAAGCGAGTTAGCATATGCTGCTGTCGCCCATTTCCGAATTATTCGCCAGGATGAAATCAGTGTATCCTCTGTTGCAGCCAAGAGTCGCTGCAGTCCGTTAAAGCCAATATCAATTCGTAGATTGGAGTTACAGGATTTCGGATTCAAAAACTGTTATCCAGTGGATTCGATCTGAAGCTCGACAGTATAAACAGTTCGTAAGTAACCGAATTTCTGAGATTCTACACTCATCTGAGGTAGCACAATGGAGATGGGTGCCTGGTACCATGAATTCAGCTGATGAGGCAACACGGCCACAATTTAATAAAACTCTTGCCAGAGGTTCAAACTGGATTACGGGGCCTGATTTTCTTATGCAACGTGAAATCGATTGGCCATTGATGCCAGAGAATATATCTGCAGGTGATGGTGATGAGGAAAGAAGAACAAAGTCACTGTACACAGTGGAATTAGACGAAAGCGTTGTACCATTCAAGAAGTTTTCGAATTATTATACGTTTCTTAAAACTATGGCTTGGGTCCATTTCGCCTTTTTAAAGTTTTTAGCCTTTGGACGGAAAACTGCAGAAACACTAACGGGACCATTAAGAGTCACAGCTAAGGAAGTTAAGGAGGCAGAGCACCGTATATGCAGACTGGTTCAAGAAACAACATTTGCTGAAGATGTTACAACGTTGCGCAAAGGAGCGCAACTTTCGAAACGTAGTCCTATATTTAATTTAACGCCACTGTTGGACGGCAAAGGGTTATTACGCGTGGGTGGTCATATAGACAATGGCTTATGTCTACCTCTGGATACGAGAAGACCAATAATTTTGCCAAAATGCCACGCAATGTCGCGACTCATAGTGCGGCCTCCGCTCATGGGTCAAATACCTGCTGATCGGCTTACGCCGTACGTTAGGCCATTTTCGTATACAGGCCTTGATTACTTTAGTCCAGTTATGGTTTCGATAGGTAGACGGCGAGAGAAGAGATGGGTAGCTTTGTTTACTTGTCTAACGATTCGAGCCATACATTTGGAGGTGGCCAAAGATTTATCCACCGATGCAGTAATATTATGTTTACGAAATTTCGTAAATCGCAGAGGCGTCCCTGTTCGCATTCGTAGTGATAGGTGAACAAACTTCGTGGGAGCAAGCAAAGTCGAATGGTTACACATTGACGCAGGGGTTGAAAATGAATGCACCCGTCGCGGTATAGAATGGGTGTTCAATACACCTGGAAACCCATCGGCAGGTGGTATATGGGAGCGCATGGTTAGAAGCGTAAAACGAGTATTGGCATTTACTTTGAAGGAAGCAGCTCCGCAATTCGAAATGCTCCAAAGCTTACTAATTGAGTCTGAAAATTTAATAAATTCTCGACCGCTTACGCATTTGTCAATAGAAAGCAACGACGCTGATCCACTAACACCTAACCATTTCCTATTGGGTTGCCCCAACTACATTCAGACTCCTGTTGATGCTGATACGGTATGCTTAAGCAAGCAGTGGCGAATTCTGCAACATTTCAAACAAACGTTTTGGCGTAGATGGATATTGGAATATTTGCCAACCCTAACCCGTCGGACTAAGTGGCATCAGATGGTTAATCCAATTCAAGTAGGTGATGTTGTTGTTGTTTGTGATGGCAATGAGAGCATAGGCGAATGGAGGCGTGGAATTGTTTTGGAGGTATTTGTGGCTTGTGATGGCCAAGTAAGAGCAGCACTCATCAAGACATCAAGTGGAAACCTAAAGAGACCTGCATCAAAGTTAGCGGTCCTGGATGTTTCTGGTGATCCTCAAATCGCTGTTGCTTCTTCGGTTCACGGGGGGCGGGATGTTGCTGGCATATGCGCTTAAATCTAAGCTTGCTATAAGCTTTTCTTAAATTTAAATACAATTGATGCAACTGTGTTTAATTAATAATAATTTTTTATATGAATTTGTAATGGCTTCTTCCGGCTTCACTTTTTATGAACAGCCGACGAGGAAGCACGAATAAGTAAGAAAAATTAATTTTCCTAATGGAATTTGTACATTGTTAATTTCCTTTCAGATATTAAAACTCGCCACTCTTATGTATTTTTGCCGCCCATTGTTTTTTAATAAAGAGTTTTTAGTATATTCGTGTGCCTCCTTACTAGTTGCAATTGCCGCCGCAACATATGTAAGTGCTTAGAATACGCCGAAAAATAGGACTAACACCACTACCTCAGTTCCGGCCTCCCAGCACCTCGCCCCCGTGGCAAATACAAAAATCGTCGTTTCTCCTTGGTCTCACAAACTACGGAAAAATTAACACTAGCCCTACGGAAGATCAATGCTATTTCGCAGAGTATACCGTCCCCTGGTGTCCCGAATGGGAAATGTTTTCACTGATGGCTCTAAGTCTACGGATCACACAACTTTTGCAGTCACTCATTCTGATGGGAGAAATGTTATGGCAGGCCATCTACCTAACTATTGTTCTGTATACACTTCTGAAGCAGCAGCGATATACATACGACGCAATAGTATCGGCAGTGAAAACTAAGAAAAAAACGATAATATGTATGGATATTGAACGTTTCCAACACATCTTTTCTAGTTTCCTGTATTCGCAGCATAATTGAAGAAAATAAAAGCCTGATCAAAGTTACGTGGGTTCCGAGTCACACAGGTATAAAAGGTAATGAACTTGCGGACCAAAAAGGTAAAGAAGCCTCAATGGAACCACTTTGCACGTTTGACTACATGGTCAACAAGGACATTAATCGTTTGATTAACGAACGCATGTGTACATAGAGAACGGCAAAATGGAATACCGTCCAGCATTATTATGTGCATATTAATACAACAGATACCAAACCGAGCTACCCAGTAATATGTCGGACCAACGATATCACTGCCTTTATACGCCTTCGAATTGGTCACACCACCATAACTCACTCCTACATTTTAAAAGGGTTGTCTTCAGCTTCTTGTTCAGCTAAACATCTCCTAGATGACTGCGCGTATTTTACTTCCACCTGGAAACAGTTATTCGCCAACGAAACTCCGTCGGACTTATTGAGAATATCCTCTCAAGAAAACATCAGAAAAATTATAGATTTCCTATTAAAAACTGGACTGCGTAAATTAATTTAAACTTCTCATTCGGTTTTTTTTTATCTTGTTCTCCTACTCCTATTCTTAATTTAAAGTATTAATTAATGTATCGGTAGTAGCGAACTTTATCGAATTTTACTATCACGTCTTTAGCAAAATATGTCTATTAAAACAACGAGCCGTAAGCCCTGGCAGCTAGGCTCTTTTTGTTTTTACTGTAAAGTAATAATTGCATTGTTATTTTTCATTTAATAAATAAATAAACCGAGTATATCGGAGAGGCCCCGCTAAAGATCCCTCTCTTTCAGCCGTGATGAAAAGCTCCACACGGTTTGGTTACCGCATCCCGCACAAGGAAAATACTGATACGATTACATGATTCTAAAGTATTTGTAAACTTGTAAACTTGTTTTTAAGTGAGTTATTAATAAACAATCATTACAGCAACCCTTTCTAACAAAGTGGTGGTAAAACCAACAAAAATCAGAAGAACACCAATACCTTACACAAACACACCAATGGTTAACAGCACAACAAGTATATATCTGCCAGTGCAGAATATCCAATATTCATCCGAGTAAATTCCCAGTTCGGTCAGGTAATATTTCAACTTGCAGTGTCCTAAATCCCCGTAATAATTATGTTCTTCGATAAGCCCATCCATTCTACAAAACGCTTTTGGTTATATGATCCTAGGAGCGCTTTGGAATGCTGCAGAGAACCCATACTCGATTTTTTATATCAGTAGTGCGATTCACTAACTTTAAACGGTGCGACAATTGTTATTTGTGACGGCAATATTTGCCGTTTGCACTAACGATTGGGCAATTCACTAACTTATTCTTAACGATACTTAACAGCTGTTTGATTGTATTTATTCAAAGTGATAAAGAGTGGCACCTCTGTCAAACTAAATGTCAAAATAAGCGAAAAGCACAAAGATGAATAGAGAAAAAACAAAAATATTACATTTTATTAAAGTGAAATAAAATACTAGTTTATTTCAAACTACAAACGTTTATAATTCTTCTTATCTATAACAATGTTCCATTGTAGCAGAATTTCGGACTCTCTGAATGATTTGGTAGAATAGTCATCAACTCGACTCCAAGGAATATCCGGAATCACCTGCAAATATGCCATGGTTTTCTTTTTTAAAATTCGCGTTGCACTCCAGCGTATTTAGGATTTACATATGTATATGTTTTTAAATTCTTGATAAAAGCTTGATTTTACGATTTGCACATTAATTGAATGGTAGATATGTATGGTGGTTGGTATAAACCTTCTCATGATTTTTTGGTGTGCAATCGACGGCATCCGTTACCCTATAAATGCCGGTTTACGGATGACTGGCTCATGGATATTCCCCATTGTTCACCTACGGGTCGTTGATAGCAACCAGTTGCGAATAACCTTAAAGCCGCTAGAACCTACCAATATAAAAGTAAAATTTAAAATTGCATACAGGCTTAAAGATTAAACAAGCTACCTGTTTCTCAGTTGATATTGGTGTTATCCTGGAGCCTCTTATTTGGTTGTCAAGCTGATAAATTAGGTATTCAGCCAAGACTGGAGTTAACCGATACAGCTTCTGAATTCTGTTGCATTCAAATGAAAGGGATTGTCCACATCTCGGAGTAAACGCCGATCCACTGTTGGAGCGCTTACTTCTTCGTCACCTCGTGATAAATCATATGCCAAATATTCAGACGACATTATTTAAAGCTCCTTTTTTAATTACAAGAAAACAAATCACTGAATTTTAAATTTATTTTTTATTTAAGTTGAAATCACGAATTTCACTTTTCTCGATTGAGTTAACAACATCAAATTTGTTGTCGTTTAGTTCTCGGCCATCGACTAGCTAACATCAACGGCTGATTCAGCGAATGCGAAAATCGTTAAAAAAAAGGCTGCTGAATAGCAGGGTCATTAAAAGAGAGCACATCTTAAGGCTAAATATAAGAAATTATTTAAAAACTAACGAAAATGTGAGTACAATACAGTCTTAAAGTTGCTTTTATTTAAACTCTTGCGAGTAGTGGCAGGGATTGAGTTACCTAAACGTATAGCGCTGACCCAAAATAACCTTGCAGAGGAAAGAAAGTTATAATTACGAACTATTAGGTCCTTTACACGTGTTGATTTTGGAACTAACAATTTCTTATCCATCATAAACCAAAATAAGAAAATGCAGTTTCTGGCTTTCAAGTAGTCAGAAATTTCACAACCCAACAGAACTTTTTATGTGCAGAATGAGAACCTAACTTGCTGTAGACTAATTCAGAGTACCAAATTATCGTCATTATTAGTTAGATTGCAAGATTCCTTCTTACATTGATCGGCGTAAATGAGACAGACATTCTTAAATTTTTTAAGGTGTAATACAATGGAGTTCACATGGTCAATACACTTTAAATCGGAATTAATAACAAAGCCAAGGTTTGTTACTTTGGGAACAAATTTGATTGGTTTATTCGCTATATACAAAGATGAAATAGTTGTGAGGTTAAAACGTTTCTCACAAATAGGTAATACATAACACTTAACACAATTAAGAAAAATATCATTTTTAGAGGCCCAAGATTTAATCAATACAAGGTCTTTATTAAAGTCTGAGCACAAGTTGGCTGACTGGTGTAGACATACATATAACATAAAATAAAATGCCCCTTTTTTATTTACAGCACTGTGTGCTTTTTCTTGAGCTTTATTTCAAAAACTCCCGTCTTAATTCTATTGTTCATCCTTATTAACTAAACTCAAGCGCGATTAACGCCATGCCATCAAAATTAGGTTTGCGCGTGTTTCGCTCACCTGCTTAATATTTGGGAGAGTGGATGCGAGTTACGTCATTGTCGCAACCAAACCCCAAAGGAAGTAGTTACTTCATATATTCAATATAAAAAATACTTTAATGCACAAATAATTATATAATTTTGAATACTAACGAACTCAACTTATTGCTGAGCTTCGGTCTACTTTGCTTAGTTTAATTTTCTTTGCTTCACTTTGGCCGATCAGCATTGTTGTGAATGTCAATAAACTCACTAATCATATGATTTTGAATACTAACGAACTCAACTTATTGCTGAGCTTCGGTCTACTTTGCTTAGTTTAATTTTCTTTGCTTCACTTTGGCCGATCAGCATTGTTGCGAATGTCAATAAACTCACAATCATATAATATTGAATTACAACGAAGTCAACTTATTGTTGAATTTCGTTTTGCTTTGTTTAATTTTATATTCTTTGATTCACTTTGGCCGATCAACATTGTTGCGAATGTCAATAAACTCACTAATCATATGTATAATATTGAATTACAGCGAATTTAACTTATTGTTGAATTTCGTTTTACTTTGTTTAACTTTATTTTCTTTGCTTCCGATCGACATAATTACAAAAAGCGCGTTTATACATAATGAATTCGAGCGATCGCTGAGTTGCACTTTTCTTTTTAATTATTTTACTTACCACAATTAATAAAATCAATTCTTTTGAATATTTCTTTTACAACAATAAATAAAAGCGACTTTGTTTATTGACTACGCAAACATTTTGTTATTGCTGGATTGGAGACAAAGTTAAAATTTATGTACATAGCTTTAAGTAAAATGAATTGAAAAATAAAGTTGAGATTGGAGTGAAAACTCAACCGAAACTGTCGCAGTCGGTAGGATATTCCTAAGAATATTGAACCTAGGAATCAATCGCTTAAAATTAGTGAAAAAAATTTGTGAAGAAATAAGATATAAATCTTTTCCAACTAACTTGACGCTAAGAAATGTAGCGGAAAACGAAAAAAAAGAAACACTATTGTGAACAAAGTGAAAAAAAACTGTATCCAAAGATACATAATACAAAAGACTACAGCTGGAAGCTAAGTCTAAGCGAACATTCAAAGTGGGAAATATAGCTGTTGTATTGACGTTGGGGCGTTTTCGTTCGAGAATTAACATTGATGCCAAAGGAAAAATCCAGCCACATAAAAGAACGGTTCGAAGTGTTCAGCACCATGGCAACAGAGCAACCAGCTGGAGCACCCTCCACTTCAAACAGCGTAATGCCACCACAACGAAACTTTTTAACCACCGAACTTTTGATGAAAGATGCACATCGAATACACGAATTTAGAGGAAATGGCGAATACTCACTGTCATCATTTCTCAGGGAAGTTGAAAAGATCCTGCCCCTTATAACGGGCACAAATGCAAAACTACATCTTCACCAGAATCATAATCAATAAAATAAAGGGGGAGCACTCGATGTCGTAAGAACACCAGGAGCAGGAGCGAAATGGGCAAAAATGAGAGAAGCCTTAATACAAAATTTTAGAATACAGGAAACGTACCATACACTGTACCAGCGAGCATTTGCAGCGAAAAACTATAGCGTAAGGCATTATTTTAATTATTTAAGAAATATTCTAACACAATTAAATGAGAAATATGAATATAACGTTGCTAAGCCACAAGAATTTAGTCCAGTTAATAATGAGTCCGCCATACTGAAAACTTTTTTAAATAAAATAAATGTAAATTTAGCTTCCATCATTATAAATAGAAATACATATAAACAATTTAACAGACGCCTTTTATTAGCTTGACACCAGTGGCTTAATTAGAGATAAATAATAAATAAAATAAAATCTTTGAATCAAAATACAAGACAAAATAATTCAGGATATCAGAATCAAAATATAAGACAAGTAATACAGGATATAACAATCAAAACGTAACTAATTCTGGAAATTTTAGCCAAAACCAAAGATATTTTCATCGTAACGATAGATCAAATAATTCAAGGGATTCCTATCAGAATAGAGGCGAACCAATGGAAGTTGACCATGTCGAACAGGACGTAAATTTTCATTTAATGCCTCACAATCGCACTTACCAATAGTAGTTCTTTCAATAAGTGATGAGAAAATAAAATGTTTGATAGATACGGCTTCATCAACATCTTTATTTGACGAAACAAAATTATTAAAATACAAAAGGAAACGGTTGGTTGAACCAATAAAACTAAATTCGGTTAACTCTCATCACTTTATCACAAAAGAAATAAAAACTGATTTACCTGCCGAATTTAAAGAAGATGCCTATATGACTTGGAAAATTACAAAATTTTCTAATAAATCCTTGATGCAGTGTTAGGGCAAAATATACTCAAGCCTTTAGGTGCAGTAATTAATATGTCATTGGACATTTTAAAAACAAATGGGCAAGAAATAACAATGCCAAATATATATCCCCATGCGATTGATGAAATACATCAACTAGAAGCAAATCCTTTAGAAAAAGGCGAACTTCAAAAACTCTTCATGAATTTAAATTCAGAAGAAAGTAAATATCTAAATTCCCAAATTAATTTTTACGGCGATCTTTTTTTAAATAAGGCGATAACTTGCCACAAAACATGAGATAATTACAACAACGGATCAACCGGTGTATTCGAAAATATACCGATAGCCTCGTATTCATGATGCAGAAATATCTAAACAAATAGCTGAATTGCTAGAGCAAAATATTATACGAGAAAGCAACTCACCGTATAATAGCCCACTTTGGGTTGTCCCAAAAAAATGGACGATTCAACGTTAGACTTAGCGAAAGGATTCCACCAAATTTTAGTTAAAAGAAAGGGCAATAAAAAGACTGCCTTTTGAACACCCATGGGTCACTATGATATTAGAATGCCTTTCGGTCTAAAAAATGCACCAGCCACTTTCCAATGGAGGAACATAAAAATAGTATTAAATTAATTTTTGAAAAACTACGGCAACATAATTTGAAGTTCAGTTTTACAAATGTAAGTTCTTTGCCAGAGAAACCAGTTACCTTGGGCATATTTTGACCCCAGAAGGAGTCAAACCACATCCACAAAAAATTGAGGACATCTTAAAAATTAAGCTTCCAAAGACACAAAAGCAAATAAAATCATTCCTAGGTGTAACAGGATATTATAGGAAGTTTATTAAGGATTATGCTAAAGTAGCGCAACCCATGACCAAATACCTCCGCAAGAATGAAAAAATTGATTTAAACGACCCAAATTACATTCAAGCCTTCGAAAAACTGAAACGAATAATAATGAAACCATCGATACTAAATTATCCTGATTTTAGAGAAAAATTCAAACTAATTACCGATGCGAGTATATTTGCTATCGGGGCAGTATTACAACAAGACGTTCCTCCACCCTCCACCCTCTTTGCTTTGCTAGCAGGACATTAAATGATCACGAAGCAAACTATTCGACAACTGAAAAAGAGTTGCTGGCAATTGTATAGGCAACTAACTATTTTAGACCATATCCATAAGGTGTCAGATTTGACTTAATGACAGCTCACCAGCCATTTAAGTGGTTACAGGTTGAAACATCAGGAAAAGGCATTAATCCTAGATTACAGCACTGGCTGTTAAAATTAGGAGAATATGATATCAATATAGACTATATAAAGGGTAAAGATAATAACGTAGCTGATTGTCTAAGAAGAATAAATTCAGAGACAAATGAAATAAATATGTTAAATGACAATAGTAGTGATAACCTTTTAATTCAAAATAATGAAGATAATGACATTGTCACCATCCATTCTCAAGAGCAAAATTTTAATGATCACATTCCAGTATTGGAAACTGTTGTAAATCGATTCAAAACATAGATTATACTTACAAATAAAAAAAACAGGAATTAATTGAAATACACGGTAACAAAAGGACATTTATTAATTCTCATGACTTAGGGCATAACCTAACAGATATTTTAAGACTACACATCAAACCATGGAAAATAGGCATATATACAGAACTCCCAGACAGCGAGTATAATTTCTTATAGAATAAAATAATTGAAATGTATAACGGCATAACAAGTATGAAATTTGTTAGGTGTTCATATCATGCAAAAGATATCGAAAATGAAGATGAGGTATTCAAACAAATAAAACAGTATCATAAATACGAAACAGGACCCATTGGTATTAATGAAAATTATGAGGGATTAAAAAAATCAATTTATTTCCCTAAACTTAAAATTCTAATCCAAAAATATATCAACAATTGCGATACTTGCAATCGCGTCAAATACGGCAGAAAACCAATAGGAGGAAAGTTTTCCTTAACTGAAACCCCACAAAATACTGGAGAAATCGTACATATGGATATTTACACTAATTCTAGAGCAAATTTCCTTACACTAATAGACAGATTCTCAAAGTTTGCAACTGCTTATTATTTAGAGGACCGAAATAACCAGACAACTATAGAAAAATTACGACATTTTAAATCCCAGAATGGATATTTTAAGAAATTAATAACCGACAACGAATTTCGCAGTGTTAATATAAAAGATTATCTACGAGGTGAGAATACAGAAATTCATCTGGCAAAATCAAACAACCATACCAGAAATTCGTATATATGTACAATACCCTAGGCGAAAGAATTAGAATATTAGGAATCGAACAAAGTATTAAAGAAAAGTTGCGAGTGGTATAATAATAGTTACCACCCAACAACAAAATAAACCCCAATTAATATCCATCAAGGGAAATGCAACAAAAATAATATAAACGATCGAATTTGTAAAGAAAAGCAAAGATATATTAATAAACATAATGCTGACAGGGAAGAATATGTAGAAAAAAGTCAGTGCGGCATTGTGCGAGGCCTACGGCCACGCATGGGCTATCGTGTTATTTCGAGGTATCGTAACGTTGAACGTTGAATGACGACTATTGTATTGGCCGTCGCTGAGAATAAGTGAGTAGCAAACATTGAGCAACCAGCTGACATGATACATACATACATAGCTATCACTGGCGTTAATGAATGTGGTCACTGAGCGCTCTGTCAGTATGTATGTATGCATTAAAGCAACTAGTGCAAATTTTATTCTCTACAAGCAAGAGAATAGAAAAGTTCGCTCACAAGCACGACCACTATTATATTGGTCGTCGCTGAGAATAAGTGAGTAGCAAACATTGAGCAAACAGCGGCCCCAGAAATGCCCCCCACCTCACTACACTTCTGTTCCTCACTTTTTTACTTCAGCATACCCGCATCTATCTCTTTACCCTTACTTTTTTACAAATTTCTCTCTGGTTTCAATTTTGCCTGAAAACCCTACCATATAGCGTCATTCAACGCTAAAAGAAGCGAGGGTTATGTTAAAAATTATAGGACGCTAAGACATAAGGAAAAACCAAAATTAAAACAAAATATGATTATTAAACGTTAATACATCCAATATTAAAAGGCCAACTAAATTTTCAGGGCAATTGGATTCTCAAACTATTACTGATAATAACAACCTGGGATATAGCGCTGGGGCAAGTAACCGTTGAAAATATTGAAAATAACAAAGGATACATAATAATCGAAACAGGTGACGTTGACATCGACAACAGCTTTATGAAAATACTTCATATTGTAGATCCACTGGAAATCTCTCATATCTTAGATGAACTTAAATTAAATAAACAAAAGACAAATTTATCAACAAATAAACCTTAAACATCCAAATACAATTTATAAAAAAACAAAATTAAAACACATACTTCACACAGACAAAAAAGAGGGTTAATAAATCTTTACGGAAAGGTGCAGAAATGGCTCTTTGGCACTATGAATGACGACGATCGACAAGATATAGAAGACCTTCTAAATGTTATTGATAAAAACAATCACCATGCAATTGATAATTTAAATAAACAAATTCACATAAACACAAACTTCAATGAATCATTCCAAAAACTAAAATAAATAATTAGACACGACAGGGAACTTATAACTGAAGAAATTAATTCTATTGTAACTGTAACTAAGCAAATTCAGGATCAAATTCTATATTTAGACTTCGCTCTAAAATTAAAAATACATTGAACATATTCAAGATAGTACGAGTATATCTGCTAGCGAATTAGGTATACTTCACAGTAGCATGTTAACAGACGAAGAAATTATTACATACCAGATTGACGCCCAAAAACTACAGAAGGTTAAATTGGGGTGACTTATAGATTCTAATAATAATATAATATTTGCGATAAAAATTCCACTGGAAATATTGACACTAAAAGAAATTACTTTTGCCGCTGTGAGATAGTGAACATTTTGAATTAATGTTTGATTCTAAAAGAGTAATTAAATACAATACCGAAACTTATGAATATAATATTCAAAGCGATTTACAACACCTCAAAATTTGTAAAAATTGTTTAATGAAAAGAAATTGCATGAAAATAGAAAAACAGAAATTGTAGTGGTAAAATCAGCCACTTTATTTGTAAAAAATTTTTATAACAAAACAATACAAAATGATTGCCATTCAAAAGAAAATATGCTAAATGGAAATTATTTAATTCGCTTCATGAATTGCTCAATTGTAATTGATAATAAAAAATTTACTCATAAAGAAATAAGTCTAAGACGCAGCATAATTTTACCAAGCAATGTTGAAAGTATAAAAGATATTAACAAAACACTTCTATTTGATGACATTATACTTAACCAAATGGAAAATACTGATTTTATTAAAGAAATAGAATATAGCAAAAAACAAAACTATGTAACCATAACCATATATGTTGTATCGACAATAATCATAAGTATCTTACTTATTTTACATTGTATTAAGCACAGACAAATTAAATTAAATGTAAGTAATGTACCGACTCAGGGGAGTCTCCAATTCAAGGGGGACGAGTTACGTCATTGTCGCAACTTATTGTTGAATTTCGTTTTACTTTGCTTAATTTTATATTCTTTGATTCACTTTGGTCGATCAACATTGTTGCGAATGTCAATAAACTCACTAATCATATAATATTGAATTACAGCGGATTCAACTTATTGTTGAATTTCGTTTTACTTTGTTTAACTTTATTTTCTTTGCTTCCGATCGACATAATTACAAAAAGTGCGATTATACATAATGAACTCAAGCGATCGCTGAGTTGCACTTTTCTTTTTACTTATTTTACTTACCACAATTAATAAAAACAATTCTGTTGAATATTTCTTTTACAACAATAAATAAAAACGAGTTTGTTTATTGACTACGCAAACATTTTGTTATTTACATAGCTTTAAGTAAAATGAATTGAAAAATAAAGTTCAGATTAAAGTTAAAACTCAACCGGAACTCGCGTGTAGCGCACTCCATTAAACCACAAATCTAATAGGACTCTTAACTCAAGGTAAATGCACGTACAATGCAATTGGACGAAAGTCGAAATAAGTTGAAAGCTGAGTCCCAATTATGCAGACAGCGTTGTCGGCGAAATAGTGTGGGAATGCAATTTATGTTGTGTTAACTCCTCCCTCCGAAATTCCAATCGTCCTCGATTGGTCCTTAGAAATATTGTATGTCGTTCAGACTTTTATGCTTAACCCTTCGGAGGTGTGGTGGGGTATGTCATACCCCAGCACATGTATTTCCTTAAATATATATATGTTTTTGTTTAAGGAATACGTTATCGCTCCCAATAGCTTTCATTAACATTCAAATACAGGAGATCTGCCACGTTTTACATACCCCAGATATTTCTGTTCCATGGGACAGCCTTTCAAAGTGGGCTGGGGTATCATATTCGATCGCCATAACTTTTTATGTAATTAATGCATTACAGTGAATTATCTTTACTTTAAATAAATGTTATTTTTACTTTTGAAATGTAAAAACAGTTTTGAAATTGTTTAAATACAAAAAAAATTATGTTTCAGAAAACTGGAACCTCACTTTTTGGAATAATTTATATTGTCTTTTTTTTATGGCTATAATATTGAATACGAAGGAAAAATTGTTATGTTTTCAAATTAACACTTTTTAAAAATTAGTTAAAGAATAATAAATCACCACAAAATATTGCTATTATTGGAATTTGGTATTTATTTGAAATTGATAGGCATGGGGTATGTCATACCCCACCACACCACTCAAGGAACTTTTAGTCACCACACCAACGAAGGGTTAAGACTTTCCTTGTCGGCATATGAGTATCCTCGGAATTTTGAATAGTAATTTTGGTTGTTTTGCGTGTCCTAAACTTAAGGATTATAATCAAGATTATAACAAAGGCTAAAAGTCCGAAATGAGTTAACATAGTCTAGCATGACAAGTATATTTAGGGAATTAATTTTTTTTATTTCCGACATTAAGCTCTCTCATAAACTTTAAAGAGGGTGCTTCTTCATACTCGGCTCGAGAGTCCAAATGTTGGATTAACGCAGGCAGTGGTCTCAGGCTATGAGCTTCTAATGTAGGAAAGCTTAGATTGTTAATTTTTATTGTTTCATTAGAAAATTTTAATAAATATGAGCCATTTATATTTCTCGTTATATTAGTACCAATAGTTAAATTTCTTTGGAAGTTATTTAGCAAAATTAGTTCTGTTTTTAATTCTTCGATATTTTTGACATGCTCAGTGTTTGTTACAATACAATCAAAAGGTTTGTTTCTAATCAAATTTCTTATACAATTTTCACTTTCTAAATCTTCAATTTCGTCTTGTTTGCATATTTATTTGCTTACAATCTTTTGTTACACCATAATATTTTTCATTACATTTCAAGACATTTCAAAATTTTAATTTCCAAATTCCTCCATCTTTGCTTATTGGTTTCATTAAAATGCAGTTACGAATTCCATTTTCAGTTTTTGGTACTTTTAGTACATAAATTAGTAAATTTCCTTTCCAAGCGATTTGAATATCTGCGAAATTTAATGATTCTTCTAAAGAATTAAACGGCATGTTTTCCTCAATAAATATCTCGTTTATTTTGTAAGCTTCTTGATTGGATATTATGAAACTATTTATAATGTTAGCTTTAGTAAGATGTATTGCTCTGTTAATGTTTTAAATTTTTTCTTTTATTATATCAATTTTAAATTTATACTGGGGTATTAGTGAGTTTTGAAGTTCATTGCTATTTTGTAGTGTGTTGCTCACTTTAGTAGTATTTTTTATTCTGTCAAAAATATTTATATTAATTATTACCTGTTGATTATTATTCTCTACAATTTCTTCAAACTTATTATTGATTGCAACAAGACCATCATGGTCGGGATTTCCAGCTACCCATTTGCAAACTGATCCTATAAGATTTATTGATCGCTTTGCTCTGTTTTTTGGTATCATATTATTGATAGTTTATTATTTTAATTTCTTCTGCAATGAATGGGTGCAAAGGATGGGACGGTGGAATATTTCTTGTGAAATGGGTATTTATGTCTTCAAGGATAATGAGGTAATCGGCAATTGGACTTCGATATTAGTAATATCTTCGACTATTATTTGTGTGAAACGAATTTTGTAACTTGCGAAATGTTGTTGAAATGCATTTAGCATAATAGGCTCTGTTGTTTTTATACCATTGATTACCGATGGATTAAGATGTTTTTTAGAAGCGATTTTAGCAATTCTTCAGAGTAGGTTGTATCAGTTATTATGTGTCTATGATACGTAGGGAAAACTATTTCGAATTTGTATGAACTTTTGGAATCTTCTGATATGAAAATTTGGTTTTTAAAGACGTTGACGGGTACTTCTACTGAAGGGATTAAATTTTCAGAAGAACTGTCGCTGCTGTGGACAGTTATTGAATTTAAATTAGGAATCGGTGGCCTTGAGAGCAAGTCTGCAACGATATTTGTGCTGCCTGCTTTGTAATTAATTTCATGATTATATTCTTCCAATTGAGCCTTCCATCTTTTCATTTTTGAATTTGTATTCTTGTTGCAAAGTTCAATGGTTGGTGGTCAGTGTAAATCTTAACCTTTTTTGATCCGTATAGGAAGCATTTTAGGGACTGTAAAGCCCAAATTATTGCCAACATTTCTTTTTCATTGGCTGCAAAAGTTTCCTCTGCTCTGCTTAAAGTTCTTGAAAGAAAGGATATTGGTCTGCCGTTTTTGGAGAGTACGGCTCCTAAAGCGTAATTAGAAGCATCCGTGGTTAACTCGAAGGCTTTTCCGAAATCTGGATAGTGAAGTATAACATCATCTGATGTCAAGCAATTTTTCAATTCTTTAAAGGCTTCTAGTTACTTATTGTGCTGTTAAATTTAAAAGTGTCTTTTTAGACTGATTTTTGGAAGCTCTTCCCAATTCTCCTCTCAGTATTTCGGTGAGAGGTTTTGTGATTTTCACATACTCTTTGATAAATCGGCGATAATTTCCGGTCATTCTTTAAAAGGAACGTAAATCGTGGACATTTTTAGGCCGAGGAAAATTTATTATAGCTTCTATTTTTTTTGGTGTAGTGCGAATAACATTTTGGCCAACTATTATATCGAGAAATTGGGTATGGAAGCTCTTCCCAATTCTCCTCTCAGTAGTTCGGCGAGGGGTTTTGCGATTTTCACATACTCTTTTATAAATCGGCGATAATGTCCGGTTATTCCTAAAAAGGAACGTAAATCGTGGACCTATTTAGGCCGTGGAAAATTTATTATAGCTTCTATCTTTTTTGGTGTAGTGTGAATACCATTTTGCCCAACTATTATACCGAGAAATTCGGTTTCCCTTTTTATAAATTCACATTTATCGAACTGTTAAAGGTGCAGTGCGGTGCGCTTTTTCAAGCGGATCAAATATAATTTTAAGATTTTTGAAATACTCTTTTTTGCTTTTGCTGAAAATGATAATGTCGTCGGCGTAGACGTAGCACTGAACGCCGATGTGTTTTCGTAGCACATCATCCAAGGTGCGTTGGAAAATTGCAGGGGCATTTCTTAGGCCGAATGGAAGTCGAGTAAATTCGAATTTTCCATTGGCAATGGAGAAGGCGGTCTTTTCAATATCTGCTTCGTTGAGAGCAATCTGGTAAAACCCACTTTTAAGGTCAATTGTAGAAAAATACTTATTCGATCCTAGATTAGTTAGAATGGTTGTAATATCTGGAATGTGATATTCATTTGGTATGGTATCCTCACTTAATTTTCGGTACGACCCATATCGGGGAATTGTAGGGAGATTTCGATGGGCGAATAATGCCATCTTTAAGTAATTATTCAATCTTCTCGTCTATCTCTTTTTTTAGAGGCATAGGATAAGGGTATGTTTTGGAATATATTGGCCTATCGTTTTTAGTTCTTATCTCGGCTCTAACATTTGTGACATATGTTAACTTTTTATCCGGTTCAGCAAATAACGTTGGGCAAGAGTTAAAGAGTTGTTTTAAAGTTTCGTTGTCTTCAAGACTCAGATAAATTATCCTTAATGTAGTGTGTGCAATAAATTTAATTGCTAATTAGTGAATTGGGTATTGGTATTTATTTAGTAAAGTAAAGTAGTTTCTTTAGTAAAAAATTATCGCGTCTAAACTTTTAAGTGTATCATTGCCTATTATGGCATCAAAGGTCATTAGCTTAGGTAAAATGTGAAATTGTAACTTGCCTATTTCATCGCCGAAAATATTGATATTTGCCTGATGAGTAATTTCGACAGGCCCACCGACGGAATTTGCAAAGAAGGGTTAATTCGGAATGGGGGTTCTAATATAAGTTGGGCTAATATAATTTCTATTCGATCCAGTATCTAATAAAAATTTTAGCTCATTGCCGTTTTCATTTTGAACCGATAGTATGGCAATGAGGAGTTTCGTCTAAAAAATTAATATTGTCGCTAGGGGTTGCTTCGATGTCTTCTTGTTCCTCGCTGTACTCAGATTGGTACTCCTGCGTGGACTCATAGTATTCAATTTCGTTATTGTAAACCCTTTGGATTTTATTGGGAGTTTATATCATCGGTGAGGGTGGTATCTTGTTAGCTTGATTATTACTAACCTGTGCTGGTCCATTATTAAATGCCTGTGGCCTGTTATTAAATGTTTGTTGTCTGTAATTAAATGGATTGTTTGAGTACTGGGGCCTATTTTGGTAATTGACTTGCCTCGTTTGAAGCGAGCGGTCAACTTCCATCGGTATTGGAGGTTTAGGTGGAAGAGGTGGTTGAAAGTTAGGTTGCGATGTCACGTAGTGGTGGGTTTGTCAATACTGCTGGTAAGCATTTGTTCTTGGAAATTGGTTGTGGACATTTGTAAGTTCTGGATAAAAGGGTCGAACTTGCAGTTTTGAAGGGAATAATCTTGGTGGATAAGGATTAGTAGGTTTAGTATTGATTGGCAAGCGACTAATACCGATCGCATAATTTGCCCTGTAATTCATGTTCCCTAATTTGAGGCACATGTGCAGAGCCTGCGGTAAACTAGTTGGTTCCCGTACACTTAACAGGCTTGGTAAAGTATCATTCAAACCTCGCATGATTGTGTCAAGAGCCTTTTCTCTATACGTTGCTGTCATAGCAGATAGAGCTTCTTCACCTAGCTCTAGGCAATCGATTTTGTCCAATATAAGCGAAAGGTATTGGTAGACTTGTTGGTAAAACTCTTCAACAGTACTGCCGCAACTTGAGCAAGTGTTGTCATTTGATACTTCAGGGCACTGACATCTGGCTTGTCTGAGTAATGTAGCATCAGACATTTTTTAATCTTACCCCAATTTAGAGTAGTGCGGTAAGATTCAAGGGCTGTGCCAGCTTTGCCAACAATTTTGTGTCTAATGGTGTGAAGGATAGCAAAATATTTGGGGGTGTCTGTCCGTACATTAACAATATTCTATCTACGGATTTCCACCAGGAACTAAACTCTCCGTGAAAACTATCTTAAAGATTTTACTACATTCGGAACTCTTTCGGATGCGTCCAAATTTCTACTAAAATATACAGGATGTTCAACTTCCTCTTCGGTTCGTGGGTGTAGTATGGAAGAATTGTTTCCGTTATTAATGATGCCAACTCTCTTCTTTGGTTAGGTGTAAAAGTGGATGGGATGTTAGACGAGGAACTGTTACTTGTGGAGGAGTGCAGATTTAATTTCGACAATGTCGATGCTATTTGTTCTTCCTGACTCATTATACCTTTCATGAGAATGAAATGGTATATTAAGTTTGGTCCGATGTTTGTAAGTGCCAGAAGGAGAAGAGATAGACCCATCAAAAAGTATACCTAAATGATCAGGACGATGAGCTGAGTCGATTTAGCCATGTCCGTCTGTCTGTCCGTCTGTCCGTCTGTCCGTCTGTTTGAACGCAAACTAGTCCCTCAATTTTAGAGCTATTTTGATGAAATTTGGTGAGCAGGTGTCGTTGTACAAATGATTAAACATTTGTCGGAATCGGCCAGATCGGGTGACTATAACATATAATACAACCGATTATTCAGATATTGAATTTTGCGACATAACTCCTCCATTTAAGCAGCTAAAGGCTTGAAATTTTGCAGAAATATCAGCCATTATTAGCTACGTATCAGTATTGAAAATCATGAAGATCGGAGAAATATAACATATAGCTCCCATACAACCGATTGTTCAGATATTGCATTTTGCACCATAACTCCTCCATTTAAACAGCTAAAGGCTTGAAATTTTGCACAAACATCAACCATTATTAGCTATATATTAGTATTCATCAAGATCGGAGTTCACAGTGTAAATCGGCAAGATAAATTCAGGACAAATATTTATTGCGAAAAGTAATAAGCTCAGCGCAATATCACATGAATCATAGCGTTAAACGTTTGGGAACTATTTACGGATCTGATAACTGTTTTCAAAGACCGACATATGTAGGTCTTACCTATTAATACTTAATTATTTGTATTTTTTAAATGTTGAATATCAAGCGTCGATACGATATTAAAAATATTCAAAAACCATTCCCTTCTTAAAACATAGTTCTTTTTAATTACATAAGGAAAAGCATTAAATAATTTATAACAATGCCTTTACTAGAATTATTTTTATTGATTTGAAGGAAATTTTCGCTTTTAACTATAGGTAATACGAAATTGTAATACAATAACACGTTTTTTACTATTCTTCCATTCATGAAAGGTATGAAGCCTTCGGCATAGCCGAAGACAGCGCTGTTTTTACTTGTTTTTAATTATCTTATTTTCTTTAACTTTTGCAAATGAAAAGCGCTTTATTATTTATTAACTCAAATAATATTATAATGTTCTAAGATTTTCTACTGGCTAATCTAAATGTTTGCTGTTTGAATTATTGTTTTTTCAAATCCACTTTAACACGCTACCTGTGTGGTACCCCCCCATCAATTTCACAGCAGATTGAGCAAAACCAAAATACTTTTTTAATTTAGAGCAAAGATTTGTAAGAGTATCAAATGCCTTAGAAAAATCCAGCAAACAGAGAAGTGTTAGATGGTTTTTGTCAAAATTGAATATGATATCGTTAAGTATCTTTATGATAGCCGTTGAACAACTGTGTTAGACCCAAATCCAGACTGAAAGGGAAACAAGATACAGAATTTATCAACATGGATGTAGATTTGCCAAAATATCAGGGATTCAACGACTTTTGACAGTGCAAGCAGTATACGAATGTGACGGAAGTCACTGGGGCTACAAGCTGTTCTGTTTTTGGCTAAAGGAAGCACAGTAGCAACTTTCCGTGCATTAGGGAAACAAGGCGTTGTAAAACTATGGTTTATTATGTGAGTTAGGGTAGGCAAAACTAAAGGCAAAATTATTTTTATAAACTTAATTGGGATGCCGTCATTCCCAATGGCATTGGTCCGTATTTTTAAAATACTTTTTTCTACAATACCTCAAATTCAGTCACTGCACGAAACTCAAACGTGTGATCAGAAAAAACAACATCGCATGTAATGTTGGGCAAGTACAAGACGGTGAGGCAAAATTTGTGAAAGAGTCATTTAAGGTATCGGGGTTGAGTGAGCACGCTGAACATGAATACGTAACTTTTTTAAGTTCCGCCAAAGGACGCTGGTTAGAACTGGTTTTATATCTTAAAATGGGATAGATCCTGGAAAGTGAGTATCTAGAAGTAGTTTGAATTTATAATCTTCGTTCTCTGTATAACTGTGATCACCCATTCTTGGCTGGCGGACAATACACCGTTGATTTTGCACATTACCTTACAACGTCCAAAGGCCTTGGTAATTTGATCTATACTTTCGCAGCATTTTCTGAAGTCATATGCTTTGGTTAACCAATCTCTTCACTGCATATGGTTAAAGTGTCCCTATATTCAAATCAGTCCCTGGCGAATGTTGTCCGGTTGAATAACTTTCGAATTTTTTTTCTAAATATGCTGACTAACCTGCTGAGCTGTTTTACCTTGAATTCTGGGTAAATTGTGTTTCTGATTGATTCTCTTTAAATCTCTTATAATTCTTGATCCGACATGGAGGTTTCGCTATACACGAACCAGTTCCGCACTAGCGTTTTCAGTAGAGTATTTCCTATAGTTATATCAAGGACCTCATTTCGGGTGCATGTAACAAATTTTGGTGTATTCCCATTAAATGTTGTGGCAACTCTTTAGAAACGGAATGGCATAAAGAGACATTACGAATAAGACTTACTCGTTATAAGATCGTGAACCAATAAAGACGCTTAAGTACAACTGTTCGTTTCCTTTAGTATAAATATATTGATATTACTACAATAATCAGAAGAGGTATGGACGCGCCTAATAATGAAGTTCTAAATAACTTAAAAATGTATACCGTTGCGCAGCTGAAGACATGGCTACGTAAGCTCGGCGAGGAGACCAGCGGCAGAAAAAATGAATTGGTTCTTCGATTGGCGAGTTTGCCAAATCGCGGTGAGTTGCAGCTGCCTGAAGACGCAAGCGAAATATGTAGTGAGGATTGCCGCGCAGACGGTGCTGTCGAAAGTGTTAGTACAGTCGGAGCCAAGGGCGATGCAGAGTTAGTGCTAGTAGAAAACGACACACAAAGCGTCGACGCATGTCGCGGCGACGAGGCTAACGCCAGCAGAGCAGCGCAGCTAATGAATCGTAATGGCGACAATATTCCAAACGAGTCCAGCTGTACAATTGCAAAGCAGAACGTGGACGGAAAGCGAACAGGGATTCAAACAAACGAGGAACTAATGAAAAAGGAATTGGAGCTAATGAAAAGAGAAAATTAAATGCAGAAAAGAGAGAACGAGTTACTTAAAAGAGAAAATGAGAAGCTGACAAGAATTGACAAACAACAAAAGCAAAGCGACAACGAAATCGGTGGTATTTCCGAAGCAGGCGTTGCCAGTACGAGTAATTTTATGCCTGCAAAAGAAATATTAGCGGATTTTGCAGGCACCGGTGACTATTTTCAACAGTGGGAAGCCCAGCTAAAAAGCGTACAAAACGCTTACGACTTAAACGAAAACAACATGAAGGCACTAATTTCAATAAAATTAAAAGGTCGAGCGTTGAAGTGGTTTTATTCACGCTCTGACATAATTGTAATGAGTGTTGCAAATATATGGACGGAAATGCGTGTGTTATTTGAAGATCGCTCAAGCCGATTAGCGCTTACGAGAGAATTTGAAGCGAGAAAGTGGCTAACTAATGAATCGTTCCAAGACTACTTTAATGAGAAATTAATTTTATCTAATAAAATTTTGATGAATGAATTCGACTTGCTAGAACACATTGCTGAAGGTGTTCCCGATTATTTTCTGCGCTCACAAGCAAAAATGCAACGTTTCAAGAACAAAACAAAGTTTGCTCGAAGCTTTTCAAGGAGTCAAACTAATGAAGAAAAAAAGTGTTCTTGATAATGTGCACGACAATGCAGTTCAACAATCAAAATCAAAGAGGTGTTTTAACTGCAACTCCCTGGGCCATGTAGCAGCCGAATGCCGTAAACCGAAACGCGAAAAAGGCGCATGCCACGTATGTGCGCAGATGGGACACTATGCTGCCGAATGCCCGAAAAGGAGTGTCCATCACGTTGACGAGCAAGATGATAATGATCCCGATGATTACGTAAGGTACATTAATTACAGTTTCATTAGAGATAGTTACAGATTTCAATCTACACTAGGTACCCTAATTGATACTGGTAGTTCGATAAGCTTCATTCGCCAACAGTTCGTGCCTAATGTACTTCTTTTAAAAAATATAAACTCTGAATTGAATTTTTGTGGTATAAATAAAAGCCAACTTAAAATAATTGTAAAGTTAAAATGTATTATTTCATGCGATATGAGAGAAGAGGAATTGTTTTTGTATGTTGTTCCTGATGATACTATGATGTATCCTGTAATTTTAGGTAGAGATTACTTGAATATAGCTAAATGTAAACTTAAATATGATACGTATATATGCAGTAGTGCAGATGAGTCCAGTAATGAAAACGAGTGTTACAATCTAATGAAAATGGATATTGATAAAATGGATTTAGGTATTGATAATAATGAGATTAGTTAAGAAATAAGAAGAAGATTTGATAAAATGTTTCATGCTATTTGTACTGCAAACGCCCTGATGAACCGGAAACTAAATGTGAAATGAAAATTTTGTTAAATAATGAAAAGCCTTTACATTACCCTCCACGGAGATTAGCTTATAATGAAAAGGACTAATACCGTACCCGATAAAAGTATTAGTATATATTTTCAAAACACCTCTGGAATGCGAACCAAAGCTGCTGACGTGCATTTGTGGAGCTCCCAGGCAAGCTACGATGTCTTCGTTCTTATCGAAACATGGCTCAATATAAATTTCTATGATTCTGAATATTTCGACTCAAACCAATATGATGTATTCCGGAAGGATAGAGATGCTGATAAAACCGGATGTAAGCGTGGTGGCGGTGTTTTAATTGCTGCTAAGCGTGAACTTCGAGCTGCCGAAATATGCCTCGATAACAAAGACTCTACACTGGACCAAATATGTGTGCGAATTCATGGAACTTCCGCAAATTTATTCATTTGTGCCTCATACATCCCCCCTCTCAGTCCATTGTCGCTGTTCAATGCACATGTCGATAACGTAATCTCGATACACTCTCAAATTGGGAGCCAACAACTTTGTGTCCTTGGGGATTTTAACCTGAGCAACATTTCTTGGTCTTATTTGAACGATGCAAGCTCCCTTACGCCTTGTAATGTCAACACTCCTTCTGAGACATATTTAATTGATAATTTTTTAAGTATTGGATTACTCCAAGTAAACAGTTTTATTAATAAGTGTGATCGAATATTAGATCTTATTTTCTTATCAAACAACTTAAATTATCAGCTTTTAGAATGTAGCTCGCCGATTTCTTCGGCCTGTATTCACCATATTCCACTAGTTCTAGATTTAGAGTTCTATAAGTATTTCAATATCTCTCCAGCTAAGCAGATCATAAAATTTAATTTTAGCAAGTGTAATTTTGAGTTCGTAAGTAATTTATTCCTGGAGCTCGACTGGGATCCTACATTTGCTGACTTGGACTTAATTGATTGCTTTGGGGTTTTTAAAGCAAAACTGAATAGCGTGTGTCTGGAGCATATTCCTGTTTTTCCGGCCAAAAAATACAAAATACCCTGGTATAACAAGGAGCTCAAGCATTTAAAAAACCGTTGTAATAAGCTATATAAAAAATTCAAAGCTTCAAATAGTCCGGATATTTATAATGTTTATAAATGCAAGCTGGCAGAATTTAGGAAGCTCGACAAAACCTTGCATAATAAGTACATTCTGAATTTTGAACAGAGCATAAATAAGAACCCGAAAGCATTCTGGACTTTTTTAAAATCGAAAAGATCGACTTCAAGTGTACCATCCTCCATGTTTTACAGAGAAAAATATGCCAAATCCCTCGAAGCTGCATCAAACCTTTTTTCTGAATTTTTTAGTGCTAATTTTGTATGCGATATGGATTGTGATACAAACTATTCAGATTTCTCTGATTTGTCAGATTCCTCTTTGTCCTTTGGCGCATTGTCCGTGACGGAAAAGGACGTCCAAGAAGCGATCGCTATTCTGAAGCCCTCATTCCTAACAGATACTGATGGGCTATCACCTGTTCTCTTCAAAAATTGCCCCTCGCTCATTAAGCCATTAACGTTCATTTTTAATAAGTCACTTTCAGAGGGATTATTTCTACAGGACTGGAAAAAATCTTATATAACTAACTCCAATCTTCAAAAGTGGGAATAAAAACGACGTCACAAATTATAGACCTATTACGAAACTGACTACAATTTCGAAAATATTTGAGACCGTTGTCAAAGCAAAGATTACTTACGCAGTTTCGAGTCTCATAAGCCCGAATCAACATGGATTTGTGAGAGGAAGATCTACTGTGACTAATCTCGCAATTTTTTCTGAGGACTGTCTGGACAGCTTTAAGGCCAGCTATCAAGTAGATGCCATCTATACGGACTTTTCGAAGGCCTTTGATAGGGTCTCACATAAAATATTGCTACATAAATTAGCTCATTTAGGATTTCACTCCACTTTCCTAAACTGGATAGCTTCATATTTATCGGGTTGGGTTTCCGCTGTTGTGCTTGACAACGCTACTTCCCGGCCTTTTCAGGTTTTGTCAGGTGTTCCTCAAGGCAGTATTCTTGGGCCACTACTCTTCATAATTTTTATCAATGATATAAGTTCATGCTTTCTCTTCTCGAAATTTCTCCTCTACGCTGATGACCTAAAAATTTATTCCGCCATATCAAATATTGAAACCTCAGTTTTATTGCAATCGGATATAGACAGGGGTTGTTCCTGGTGCTAGAAAAATCGTTTATATTTGAACACTGACAAATGCTTTCAAGTAGTTTTTTCTAGAAAAGTTAACACCATACACTATTCCTATCATATTTCCGGGTCGGAACTGAAATCTGTAGACCAAATCAAAGACTTAGGGGTATTTTTCGACTCTAGACTCACTTTCAGAAACCATATTGATCATTTAATTCCAAAGGCGTACGCTATGTTAGCCTTTGTACGGCCACTCACATGAATAGAATTGAGCGCATACAAAAGGTTTTTATTAAATTTGCTTTACGGCCACTGAATTTTTCAGAGCCCTTGCCATCATATGACTCCCGATGTCAACTCTTGAATCTAACTTCACTACACAGTAGAAGAATAATTTTATCGTGTTTCTTTGTGTTAAATATGCTGACAAATGAGATAGATTGTACTGATATCTTGAGAAGATTACCTCTCAATATACCTGTCAGAAACTTGCGCCATTTTTATTTGTTTTATGTGGAATCGAACAAAGTCAATTATGCAGTCAATGCTCCAATTGCGCGAACCTTGAGAGAGCTCAATAGTATTGAGGATATCGACCTCTCATTTCCTGGAGTGGTATTGAAAAACTTGGTAGTAAGTCATTTTCAAACTCGAAGATGTTAATTTTAAGTGAATAGCTAGTAAGAATTTAAATGTATTCCATGGCTAATTAAATAAATAAATAAATAAAAAAAAGTTCAAGAAATATTAGATGAGTTATTGCAGACAAAAGTGATTAGACCAAGTAGGTCCGAATATTCTTCACTGATTGTATTAGTGCGGAAAAAGACAGGTGATATACGGCTCTGTGTAGACTATCGGACTTTGAACAAAAATACTTTTAAAGATAACTATCCGATACCATTAATTGGCGATCTGCTAGATAGATTAGTTCACATAACTATATTCTCCTTATTAGATCTAAAGAGTTCTTTTTATCACGTGATACACACCGTTTGTATCCCCTTTGGGACAATACGAGTTTTGTTGGATGCCATTTGGGCTTAGGAACGCCCCATCCACTTTTCAGCGCTTTGTTAACTATGTGTTTGATGGCCTTGCGCGTGCAGGTAAAGTTGCGATATATTTAGACGGCATAATGATTGCAACAAATAATCATGATGAGCATTTGGAAATCTTGAAGGAAGTGTTCGATAGATTAGTTAAAAATAAACTTGAATAGAGAATAGACAAGTGCCAGTTTATGAAATCAGAACTGAAATATTTGGGTTATTGGATTACAAAAGATGGTATTAGAGCAGATAAAAATAATGTATAGATGCCGTTGTGAACTTTCCTACTCCACGAAATGCCAAGGACGTACACAGCTTCTTGGGGCTTTGCTCATATTTTAGGAGGTTTATTAAAGGGTTCTCAGTGGAAGCGGAACCGTTATATAATTTGATAAGGAAAAATGTTAGCTTTAAATTCGAACAAAATGAGGTGGAATGTTTCAAAAAGTTAAAAGCCAAATTAGTGGAAGCTCCAACTTTATCCATTTATGATCCAAAAGGTGAGACTGAATTGCACTGCGCTGCAAGTGCTCGTGGATTTGGGGCAATACTTTTACAGAGGAAGGGGGATGGCAGCTTTCATCCAATATTTTACTTTTCAAAGCGTACTAGTGAAGTAGAAGCCAAATACCACAGTTTCGAACTGGAAACTTTAGCGATAATATATGCATTAAGGAGGTTTAGAATATATTTGCAGGGTTTGAAGTTTCGTATTGTGACTGATTGCAATTCACTAACGCTAACATTGAACAAACGAGAAGTTAATCCTAGAATCGCCAGATGGGCTCTGGAATTAGAAAACTTCGACTATGTCTTAGAACATCGTAGCGGCACAAAGATGCAGCACGTGGACGCTTTGAGTAGGATTTCAAATGTGATTGTTTTAGAAGAAAATACTTTCGAGCAAAATTTGTCGATTTGTCAAAATAGAGATAAAGTAATTACACGTATTCGGGAAGAATTAGAGAAGGAGGATAGTAAGATATTTGAAATGAGGAACGGGCTTGTGTATCGCAAAGTGGGTAAGGAGATTTTATTTTATGTCCCTGGAGAAATGGAGGGAAACATACTAAGGCTTTATCACGACGACATGGGACATATAGGATGTGATAAAGTATTTCATACAATATCGAAAACATATTGGTTCCCTAAACTTAGGGCGAAAATCAAAACTCATATCGGCAGTTGCTTAAAATGCATTACGTTCTCCCAAAAGAATGGACGACACGAGGGGTTCTTGCACAATATCCCTAAAGGGGAAGTACCTTTTGACAAAATACACATTGACCACTTTGGTCCGATATCGCTGAAAAAGTGTAAAAAGAAGTATGTGTTATTAGTTGTGGATGGCTTTTCAAAATTTGTAAAACTCTTCCCAACTCGAACTGCTGGGTCTAGTGAAGTTATAAGTTGCTTAAAATTATACTTTAATACTTACAGTCGCCCTAAGTCTTTAGTTTCTGACAGAGGAAGTGCGTTTCAATCATTTCTGGATACAAATAATATAAAGCATATTAAAATAGCTACGGGATCTCCACAGGCTAATGGCCAAGTAGAGAGGGTTAATCGTACTTTAGCACCAATGATTACCAAAACCACCAACGGTGGATTAGTACATAGCTTGGATAGGATTTTGCCGAATATTGAATTTGTTCTGAATAATTCACTTAACCGTAGTATTGGTACTACACCTAGTAAACTGTTATTTGGTGTATCACAAAAAGGACCGGTAATCGATTTCTTAAAAGGAAAATTGGAAGAATTTCATTTAAATGATGAGGAGCGAGATTTAGAAGAGATGCGATCAAAGGCTGCAGAAAACATAAAAAAGTGTCAAGATTATAATAAAGCTCAGAAAGATCGTAATAGAATTTCAAATACTTATGATGAAGGGCATTATGTAATGGTAACGAATTTCATTAGCATTCCAGGGGAGTGTAAGAAAATCGCTCCAAAGTATAAAGGGCCTTATAGAGTTGTGAAGGTTCTGCCAAACGATAGATATCTGTTGAAGGTTGTCGAAAGGTTTCAAGTTAGTCAGAGGAGGTTATCTTCATTTAGCATCGTGAAGTCGAAGTCTTCTAAACCCTTAAATTCACGAATCAGAAGATTGGCTTCTCCGACTACCCCGCAACATTTTGACCACCTCCTTCAGTATCTACAACCGATGGAGTAACTAAGTTGGTCGGCTATTTCGCCTCTCGCCCCCGCTGAACTGGTGAACTGATGAAATGGGTTGCACAGTTATTCTTCTTGATAGCATACAATGGCCGGTTGTCAATCCCGATCGTTAGCAACTTTCCAGTCTTTACATCGTTGCTACTGAAGATGATACCCTAATTCTGAACAACAAGGAAGTCAAGGAGCTCCTTAGTTTCCGTACGTGCAGTCTTTGGTTGGTATACAGCTTGGTAAGTTGTCCAGATTGCACGTCGATAGCTGCTCCAAGCTGGCAACTGACAACCTTACCATCTTTCTGGTAGAGACATCTATTGACATCGATTGGCCTCATTCAAGAGCCCTGGGAGTGTTCAATGTTCTGTAAGAGAGCCGAACATTTTCGAAGTAAGTTTAAAGCTTAATCATGTCTCTCAATATTGGAGGTTTGTGAAAGTAGTTTTATTCCTAATGTCGGCGGAAGAGGCCACGAGTTGGCTAAGAATTGGATTTATCTTAAAAACCCTCGGAGGTCGGGGTCATCTACAGCCCACCATGCATATCTGAAGTGTGCTCTATTAAATCTGCATTTCACAAAGTCCTCGCTAGAGAGTAAGCAGTTTATGCTGATGGGGCGTTAAACAATGTCAGCTCAAAGGCGATTAAACAGCCTGTCATCACACTCGGGGTTGAGCACTTCTTTGTAAAATGGATTTCGCCATTTCTGCGTACACGGATTTTGAGCGCAGTGGCGAGGGTTTTAGACGCCCCAGCAGAGGGGCGCTGCAAGGAGTATTTTGTTATCTCTGCTATGATTATGTGTCATTAATGACATTCTCATTAGACTCAACAGGAATGGCCTTAATGTTGTTGCATTTGCGGTAAGGTATCAGGGTTGTGCACTATCGTGACTAGCGATATTCTGTAAATATCACTTATCGAGTTGAGTTTATGAGCAGGCAGCTATAAGCTCAATATTATCCCCTCATACCCCTCAAGGGGTTGTGTCTTTACTCGTTTTCTCGCTAACACTTTACTTTTAAGTTATTGCTTCTTTCACGTGCGTTTTGGTTATTTCCCTCTTCTTTTTCTTCCAAGCTAGGTTTATTTTTGTGTCAATAGTCGTTGCAATATACAGTGAAGTACACCATACTTGTAGAAAAGCCCTCCCCGTCCCCTCGGGGGATCCCTTTAATCAAAGCGCAAAAGATCCACCAAGTGTGCAAAATAATCATTTCCAATACTGCCTGGACCAACGAAAAACAACAATCGGAAGGACCCAAAATTTATCGCTGTCACGTCAACAGACAAACCGAAACCACTAACTAAGTACAGTCTTTTTGCTAATAAGAAGGCACTTGACAGCAGTAGCACCGAATATACTTTAGCAAGTATACCTCCCGAAGTGAGCCTTTTAGTTCTTACTTAGTCCATTAAAGAAACGGAAAAGTACATAAAATTCTTAATTCCTGTAAACAAATCTAGCAAACACAAGCGAACATGAGATTCATGATGGTCATAAGTCAAGAGGCGCCCAGAGAAAGCATAAAAAGTCGTTAAACCGGATAAGGAAGAGTGCTACCAGAGAGCCATATACACGATGAACAAAATATCCAACAGTGAGGCTGCTGGCGGTTCCCTTAAGACTAATGGTGTGGATCATTATAAACAAGTGATCCAGGAGTACGATACCATTCTGAAAGAGAAACAGTCCTCTCTTCTCAACGCGCCCAACCCTAGACGAGAAGCGAAGGCTCAGAAGAGAAGCCGCTCAGCATACGGAAGTGCCAAGGGCAACGATTCGAAGAAGCATAAAAAGGCCTCCACGGCAGAACCAACAGCAGCATAAGGACCACCTGGAAGTGACGATAGTGGATGACTGTGCTTTCAATAACATAAAAATTTATCCAATTATAACCAGATCAGAAATTGAACTATAACATCAACCAATGGTTTAGCAACACTATCCCAATCTGCGAGCGGGGTACTCCGCAGAGGGCGTCTTGTTCCCCGCTCCTCTGAGCGGTGGCATTGAACGACATCGTAATGGAACTCAATAAAGGTGAAGTAATGGTAGTAGCATACGGATATGATGTAGTGGTGGCAGTATCAGGTTCTTTCCCGTCGACGATCAGTGAAATTCTTGAGGGATCTCCATCAAGGTTACACACATGGGCCTCAACAAGCTGCCGCATGTAAATCCCACCAAGGCAGAGCTGATACTGTTTCCCAAGAAAACGAAAATAGCTTATTTCAGACTCGCTTCTCTAAACGGAACGATTAACACATTGTCCTCCGAAGTGAAATACTTGGGGCCGATACTAGATGCAAAGTTCAGCTGGAAGACAAACATCGAGAAGAAATTGGAGAACGCTTATATAGCCTTTTATACATGTAAACATATCTTCAGTAGAAACTGGAGATTAAAACCAACGCTTGTCCTATGGATGTACATGGCCGTAATAAGATCAATACAAACCTATAGTGCAATAGTATGGTGGCCGGCACTGGGCAAACAATATATCATCTAAGGTAGCAATTAACACGGATGCGCTTAATGTGATTGCGGCGAACTCTGCAATCTGACTCAGAGAGTCGGGATGCTGGAGGCCAAGGGAATACGTGCATAGTTGAGCTCTTGACAAGCTTTTAGAAACAGAGGAACAACCCTACTACGTAAGTCCATCGCTTGCTTTCAAGTAAAACTTTAAGCTAAATTTTTTTTAAAACTTGACTGGATAAGAGTGAAAGTGGTCGAGGAGGGCACTACGGCCATCTACACCAATGGGTCCAAAATGGACAGCGGAGTGTGTGCGGGAGTATTCTCAGAGAAGCTAGGCGTCTCTCTCTCCTTCCGGTTACCAGACTTTGCTAGCATCTTCCAAGAGAAGCTGCTACGCATTGAGAATCCCTGCAGGGTGCCGACAAGAAAATGCGGTAGAGCATGAATATCATACATATTCGCATATAGTCAAGATGACAAACTCTAACTCTAGTCAACAATGACAAAGTCTATGATAATTAGGGACTGTAAGTGGGCATTGAGCTTGGCGACCGGGTCAATGGAAATCTCTCTCGTCTGGTTTCCCGGCCATATACGGCAACGAGAGAGGCTACGAATTGGCCAGAGCCGGAGCTTGTCTTGATGTATTTACGGCTGAATCAATAGGCTAGGGGTAATCAAGAGAAATCTGCAGTCACAGTTCTCACGAATGGCAGAAACGAGATAGAACAGATTGATCACTTTCAAAATTGCGAATGAAATCTGGCCCACGTATGATATATCAAGAACGATGAACCTACTAAATAAGTAAAGATATATTCTGACTGACAGCCACGATAACGGAACACTGGCCGGTTGGCGAACATGCGGCCAAGATGGGCATCCCATACAACAGCCGATGTCGGTGCTGTAATTAGTGCCACGATGGGAAGGGAAGAAATCTTTGATTCCATAGTCGGTCGACTTCTCTGAGGCCCGAAACATGGTAGTCTGCAGTATCATTTTCCAGCTACAAGGCTATCTACTGATAGAAAAATACGAAACTAAATTGGTAATTTCTCCCGCATTACGTTCCGCCGCTGAATAACTTATTCGCTTTCTTCAGCGAATGGCGCGCCGCCAGGGCCATGCTACCATGGAAGAGAAATAAGCCCAACCAAAACCATAACCATACGTCTCCGATAATGTCCTTGCTAAATGCAACACTTATTCTTATACTGATATTTGACCTTTTTATGGCAAACTGTTACATTCCATTTAAAATCCAACTATGCTAAATTTCTCTCTTACTTGGCTTCTAGAATAATAACAAATATTGTTAAGGGCGGGGTTGAATAAGGTCCCGAATTCTTGAAACGGGGATCTTTTTCAATTCCACTGTGTGCACACACAGATAAAAAATAAAGTTCTGTTCAGTATTTAAAAGCCGTTTATTTTCTGTAAAGAAGCCTGGAAATTAGCATACGCAAGAGAAACGTGTCACTCACCTGAGATGTCACTGTGATGAAAGTAAGCAAAAGAGTAAGAGTGTTTTACTGGTTGCCGGTCGCTTTTATAGCACCACTATCTGGCAACGGGAGCAGCTAACAGGACTCGTGCAAAAGCAAACCAAGTAACGAGTCCTGTCAGCGAGTAGCTTACAGCGACATCTCATTGTGACAGTTTTCTATTGTGAGTATTTGCAGACCTTAACATGCCGCCCGCCTTGCAGTATCACTGCAATATTACATACTTCATTTTTATAATTCATTTTTGTTCTTATTAATAAAAATTTCAAATTTCATTTTGACAAAAATACCTAAAACTAATGCTGCGTTCTGGGGTCTCCTACTTCAAATTTAATAGGGGGTTTCACCAGAGACAACCCACCCAAATATCGTATTTTGAGCGGCTGGTCTAGTGGGGGTTACGGGCATCAGTCCAGGTCGTATTGTGGTCCCATATACTTCGGCTCCTAGGGCCAACGATGCCGTACTCGCGCGGTAGAATGTGGGGTCTGCCAATCGCAGGTTGTCGAACTCATTGGCCACGCGAGCATCGACGGTACGTTCTGGGGCGTTCGGCATTAGACTGGCTAGCACCGTCGCTCTAACTTCCAGCCTTCCGTGCCAGCCTTTTAGTATATTGAAGCACTTCTCTCCACTTCGTGGTACGACCTGTGGTCGACGAGCGAGGCCTCTCGATATGGTCGTGGTGCTCTGACCAGGATAAAGGATAGCGCGTACCGTGTGTATCTTTCCGCCAGTCATCACCTTCACCAATATGGTTGGAGTAAGAACAGATTGCCCCAGAGCTCTTCGGCCAGGTCCCTTGATTAGCTTAGGTGGCTTAGGTGGTTACGGACATCGGATTGGCGAGGGTCCGATCGTCTGCTCTCTGAGAGTGTTGGGCGGAGCTGGATTGCCGACCGGATACCCGACAGAGGAGGTCTGAATAACCGGGCCTCAGTTGATGCATGCGAATTTTCAACCGCCTACGGGATGTCCTCATAGCTCGCATCGATTTCCAGCACTTGTTCGTTCGGCACAGTTGCTACTTCGGCTGATTGTTCGTGCCCTTCGTCTAGCGCCCTTTGTCCTTCCGGCATGTCTTCCCCGCTTCTGGGAGTTTCCCACAGATGCAGGAGACTGTGGTGTTGTCCCTGACATTGGTTGCAGTTTCGCGGTGACGGACACTCGTTGGTTGCATGCCGTGGTGACATGCAGTTTGAGTAGTGGCCGTGCAGGACAGAACACAGTCTCTCCTCTGGTTCCCTGCGGCGCATCTGCCGGGAAAAAAAGGGGTTGTGGTTGTGCTTGCACTTGGGCAACTCTGCCAAGTCGTCTCTCGTTCGGGGGTAAGTTATCCTTTTTGATAACCACGAAATCATCCACTTGCCACTTGACTCGCTTGTGTAGTTCTTTCAGATATTCTTCTTTCCACCGCTGACAGAATCCTTGATGGATTGCCTTTATCTTTTGCCATCGGTTGATGATCGCCATTGGGCTTCCTCAAATCTCAGGTTCCGCAATCGCGAGTAGCGGACTGCCGATCAAAAAATGTTCTGACGTGAGGGGTTCTGTTGACTCGGGGCTTTCTGAAAGCGGACTAATAGGTAGCGAATTCAGACAAGTTTCCATCTTTGCCAGCAACGTCGAGAGCTCCTCCATCGTGAATCGCATAGAGTTGGCTATCTTACGGAAGTGGGGTTTGAAGCTCTTTACACCTGCTTCCCAAAGCCCTCCCATGTGGGAGCTCCCGGAGGTATGAAGTGCCAAGTCATTTCTTGATGTGCATATGATTGTGTGGTTAGACGCGAGGCTTCGGCAAGTATGTTTCGAAAATCTTGCCTTAATGATTTGTTGGCTACTACAAAGTTTGTCCCATTGTCGGAGTACATGCTACGGGGACAGCCTCGTCTTGCTACAAAACGGGAAAATGGCGCGAGAAACGTGGAAGTCGATAAGTCGCTGGCTGCCTCCAAATGTATTGCTTTCGTAGCAAAACAAACAAAAACGCATACATAACCTTTTGTTATTAGACACGCCCTGCCGGTGAAATTCTTAATCTCGAACGGACCAGTAAAATCCACGCCTGTATTGGTGAAGGGGCGAGACAAGTCGGATCGTTCAAGGGGCAATGATGCCATGAGTTGCTCTCGAGCCTTTTTTCTGTGAATGAGACAAACTTTACAATTATGAATCATGCTTTTTATCAAATTTTTCATTCGTACGATCCAATATTCGGATCTCAAGAGTCTCAACATGAGTTGATTTCCCCCATGCAGATAATTCAGATGTGAGAATCTTACGAGAAGTCGGGAAAATTTGCAATCGTACGGTAAAATTACAGGGTAACGTTCGTTGTTGGGTAGCCCAGCTAACGCAACCATTCCTCCAACTCTCATGATTCCGTTCCCATCGAGGAAGGGATTGAGAGTGCGGATGGAGCTTCTTGCGCTCACTGGCTTTGACGTCACAAATGCTTGATACTCATTGGAGAAGCACTGTGTTTGAGTTAACATAATAAGACAAATTTTTGCCTTTCGAGTTTCTACCGCTGTTATCTCCGACGTTTCCTGTCGTGGGGTTGATTTGTGTACCGGATGTGTTTTGTAGTAAAATTGAAAAATTCGTGCAATTACTCTTAGGGCCCGTCCCTTGTAAAATACGACATGTATGGACTCGAACGACCTTCTGCTCCAGTCCTGTCTCCACTGTCACCTCATCAGCTTTTTGGGGCCAGCCAGACGGTTTCTCCTTTAACCAACTAGGGCCCAGCCACCACAGAGTGCTTGTCGCCAATTTTTGGGGCGATAAGCCACGGCTACCTAAATCTGCCGGGTTATCGCTTGAATCCACATGATTCCATCCTTTCACTACGACGAGCTCCTCTATTTTGGCAACTCGATTTGCCAGGAACGTGGTCCAGTAGCAGGGTGGCTTCCTTAGCCACGAGAGCACAATGGTGGAGTCAGTCCATTTGTAAATCACTGGTTGGCCAACGTCGAAGTGTGGAAGTAAATCATTAATTAATTCTACTAAGAGCAGCGTTCCGCACAATTCTAATCGAGGTAGAGAGACTGTTTTCACTGGTGCTACTTTCGTTTTGCCTACAAGTAAATTCATGGATGGGGCCCTGCCCGAGTTTCGATCGTGAACTCTCACATACAGGGCAGCTGCATATGCCTTCTCGGAGGCATCACAAAATCCATGAAATTCAATTTCATTCCACGGGGTGAAATGGGTTCACCTTGGGATTTTGATACACGAAATATACGTGTAATTTTTAAGAAAACTTTCCCACCGCAAATACAAACCTCGAGGCAAAGTGTCATACCAATCTATCTTGGCTAACCAGATGTCCTGCATTAAAATTTTTGCGTCCATGACTATGGGCCCCAACAACCAGGCTGGGTCGAACAACTTGGCAATACACAATAAAACTTTTCGTTTCGTATAGCTTGGTCGAATGGGGATTTCTTGGACGCTAAAATGGAACATATTCCGAGCGGAATTCCACCGAATGCCCAACATTCTAGCTTCGCTCAAATCATCTATCTCCAAAAAAGCTTCCTGTAACAAATGAGCTTTTGGCAAGGCTGCGAGGATGTCCTTGCAGTTCGACGTCCATTTTCGGAGGGGGAACCCGGCTTCCTTGAGTACTTCGATGAGTTCGTCGCAGGTGCGACTGGCGATCTCACAATCATGAGCTCCTGCCAGTACATCGTCAACGTACATATGTTGGGTTAAGACCCTAGAAGCCAACGGAAATTTCTGGCAAACGTCTTCCGCCAATTGCAGAAGAGTTCTTATTGCTAAATAAGGGCCGCAGTTCACTCCAAACGTCACAGTTTGGAGTTCGTAGTCCACAAGCTCTTCTGCTTGTGATTCTCGAAAGAGAATTCTATGGGTCCGGGTATCATCGGGGTGCAGAAGGATCTGCCTATACATTTTCTCAATGTCTGCATTGAAAACGTATTTGAAAAACCGCCATTTCAGTAGCAGTGCCATAAGGTCAGCTTGAAGGACCGGCCCAGGGTAGAGTGCATCCTTCAAACTAATTCCATTCGAAGTTGGACTTGATGCGTTAAATACCACTCGAACCTTTGTGGTGGTACTGTCCGGTTTTACGACTGCATGGTGGGGTAGGTAGTATGTATCTGATTGTGGTTTACTATCGGCGCTGCTCACTGGCTTCATATGACCGAGTGTGATGTATTCTCGTAGTACTCGATGATATTCTGCTTTCAGCTCCGGTCTTCTCATCATTGTCGCTTTGTTTCGCACGAATTAATGCATTGCGATGGTTCGTGAATCCCAGGTAATTATGTTTTCGGGGAATTCGTGCCGAATTGGTAATGCCACCACATACTGGGTCATTCCTCGTAGTTGTCTTCGTATAATGTTGCTCGCAAAACGCATCCTCCGGACTAAGCTGCTTCTTAGTAGGGACTTGCTCAAGCTCCCAAAACCGAGTTAGCTGAGAACTTGAAATTTCCGCAAGTAGAGAAACACGTGAGTCTGGCCTCTTTGTCGCAGTCTGGGGGATGGACCTATCAAGATCCAGCCAAATACTGCCTCCTGTGCCAGGAGAGAGCCTAAAATATTTCGTTTTATGTTTCCCTTCATTATGTCTGGGTACAAGTCCGCACCAATAATAACATCGACCTATGGAAATTAATGTCGGCTAAGTTCATTGGGGGCAGTAGACCAAGATCTGCTTGAGCTACCGAAAACTGGGGTAGGTCTCCTGTCAGTTGGGGTAGAATCAGGCCTCTTGCCTCAATTCTAATCTGGGGGTTGACAGGAGAACCTATTACAAAGTGGGCGACTTTTCGCACCTGATATTGTCGCATCTATTCCACAGACTTGTATGTCAGCTGGTCGTGTCGGAAGATTGATGCGTCTCTGCAACCGCTCCTTGATAAAGGTTCCTTATGAACCTGAATCAAGAAAGGCTCTAGCTTCATAGTCTACTCCTAAGTAACTAATATGTATTATGGCCGTACCCAAAACAACGTTTTTGGCACTTGCGGCGAACAGAGCATTCACATTTCCGGCAGGGACTGGGGGGTGAAGCATTCGAGCCTCTCCGTCTTTTGTAGACGGACGTTGATTGCTACTAGGAGAGCGAGGCAACAAAGAATGGTGCCGTTGATGGCAGCTCAAACAACTAAAAGTGCTCTTACATTTTTTCGCTGGATGGGAATGCGCTAGACAGTTCATACACAAATTGTATTTCCTAACTACCTTAAACCTATCATCTACCTTCATCGCTTCATAAAAACTTTGAACAAGCTCCCAAAGGATGCGACTGTTCTGGGCACAACCTGAAAGCTGATTGCGTCATTTGACTGTGATGGGCCGATATTTTTCTTTCGTGTATCCCGGCTGATGAACGACTTGCACCTGTCCTAGCTACTCGTGAACTTTGGATATCAGATACCATTTCCAAAGTCTGGAACCTGCTCGGTAGGTAGTTATCTATATCTTCCCACCTCGGAATCTCAGCCTTGTGAACGATTCCCTGTTCCCACAAAGCTAATGTAGTGTCCGTGAATTTGCTCGAGACCAAAAAGACAAAAATTGCATCCCAGTTTTCAATTTCAATGCCATACATTTGCAGAACTGAGATGCAATTATTTACTGAACGCTGTAGATGTTTTATTTCGGTGCCGCGTTCCACTGTCACCGTAGGCAAGTTGAACAGGATCTTCAACTGACTATTCACCATGACTCGTTTGTTTTCATATCTGTCAGAAAGATTTTGTCACGCAATAGCAAAACCGTCATTGGTCAAGAGGCATTTCTTCACGATGTCCCTGGCTTCCCCACGAGTCTTTTGATTAAGGTGGTATAATTCTTCCACCGGACTTAGACGCGAATTATTTACGTAGATGGCTGTAAATAAATCCCGAAAAGAGGGCCATGCCATACTATAATCCCCATAAAAAATGTCTGTATCGCACGGAGGAAGATTAACGTTTGAGCGCAGAGATGGCTCAGAATCGCAGGTTGAGAGGATTACTGTTTATGAGCTTTGCTGAACAAAACTCAGATTATGGATGCTTTCACCCATCAACGCAGCGCACGTCAGGTATGCTAAATAGCAATCCTGATACCTACACTTTCTTAAACTCATGGCCGCGTTATTTGATTCGTCTTCAGATAAATACCGTGAGTGGCTGTCAAAAGATTCTTTTACTTTTGTCCATAATGCTTTGAGTGCCTCTTTTTGAATCTCAAGAAAAAATATGGAATGACTTGCACCTGGAGTTGTGTTATACCTTTCTTCAAACTCCAACAGGGCACTACAGGCGCGTGAAAAATCGTTTGCGTGAGTCATTGTTAACAAACTTTTTTTTTATTTCTTTAAAGATTCAGTAACAAAATAAACAATTTTAGAAAATTTACAAGAAATAAAAATAAAAAATAAACAATTTTTTTTTGTTGACTCTCCTCTGATTGGGGTGAAATTACGTCTTACTGGGGGTCCCGGTGAGTGTACCGATGCCGAACTCCGTCAAGCCTTTGCCTTGCTTTGTCACCTGGTGTAATCTACCTCGTTTTCGTCGTTCAATCAGTCCCACCAAACGTTTTGCTTCGCGCCCGAATACGCGAATATACGTGGTTGAATTTCAAAGGCTTACCTTTTCTGCAGCTTATAGTATCGGGGTTATTGTGTGGTGCCGCCTAAAGTTCAACGTACCTCCTTATGGTTGCTCGATGGGGCTTTGGTAAGGCCCTTGCAGCACTTCGCGTTGACGATGACCTGGGCAATTTACTTTAATTGCCTTTATTTGATTTATTGTATTTTTATTTGATGGCCCTCGTGGCCTGTCCTCACTGCCCTTCCTTTAGGGACTTTCACGCAAAATAATTTGCTGCCCTGCTCCCAAATTAATTTGTGGCACTGCCTTTTAAAATTTTATAAGTTTAGCGCGATTTATTTGTTGGCCCTCGTGGCCTGCGCTCACTGCCCTACCTTTAGGAACTTTCACACAAATTAATTTGTTGCACTGCCTTTTTCAGCTTTTTCACAATTTCATCGTGTTTTATTTGTTGGCCCTCGTGGCCTGCGCTCACTGCTCACTTGCACACAAATTAATTTGTTGCACTGTCTTTTTCGGCATTTTCACAATTTCAGCGCGTTTAATTTGTTGGTCCTCGTGGCCTGCGTTCACTTTTCACATTCACACAAATTAATTTGTTGCCCTGCTATTCAGGGACTTTCTCACAAATTAATTTGTTTCACTCCCTTTTCGGCTTTTTTATAAAGTTTTATAAAATTTAGCGCGATTTATCTTTCTGGCTCTTTTTGCCGGCGCTCACTACCCTACTTGTAGTGTTTTTCACTTTCTTCGTTTTTTTTGTCACACGCTGGCACTTTTTGCCGGCGCCACTACCCTGCTTTTTCACTTTTTATAACCTGAGACACTACCTCCTCGTGTCTACCTGAGTGCCTTCTTTTGTAGCGGTCCGCTAGATCTTCCCGTTTTGGTACTGGACAAATGCAGGTCGCCTTCGCTCAAACAGATTTTAGGTTATCAATTGTAATACTCACCAGGTTTTCCTTTTTTGCTGCTTCTGCTGCTGCTGCTGGGAGGGCGCCTTCCTTCTGGGTTTCCTGCTAGCCTTGGGTGCGTCGCTAGCCTCGGGGATTGGCGTATTTAGCTTTTTGGTGAGACCACCGCTAATATCTTGCAGCCAAATTATCGCAAACAAAATATAATGTACAAAAGCACGTAGAAAAACGTCAAAAGCGCTACTTCTAGTGCACGGGCACGCTCACAATAGGCTTTTGCTTTTAAATCTGGCAAGTGGGACTTGGCAAGAGTTGATAGAATTATAAATGAAAAGGTTAATTATTGTCTTAAAGATCCGGCTCGAAGGACCATGTTAAGGGCGGGGTTGAATAGGGTCCAGAATTCCTCTTGAATTCTTGAAACGGGGATCTTAAAATGGGGGCCGATCCTTTAAGATAGATGATTACCTGATCTTTTTCAATTCCACTGTGTGTACACACACAGATAAAAAATAACAGAAATTCTGTTCAGTATTTAAAAGCGGTTTATTTTCTGTAAAGCAACCTGGAAATTTGCATACGCAAGAGAAACTTGTCACTTACCTGAGATGTCACTGTGATGAAAGTAAGCAAAAGAGTAAGAGTGTTTTACTGGTTGCCGGTCGCTTTTATATCACCACTATCTGGCAACGGGTTCAGCTAACAGGACTCGTGCAAAAGCAAACCAAGTAACGAGTCCTGTCAGCGAGTAGCTTACAGCGACATCTCATTGTGACAGTTTTCTATTGTGAATGATTGCAGACCTTAATAAATATCAAGAGAATTTCTCTTTTAAATACCGTTGTTAAAATTGTTGCATGAAAACGATTTTACTTGCTCTGCTTGCCAAATAACTATAGCAATTACAAGGGGTTTAAAGACAAATGCATATATATTTCAAATTTTATACTTAACACTTTAAAAAAATGTTTACTGCTATAGAGGAATATAAATATGTATATAATACATATCGCGAGCATCGGTGATGATCAGACGTGTTTTTTTATGTCTCTCGGTTGCAACGACATACATACATGTTTTCGGCCTATGTGTATTTGCAAAGTGAATTTAAATATAATTTATCAAGTAATCTGGACAATACTAGTGAGATAGTGACTCTAAATTTATATTTCTATTTTATATCTAACTGTGTCTATTTGCGCGAAAATGACTTGTCTGTGCGGTCTGGAAGTGAAGCGATCGCATCCCAAAATTCAATGCGCAAAGTGCAATGAACTTTTTCATTTGAAGTGCGTTAACATCTTGCCATCGGACGTTGAGTTCTTATTGAAATCTGACAAGCCTTTTCTCTGCAAAGTATGCACCAATGCTCGCCGAAATTCTATTCGCTCACCGCCCCCATCCATTGCTCTTGATAAGAGTGAAATCTCCGCGAATGCGGGTAACGGAAGCGATATGCAGTGTAATGATAATATGCTACAACGGCAAAAATATCAGAAAACTAGTTTACCAACGCTACAAATCGCCGAGTTAAGTGAATGCATCGAAGTCTCTAATGACGCAAACCTACAAGCATTATTAAATACTGCTATAAACGAAATTTCTGCTCTTAGAGCAGAGAACGCCCATGTTATTGCATTGGTTAATGCACTCCACGAAGACAAAAAGTGCTTAATTAGTAAAACTGAATGCTTACAGTCTGAACTGCACTCTTTAAAGAGCATACTTCGCTTTGATGAGCTTACATCTGCTATTTCTATGCTCTCAGCAGAAGTAAAAGACATTCGGCTCGACCTTCGATCTTCTACACACAGCATTAGAGCTGTCTGCAAGACGTCTCTGCCTGACACTTATAACGCTGTGACTGCTGATATCAGTGCATCTGATCGCTCAACTGCTTCGTACAGATATACTCCTCTTACATATTCTGCTGCCGTTACTGCTAGCGCTAATGACGTGAATTGCTCACCGGCTGTGGATGCTGACATAGGAGTACATGCTTCGCCTGTGACATCTGCTAGTGGTTGTTCTCCCGATGTTGTTGCGCCTATTACTGTTGCTACAAATTCTGCCGCTACGGGCTCTGCTGTTAACGCTGCTGCTGTGGCTGCTGATAATCCTAGCGCTCAGCCGCCCTTGCAGGTACAATGGACAACTATTGGTAATAAAAGGCACAAAAAGCAAAAGAAGGCTCGTGCGGTGGTCGTTGGGTCTAACACCAGTAACGAGTTGGACGTAATTGCCTCTAAGAAATGGATTCACATTTCCTCATTTAAACCTACTATAACTGTGGATAATGTCGTAGCCTATATTGCAAAAAACTCAAGCATTGACCATAGTCAAATTGCTTGTTTTAAGCTAATCAAAAAGGATGCCGAAATAGGTTCTTTAAAAAAGATCAATTTTAAGGTGGGCGTTCCGGAATCTTTATTTGATATGGTTTTGAACCCTACGCTTTGGCCTGCTGACGTTAAAGTACGCCCCTTTCAATTTTTTCGAAAAGACAATCAGCAGACCCAGAAAACATAGCTTCTAGTAGCGATCTGACTAATACAGTACCCGATAAAAGTATTAGTATATATTTTCAAAACACCTCTGGAATGCGAACCAAAGCTGCTGACGTGCATTTGTTGAGCTCCCAGGCAAGCTACGATGTCTTCGTTCTTATCGAAACATGGCTCAATATAAATTTCTATGATTCTGAATATTTCGACTCAAACCAATATGATGTATTCCGGAAGGATAGAGATGCTGATAAAACCGGATGTAAGCGTGGTGGCGGTGTTTTAATTGCTGCTAAGCGTGAACTTCGAGCTGCCGAAATATGCCTCGATAACAAAGACTCTACACTGGACCAAATATGTGTGCGAATTCATGGAACTTCCGCAAATTTATTCATTTGTGCCTCATACATCCCCCCTCTCAGTCCATTGTCGCTGTTCAATGCACATGTCGATAACGTAATCTCGATACACTCTCAAATTGAGAGCCAACAACTTTGTGTCCTTGGGGATTTTAACCTGAGCAACATTTCTTGGTCTTATTTGAACGATGCAAGCTCCCTTACGCCTTGTAATGTCAACACTCCTTCTGAGACATATTTAATTGATAATTTTTTAAGTATTGGATTACTCCAAGTAAACAGTTTTATTAATAAGTGTGATCGAATATTAGATCTTATTTTCTTATCAAACAACTTAAATTATCAGCTTTTAGAATGTAGCTCGCCGATTTCTTCGGCCTGTATTCACCATATTCCACTAGTTCTAGATTTAGAGTTCTATAAGTATTTCAATATCTCTCCAGCTAAGCAGATCATAAAATTTAATTTTAGCAAGTGTAATTTTGAGTTCGTAAGTAATTAATGAGTTCGTAACATTTGCTGACTTGGACTTAATTGATTGCTTTGGGGTTTTTAAAGCAAAACTGAATAGCGTGTGTCTGGAGCATATTCCTGTTTTTCCGGCCAAAAAATACAAAATACCCTGGTATAACAAGGAGCTCAAGCATTTAAAAAACCTTTGTAATAAGCTATATAAAAAATTCAAAGCTTCAAATAGTCCGGATATTTATAATGTTTATAAATGCAAGCTGGCAGAATTTAGGAAGCTCGACAAAACCTTGCATAATAAGTACATTCTGAATTTTGAATAGAGCATAAATAAGAACCCGAAAGCATTCTGGACTTTTTTTAAAATCGAAAAGATCGACTTCAAGTGTACCAAATCCCTCGAAGATGCATTAAACCTTTTTTCTGAATTTTTTAGTGCTAATTTTGTATGCGATATGGATTGTGATACAAACTATTCAGATTTCTCTGATTTGTCAGATTCCTCTTTGTCCTTTGGCGCATTGTCCGTGACGGAAAAGGACGTCCAAGAAGCGATCGCTATTCTGAAGCCCTCATTCCTAACAGATACTGATGGTCTATCACCTGTTCTCTTCAAAAATTGCCCCTCGCTCATTAAGCCATTAACGTTCATTTTTAATAAGTCACTTTCAGAGGGATTATTTCTACAGGACTGGAAAAAATCTTATATAACTCCAATCTTCAAAAGTGGGAATAAAAACGACGTCACAAATTATAGACCTATTACGAAACTGACTACAATTTCGAAAATATTTGAGACCGTTGTCAAAGCAAAGATTACTTACGCAGTTTCGAGCCTCATAAGCCCGAATCAACATGGATTTGTGAGAGGAAGATCTACTGTGACTAATCTCGCAATTTTTTCTGAGGACTGTCTGGACAGCTTTAAGGCCAGCTATCAAGTAGATGCCATCTATACGGACTTTTCGAAGGCCTTTGATAGGGTCTCACATAAAATATTGCTACGTAAATTAGCTCATTTAGGATTTCACTCCACTTTCCTAAACTGGATAGCTTCATATTTATCGGGTTGGGTTTCCGTTGTTGTGCTTGACAACGCTACTTCCCGGCCTTTTCAGGTTTTGTCAGGTGTTCCTCAAGGCAGTATTCTTGGGCCACTACTCTTCATAATTTTTATCAATGATATAAGTTCATGCTTTCTCTTCTCGAAATTTCTCCTCTACGCTGATGACCTAAAAATTTATTCCGCCATATCAAATATTGAAACCTCAGTTTTATTGCAATCGGATATAGACAGGGGTTGTTCCTGGTGCTAGAAAAATCGTTTATATTTGAACACTGACAAATGCTTTCAAGTAGTTTTTTCTAGAAAAGTTAACACCATACACTATTCCTATCATATTTCCGGGTCGGAACTGAAATCTGTAGACCAAATCAAAGACTTAGGGGTATTTTTCGACTCTAGACTCACTTTCAGAAACCATATTGATCATTTAATTCCAAAGGCGTACGCTACGTTAGCCTTTGTACGGCGTAATAGTACTAATTTTTCAGACCCTTACACTCTCAAAAAGTTGTATGTAGCATTTGTTAGGGCCGGGTTGGAATATGCCTCTTTTATCTGGCGGCCTTTTCAAGCCACTCACACGAAAAGAATTGAGCGCATACAAAAGGTTTTTATTAAATTTGCTTTACGGCCACTGAATTTTTCAGAGCCCTTGCCATCATATGACTCCCGATGTCAACTCTTGAATCTAACTTCACTACTCAGTAGAAGAATAATTTTATCGTGTTCCTTTGTGTTAAATGTGCTGACAAATGAGATAGATTGTACTGATATCTTGAGAAGATTACCTCTTAATATACCTGTCAGAAACTTGCGCCATTTTTATTTGTTTTATGTGGAATCGAACAAAGTCAATTATGCAGTCAATGCTCCAATTGCGCGAACCTTGAGAGAGCTCAATAGTATTGAGGATATCGACCTCTCATTTCCTGGAGTGGTATTGAACAACTTGGTAGTAAGTCATTTTCAAACTCGAAGATGTTAATTTTAAGTGAATAGCTAGTAAGAATTTAAATGTATTCCATGGCTAATTAAATAAATAAATAAATAAATAAATATTTTATAAAATCTATATCAATTTGGTCCCACTCTTCAGCCATCGCTATTTTTAGCTCACATATGCTGTTAAATTGTCTGTTTCCTTTATAAACGCATCTGGCAAGATATCGCTAGTCCTTTTCGTAGACGCAAATTATAAATACAGCGCACCATCAGTTGCAGAGGCTCCCCACGTCCTTCGAAAAAAAAAATGTATGGACCTTTACATAAATCACGTCAATTTCAAATAAACCCGTAGGGCAGTCCAAATTCCACTTTTTCTCATCAGAAAAAATTATCTGCAAATGTAAGTTGCATTAAAATTAAAGTTAATTTCCTTACTTTTAGGTAGTTGGTATTCCTGTTGATTTTTGAGAAGTCCACACGCTTGCGCTTGTGTTGCTGTGTCAGCTTTGGGACTATGGGCATTTTATGACGAAAAATAACGTCACTTTTAAAAATTTTTTAAACAGACTGTCTGGCCACTATATTTCCAACCAGTCTTACTGACGCTGTATAACTTGTATTTGTATTACAGGCTTGTTTACTATAAGCCGACGTTCCCTGTTCGACAGATTCTCTTTAGGTGCACCAGCTTTATTTTTCCCATACGTGGGTGGGGTTTTCCAAAAAGTTTTATTTTTTTGCCTGTATTTATTTCTTCAGCAATATCGCTAATTTTAAATATTTGCCTACAAGTGTTCCTCGAGGCATTATAAAAACCTCGGCGTATTATTTACGTTTTAAATATTTAAGAACTTTTCATCTCTGATGACTTTAGAATCACCGACGCGTATAGTGGTATAATTATTTGACAAGTAGAACAAGTGAAATATTCATCATTCCAAAATTTGTACAACGGAATTTAAAAGAATTTAAACAAATTAATTTATATTTGCAGTTATTTTATGAGGCAAATAAGAGAGAAATTTAGCGTAGTTGTTCTTAAATAGAATGAACAGTTATGCATTAGGAGGTCATATATCAACATAAGAAGAAGTGCTATAGTTAGTTCACAGAGTGTATGCGGTGCACTTCTACTTGTAAAATTTGCCTGAACTAAGCAAACTTACTTAAGCCTGAGCAATCATGAATTATATATATTACCTGATCCCGAAATCGTTCTAGCTTAGCTAGAAAAACTGCTTCATAAATGGAAAACGTATGCGACAAACCGATCAGCCCAAATAATTGACTTAAATGGATCAGCCCTAGGCGACATGTGGCCAGTGATGATGACCCCGCTGATCTTGACACAAGACGCTACAAAGCTCTACATCTACACGCTGAACATTGGCTCATGCATCAAATAATTCCACAACAATTTTACATCCCACAGCTTAAGCTTCGTAAAAAGAAATGCATTTACCATAGTAAAGTCTGCGCTTCCACTTGAACGCTGCAATTTAAGGACTTTAAGGTGCCTTTGCAGACAAAGCCGTCTATGTTAAGGTCATTCACCTTCAAGCCAAAAGCGGGACACCTATACTTATGTTCAGATCTGACAGCTGCGGCTTTTCTCGCGGCATTTGGCCGCTTTATTCCCCAAGCGCTCCTCATATGGGGGACTATGAATCAGCAGTGAAAAGCTTTAAATCACATTACAAAAATACCGCGGGCAAATGCAAATTCACTTATGAAGAATTCAATACGTTATTTGCCCGAATTGAAGCGTCTTAAATTCGCGGTCGCTCCTTTCACTTTTGCAAGATCCCTGCGACCTGCGGTTAGAGCGCCGAAAGCATTTTATTTAGAACACAATGGTGTCAACAAACGCGCCTTTAAAACTGCTTCTATCAATTGCAGCGGTATTAAGTTCTTCCAACGTAGATCTAGTGTTTCTAAATGAACACCACAAAAGACCTTTGGCACTATTCACCACAGTTTTCCAAAGCCCACAAAATGTGGTGCTCTAGGCGGTACGAAATAAAAATATATGTCCTCTGATGAACAATACGCTTGAATGCCAGCCTGTGTGTCGTTACTACACACAAACCCTTTCAAATCGCGTAGTTTGTTGCATCCACCAACAAGTAACTGTATTTCTTTGTATTCAGCTTGCGGACAGTAGCGGGTTACGGTCAGTGACCAAGAGAAGTGAGCGATGACAAACAGTTGAGCCATGCTTGTTAAAGTGCTTGTGGGAGGGACTCATCCCAACAAGCCTTTAAGAGCCAAAGTTCTTCCAGAATGATCTTTGCAATGATTATTAGCGTAGAAAGCAATCCAAGCGGATCGAATAATGATGATGCAATGAACATAATAGTTATTTTCGTTGTCTTGTTGATGTTTTCTTTAGGAGTAATTGTAAAAAGGAACCTATCACTTTCTTGGTTCCAAGTTATACTAAGTGTACTAGTTACTGCGTCTTCATGAATATTCAATTCCTTATAGCTCTGGGCTTCAACGAAGTAGGGGTGGTTTGAATGCCACTTTGTTAGTGAGAACATCCCACGACGAAGTATTTTTGTTACTTCTGTTTAAATTGCATGTAAAGAATCAACGCCATTAGCTCCGCACAATAAATCGTCTACGTAAAATGACGACTTGACTGCTGAAGCTTCTAGCGGCAGCTCTGCCATTTACATATAAATCAGCTAAGTATTGCAGACTACGAACTGTCAAGTATGGAGCCGACTCCGTGCCATAGGTAATCGCATTCAACTCATATGTATGCAATTCGTCATCGGGTGATGCTCTCCAGAAGATATACTGAAATCTTCGTTGCCTAGACCTTATCAGTGTCTGCCGATTCGTTTTAGTTACATCCGCTGTCAATGCAAAGCGAAAATCGCAACAGCTGTATGTATATACAAGTTGTTTTGAAGCGATGGAATAACTAAGAGCAGTTCGTTTGAAGAGTATTGCGATGACGTGCGGTACGAGGCGTTCGACACAACTCTGAGTTTTGTTGACACGCTCATTGGCTTTAAAACTCAATATGGGCTATATACTTAATAATGAGGAGTATGTTCTGTTGGTGCTGATACTCTTTTAATATGACTAGGTTGTTTATACCCCTGCATGAATTTTATATTTATATGAGCGTAAACGACTGCAAAAGTCTACGTTCTAACCCAAGGCGAAGAGCCAAATCTATGGAATTACCGAGACAGGCTGGAGGTTGTTTAAATAGTTATCCTACCACGAGACGGCCATTGGTGATCTGGTATGTTGTTTTTGAGTTGCAAGGTCATCTCGGTCGACCCGTTATATGACAACAAGCATGATTGATGATTGTTATATCTGCCAGACACCACCCACACTAGCAGCGGTTTTTGAAGAGCGAGTAGCTCTTTGCCAAGCTTGAATTGTCCAACCGATAGCAGATCAAAAAATGTTTCCGTACCAACTAAAACGTCGACTCGACGCGATTTGTTAAACAGTTCGTCAGCTGGTGGAGTATTCGCCGATAAACTCCAATCGGAGGTATCAATTTCACAATCGGGTTGATGCGCAATGTGGGGCGTTATACACAATTTTAGCGAGAGTTCAAAGGAAGTCAATCGAGATATGATAGCAGTAGTGGCGCAGGAGTGAATGTGGGGGAGTCACCAATACTGCGAATTTCGACGTGTTGCTTGTCTCTGCGCAGTCGAAGCTTCTGGGGAAACTCTTCTATCATAAAGTTAACCTGAGAGCCCGAGACAAGTATTTCGATGCCCAATACCCAAACAATTGATGCAAAGTCCACATTTTTTAATGACGTCAAATCTGTGGTTGAAATTCATACACTTAAATTGTCAGCATTCTGAAAGTTTGTATTCAGAATTTGAACGCGGAGCGTAGTGCGATTTAGAAATGATAAACGTTGGCCTTGCTTGGCATTGGATGAGGGCTGACAGTGGCGTTCGAGTACTTGTTCCCACGTAGGTAGCGAATCCAAATTAAGTACTTCGTTCCATTTGATGCGTGTTTGTTGGTCACACTTTTCTATAACGATATAAATCAACTTAACCTGCGCGATATTAGTTCCGGAACCCAAAGATAACAAGGAGCTATACACGGCGGCTGCCTTGTCGAGTAGGCAATGGATCTGATGACCATCAGGTTTATTAACTGGTTGGAGTTTGGAAGGTGCAGCAATAGTTTTTAGGAAGGTCATGTTAGGATTATCAAACCATGCGTTGAGGCGATATATTGCCTTTTGATAATTTTCACTAGTGACTTGGAAAGCCTGCACTGTCTCTAATGCAGGACCCTTCAAGCAGTCCAATAAGTGATTGAACCTTTCGATGTTCGACAGATTATGTTCTCGTGGTAATAAAGTTTTGACAATTAGCACGATTTTTAAACAGACAATGTCAGTCCGGGAAGCCGAAGGGATGCAAACGCAGTTGGGGAGGGTTTAGCATGTGGTGTAAATCTTCACCCAACTGATTTTTAATAGACTACTTGAAATATGCCTAAAAAATTTCAAGATGATATTAAAGTTCTGCGATTGGCAATCTGGTGCCAGCCCCGTCAGCCGGCATCTCGACGATTCCTTTGATTCTCGAAATATTGTGCTTAATGTTTGCGCGCTTACGCTTGGTCTCTTGTTAGATCAGGTACCCCAAGCGAAGTCTGACAAATACAGCGCTGTCGATAACCATTTCAAAAAGAACAGCGTGCAAGCAGACGATAGCAGAGCAGTAGAAGTGCCATAGCTCTAGCGGGGATTTTGCAATGACGATCTTTGTATATTTTCTTGGCGCTATATTTTCCATTATAATAGGTAAAGAAAATGGAGTACGACAAATACAGAGGGTTCGATTAGCATCCCAAACAATAACCAGCACACAGGGAGAATGATTGTAGCGGAGATGTTCCAATAACGATGAATGACGGAATGCAGAGAACGCAAAAATACACCACCGAAAAAGTATCTTAAATGTTTGTATGTGTCCGCGGTGCTCTATTGGCTGGAGTCTCCTGATTGTTGTTGTATTCGATATACACTTAAATACGAATATTTTCACACAGCGCCCACGATGGGCGCCAATGTTTTATCAAAAGTTTTTTTCTGATATACTTATACGCTAAATGTTCTTGCGGGATGTGCGAAATTACCCATATACTACACTAGTCGAACACTTCACCTCCTGATGGTTTCTTGACGATATTATAACAACTTATATTAGCATGATATTAGAAAAACTCAACTGGAGAACAGTATGAAAAATGTGTGTTTACAGAGTTGCTTACTGACTACAATTCCAATGTTAGCGTAAAGTTGCCAGGCAACATTTTTGGGAATGTTCTTAGAGAAACTCCACTTCTAGTCATGCCCAAACCAGATACGCGATCCCTCTATCTCATAAAGCACCGTCAGCACCAGCACGAACAGAAGCTCCACAGCGACAACGGAAACGATGCCTTCTATGCAGTCACCCACTCACATTGTGACCCTGCACGATCGTTAGGTGCATGCAGCCGTCGCAGCGTCAGCAGGTAGCACAGGCGTATGGCTATTGCCAGAACTGCCTGGCGCTATCGGACAGAACAGCGGAGTGTGACTTTTGCGCCACGTCTCTCCTGTGTAATAGACGACACCACACCTTCTTACATCGCACACCCAAATGTACCGCATCACTAGCACTGTGCGGCGACACCAGCTACCCAAAAAAACAGCCTGACCATGAGGTCCATTAGTTCTGGTATGGTCCTCCAACATCTGGGCCTCACCGACAGCACATATCTGCTTTCTGAACATTGTTTTCATAGAGCTGGAGCGCAAGTTGGATGGCTTTCAGCTATCTGTTGTGATTGTAGTTTTTGGACGTCGAGCTTTCCTTGTGTCACTGAGCGCGCACTTTTAGCCGCACAGAGGCGCGTGTGAATCTTGGCAGCAACAAGATAATGATCCGAGTCGATGTTAGCTGCTCGAGTAGTGCACACGTCAAAGACTCTGGAAGCATGCCTTCCATCTACCGCAACATTATCAATTTGATTTCGAGTTTTTCCATCCGGAGTTGGCCATGTATCATGATGTATATTTTGTTTGTTTGAACCTGTTTCGACATACTACTATTATTCGGGCCCCCGCGGAGTCGGTCAGCCTCAGTATGTTAGGGGATGTTTCGTCGTGTAAGCTGAATATAACGACTGTGGGACCGAATATCCTTCCCCTTCCCATCTTGGCATTAAAATCGCCTAGCAAGAGTTTTATATCGTGAAGGGCAGCGTTCATAAGCGCGCTCAAGACGCTCATAGAAGTGATCTTTGGCCACATTATCCTTCTCTACTGTAGAGGCGTGGGCACAAACCAGCGAGGTGTTGAAAAATCTCACGTTGATGCGAATTGCGGCGAGACGCTGGTCCACCAGAGTGAAGAACAGTACTTTGCGACGAAGTCTCTCTATCACCACAAACCCAACACCAAACTTTCCTTCTTTATATGGCAGCTTTAGTAAACGTCGCAGGGTTCGATCCTTTTCCTTCCTTGCCCCGCAATCTTTAGAATGGCGGTGATGTCAGCCTTTGCCTTCACGAGGACATCCACCAGCCGAGCAGAGACACCTTCCCAATTAAAGGTCCGGACGTTCCAGGTGTATGCCCTTAAATCATAGTCCTTTAAACGTTTGCCGTGGTCGTCATCAGGGGGGTTTTATCTGAGGCTTTTTGCTTAAATTTTTCATTGGAAGCTGTTTTTACATGGCGGGTATCAAGCCCAGCCCACAACTACGTTCTGCTAGTTACCTTCATTTTTCAGGCTCCGACCTTGGACCCACAGTGCTAACCCAAACGAAGATACACTAGAATCGATCGTTGATAAACAACAAAATAGGTTTTCTATTTATAAATAGCTTTTCTCCTAAGAAATCTTCCGGCCCAAAACGAATTACACCCATTATGCTGCAAAAGCTGGAGGAACCCATCATCTCAAGGCTACGCACAGTCTTCAAAGCCAGCATCCACAAAGTTGGGAAAGAGTAAAGGTGATATTCATTCCCGAAACAGGTAGAAGATCTCACGAGAAAGCAAGGGATTTTAGGCCAATAAGTCGTACATCTTTCCTGCTAAAAGCATTGGAAAGGCTATTAGACATACATATCTTCCCTTCCGAGAATAGCAAAACTATCGACGGCCCAACATACGTACATTAAAGGTCGGTCGTCAAAAGCTGCTTTTCTTATAGTTGTAAGCATCATAGGGAGATACCCCCTATAACATAAATAACATAAAAACTGTGCAAATTACTCAGATTCCAAATGCAGGTGGATTGAGCTCACGGTCAGAAATAGAAATAGAACATCAGCCAATGGTTCAGCAATACTATCCCGCTCTTCTGGGTGTTGGTACTGAACGATATTCTACTGAAACTTGAGTAAGTCGGAATAAAAGCAGTAGCATACGCAGATGATGTAGCGGTGGGTGTCAGGATGTAGTGGTGGGTAGCAGAATCATGTCCGTCCCCTCGACGATCAGTGTAATTCGTGAAGAAGCTCCGTCAAGATTACACACATGGGCCCCATTAAGCGACCGCATTGTCAACCCGTGCAAGGCAGAGAGCTGATGCTGTTTACCAAGAAAACGAAAATATTTCACCTCAGTCTCATTTCTCTAAACAAAACGATTTTCATATTATTGTCCGAGGCGAAATACTTGATGCCAAGTTCAACTGGAAGACAAACTTCGAGCGCGGAGAATGCTTATATAGCCTATTAAACATGCAAACGGATCTTCAGTAGAAACTGGGGATTAAAACTAAAGATTGTCCTGTGGTTGTACATGGCCGTGATAAGATCAATAATAGCCTGTGGTGCAATAGTATGGTGGTCGGCACTGGGCAAGCAATATAACATCGAGAAGTTAGGTAAGATCCAACGCGCGGCTTATGCCGGTATCCCAGGAGCCATTAAGTCGTTCCCCACGGATGAGCTTAATTTGATTGCGGACCTTGTAATCAGACTCAGAAGTTGGGATGCTAGAGGTCAAGGGAATACGTGCATAGTGGAGCTCTTGACAAACTTTTAAAAACTGAGGAACAACCCTACTACGTACGTCCATCGCTTGCTTTCAAGCAAAACTTTAAGCTACATTTTTTTTAAGACCACGGCCACCGACCCCAACAGGTCCAAAATAGACTGTAGAGTGGGTGCAGGAGTGTTCCCAGAGAAGTTAGGCGTCTCTCTCTCCTTCCGGTTACCAGACTTTGCTAGCATCTTCCAAGAGAAGGTGCTACGCATTGCAAGGTGCCGACAAGAAAATGCGGTAGAGCATGAATATCATACATGTTCTCAGATAGTTAAGCAGCACTTTTAGTATTGGGTTAACCAATGACAAACTCTATGATAGCTAGGGACTGTGAGCGGGCAATGCGCTTGGCGGCCGGGTCAATGGAAAACTCTCGTCCGGGTTCCCGGTCATAGGAACTTATACGGCAACGAGAGGGCCTACGAATTGGCCAGAGCTGGAGTTTATTTTGATGTATTCACGGCCGAATCAATAAGCTAAGCATTACGGGTAATCGAGAGAAACCTGCACTCACAGTTGTCACGAATGGCAGAAACGATATGGAATAGATTAATCACTTTCAAAATTACGAAGGAAATCTGGCCTACGCCTGACATATCAAGAACGATGGACCTACTAAATAGGTCAAGTAAAGAATATATTCTGATTGACAGCCACGATATCGAGACACTGGCCGATTGGCGAACATGAGGTAAAGATGGGCATCCCACACTACACTCAATGACGAAGCTGCAGTCTCGAGGACAGTAGAAAATCATTTCTTTAGTACCTCTGTGGGTATCCGGCTCTCACTCGTAGTAGACAGTAGGGTTCTTCCTGGCTTTAAGAATATTTCTATAGATGCATCCACAAATCCACGTGGTCTAAATTAGGAATCATAACAGCAGAAAAGTAAGTATCAGGAGAATCAGCGCAACCGCACATCCAAAGCAGGTTGGCATAGGTTCCAAAATGTTCTACTTTCAAAATTGAATTACATAACTTAAGAGGTCTGGAGAAGATATCAAAGTGCCCCTACTGTTCAAACTTAGTCGCTTACAAAAAGTGCAACGCCGCATTTAACAAATGAGCCCAGCGCACACCACATACCTGACCAAACATTACATATCTGTCACTACATTACATAATCGTCCATTATCAATGTACATACATTACGGTGAATATTTCTGCGAAATGTTGGTCAAGATGCATTATCGCCCCAAAAACTTTTGTATCGCGGTGTTGCAGTTACAAATTATTAGTGAAAGATCTTGCTGCTTGGGAAGGATAAGATGGAGATGCAATGAAGGGACGTTGAATTTTTTCCTACACTCTGTAATACTTTCACAGGGGAGGTAGTTTTTGAAGCGTTCCCCAACATTTAAAAGCTTTTGGTTTCAAAATATAACGTATTCTGATCTGATACATAGTAACCTGGATAGCAGCTCTGCGCGTACGAGTGGGGCATTGGTTAATAATGTGACGCGCTATGTTTAAGACTTATCAATGTTTGAACATATTTCGCCATGGAAGCACCGACTTTTAAGCTGTGAGATCTTGGAGGCCAACAATTGTATATTTTTATGTAAGCTTATCACTTGGATATCGTGACTATTACAAGCCTGTCATTAATTTATAAGTATTATAGCTTATACATATATGTATGTACATATGTATGTATTGATTATTAGCTTGTTTTAAGATGTTTATATCTTGTTATTTTTACTTTTAAATTTGTTGTAGTATAAAAGATTTTTATATCTTATTGTACTAATTTGCCTTAATAAATAATGAAATGAAAAAAATATCATAAATAAATTTGTTGTGCTCCTAGGTCAAGTGGCCTCCTTGGCCATAACTGTACCCGTCCACCATTTGTTGGGCAGCACATCCACATCTGCAAAGAAATATATTATATAAATTCTATTTTTACAAAAAAAATCACAAAAAACTACCTAATTTCCAGTCGACAAATGCGAAGTCGAAGATAAAAAGAAGGCAATCGCATTACGTCCTTAGGTACAGCGTTGCATTTTTGCTTGTTTTAATTTTTATTTGATTTCTGAGCGGCAAACAGATAACATGTCAAAATAAATGTAGAAATATTAATTTTGGCTGTGTAATTGCGACCAGATTTATGGCAAGACAGACTGCCTAATTTTAAAAATAAAAATATAACTGACAAATTATGGAATGAAGTTGGTGATATTTGTGGTATTACAGGTAAGTTTTATTTAATTTCATGCAATACATATTTTAGTGTGAAAAATCAAAAAAATACTCCGTTATTTTGTTTCTAACATCCAACGCTGTATGGCTGCTTCTATTATAACGGTAGCTGGGTTCAGCTGCGCTGACAGTTCGTATTGCGTCATTTTGCATTGTTGATGTTACTTGTATATCCAAATCACTATCTCCATCGCACTCTCTAACATAATTGTGCAATATACAAGCACATTTTATTAAATCTATCGCCGTCCTCGGTTTCGTTTCTATATTTTTTTGTAAAAATCGCCATTTCGATCCCATGATTCCAAATGCACATTCTATACATTTTCTTGCCGTTGAAAGCCGGTCGTTAAAAAGTTCACTTCGTGCATTTAAATCCCTCCGTGGGTACGGTCTTAACAAATAGGGTTTTAAAGGATAAGCTTCATCACCTATCAAAAAATTTGGTAGCACAATATTTGATTCTGGCAGTGCTTGTGGAGAAGGTACATTAAATTTTTCAGTTTCAAGTAATGTAAATAATTTAGATCCCGCAAAAGTTCCGCCATCGCTTTGTTTTCCTCTCCCTCCAACCTCTATTGTAATAAATTTTTTGTCAGCATCAGCTACAGCTTGCAGTACAATTGAGAAATAATGCAAATAATTGAAATACATAATGTGATCCAGAGCTTGCTGGACACTTAATCTGGCAATGTTTGCCATCAATACTGCCAAAACAGTTAGGAAACTTTCAACGCCTATAGTATTCGCTGATCACTTTTTTAAGATGATCTGTTGTTGGAACAGGCATATATTCATCCACAAGTTCTTTCCATATAATGACACAAGTCTCCGAAACTATTGCGCTGACTGTGCTTCTGCCCATACGAAAAGCAAATGCCACATCCCGGAAAGAATGGCCAGTAGCAAGATACCTAAAAATATATACACTTTTGAATATCGTTTAATAAAAACTTTTTTTAGGCTTGGAAGCAAAAAACAAGTGGAAGAACACAAAGGACACATATCGTAAAAACCTCCAAAAAATACCACGACCATTGTTTGGATCTGAAGCCACCTCCACTAAAATAAAATGGCCACACTTTGAATCTATGGCATTTACTAAAGACACTATTTTGCCGGATCCAACTGAGGGAAATTTGTCGGATCATGTGGATACTTGTGCTAGGTTAAACTTAACAAATTTGTTGGATGATTTACTTGGTAACGAAGAGGAGGTATTAAAAAACTTAAATGACACCCCTTGCACATCTGCCACATTAAAAAAACAAAAGAGGAAGAGCTCAGCCATGGATGTGGATGCAGAATTTATAAAATTGGAAAAGGAACGGTTAAAAATTTTAAAAGTGGATATGGAGAAGGAAGAAGGCTGCGACGATATTCATTTCTTCAAAAGCTTATTGCAGTTCATGAAAAAAATGACACTATTGGACAAACTGGAAGTAAGAGGAGACATCCAAAAGATTATTTTTGAGAAACTTAAGGTTAATGACCAAATTTAAAAAACAAAAAGAATACTAAAAAAGATAATAATAAAAATACATACCTTAAAGTTAAAACCAGTCTCTGCTCTGGAGAAATAGCACTTCTTTGTTTTATTAATCTATGTTGCACTTTTTCAAGCAGCATGTCAAAAGTTTTTACAGACATACGTAGGTATTGCCAGAATCTATCTGGAAATTTTCGAAGTTTCTTAAATAAATGATTGAATTCACCGAATTTTGATCTTAATTGGCTAATAGGATGCACACTAAATCTTCTTTTTTCCCCCCGTTTAAGTAATCTATATACATAAAAACGATTTTCCGACAATAACATACGGCGAACTGCTTTTGATAACGGCATTTTAACTACCAATCGCTCAAGAGCAGCCGCTCAGTGCTTGGACACACGTCGCTTAGAATTGTCGCTCAGCCGCTCATCGCTTAGCCGCTCAGACGCCCAGCCGCTTACTGCGTGGCCGAGGCCTTAGTCTGTTAACTGCCACAAATTCATTACATATGGGTCCGATTGAAGAAGAAGTATTTTCATTAAATCTTCGTTTGGTATTTTTTGCGTAGTTTTTCTTGTATGCAGATACCGCTAGTTTTTCTACAATAAACTCTAATTTTTCTCTCATTATTATTATAAATTTCAATTATTATTTTGCGGTCCTCTTCCGTTCGTGCTTGCCATTTTTTATATCTTACTTATAATACATAGCATACATACATATGTAGATAAAGTATTCAAAGAACCTTATTAACTGAAAATAGATCAGAGCGTTAATCTAAAACACAGTTTTATCGTAAATAATTGGTGTAATACGAAAAAGGGAAAATATTTAAGCAAGCGTTCAAAGTGTACATTTGGCGGAACTAAAATTCTAAAAAATACTTATAGAACCTGGTTCCGCGTGGTCCATAGTTGTTAAAAATTTAAAATTTCGTTCGTGAAAGTAACAAGACTTAATCACCTTGCAGAAAATCGGTGGTTTAGGAGTTACTTAAGTAACAGATGGATGCACTAAAGTCGCTGAAAGCGTCTCGAGTATTCAATCAGTAACGTTAGGTGTACCGCGGAGTACCTTGCTTGGGACTTTGCACTTCTTAATATACATAAATGAGATGGAAAGCACAGTTCGTCTAATATCCGCAGCTATTCGGTGCAAATGAATAATATTTAGGTAGATATAGATACATACATACATACATATGTATGTCTCATGGTTAATCAATTTGGAAAAATGTTCTATTTGAAGCAGACGTGCAATATTCGGTATATAAATCCTATATCGGGCTAGATATTATTTGTTGCGGAAAAGTCGGGCTCACGTCCATTTAAGACGTAGCTGCTAATCTCCATATCTTCCCAGCTATTTAATGTAGATATATGTATGTTATACCATGCAAGCCTATTTCCTTTAGATCAAGGTATAAATAATATTGTAAGCAAAAAAATACTGCTCAATATCTAAGAAAATGTATATATACATACATATATATATTTATTGGCGGAGCAATGTTAGTATAACATCATTTAAACGACGTTACTGATTTAAATAAAAAAAAGAATTCAGTATATTTTAAAGTACGATACCCTTTTTCCGAAGTTTGGCTTTTTTTCTCCTTTAATAAATTATTTATACGAAATTTGAAATAATTCGCGTTATAGTAAATTGCCGTTAAATGAGAGGTGCGCGTGATTTGAATCCGATTTTTACAATTTCCAAAATTGTTCTTACTGATATAAAATGCAATACGTGTACCAAATTTTATAGAGTTTGGTGGCGTTGTTTTTGAGATATACTTATTTGTTTTGGGATGGGCGGCGCCACGCCTTTTTAAAAAATATTTCCTTTTTTTGTGTTTGCTTGTGCAAAGTATTCTGCATAATAAATTTGAGCAAATTGCTTCCAACATTTTCTTGAAGGACACGTTATTATATTGAAAATGACTGTAATGATTTGGAAACATATATAGATGCCTAAGCACAAGACTGTTTAGTTACCAAGCATTATTATCATTACTTTGATTTCATTAGATTCCTTTAAAGGTTGCATACATATATATTATTGCAACATTAAATATTGTTTGAATTTGAGTCAAAATGAAGTGTACATAAATATCGGCCCAATTTGCAAGTAAAATTTTTACATGTATATGGTTATGGTATGGTTTTAAATTTGAAGCAAATCGCACTGCAAATACAGACTTTTTTCGTCACACTCTTCTTCTTAATTGGGACTATAACCGCCTAGGTGATTTTACCACCAGTAGCGCGTTGATTACTTTCGCGGCTAGAACATTTTTCGCTGAGCTACATATGTGAATTCGCTATATATAAGTAGCTTATACAGCTCAGCGTTCCTGCGCTATTTGCCGTCAGGGTCAAAAAATCTTTCGGAAAATCTTTCTGTCGAACCCTCCATGAGGCATCTCATCCGATGTTGATGTTGACAGCGTTCATGTTTATGCGCCCTACTATAGCACGGCTATGACTTAGCTGCTCAGCCCAACGTAGCCCTTGTTGGCTAAAGAGATTTTCCAAAGGATTTCGCGGCTAACATTATTATCGGTGTTGATGCTGGGTTCAAGATAAATAAAGTCATCCGCATTTTGAAAACTGTGGTTGTCAAGAGTGATGTTCGCTTTGCTTCTTTATTTAGCTTGGAAAAGGCAAAGCTAATAAAACAGTTATTGCTCAATGTCATCTAACATAACCATATTAGTTTTGCTGGGATACCGAATTCAGACATCGCGGCTTTAGCTAATATATTTTTGTGCGTTCAGAATTTAATTCAAAATGAAATGTGAAAACGGATTCTTGAAATGTGTATACTTATGTGTCTAATACGTGTTTCTTTTTTTAAAATATCTCAAAAAGCAACATTCGTATACTGCCTGCACTGTCAAAAGTCGTTGAATCCCTGATATTTCAGCAAATCTACATCCATGTTGATAAATTCTGTATCTTGTTTCCCTTTCAGTCTGGATTTAGGTCTAAGCACAGTTGTTCAACGCCTATGATAAAGATACTTGACGATATAATATTCAATTTTGACAAAAACCATCTAACACTTCTCTTTTTTCTAAGGCATTTGATACTCTTACAAATCTTTGCTCTAAATTAAAAAAGTGTTTTGGTTTTGCTCAATCTGCTGTGAAATTGATGGAGGGGTAGCTCACAGGCAGCGTGTTAAAGTGGATTTGAAAATGTCTAACCTACGTCCATTGTCGTCTGGCGTTCCTCGAAGCTCAATCCTGGGCCTCTATTATTCAGTTTGTTTGTGAATGATGGGTTTTCTGTGTGTCAGTAGGCGAGCATTTATGCATACGCAGATGATATTCAATTGTATAAGTTAACACAACATAAATTGCATTAGCTGACAACAATGTCTGCATAATTGGGACTCAGCTTTCAACTTATCTCGACTTACGTCCAATTGAATTGTAAGTCCACTTACCTTGAGTTAAGAGTCCTATTACATTTGTGGCTTAAGGGAATGCGCTACACGCGCATCCGCTCTCCCAAATATTAAGCAGGTGAGCGAAACACGCGCAAACCTAATTTTGATGACATGGCGTTTATCGGGCTTGAGATTAGTTAATAAGGAGGAACAATATAATTAAGAAGGCAGTTTTGGAAATAAAGCTCAAGAAAAAGCACATAGTGCTGTAAATAAAAACGTGTCGTTTATTTTATGTGGCGCCCGAGCAGGGGCCGCGAAAATAATTAAACGTTTTCGCGGAAAATATTGAAGTGGACAATTTCTGGTAGTGGCCCCTAAGCAGTTAAATAACAAAAAGGACGGTTCGTACGGACCAGCCCACCAGAACGGAAAAGAATCATTGACATTTTAATCGTAAAAAAAATTTAATTTGATTTGTGCTAAAAGGAAATTGTGAGAGAAAATAAGAAGTAACATTTCAAGTTGCAATTGAAATAAATAAATATAAATAAATGGTGAAGGAAACTTAAAGAACATTAAAACAGCAAACCATTAAAGTGGAGAAGGAAAAAAAATACAAGAAAAATTTTAACCGCAAACATTTTAAAATACAATTGAAATAAATAAATGGTGAAAGAAACATTAAAGTGGTGAGCAAAAAGACACGTAAAAAATGGAAACAGCAGAATATTAGACTGTTGGAAAAAACTTTAAAAACGAAAAAAAAAACAATAATTGAAACAGCAAACATTTAAATTTACAATCGAATTTACGAAAGTATTGAAGAAACTTAAATAATTTAAAAGGCGTTAACAAGAAATTTAACGGGCATAAAATAAGAAACAGCAAAGGTACTTTAAAGAAGCGCTAAAAATACTTGGGACAAGACAGTGCCAAATTTACCTATTAAATAGCAAAGGAAGTTAATAATTAAGGACTAACGAACAAATCAACGGAAATAAGTTCCAAAAATCGAAATATAAAATAAAAAAATTTACCAAGCAGCGAACGAATCGAAAATAACAAATCAAATCATCCAAACTAACGACAACGTCACCAATACAGGGTAGACAGGAAGAGGTCAACCATCAATTCCATCAATCAACCTTTAATCCAGCGGAATGCAGCACTTAGCATTAATGTAAGCCAAGTCACTTTCCAGCAAAATGATTTAGTGAAGAAATATTTGTAACCAGTACAAAATCTTAGAACATTATAATATTATTTGAGTTAATAAATAATTTACATTTGCTTTTCAATTGCAAACGTTAAAGAAATAAGATAATTAAAAATGAATGTCGAAAATAATGAAATGTCGAAATTAAATCTGCACTCCTCCACAAGTAACAGTTCCTCGTCTAACATCCCATCTAGTTTAACACCTAACCAAAGAAGAGAGTTGGCATCATTAATAATGGAAACAGTTTCTTCCATACTACACCCACGAACCGAAGAGGAAGTTGAACATCCTGTATATTTTAGTAGAAATTTGGACGCATCCGAAAGAGTTCCGAATGTAGTAAAATGTTTAAGAGAGTTTTCAGGGAAAAACGGAGAATTTAGTTCCTGGCGGGAATCCGTATATAGAATATTGTTAATGAACGGACAGACACCCCAAAATATTTTGCTATCCTTCACACCATTAGACGCAAAATTGTTGGCGAAGCTGACAAAGCCCTTGAATCTTACGGCACTACTCTAAATTGGGGTAAGAGTAAAAAATGTCTGATGCTACATTACTCAGACAAGCGAGATGTCAGTGCCCTGGAGTATCAAATGACAACACTTGCTCAAGTTGCGGCAGTACTGTTGAAGAGTTTTACCAACAGGTCTACCAATACCTTTCGCTTATATTGGACAAAATCGATTGCCTAGAGCTAGGTGAAGAAGCTCTATCTGCTATGACAGCAACGTATAGAGAAAACGCTCTTGACACAATCATACGAGGTTTGAATGATTATTTACCGGATAAAAAGTTAACATATGTCACAAATGTTAGAGCCGAGATAAGAACTAAAAACGATAGGCCAATATATTCCAAAATATACCCTTATCCTATGCCTCTAAAAAAAGAAATAGACAAGAAGATTGGAGAATTACTTAAAGATGGCATTATTCGCCCATCGAAATCTCCCTACAATTCCCCGGTATGGGTCGTACCGAAAAAAGAAGAAGCCTCAAATTTGAAAAAATTTCGTTTGGTAATCGCCTACCGCAAATTAAGTGAGGATACCATACCAGATGAATATCACATTCCAGATATTACAACCATTCTAACTAATCTAGGATCGAATAAGTATTTTTCTACAATTGGCCTTAAAAGTGGGTTTCACCAGATTGCTCTCAACGAAGCAGATATTGAAAAGACCGCCTTCTCCATTGCCAATGGAAAATTCGAATTTACTCGACTTCCATTCGGCCTAAGAAATGCCCCTGCAATTTTCCTACGCACCTTGGATGATGTGCTACGAAAACACATCGGCGTTCAGTGCTACGTCTACGCCGACGACATTATCATTTTCAGCAAAAGCAAAAAAGAGTATTTCAAAAATCTTAAAATTATATTTGATCCGCTTGAAAAAGCGCACCGCACTGCACCTTTAACAGTTCGATAAATGTGAATTTATAAAAAGGGAAACCGAATTTCTCAGTATAATAGTTGGCCAAAATGGTATTCGCACTACACCAAAAAAGACAGAAGCTATAATAAATTTTCCACGGCCTAAAAATGTCCACGATTTACGTTCCTTTTAAGGAATAACCGGACATTATCGCCGATGTATAAGAGTATGGGAAAATCGCAAACCCCCTCCCCGAAATACTGAGAGGAGAATTGGGAAGAGCTTCCATACCCAATTTCTCGATATAATAGTTGGCCAAAATGTTATTCGCACTACACCAAAAAAGATAGAAGCTATAATAAATTTTCCTCGGCTTAAAAATGTCCACGATTTACGTTCCTTTTAAGGAATGACCGGACATCATCGCCGATTTATCAAAGAGTATGCGAAAATCGCAAAACGCCTCACCGAAATACTGAGAGGAGAATTAGGAAGAGCTTCCAAAAATCAGTCTAAAAAGACACTTTTAAATTTAACAGCACAATAAGTAGAAGCCTTTAAAGAATTGAAAAATTGCTTGACATCAGATGATGTTATACTTCACTATCCAGATTTCGGGAAAGCCTTCGAGTTAACCACGGATGCTTCTAATTACGCTTTAGGAGCCGTACTCTCCCAAAACGGCAGACCAATATCCTTTCTTTCAAGAACTTTAAGCAGAGCAGAGGAAACTTTTGCAGCCAATGAAAAAGAAATGTTGGTAATAATTTGGGCTTTACAGTCCCTAAAATGCTTCTTATACGGACCAAAACAGGTTAAAATTTACACTGACCGCCAACCATTGAACTTTGCAACAAAATTACAATAGATGAGAGACATCACCAGAAAGATGGTAAGGTTGTCAGTTGCCAGCTTGGAGCAGATGCGAAACTGGTTCGTGTATAGCGAAACCTCCATGTCGGATCAAGAATTATAAGAGATTTAAAGAGAATCAATCAGAAACACAATTGACCCATAATTCAAGGTAAACAGCTCAGCATGTTAGTCAGCATATTTTGAAAAAAAATTCGAAAGTTATTCAACAGGACATCATGCACCAGGGGCTGATTTGAATATAGGGGCACTTTAACCATACGCAGTGAAGAGATTGGTCAACCGAAGCGTATTACTTCAGAAAATGCTGCGAAAGTATAGATCAAATTACCAAGGCCTTTGGACATTGTAAGACGTTGTAAGATAATGTGCAAAATCAACGGTGTATTGTCCGCCAGCCAAGAAAGGGTGATCACAGTTCTACTGAGAACGAAGATTGTAAATTCAAACTACTTCTAGATACTCACTTTCCAGGATCTATCCCATTTTAGGATGTAAACCCAGTTCTAACCAGCGCCCTGTGGCGGAACTTAAAAAAGTTACGTATTCATGTGAGTGATAGTTCAGCATGCTCACTCAACCCCGACACCTTAAATGACTCTTTCACAAATTTTGCCTCACCGTCTTGTAGTTGCCCAACATTACATGCGATGTTGTTTTTTCTGGTCACACGTTTGAGTTTCGTGCAGCGTCTCAATTTGAGGTATTGTACATGGAATAAAGTATTTTAAAAATACGGACCAACGGAACGACGGCATCCCAATTAAGTTTATAAAAATAATTTTGCCTTTAGTTTTGCCCACCCAAACTCACATAGTTTTACAACGCCTTGTTTCGCTAATGCGTGGAAAGTTGTCACTGTGCTCCCTGTAGCAAAAAACGAACTGCTTGTAGCCCCATTGACTTCCGCCTCATTAGTATACTGCCTGCTCTATCAAAAGTCGTTGAATCTATGATATTTCAGCAAATCTACAACCATGTTGATAAATTCAACATTTTGTCTCCCTTTCAGTCTGGATTTAGGTCTAAGCACAGTTGTTCCACAGCTATGATAAAGATACTTGATCATATCAGACTTAATTTTGCCAAAACCCGTTTAACAGTTCTCTATTGGCTGAATTTTTTTAAGGCGTTTGACCATAAATATCTTTGTTCTTAATTAAAACAGTATTTTAGTTTTGGTCAATCTTCTGTGCAATTGATGCAGAGCTACCTCACAGACAGGTCGCAGCGTGTGAAAGTTGATTTGAAAATGTCTACCCTACGTTCATTGTCATCTGGCGTTCCTTAAGGTTCAATCCTGATCCCTTTATTATTCAGGTTGCTTGTGAATGATGTGTTTTCTGTATATCAGTAGGCGAGCATTCATGCATACGCGGATGATATTCAATTGTATAGGGTCTTGCAATAGGGACGCACAAAATTAGACCGATAGTGACAGCAAACGACTCCATATATTTTGACATTTCTCTTCAGTAAGGTTTGCCATTTCATCATAGAAAGATATACGATCAAATAACGAGTCGAAGTTATTAAAATTTACTACCGAAATTCGGAGTCAATGGCCTCAACTTTAAGAGCGCTACGTCAAATTTATGGTCGTCGTCATTTCTGGCTGAATGGCTTCGTCAATAAGCAAAAGATGCACTATTGGACAGGCAGCAATCCACACGTACTCCGTGAGTCAACATTGTATCCCGAAAAAATTACGGTTTGGTGCGGTTTATGGGCCGGCGGCGTCATTGGGCCGTACTTCTTCCGATTTGGATGAATTTTTCACAGTTTTTTAACAACTATCCAAATATTATGAATATACAAATATTGGGCCCATATCTTTATTAATTTTTTGTCCACAGCCGCTCAAAGTGGACATATGATTACATGTTGAAAATGACAACAAAATGTACTAAATATTCAAAACATTGATACAATAAAATGAATCTTAGAATATGACTTTTAAGTAGTTTCTCTGTTAAAACAAGTATCATAGAGGAGATTTGTATCAAAATTCATTTGAAAAAATAATGTATGAAAAATTTCGTGGAACAGCACATTTTCTATGTCAAAATGTGAATGCTTGTCAACTTCAATGGATTGCATTTTTTTATCACCGTCAAGCCCTGTTGAGATATACATACATATATATCATATTACAGCCTGAAGTCTCAGCTAAACGATAAAAAAAATTCAGCTGCACGTTTTTGCACATTTTTGAAACAACTTCAAAAGACTGTAAAATGGTAGTGGAAAATTACGCATACGCCCAAAAGTATGCAATTGTTCTTAAAAGGGTCTTATCTTTGATTGGTTATAAGTGTCACCTAGACAGACTCAGGATAACCAGCTTTATTCAATTCAGTTTATCGACTATCCAATTCACAGAAAGATATTAATGGCAACTTAAATACGAATGAACATTTCAGTATACATACAAAGTGAAAATGAATATAATGACTTGAAATAAATACAGAGAGTAAATGAATTAGTATTAATTTAAAGTGAGGCAACATAGATGCCAATGAATATGAAATGTGCGATGACCTAAGTCAATAAGTCTAAAGTTTTATTATTATTGATATGCTAATTTACATTCAATCGGCAAGTGTAAGAGTGATAAGAGGTGTTTGAGCAAGTGTTATATTGTGAATTGTGGAAGATTTAACAATTACATATTTAAGAATTTGCGAATTAATGATGAATACCAACAGTGACATTGATATCGTTGTCCAAATTCTTGGAATTAACAATAGTGATATGCGAGCAAGATTTCTTGAAGCTAATGGGAATTGGCTTTAAAACGTTTACATAGTGCGTAAAACAACAACCGAGAGTGAAACCCCATGTTATTCAAAGAAAGTTAAACGTGGGCGTCCAGAGATACCGTTTGAAGATAGTCAGTCAAGTGCAAAAAGAAAAAAGCTGCGAACATTTAGTGAAAACACATCACAGGAGCTGATTGCGTATGCTTTTAAAAAACAGGAGAGCAAAGATAGACTAATGAACGCGTTTACTCCGCTTTAATACTTGCTTTAATACTTGATGCTTCATTAACTAAGCATCAATATGAAGTTTTGCGCAGTTCTGCCAAGGGAATTGGATTTGATATTTATTCTTCATATTACCAGGTCTTAGAAACAAACAAAAAATGCTACCCTGCAAATGTTCAAGTGATGGAAAGTTCAGTAATGTAGGTCTGCAAGAGTTACTTGACCTCACAGTAACAAGAATTATGATGACCAAATCGGAAAATGAGGTTGCAGAATTCCCCAATGAACTGCAATTGGTGTCCAAATGGGGCTGTGATGGAAGTTCTGGGCACAGTGAATACCATCAAAAGTTCACAAATCCGAATACATCAGAAAAATATATGTTTTTAACATCGTTTGTACCATTGACTATCACGGAGCGAAACGATGCGTCAAAGATGTGCTGGAAAAATACAGAGCCAAGTTCAACCAGATTTTGTCGACCGTTAACATCAAATGATGATAACATGGCAGGAAGGTTCTTCCAAAACCCATAGAAAACTGCTGACATAACGGGTGTAAAAGAAAAACTTATTCACCGGTTCAAAATTGTTTTAGCGACGATTAGTCGCAGTTCAGCGACCGACACCGCAAAGTTCCACGTTTATTGCATGGATACAGCAAGATTCTTTGTCGAACATTATGGCTGGTACCAAATCACTTTGTTATGCATGGTAGCAAGATCATTGCAGAAGCTATTCTTTCAATTGATATGTTGAAATTATTATTAATTATTGAGTTTTTAAATCTGGTATTTACTTTCAACAGGTATGCTGTCTGAAGAAGCGCAGGAAGCAAGAAATAAGGACTATATGTAGAGAGCCTAGATTGTATCGAATTGGTCGTGTTGCCACTAATGAAGACGTGGTGCATCAGTTGCTGATGTCTTCCGACCCATACACAAATAAATTTCGCCATAAATTAAAAATTAAAAAATTGGAATATGATATTGAAGTACAAAAATTATTAAAAGACTGATTGAAATGATTATTCATATTTTTTTGCAATGCAATTATATGGAAAGTGGGCGTAAAAGTAGGCGGATTTCATTCAAATTTTCAAGACCGTATTATACAATTATAAAATTCATTTGTTGTGAAAATTTAGTCGATCAAGTAAAAATCATGGAAGTTATGTCACTTTTTCAATTTAAGCTGTATGGGAGGTGGGCGTAAAAGTGAGCGGATAGTTGTGATTTTTTTGTCATATCTTAATAGTATCCAAAAACGCGTCTGTGCCAAATTTTGTTGTTCTACAAACACTCCTTCTATTTTTGGCCACTGCTTGTATGAACTTCAACCAATGTGCGGCGCCACAAGCCACGCAGCGAATGTCACAATCGATTTATTGAAAACCAAGTTTGGTGAATGTGTTATCTCACGATGGCCCAGTCAATTGGTCGCCTCGGTCGTGCGATTCGACGCCGTTAGAATATTTTTTGTGGGGCTACGTCAAGTCTGTGGTCTATGCCAACAAGCCAGCGAAGATTAATGAACTTCGTACGAACATCGAACGTGAAATTGCAGCAGTATCGGCCGATTTATGCTTGAAAACCGTTGAAAATTGGGTTCAGCGTCTGGCCTTCTGTAAGCGTGCCCGTGGTGCCCATGCAAAAGCGATCGAGTTCTATACATAATGGCATCGAATGTGCTTTCACAGGAATAAAGAATTTAATTCATATCCCTAACCGTTTTTGTTTTATTTAAAAAAACTTTTGTAGCGTTCTTATTGAAAACCCCTGCATACGCCTAGACTTCTTGACTGGTCAGCCAACTTGTGCTCAGTTTTAATAAATACCTTGTATTGATTAAATCTTGGGCCTCCCAAAATGGTCTTTGTCTTAATTGTGATAAGTGCTATGTATTACCTATTTGTAAGAAACGTTTTAATCTCACAGCTATTCCATCTTTGCATATAGGGAATAAACCAATCACATTCGTTTCCAAAGTAAACAAAATTGGCTTTGTTATTAATTCCGATTTAACGTGTACTGACCATGTGAACTCCATCGTTAGCAAGGTGTATTACACCTTAAGAAATTTAAGAATGTCTGTCTCATTTACGCCGATCAATGTAAGAAGGAAACTTGCAATCCAACTAATAATGCCTATAATTTGCTTCCCTGAATTAGGCTATAGCAAGTTAGATTCTCAATCTGCGCATAAAATTGTGGTAGCCTTTAACCAATTAACACGCCTGCCTGGAGGAAGCGTCTGTTGGGTTGTGAAATTTCTGACTACTTGAAAGCCAGAAACTGCATTTTCTTATTTCGGCTTATGATGGATAAGACACCTGGCTATCTCTATGAGAAATTGCTAGTTCCAAAGTCGACACGTGTAAAGGACCTAATAGTTCCTAATTATAACTTTCTTTCCTCTGCAAGGTTATTTTGGGTCAGCGCTATACGTTTAGGGAACTCAATCCCTGCCACTACTCGCAAGAGTTTAAATAAAAGCAACTTTAAGACTGTATTGTACTCACATTTTCGTTAGTTTTTAAATAATTTCTTATATTTAGCCCTAAGATGTGCTCTCTTTTAATGACCCTGCTATTCAGCAGCCTTTTTTTCGCATTTGCTGAATCAGCTGTTGATGTTAGCTAGTCGATGGCCGAAAACTAAACGACAACAAATTTGATGTTGTTAACTCAATCGAGAAAAGTGAAATTCGTGATTTCAACTTAAATAAAAAATAAATTTAAAATTCAGTGATTTGTTTTCTTGTAATTAAAAAAGGAACTTTAAATAATGTCGTCTAAATATTTGGCATATGATTTATCACGAGGTGACGAAGAAGTAAGCGCTCCAACAGTGGATGGGCGTTTACTCCGAGATGTGAACAATCCCTTTCATTTGAATGCAACAGAATTTCAGAAGCTGTATCGGTTAACTCCAGTCTTGGCTGAATACCTAATTTATCAGCTTGACAACCAAATAAGAGGCTCCAGGATAACAGCAATATCAACTGAGAAACAGGTAGCTTGTTTAATCTTTAAGCCTGTATGCAATTTTAAATTTTACTTTTATATTGGTAGGTTCTAGCGGCTTTAAGGTTCTTCGCAACTGGTTGCTATCAACGACCCATAGGTGAACAATGGGGAATATCCATGAGCCAGTCATCCGTAAACCGGCATTTATAGGGTAACGGATGCCGTCGATTGCACACCAAAGAATCATGAGAAGGTTTATACCAACCACCATACATATCTACCATTCAATTAATGTGCAAATCGTAAAATCAAGCTTTTATCAAGAATTTAAAAACATACATATATGTAAATCCTAAATACGCTGGAGTACAACGCGAATTTTAAAAACGAAAACCATGGCATATTTGCAGGTGATTCCGGATATTCCTTGGAGTCGAGTTGATGACTATTCTACCAAATTATTCAGAGAGTTCGAAATTCTGCTACAATGGAACATTGTTATATATAAGAAGAATTATAAACATTTGTAGTTTGAAATAAACTAGTATTTTATTTCACTTTAATAAAATGTAATATTTTTGTTTTTTCTCTATTCATCTTTGTGCTTTTTGCTTATTTTGACATTTAGTTTGACAGAGGTGCCACTCTTTATCACTTTGAATAAATACAATCAAACAGCTGTTAAGTGTCGTTAAGAATAAGTTAGTGAATCGCCCAATCGTTAGTGCAAACGGCAAATATTGCCGTCAAAATTAACAACTGTCGCACTGTTTAAAGTTAGTGAATCGCACTACTGATATAAAAAATCGAGTATGGGTTCTCTGCAGCATTCCAAAGCGCTCCTAGGATCATATAACCAAAAGCGTTTTGTAGAATGGATGGGCTTATCGAAGAACATAATTATTACGGGGATTTAGGACACTGCAAGTTGAAATATTACCTGACCGAACTGGGAATTTACTCAGATTAATATTGGATATTCTGCACTGGCAGACATATACTTGTTGTGTTGTTAACCATTGGAGTGTTTGTGTAAGGTATTGGTGTTCTTCAGATTTTTGTTGGTTTTACCACCACTTTGTAAGAAAGGGTTGCTGTAATGATTGTTTATTAATAACTCACTTAAAAACAAGTTTACAAGTTTACAAATACTTTAGAATCATGTAATCGTATCAGTATTTTCCTTGTGCGGAATGCGGTAACCAAACCGTGTGGAGCTTTTCATCACGGCTGAAAGAGAGGGATCTGGGGCCTCTCCGATATACTCGGTTTATTTATTTATTAAATGAAAAATAATAATAATCCAGGTATATTGAACACCCATTCTATATATTTGCTCCCACGAAGTTTGTTCCCCTATCACTACGAATGTGAACAGGGACGCCTCTGCGATTTACGAAATTTCGTAAACATAATATTACTGCATCGGTGGATAAATCTTTGGCCACCTCCAAATGTATGGCTCAAATCGTTAGACAAGTAAACAAAGCTACCCATCTCTTCTCTCGCCGTCTTCCTATCGAAACCATAACTGGACCAAAGTAATCAAGGCCTGTATACGAAAATGGCCTAACGTACGACGTAAGCCGATCAGCAGGTATTTGACCCATTAGCGGAGGCCTTGGCGTAGCTGCTACATTTTTACAAAACTGACATTCACGTTTAATTGATCGAACAAGTTATCGTAAATTTGGGATCCAAAATTTCGCTCGAATTGCACAGACAATGGTTTTCTGATTCTGGTGGTGAAACATTTCGTGATAATGCCGCACTATGAGTCGCGACATTGCGTGGCATTTTGGCAAAATTATTGGTCTTCTCGTATCCAGAGGTAGACATAAGGCATTGTCTATATGACCACCCACGCGTAATAACCCTTTGTCGTCCAACAGTGGCGTTAAATTAAATATAGGACTACGTTTCGAAAGTTGCGCTCCTTTGCGCAACGTTGCAACATCTTCAGCAAATGTTGTTTCTTGAACCAGTCTGCATATACGGTGCTCTGCCTCCTTAACTTCCTTAGCTGTGACTCTTAATGGTCCCGTTAGTGTTTCTGCAGTTTTCCGTCCAAAGGCTAAACACTTTAAAAAGGCGAAATGGACCCAAGCCATAGTTTTAAGAAACGTATAATAATTCGAAAACTTCTTGAATGGTACAACGCTTTCGTCTAATTCCACTGTGTACAGTGACTTTGTTCTTCTTTCCTCATCACCATCACCTGCAGATATATTCTCTGGCATCAATGGCCAATCGATTTCACGTTGCATAAGAAAAGCAGGCCCCGTAATCCAGTTTGAACCTCTGGCAAGAGTTTTATTAAATTGTGGCCGTGTTGCCTCATCAGCTGAATTCATGGTACCAGGCACCCATCTCCATTGTGCTACCTCAGATGAGTGTAGAATCTCAGAAATTCGGTTACTTACGAACTGTTTATACTACTACTACTACTTTTAGAATCCGACCAAAAATATTTTGACTGCGGGTTTACGGTATGACTATCAGTAATTAATTTACATAACCGAGTTGCCAGTACAGCAGCCTGTAACTCCAATCTACGAATTGACATTGGCTTTAACGGACTGCAGCGACTCTTGGCTGCAACAAAGGATACACTGATTTCATCCTGGCGAATAATTCGGAAATGGGCGACAGCAGCATATGCTTACTCGCTTGCGTCGGCGAATATATGCATTTCAGAAAAATTCAGAAAACGGATCAAAAAAATGTTTACCGTAACATCTAGGAACGCTGAACTTGCTTAAGTTTTCTAGCATTGTATACCACTGATACCATTTGTCATAGATATCAACGGGTATTGTATCGTGCCAACTAGTATTCAACTTCCACAATCTTTGTAATAAAAGTTTCGGCACCAGCGTTACGTTTGCGAGAAAGCCAAACGGATCAAAAATTGACACTGTTAAACCCAACAATTCGGCCTTTGTCGGCCGCCGAGTGCCATCCAAAACTGACTTTGGTATCCTTGCAAACGTCAGATTGAAAAAGAACGTATCACATTCAGCATTCCAATGCATACCAAGTACCTTTTCATAACCAGATTCAGAACTGCACATATTTTTGAGATACCTTTACGTTCCGCATTGCAGTCAATGGCCTTTAATAGCTTTTGGGAATTCGATCTAAAGCCTCTTAACTCAAACCCTGCTCTCCTATGGATCTCGATCACTTTCTTCGTTACGCTTATGCTTTCCTCGACATCAGCAAACCTATCCACGTAATCATCTACGTAGTGACGGTTGACAATAGCTTCCACTGCCCTTTCATGCTCATTTTTAAATTTCAACGCATTCAGATTTTTAACGAACTGAGCAGAACATGGAGAACAAATCGAACCGAAGATCATAGCCTTCATTACGTACACATCTGGCGGCCATGACGTATTACCTTCACGCCAAAGAAAACGCTGAACATTTTGATCTCTTTCGATGATATTAATGCGGTGAAACATTTCTCTAATGTCACCACAAACGGCCACCATACCCTCTCGGAGTTAAATAAAATTGATTGCAATGGTCGTGGTTGATAATCATCTGGACCCTTCATAAGAACCGAATTTAATGAAATGTTGTTGATCTTAGCGGCGGCATCGAACACAAGCCTAGCCTTATTGCCCTTATTTACATTATAAACCGCGAAATATGGTAAATACCATACGTGTTCATTAGGGAATTCAGTTTCAATTGACTATAGCTTTCTAGCATAACCCTTGTGTACGTATTCATTTATTTTCTCTTTGTGCCATTTAGCATAATTAGGGTCGCATAACATTGTTCGTTCGACAAGCTGAAGTCGTCTAAACGCTACATCACGACTATCTGGCATAGTAATATTATCATTACGCCATAGGAGCCCTGTCTCATACCTATCACCCACCAATTTAGTTGTGCAACTCAAAATGTTTACTGCTCTGATATCGGCAGCCGATTTTATAGCAGGTAGCTTCGGGACAAACGCTTCTGGCTCAAAGTACTCATCTAATTGTTTTTTAATTTCATTAATTTTCTGCTCATTGACATTTACATGACAAACTGTAGAATTGTTATAATTATTTTCATCTGAACCAAATAGCGTCCAACCCAATTTGGTTTCATATACTGTGAACCCTTCGTTGAAATTCACAACACTTAAAGGGCGTACTAAATTTGTATGCGGCATTCCAATCAGAATCTTCGGAATTGCATCAGTATAACTTTGAATCGGTATGCCTTCCAATTCTTTGAATTGATGTGAAAACTTCTCCACGCACAATGTTTGCGGCGGCAACAAAAATTTTTTTATTGTTCGCACCGCTTTCATATCAAATCTTGTCTTGCTATTCACGCTTGAAATTTCTAAATTGCAACGCATCGAAACCTCACTTGTAGTTTGGTCATCAAACCATTTCAAATGCAGCAAGTCTCTTCTACCTGTAAGACCAATTTTATCAGCGATTTCTTCTTCAACCAACGTTACCTTAGCTCCGTCATTTATAAAAGCAATTATCTGCATACTTCCCTTTGGTCCATGCAAATTCACCGGCAGAAATTTCAGCAACGTTTTATTTATACTCATATCTCTCTCTTTATTTTCATTCGTCAATTGCTTCTTGTCATTTATAGGAAGGCGACAAGTGTTTACCGTGGCAACAGCTGACTGCACAGGCGCAGTGCTGCCGGTATTGACATTTTTAGCGATCTCATTATGCAACAACTTATTGTGGTATTTTTGGCACGACGATACACCACATGCGCGACGTCGCGAACAATTGTAAACGTTGTGACCCTGAGAAAAGCAACAAAAGCAAAGGCGGTTCACTTTTACGATCTCCCATCGTTTATCGTAATTAAAGTCTTTAAATTTCAAGCATTGGTACAATCGGTGATTGTCTTTGCATATAACACATTTCAATTTGTCATCTGCAATGGTTAGTACTGTTTTTGCTAATTTACTTATGTTACATTTTCGTGGTGGTTGGTCGCAGCTGACGTGGGGTGAGTTTGAGTCTGTTGCCATAACAACGTACGTCGCAATCTGTTGCAACCACGAACTGAATTCACAAATGGTAGGATATGGCTTATTTATTGCACATACGTGACGTGCCCATTCTTCACGTTTATAAATTGGTAGTTTACTTACCAATTCATCCAACAGTGTGGGATTTGAAAGGTGAGGTACGGCGCCGGCGTTTTCCATGAAGGCGACTAAATTCGTAACCATTGAACTGAAGTTGGCAATTTCGTGCATTTTTCCACTCGTGATCAATGGAAACGTTCTGGCTTTTGCGGGTTGGCTGCGTATTAATAGTTCAGGTCGTCCGAAGTGGGACTGCAACGACGAAATCACTGCATTTACGCTTGAGGGATGAATCAACAGCGATTCAACTATTGTTCGGGCATCTCCTTTAAGAGCTTTCTGCAAACGAAGTAAATTCTCTAAGTCAGGCGCGGATCCAGGAAATATTTTGGGGGGGGGGGCTTCAAAAAAAAAACTTCATTTAGTTATAATATTATACACTTATTTTTTATTACTGTACATTTTTATACATTTATAATGCTACAGGTAATTTTCTGGAGGATTTTGAAAGTTCATCTATGACATTTTCGACTCTCACCTGTATTTCACGGTGAACATTAAGAAGTGCCAACCCAACAAGCCTCTCTTGGCCAACACTATTTCGCAAATATGTTTTCAATCTGCGAAGCGTAGAAAACGACCTCTCACTGCTGGCGACAGAGACAGGAAGAGTTGCACCAATCTTTAAAAAATAAAATAGTGACCCGTAAAGATTTTGATCACACTGGTTTAATGCGTCAATGAAATTTGTTGGCGGGTTTTCGTTTGTTTTCCAGTATCTGAAAGAAGAATAAATTTTGAGCACAAAGAACACTTTATAATGAATATTTGTTACCGGCGCCACATGGTCAGTTCCGCAACAATTTCATCAGAATGTGTAAAATCATTTGGCCAATATTTTTCTAATGTTTTCACCGTTTCTTGAACATTATCAGGCTCTAATGCTATTGCTTTGTATGGCAAGATGTTTTGAATTTTTTGCAATAGATTTGCATGTTTTAGGAACCGCGTAGAGATTTGATCCAAAAAATGGTCAAGAAACGGAATGTAAATGGAACATATGTAGTAGTCCTCTGGCTCTCCCAAGTAATTGTCGCGATTTATTTGACGTCCCACTCTTCGAGGGACTTCTAAAGTTACTCCAGTTTTGTGTGCCATTTCTTGGGATAACTTGAAGAGATTCTTGAACTCATTTTCTGCGTTGCGACGCATGCCTTCTAATTCTTCATTAACTCCTTTACAAAAGTCCAAACAACAGCTGAGGTCACAATTCTTGTCCTGCAGTTGCAAACTGACATTTTTTGTCAATGCAAACAATGGTTTCATAATCGTCAATGAAACAATAAATTGACTTGTTTGAATGGAACAAAGCAAATTATGAGGTTTTAAACCATCTGTAACAATGTTTTTGTCACTTAACTCCTGCAACGCGATACAAATTGGCTCATAGACATCATAAAAAAGGCTTAATGAACTTAAATGTTCAACCCAACGAGTTTCGCAAAATTTTAAAAGTCGCGTTTGTTTTGCGCTAGGACAAGATTCTTCGATTTTTTGTTTCAATACCAAACCTGCTTTGGTAGACTGCCTGAATAAATTTACCACTTCCTTCATAGTGCCCAAGCAGTTCCTTATTGGAGGTATTTTACAGGCATGGGTGATATCTAGGTTTAAATTGTGGTTAGCGCAATGAACATAATACGCATTGGGATAGCTTTTCTGAATAATGGCTGCACATCCTTTTATATCTCCACTCATAGATCGTGCTCCATCGTATCCTTCAAACAATTTTGGAATTATTTAATGAAATTGGTAACATATGTACATAAATGCCTTGTCCTGCTAAAAAATTTAAATTCAACCCCAAGTCTTTCAATGTATTTAGCAGTGTATTTGCTAGCCCACTCCCAGTAACATCACAAACGGGAACAAAGCAGATAAAGTCTTCACGTATTTCGAAATTTGTGGACAAACCTCGAACATATCGAGCACAAATCGAAAACTGCTCAATTCCAGAGATGTCCGTTGTTTCGTCAGCAACTACGGAAAAACATTTAGATTCGTTGATGCGTTGCACAAGTTCTGTTGTAATAATTTTTTTGTTGCCTTAATTATCTCGTTTTGCATAGTTTTACTGATGTAGGTCTGATTATGAGCTGCCGTCATCAATTGATTTTTTAATGTTGCGTCACCACTTTCAACTGCAAAGCGAAGGAGGGCTCGAAAATTTCCATCATTCCCGTCCGGCAAATTCATCAATAAGGGTCCATCATCCCTGTGACCTCTTAAAGCAAGTCCTTGTCTACCACACAGTAAAACTGCCCGCACAATTGGCTCCAATTTTTTTCTATTTTCCATAATTGTATGTTTACGCCCACGATCTATTTCACATATAATATTGTTTTCTTTATTTTCAAATGAAAGTTTGAAGTTTTGGCCATCTACTACAGCATTTTGGTGGCAAGTAGTATTTCCATGCTCTTTAATTTTCTCTAAGGCTTTTTTCCAATTTGTAAAGGGTTTTTGAACAAACGCATGTGCTTTTTCATGGCTACCTCTACCAACAGAATCCGCTCCGAAAGACACACAATATTTACAATAAATGCCATCTCCTTCAGGCGAGTACACCAACCAAGTAAAAGACCGTAGCCACGTGATTTGAACTTTTAAATTGCGTACTCCAGATTGCGGAAATTTAAAATGTTCATCTGTCATCCACAGTTTTGTGAGCACTTCATATTTTTCATCATCACTCAATTTACGACGACAATATTTTAGAATGTCGTTAGGAACATCCTTTGAAAAGGTGAAATACATATGTTGTGTTCAATAACGATAAATGCAAATTGTATATGTACTTACAATGGTTTTTTGTTTTTTCTTGGGCAGATTACACTCATTATCATCGCTTTGCATATTCGCGGAATTACTTTCATTTGATTTTTCATCGTTTTCATCACTTTCACTATTTACCTTTTTAAAAAAATAACTTATTTTATTTTTGTTCATTTTAATGTTAATATAGTAGCACTCTTCTATAAATGATCTTTACTGCCGGCAGTCAAAATATAAATGCTAAAATCAATCTATTTCACTTCACTTCACCAGAAAAATATAATAGTTCCCGTTATTTTTGCATTTTTTGTCGCACGAAAAGCAAGAATCAAAACAAAAACAAGCATACATACGAGCATATAGCAAAATAAGTATACGCGTGTCCCAACGAATCAGTCAACGAGTACCGTTATTTTTCATTTACTTGCGCCACGGCGCGCCGCGACAATTTGTTGTATTTACTTTTGTGGCCTGCTTACAAACAGACAATGTAGCAAATAAAGAAAATGTACATACTTAAATGTGGTGGACAAGAAACGAATTTAAGCAGCAAGAGAAATAATAGTTTGCGAAATATATGTACATATATACTAAATACTATTAAAAAATTTGAAATTCAAAAATTTCGGGGGTTCGGGGGGGTTTGAACCCCGCGCCTGCTCTAAGTTGGTGTACGAAACATGTTTGTTGTTTCTTCAAAGGCGACTATAAACATTGGCCACTCTTCTGGTTAGCCTGAAAATTGTGGCAAATCCTGCAGTTTGCGAATAAAATGTTGATCGTGTGGCGTATATGTTGGGTGTGTGTTATTTCGTATATGCGACGAAAGTCTGGCGTTCAACGATGTGGCGGCTGTAGAGTTGTTGTTGTCAAAATTCACATTAGGCATACGAGTATAGTTACCCGTGGTTAGGTTAAAATGAGGCGTAGTGTGATGCACATGGTTGGGCATAAGCTGATTGGCTGATGTAGCGTTGGCGATATCTGTGCAGACGAAGGATTGGGCGGAAAATGCGTTGGCAGCGGGGACGTTTGAAGTTTGCATGGCAAGAGCGGCGGCGTTAGTGTAATTCATATGTTGCATGCAGTTGGCAGGATAAGTGGCGGTAGTTGATGCAGTGGCATACAACGGAGTAACAGGTGCGGTAGCACTGGCATGATCAGAGTCGGCAAGTGACTCCACAGTCCTCGTGTCGACGGCGGCAGTTGTCGATGCGAGTGTTCGCTTCAGAGATAACCTCTCTTTTTCGGAGGCTTGCAAAGATAGTTGCAACTTTCGAATTTGCTCATGCAGATCTTCAAGTGCGTGGTCTGGCATGACCATAGTGCGATCTCCATCATAGTCGCTGGATGAGTCTTCATTTGAACTCTGCATTATAGGTGACTTCTGACCAATATCTGTCCTTTTATTTCGTAAGTTATAGCCCGGCATGCGTTAACTTAAAATGGCGGCTATTCACGGCAGTTCGGGGAATAAATATTAAAAGAAATGTTGCGGCGGCAATTGCAACTAGTAAGGAGGCACACGAATATACTAAAAACTCTTTATTAAAAAACAATGGGCGGCAAAAATACATAAGAGTGGCGAGTTTCAATGTACAAATTTCATTAGGAAAATTAATTTTTCTTACTTATTTACTGTTCGTAAAAACTGAAGCCGGAAGAAGCCATTACAAATTCATATAAAAAATTATTATTACTTAAACAGAGTTGCATCAATTGTATTTAAATTTAAGAAAAGCGTATAGCAAGTTTAGATTTAAGTGCATATGCCAGCAACAACTTAATAATGACTGACTTGCGATTCGTAACTTTGCTTGCATTCGACGCTGCTAAGATGGGGTCAAGCAGCATACTATTGTTGCACATGAGTATTTTTGGAATTAGCCGCATGGTTTTGTATTCTACTCTTTCCGGAAGCCCAGCTTAGAAGCATTGTGTAGGGGATGTTGGAAAGGCTCGGAGGCTCTTTCGAACAGCTGCATGATAGGGGGGAGATACCAATTTTATGTTGCTCCTGGCGCAACGGCCATATATAGGTAAACCGTAGTCGATTTTAGAAAGAATCAGAGCTCTTGTAATGTTGAATAAGCTGGATGGATGAATAAGACTATGTTTAGAAGATAGATATTCAACAATGTTTAGCCTGGCAGCTATGCTTTTTCTTATGAATAGACAATGATCTTTAAAATTAAAGCGCTTATCAAAAATAGTTCCCAGGAATCGAAGAGTATAAACATTTACAATATTCTACAAATATGAAATGATTTGCATTTGCTGCGATATCGTTCAGAATGTCTACGAATTTCTTATGTACTACATTCAAATTGGTTAATTTTGAAAATAACAACACATTATCAGCGTACATAATGTGATAGATGATTTTGTATTTAGATACGAAGTGGCTAATTTCGTCGAAAGCAGTCGTAAATATTGTCACTGAAAGTGGAGACCCTTGTGGTATACTGTTCCCTAGGTTGAGAAGGCTCGAAAAAACGTTATTTACTTTGACTTTGAATTTACGGTTTGTGAGAAACGATTTAATAAAGTTATAGAGTTTATTCCCAAATCTCCATTTCTCTAAACAACATGAATACCGATGCGGTCGAATGCTTTTTCAAAATCCAGGCTTAAAGTGGAGATATGACAACGATTGGATAACCCACCAGAAGCGAAATTTTCAAATTACAAAAGGGCGAGTTTTGCTCATTGTAAATTCTATTGAGAGCTAAATATTTTTCTCTCTTGAATGTATTACTAAGATTGGAGTTATGAGAACAGTTGGCCCACGTCAACACAAAATGTTCGGCTATTTGGTTCGACACGAATATTGGACCGTATCGACCATTAACAAAGTTAATGGAATTTAGGTTGCAGTAGCCAGAAAGCATTTTTATGTCGGACCACACCTTTTTGGGTTCTATGTTAGGGGTTATCGCTTCCGTCAATGCTTCAAAACTAGCGCGTTTAGCTTCCTTGCATTTTTTGCGAAAACTTGCATTCCATTTTTTATATGAAATTAAATTAGCCTCTGTTGCCGTCCTTTTATATTCTCTCCATTTTTGTTGCTTAGTATTTCTTAGATTTGACAATTCGTTTTACCAGTACGGTCCCACTTTTTTGCGTGGTCTATTAGCGGACTGCGGTATAGTTAAATGGGCGGCAGCTCGTATAATTTTGGTAATATTAGCAGCTTCTTTGTTAATATTCTTGAAGTTGGAAAGTTGGCAGCTAACAGAAATGAAACTTCAAGAAATTTGGACCAGTCGGCTTTATCTGTTAAAACTTTAGGCTTATAAAAACCAGTATTCGATGTGGATGTAGCTACTTCTGTAACAACTGGAAAATGGTCACTGCCAGATAAACAATCAAGGGTGTTGCTACTTACTTTAGGAGCAATGCTTGAGGAACAAATGGCTAGGCCGACATGCGTGAACGTATTATGCGTGAAAATAAATCCCATAAAATTACGGGAGTTGCATTCTTATGTAGAGTAAATATGAAATTATATTGGGAGAAAATAGATAAAATATCACACAAACAAGCGCAAAGTACTTATTTTTTGTCAATGGCCTGAAGAAAAATGAGTATTGTGTTGAGCACTTTTGCAATTAATCATAATGATAATATTGTCATTTATATGAAACTCAGCTCTCTTGCAAGGTACGATTCCGACATTACTTATATTTATATTCACCAAATGAAAAACAAGATACACGTTGGTATTTTCTTTCCATTTTTGTCTTCGAGTATATTGTTGGCCGGTTTTCATAGTTTGTGCTTTATTCAAACTACTGATGTCTTAATAAGTAAATATTTTGCTAGTGATGTGAAAAAAGTAAGCACATTAGAAATGAGTAGCCAATAATAATTATTTTGATGTAAACCGAATTAAGTTTTCTATGTTTCAAAACTATATTGATCTACGAAATTTTAAAAAACTAAAATTGTCACAGCTTCAAAAAGAAATTTGATAGTCAGAATTTAGAAGTCTCAAATACAAATTAAAAAAATAGTTGGTGCTTAAATATAATTCAGAATAGAAAATAGATTAATTAAATTTAGCGAAAATTGGAAGCAAATGTAAAGAAGATAGTGATGAATAAATAACAGAATATGTTGATGACGAATATAACGACTCAGATTCCGATTACATTTTCGCACTTATACATATTTAGCTATTAATCACTGCTAGGATGATGCTTTCTGTAAATAGTTTTTCTTTATAAATACTCAATTTTTACATAAATACTTAGACTTCAATATTTACAGTAAGTGCGATAACACGCCTATAATGGTAAGTTAAGATGCTTGAGTATGTTAATCAAACTATGTGCGCGATTAAAAATAATAATCCAAAGAAAGCACCATATTGCAGTGCTATTAATTTTAAAAAAGTCAACGTGGTGCTTAATGTTGTCGCGGGCTGGCAGCGCAGCAATAAAATATTTAATTTGTTTTGCTCCTCTGTTTATCATGTTTCTCTCCATCGACGGCAACGAGATTTAAGGACAAAATGCGGAATTTTTCTAATAATAATAATAATAATAATAAAAATAAAAATAATTTGTTTGGCCGAATTTCTACAATTTGTGGTGAGAGTTTTAACACAAATTGAGGGATCTACAATTTTTCGCCGAAAGGTGAATGATTTTGAAGGTGGAAGTTGCCAACCTGGAATTGGAGGTCATATGCGTGGAGTACCCGTGGTCGGAGCAAGTAAGCCGATAAGTATCTTTTAGCGTTGTCCCATTGTTCTGTTCTATGCTGTGGCGAAATCTCGCTATTTTATGTCTTTGTCTCGTCTTTTTAGCACCGCGCTTCCTGAGGCCAGTCATTTGGCGGGCTAAAGTTACCCCCGCCAGCTTTTGATTGGTTTCGTTAGCTTTTTGGCAGTTGTAGTAATTTTACGGCCGCCGTAGCCGAGTGTGTAGCGTGTGCGCGCTTCATTGGGTAGGTCCCGGGCTAGAAACCAGCTCGGGGCAAGTAACATCCAAAAATTATAGAAAAAGTGTTTTCTAATATCGGTCGTCCCTCGGCCAGCAATGGCAAACCTCCGAATGTATTTCTGATATGAAAAAACTTCTCACAAAACACATTTCCCGTTCGTAGTCGGCGTAAATCTGTAGGGCCCTCTATTTGTGTTACAACATCAAGATGCACACTACAAATTATAGGAGAAGTTCGGCCAAAATCGCTTAAGCGGTTATAGCGCCAATCAAGTAAGTAAGTAATTTTGTTGTTGTGCCTGTAATTGCAGCGAAAATACGAGTGACCCCTTTAAAAACTATCCCCCTACCCAGATTGAAGTTGTGTGCGGCTCTCCTACTGGCTCGGCTAATTAAATTGTCTATTCCGAATCCCAAGGTATATGCTTGGTGCGATTTCTCAATCGTCATGTCATGGCTGTCGATACCACCTGTCAAGCTTAAGACTTTCGTACGCAATATAACGAGTAAAATGTTAACCACTCTACCACGAAACATGTGGCACCATACCGTTTCCAAAGAAAATCCTGCACATCCCGTGGAATGTCTGCAGCTTCACTACGTGATTCGACTTCTGGTGGAAAGGTCTGCCATGACTTAGAAATGAGAACTAACTTAAGGAGTCGTTAAAGAAAGGTACCCGTTTTGCCTTTAAAACACGTGACCAAGTTTTAGGAATTTTGATTGGTTGACAGACCAATTTCCTTGAAGTTATACAAGGTGGCGCTAAGGTAATCCTCCTATCAGAAAATGCTATAAATTTTGCGATTGACCCCTAATGTCAGTTCTGTTTTGACATTTGTGTAGTAAACACATGCGAAATACACGTTAGTAAACAATGTTACGCTACACTGCTCCAGAACGCGGAATATTGCTGACTATTTATTTGACCAGTAATCGGTCGGTGACTTTGGCACAACGTGAATTTCGTCGCAGATTTCCTGGCCGTCCAACGCCTACTGGTGAAACACTGCGGCGTTTAGCCGCTCGCCTCGAAGAGACTGGCACAACACGAGATGCTGCCAGGCGTGGCAGACCCCGGAGTAGCCGTTCTGCAGAGAATATTGCTGCTGTAGCCGAGGATGTCATGGAAGCGCCACAGCGTCGACATCGACCAGACGACGTGCCACGCAAATGGGTATCAGTCGACGGTCTTTACAGCGAATTTTGGTACAAGATTTTAAAATGTTTCCGTACAAAGTCCAGACGGTGCATCAGCTGTTAGCTGCTGGCCGCCAATCGCGTCTAACATACGCTCAAGCCATCCTTAATCACCACCAAGAGGAAGATGATTTTTCTTTAAAAACAATCATGAGTGATGAGGCCCATTTCCATCTTAGCGGGTACGTAAATAAGCAAAATTTACACTTCTGGGGCACTGAAAATCCGCGTGTAACCCACGAAGAGCCATTACACCCGTCAAAGTCACTGTATGGTGTGCTGTTTTCGCTGGAGGAGTCATCGGACCTTTTTTCTTCGAAGACGTCGCGGGCCAAACGGTTACTGTGAATGTTGAGCGCTACAGAGCAATGATCAACGAGTTCTTTTTGCCGCAACTTGATGAATTGGGATTGGAAAACATGTGGTTCCAACAGGACGGTGCAACGGCACACACTGTACGTGCCACAACCGATATGCTGAAGGATGCATTTCCCGGGCGCCTAATATCCCGTTTTGGCGATTTTCACTGGCCAGCAAGATCGCCTGATTTGACCGCTCCAGACTTCTTTTTGTGGGGCTTTTTGAAGTCGCGGGTTTATGTCAACAAGCCTCAGACTCTTGCAGCTCTCAAAGAGAATATCCGTCAAGAATGTGAGGACCTATCGCCGGAAGTTTTGGCCAAAGTGATGGAAAATGCCATAAAAAGGGCTCAAATGACAATCAACTGTGGCGGCGGCCATTTACATGACATCATCGACTTGATGTAAAAAAAATTAAAAGACCAAATAAAAATAATCCACAAGAAGGATCAAAGTTTTTCATATTTTTTTTTAAATTACAGCCAAAAACATCGGAAGTTTACTTTTGCGCCACCTTGTACTTATTGGCAACATTCAACAACAAAAAAACAGAAGTATGATAAAATACATATTTCATTTTATATTTAATATTTACTTGAATTAGAATAATTTACTTGAATTAGAATAATGTGCTTTCTTCAACCTGTGCGGGATTAAATGGTATATATTAATTGACAGAAATTAATATTGTGAATGATTCACATTGATCGCGCCAAAAGAAGATAGAATATGCGCGAAAAGGCATAATGGCTTCAAAATAAGCAGGATGAACCACCATGTGTAAAGAGAGAACATGGTGCAATTGCGCAGATTCAATGCGCAGATACCGGCCATGGCGCTGGCTTCATGGTATCAGCGCTCGAAAATTTGCTGCGTTACCCAGGCCTATTCTAACATAACATTTGTGAGTATATTGAACATGATATTTTGTTTTTTTTTTTCTTAAATGAAAAATAACAATGCAATTATTATTTTACAGTAAAAACAAAAAGAGCACTAGCTGCCAGAGCTTACGGCTCGTTGTTTTAATAGACTTATTTTGCAAAAGACGTGCTAGTACAATTCGATAAAGCCTGGTACTACCGATACATTAATTAATACTTTAAATTAAGAATAGGAGTAGGAAAACAAGATTAAAAAAAACCGAATGAGAAGTTTAAATTAATTTACGCAGTCCAGTTTTTAATAGGAAATCTATAATTTTTCTGATGTTTTCTTGAGAGGATATTCTCAATAAGTCCGACGGAGTTTCGTTGGCGAATAACTGTTTCCAGGTGGGAGTAAAATACGCGCAGTCATCTAGGAGATGTTTAGCTGAACAAGAAGCTGAAGACAACCCTTTTAAAATGTAGGAGTGAGTTATGGTGGTGTGACCAATTCGAAGGCGTATAAAGGCAGTGATATCGTTGGTCCGACATATTACTGGGTAGCTCGGTTTGGTATCTGTTGTATTAATATGCACATCATAGTGCTGGACGGTATTCCATTTTGCCGTTCTCTATGTGCTCATGCGTTCGTTAATCAAACGAATAATGTCCTTGTTGACCATGTAGTCAAACGTGTAAAGTGGTTCCATTGAGGCTTCTTTACCTGTTTGGTCCGCAAGTTCATTACCTTTTATACCTGTGTGACTCGGAACCCACGTAACTTTTATCAGGTTTTTATTTTCTTCAATTATGCTGCGAATACAGGAAACTAGAAAAGATGTGTTGGAAACGTTCAATATCCATACATATTATCGTTTTTTTCTTAGTTTTCACTGCCGATACTATTGCGTCGTATGTATATCGCTGCTGCTTCAGAAGTGTATACAGAACAATAGTTAGGTAGATGGCCTGCCATAACATTTCTCCCATCAGAATGAGTGACTGCAAAAGTTGTGTGATCCGTAGACTTAGAGCCATCAGTGAAAACATTTCCCATTCGGGACACCAGGGGACGGTATACTCTGCGAAATAGCATTGATCTTCCGTAGGGCTAGTGTTAATTTTTCCGTAGTTTGTGAGACCAAGGAGAAACGACGATTTTTGTATTTGCCACGGGGGCGAGGTGCTGGGAGGCCGGAACTGAGGTAGTGGTGTTAGTCCTATTTTTCGGCGTATTCTAAGCACTTATGTTGCGGCGGCAATTGCAACTAGTAAGGAGGCACACGAATATACTAAAAACTCTTTATTAAAAAACAATGGGCGGCAAAAATACATAAGAGTGGCGAGTTTTAATATCTGAAAGGAAATTAACAATGTACAAATTCCATTAGGAAAATTAATTTTTCTTACTTATTCGTGCTTCCTCGTCGGCTGTTCGTAAAAAGTGAAGCCGGAAGAAGCCATTACAAATTCATATAAAAAAATTATTATTAATTAAACACAGTTGCATCAATTGTATTTAAATTTAAGAAAAGCTTATAGCAAGTTTAGATTTAAGCGCATATGCCAGCAACATCCCGCCCCCCGTGAACCGAAGAAGCAACAGCGATTTGAGGATCACCAGAAACATCCAGGACCGCTAACTTTGATGCAGGTCTCTTTAGGTTTCCACTTGATGTCTTGATGAGTGCTGATCTTACTTGGCCATCACGAGCCATAAATACCTCCAAAACAATTCCACGCCTCCATTCGCCTATGCTCTCATTGCCATCACAAACAACAACAACATCACCTACTTGAATTGGATTAACCATCTGATGCCACTTAGTCCGACGGGTTAGGGTTGGCAAATATTCCAATATCCATCTACGCCAAAACGTTTGTTTGAAATGTTGCAGAATTCGCCACTGCTTGCTTAAGCATACCGTATCAGCATCAACAGGAGTCTGAATGTAGTTGGGGCAACCCAATAGGAAATGGTTAGGTGTTAGTGGATCAGCGTCGTTGCTTTCTATTGACAAATGCGTAAGCGGTCGAGAATTTATTAAATTTTCAGACTCAATTAGTAAGCTTTGGAGCATTTCGAATTGCGGAGCTGCTTCCTTCAAAGTAAATGCCAATACTCGTTTTACGCTTCTAACCATGCGCTCCCATATACCACCTGCCGATGGGTTTCCAGGTGTATTGAACACCCATTCTATACCGCGACGGGTGCATTCATTTTCAACCCCTGCGTCAATGTGTAACCATTCGACTTTGCTTGCTCCCACGAAGTTTGTTCCCCTATCACTACGAATGCGAACAGGGACGCCTCTGCGATTTACGAAATTTCGTAAACATAATATTACTGCATCGTATGGCTCGAATCGTTAGACAAGTAAACAAAGCTACCCATCTCTTCTCTCGCCGTCTACCTATCGAAACCATAACTGGACTAAAGTAATCAAGGCCTGTATACGAAAATGGCCTAACGTACGGCGTAAGCCGATCAGCAGGTATTTGACCCATGAGCGGAGGCCGCACTATGAGTCGCGACATTGCGTGGCATTTTGGCAAAATTATTGGTCTTCTCGTATCCAGAGGTAGACATAAGCCATTGTCTATATGACCACCCACGCGTAATAACCCTTTGTCGTCCAACAGTGGCGTTAAATTAAATATAGGACTACGTTTCGAAAGTTGCGCTCCTTTGCGCAACGTTGTAACATCTTCAGCAAATGTTGTTTCTTGAACCAGTCTGCATATACGGTGCTCTGCCTCCTTAACTTCCTTAGCTGTGACTCTTAATGGTCCCATTAGTGTTTCTGCAGTTTTCCGTCCAAAGGCTAAAAACTTTAAAAAGGCGAATTGGACCCAAGCCATAGTTTTAAGAAACGTATAATAATTCGAAAACTTCTTGAATGGTACAACGCTTTCGTCTAATTCCACTGTGTACAGTGACTTTGTTCTTCTTTCCTCATCACCATCACCTGCAGATATATTCTCTGGCATCAATGGCCAATCGATTTCACGTTGCATAAGAAAATCAGGCCCCGTAATCCAGTTTGAACCTCTGGCAAGAGTTTTATTAAATTGTGGCCGTGTTGCCTCATCAGCTGAATTCATGGTACCAGGCACCCATCTCCATTGTGCTACCTCAGCTGAGTGTAGAATCTCAGAAATTCGGTTACTTACGAACTGTTTATACTGTCGAGCTTCAGATCGAATCCACTGGATAACAGCTTTTGAATCCGACCAAAAATATTTTGACTGCGGGTTTACGGTATGACTATCAGTAATTAATTTACATAACCGAGTTGCCAGTACAGCAGCCTGTAACTCCAATCTACGAATTGATATTGGCTTTAACGGACTGCAGCGACTCTTGGCTGCAACAAAGGATACACTGATTTCATCCTGGCGAATAATTCGGAAATGGGCGACAGCAGCATATGCTAACTCGCTTGCGTCGGCGAATATATGCATTTCAGAAAATTTCAGAAAACGGATCAAAAAAATGTTTACCGTAACATCTAGGAACGCTGAACTTGCTTAAGTTTTCTAGCACTGTATACCACTGATACCATTTGTCATAGATATCAACGGGTATTGTATCGTGCCAACCAGTATTCAACTTCCACAATCTTTGTAATAAAAGTTTCGGTACCAGCGTTACGTTTGCGAGAAAGCCAAACGGATCAAAAATTGACATTGTTAAACCCAACAATTCGGCGTTTGTCGGCCGGCGAGTGCCATCCAAAACTGACTTTGGTATCCTTGCAAACGTCAGATTGAAAAAGAACGTATCACATTCAGCATTCCAATGCATACCAAGTACCTTTTCATAACCAGATTCAGAACTGCACATATTTTTTGAGATACCTTTACGTTCCGTATTGCAGTCAATGGCCTTTAATAGCTTTTGGGAATTCGATCTAAAGCCTCTTAACTCAAACCCTGCTCTCCTATGGATCTCGATCACTTTCTTCGTTACGCTTATGCTTTCCTCGACATCAGCAAAACTATCCACGTAATCATCTACGTAGTGACGGTTGACAATAGCTTCCACCGCCCTTTCATGCTCATTTTTAAATTTCAACGCATTCAGATTTTTAACGAACTGAGCAGAACATGGAGAACAAATCGAACCGAAGATCATAGCCTTCATTACGTACACATCTGGCGGCCATGACGTATTACCTTCACGCCAAAGAAAACGCTGAACATTTTGATCTCTTTCGATAATATTAATGCGGTGAAACATTTCTCTAATGTCACCACAAACGGCCACCATACCCTCACGGAATTAAATAAAATTGATTGCAATGGTCGTGGTTGATAATCATCTGGACCCTTCATAAGAACCGAATTTAGTGAAATGTTGTTGATCTTAGCGGCGGCATCGAACACAAGCCTAGCCTTATTGCCCTTATTTACATTATAAACCGCGAAATGTGGTAAATACCATACGCGTTCATTAGGGAATTCAGTTTCAATTGACGATAGCTTTCTAGCATAACCCTTGTGTACGTATTCATTTATTTTCTCTTTGTACCATTTAGCATAATTAGGGTCGCATAACATTGTTCGTTCGACAAGCTGAAGTCGTCTAAACGCTACATCACGACTATCTGGCATAGTAATATTATCATTACGCCATAGGAGCCCTGTCTCATACCTATCACCCACCAATTTAGTTGTGCAACTCAAAATGTTTACTGCTCTGATATCGGCAGCCGATTTTATAGCAGGTAGCTTCGGGACAAACGCTTCTGGCTCAAAGTACTCATCTAATTGTTTTTTTATTTCATTAATTTTCTGCTCATTGACATTTACATGACAAACTGTAGAATTGTTATAATTATTTTCATCTGAACCAAATAGCGTCCAACCCAATTTGGTTTCATATACTGTGAACCCTTCGTTGAAATTCACAACACTTAAAGGGCGTACTAAATTTGTATGCGGCATTCCAATCAGAATCTTCGGAATTGCATCAGTATAACTTTGAATCGGTATGCCTTCCAATTCTTTGAATTGATGTGAAAACTTCTCCACGCACAATGTTTGCGGCGGCAACAAAAATTTTTTTATTGTTCGCACCGCTTTCATATCAAATCTTGTCTTGCTATTCACGCTTGAAATTTCTAAATTGCAACGCATCGAAACCTCATCAAACCATTTCAAATGCAGCAAGTCTCTTCTACCTGTAAGACCAATTTTATCAGCGATTTCTTCTTCAACCAACGTTACCTTAGCTCCGTCATTTATAAAAGCAATTATCTGCATACTTCCCTTTGGTCCATGCAAATTCACCGGCAGAAATTTCAGCAACGTTTTATTTATACTCATATCTCTCTCTTTATTTTCATTCGTCAATTGCTTCTTGTCATTTATAGGAAGGCGACAAGTGTTTACCGTGGCAACAGCTGACTGCACAGGCGCAGTGCTGCCGGTATTGACATTTTTAGCGATCTCATTATGCAACAACTTATTGTGGTATTTTTGGCACGACGATACACCACATGCGCGACGTCGCGAACAATTGTAAACGTTGTGACCCTGAGAAAAGCAACAAAAGCAAAGGCGGTTCGTTTTTACGATCTCCCATCGTTTATCGTAATTAAAGTCTTTAAATTTCAAGCATTGGTACAATCGGTGATTGTCTTTGCATATAACACATTTCAATTTGTCATCTGCAATGGTTAGTACTGTTTTTGCTAATTTACTTATGTTACATTTTCGTGGTGGTTGGTCGCAGCTGACGTGGGGTGAGTTTGAGTCTGTTGCCATAACAACGTACGTCGCATTCTGTTGCAACCACGAACTGAATTCACAAATGGTAGGATATGGCTTATTTAGTGCACATACGTGACGTGCCCATTCTTCACGTTTATAAATTGGTAGTTTACTTACCAATTCATCCAACAGTGTGGGATTTGAAAGGTGAGGTACGGCGCCGGGGGTTTCCAGGAAGGCGACTAAATTCGTAACCATTGAACTGAAGTTGGCAATTTCGTGCATTTTTCCACTCGTGATCAATGGAAACGTTCTGGCTTTTGCGGGTTGGCTGCGTATTAATAGTTCAGGTCGTCCGAAGTGGGACTGCAACGACGAAATCACTGCATTTACGCTTGAGGGATGAATCAACAGCGATTCAACTATTGTTCGGGCATCTCCTTTAAGAGCTTTCTGCAAACGAAGTAAATTCTCTAAGTCAGGCGCGGATCCAGGAAATATTTTGGGGGGGGGGGCTTCAAAAAAAAACTTCATTTAGTTATTATATTATACACTTATTTTTTATTACTGTACATTTTTATACATTTATAATGCTATAGATAATTTTCTGGAGGATTTTGAAAGTTCATCTATGACATTTTCGACTCTCACCTGTATTTCACGGTGAACATTAAGAAGTGCCAACCCAACAAGCCTCTCTTGGCCAACACTATTTCGCAAATATGTTTTCAATCTGCGAAGCGTAGAAAACGACCTCTCACTGCTGGCGACAGAGACAGGAAGAGTTGCACCAATCTTTAAAAAATAAAATAGTGACCCGTAAAGATTTTGATCACACTGGTTTAATGCGTCAATGAAATTTGTTGGCGGGTTTTCGTTTGTTTTCCAGTATCTGAAAGAAGAATAAATTTTGAGCACAAAGAACACTTTATAATGAATATTTGTTACCGGCGCCACATGGTCAGTTCCGCAACAATTTCATCAGAATGTGTAAAATCATTTGGCCAATATTTTTCTAATGTTTTCACCGTTTCTTGAACATTATCAGGCTCTAATGCTATTGCTTTGTATGGCAAGATGTTTTGAATTTTTTGCAATAGATTTGCATGTTTTAGGAACCGCGTAGAGATTTGATCCAAAAAATGGTCAAGAAACGGAATGTAAATGGAACATATGTAGTAGTCCTCTGGCTCTCCCAAGTAATTGTCGCGATTTATTTGACGTCCCACTCTTCGAGGGACTTCTAAAGTTACTCCAGTTTTGTGTGCCATTTCTTGGGATAACTTGAAGAGATTCTTGAACTCATTTTCTGCGTTGCGACGCATGCCTTCTAATTCTTCATTAACTCCTTTACAAAAGTCCAAACAACAGCTGAGGTCACAATTCTTGTCCTGCAGTTGCAAACTGACATTTTTTGTCAATGCAAACAATGGTTTCATAATCGTCAATGAAACAATAAATTGACTTGTTTGAATGGAACAAAGCAAATTATGAGGTTTTAAACCATCTGTAACAATGTTTTTGTCACTTAACTCCTGCAACGCGATACAAATTGGCTCATAGACATCATAAAAAAGGCTTAATGAACTTAAATGTTCAACCCAACGAGTTTCGCAAAATTTTAAAAGTCGCGTTTGTTTTGCGCTAGGACAAGATTCTTCGATTTTTTGTTTCAATACCAAACCTGCTTTGGTAGACTGCCTGAATAAATTTACCACTTCCTTCATAGTGCCCAAGCAGTTCCTTATTGGAGGTATTTTACAGGCATGGGTGATATCTAGGTTTAAATTGTGGTTAGCGCAATGAACATAATACGCATTGGGATAGCTTTTCTGAATAATGGCTGCACATCCTTTTATATCTCCACTCATAGATCGTGCTCCATCGTATCCTTCAAACAATTTTGGAATTATTTAATGAAATTGGTAACATATGTACATAAATGCCTTGTCCTGCTAAAAAATTTAAATTCAACCCCAAGTCTTTCAATGTATTTAGCAGTGTATTTGCTAGCCCACTCCCAGTAACATCACAAACGGGAACAAAGCAGATAAAGTCTTCACGTATTTCGAAATTTGTGGACAAACCTCGAACATATCGAGCACAAATCGAAAACTGCTCAATTCCAGAGATGTCCGTTGTTTCGTCAGCAACTACGGAAAAACATTTGGATTCGTTGATGCGTTGCACAAGTTCTGTTGTAATAATTTTTTTGTTGCCTTAATTATCTCGTTTTGCATAGTTTTACTGATGTAGGTCTGATTATGAGCTGCCGTCATCAATTGATTTTTTAATGTTGCGTCACCACTTTCAACTGCAAAGCGAAGGAGGGCTCGAAAATTTCCATCATTCCCGTCCGGCAAATTCATCAATAAGGGTCCATCATCCCTGTGACCTCTTAAAGCAAGTCCTTGTCTACCACACAGTAAAACTGCCCGCACAATTGGCTCCAATTTTTTTCTATTTTCCATAATTGTATGTTTACGCCCACGATCTATTTCACATATAATATTGTTTTTTTTATTTTCAAATGAAAGTTTGAAGTTTTGGCCATCTACTACAGCATTTTGGTGGCAAGTTGTATTTCCATGCTCTTTAATTTTCTCTAAGGCTTTTTTCCAATTTGTAAAGGGTTTTTGAACAAACGCATGTGCTTTTTCATGGCTACCTATACCAACAGAATCCGCTCCGAAAGACACACAATATTTACAATAAATGCCATCTTCTTCAGGCGAGTACACCAATCAAGTAAAAGACCGTAGCCACGTGATTTGAACTTTTAAATTGCGTACTCCAGATTGCGGAAATTTAAAATGTTCATCTGTCATCCACAGTTTTGTGAGCACTTCATATTTTTCATCATCACTCAATTTACGACGACAATATTTTAGAATGTCGTTAGGAACATCCTTTGAAAAGGTGAAATACATATGTTGTGTTCAATAACGATAAATGCAAATTGTATATGTACTTACAATGGTTTTTTGTTTTTTCTTGGGCAGATTACACTCATTATCATCGCTTTGCATATTCGCGGAATTACTTTCATTTGATTTTTCATCGTTTTCATCACTTTCACTATTTACCTTTTTAAAAAAATAACTTATTTTATTTTTGCTCATTTTAATGTTAATACAGTAGCACTCTTCTATAAATGATCTTTACTGCCGGCAGTCAAAATATAAATGCTAAAATCAATCTATTTCACTTCACTTCACCAGAAAAATATAATAGTTCCCGTTATTTTTGCATTTTTTTGTGGCACGAAAAGCAAGAATCAAAACAAAATCATGCATACATACATACGAGCATATAGCAAAATAAGTATACGCGTGTCCCAACGAATCAGTCAACGAGTACCGTTATTTTTCATTTACTTGCGCCACGGCGCGCCGCGACAATTTGTTGTATTTACTTTTGTGGCCTGCTGACAAACAGACAATGTAGCAAATAAAGAAAATGTACATACTTAAATGTGGTGGACAAGAAACGAATTTAAGCAGCAAGAGAAATAATAGCTTGCGAAATATATGTACATATATACTAAATACTATTAAAAAATTTGAAATTCAAAAATTTCGGGGGTTCGGGGGGGTTTGAACCCCGCGCCTGCTCTAAGTTGGTGTACGAAACATGTTTGTTGTTTCTTCAAAGGCGACTATAAACATTGGCCACTCTTCTGGTTAGCCTGAAAATTGTGGCAAATCCTGCAGTTTGCGAATAAAATGTTGATCGTGTGGCGTATATGTTGGGTGTGTGTTATTTCGTATATGCGACGAAAGTCTGGCGTTCAACGATGTGGCGGCTGTAGAGTTGTTGTTGTCAAAATTCACATTAGGCATACGAGTATAGTTACCCGTGGTTAGGTTAAAATGAGGCGTAGTGTGATGCACATGGTTGGGCATAAGCTGATTGGCTGATGTAGCGTTGGCGATATCTGTGCAGACGAAGGATTGGGCGGAAAATGCGTTGGCAGCGGGGACGTTTGGAGTTTGCATGGCAAGAGCGGCGGCGTTAGTGTAATTCATATGTTGCATGCAGTTGGCAGGATAAGTGGCGGTAGTTGATGCAGTGGCATACAACGGAGTAACAGGTGCGGTAGCACTGGCATGATCAGAGTCGGCAAGTGACTCCACAGTCCTCGTGTCGACGGCGGCAGTTGTCGATGCGAGTGTTCGCTTCAGAGATAACCTCTCTTTTTCGGAGGCTTGCAAAGATAGTTGCAACTTTCGAATTTGCTCATGCAGATCTTCAAGTGCGTGGTCTGGCATGACCATAGTGCGATCTCCATCATGGTCGCTGGATGAGTCTTCATTTGAACTCTGCATTATAGGTGACTTCTGACCAATATCTGTCCTTTTATTTCGTAAGTTATAGCCCGGCATGCGTTAACTTAAAATGGCGGCTATTCACGGCAGTTCGGGGAATAAATATTAAAAGAAATGTTGCGGCGGCAATTGCAACTAGTAAGGAGGCACACGAATATACTAAAAACTCTTTATTAAAAAACAATGGGCGGCAAAAATACATAAGAGTGGCGAGTTTCAATGTACAAATTTCATTAGGAAAATTAATTTTTCTTACTTATTTACTGTTCGTAAAAAGTGAAGCCGGAAGAAGCCATTACAAATTCATATAAAAAATTATTATTACTTAAACAGAGTTGCATCAATTGTATTTAAATTTAAGAAAAGCGTATAGCAAGTTTAGATTTAAGTGCATATGCCAGCAACAACTTAATAATGACTGACTTGCGATTCGTAACTTTGCTTGCATTCGACGCTGCTAAGATGGGGTCAAGCAGCATACTATTGTTGCACATGAGTATTTTTGGAATTAGCCGCATGGTTTTGTATTCTACTCTTTCCGGAAGCCCAGCTTCTGCTAAGATGCATTGTGTAGGGGATGTTGGAAAGGCTCGGAGGCTCTTTCGAACAGCTGCATGATAGGGGGGAGATACCAATTTTATGTTGCTCCTGGCGCAACGGCCATATATAGGTAAACCGTAGTCGATTTTAGAAAGAATCAGAGCTCTTGTAATGTTGAATAAGCTGGATGGATGAATAAGACTATGTTTAGAAGATAGATATTCAACAATGTTTAGCCTGGCAGCTATGCTTTTTCTTATGAATAGACAATGATCTTTAAAATTAAAGCGCTTATCAAAAATAGTTCCCAGGAATCGAAGAGTATAAACATTTACAATATTCTACAAATATGAAATGATTTGCATTTGCTGCAATATCGTTCAGAATGTCTACGAATTTCTTATGTACTACATTCAAATTGGTTAATTTTGAAAATAACAACACATTATCAGCGTACATAATGTGATAGATGATTTTGTATTTAGATACGAAGTGGCTAATTTCGTCGAAAGCAGTCGTAAATATTGTCACTGAAAGTGGAGACCCTTGTGGTATACTGTTCCCTAGGTTGAGAAGGCTCGAAAAAACGTTATTTACTTTGACTTTGAATTTACGGTTTGTGAGAAACGATTTAATAAAGTTATAGAGTTTATTCCCAAATCTCCATTTCTCTAAACAACATGAATACCGATGCGGTCGAATGCTTTTTCAAAATCCAGGCTTAAAGTGGAGATATGACAACGATTGGATAACCCACCAGAAGCGAAATTTTCAAATTACAAAAGGGCGAGTTTTGCTCATTGTAAATTCTATTGAGAGCTAAATATTTTTCTCTCTTGAATGTATTACTAAGATTGGAGTTATGAGAACAGTTGGCCCACGTCAACGCAAAATGTTCGGCTATTTGGTTCGACTCGAATATTGGACCGTATCGACCATTAACAAAGTTGATGGAATTTAGGTTGCAGTAGCCAGAAAGCATTTTTATGTCGGACCACACCTTTTTGGGTTCTATGTTAGGGGTTATCGCTTCCGTCAATACTTCAAAACTAGCGCGTTTAGCTTCCTTGCATTTTTTGCGAAAACTTGCATTCCATTTTTTATATGAAATTAAATTAGCCTCTGTTGCCGTCCTTTTATATTCTCTCCATTTTTGTTGCTTAGTATTTCTTAGATTTGACAATTCGTTTTACCAGTACGGTCCCACTTTTTTGCGTGGTCTATTAGCGGACTGCGGTATAGTTAAATGGGCGGCAGCTCGTATAATTTTGGTAATATTAGCAGCTTCTTTGTTAATATTTCTTGAAGTTGGAAAGTTGGCAGCTAACAGAAATGAAACTTCAAGAAATTTGGACCAGTCGGCTTTATCTGTTAAAACTTTAGGCTTATAAAAACCAGTATTCGATGTGGATGTAGCTACTTCTGTAACAACTGGAAAATGGTCACTGCCAGATAAACAATCAAGGGTGTTGCTACTTACTTTAGGAGCAATGCTTGAGGAACAAATGGCTAGGCCGACATGCGTGAACGTATTATGCGTGAAAATAAATCCCATAAAATTACGGGAGTTGCATTCTTATGTAGAGTAAATATGAAATTATATTGGTAGAAAATAGATAAAATATCACACAAACAAGCGCAAAGTACTTATTTTTTGTCAATGGCCTGAAGAAAAATGAGTATTGTGTTGAGCACTTTTGCAATTAATCATAATGATAATATTGTCATTTATATGAAACTCAGCTCTCTTGCAAGGTACGATTCCGACATTACTTATATTTATATTCACCAAATGAAAAACAAGATACACGTTGGTATTTTCTTTCCATTTTTGTCTTCGAGTATATTGTTGGCCGGTTTTCATAGTTTGTGCTTTATTCAAACTACTGATGTCTTAATAAGTAAATATTTTGCTAGTGATGTGAAAAAAGTAAGCACATTAGAAATGAGTAGCCAATAATAATTATTTTGATGTAAACCGAATTAAAATTTCTATGTTTCAAAACTATAATGATCTACGAAATTTTAAAAAACTAAAATTGTCACAGCTTCAAAAAGAAATTTGATAGTCAGAATTTAGAAGCCTCAAATACAAATTAAAAAAATAGTTGGTGCTTAAATATAATTCAGAATAGAAAATAGATTAATTAAATTTAGCGAAAATTGGAAGCAAATGTAAAGAAGATAGTGATGAACAAATAACAGAATATGTTGATGACGAATATAACGACTCAGATTCCGATTACATTTTCGCACTTATACATATTTAGCTATTAATCACTGCTATGATGATGCTTTCTGTAAATAGTTTTTCTTTATAAATATTCAATTTTTACATAAATACTTAGACTTCAATATTTACAGTAAGTGCGATAACACGCCTATAATGGTAAGTTAAGATGCTTGAGTATGTTAATCAAACTATGTGCGCGATTAATAATAATAAGCCAAAGAAAGCACCATGTTGTAGTGCTATTAATTTTAAAAAAGTCAACGTGGTGCTTAATGTTGTCGCGGGCTGGCAGCAATAAAATATTTAATTTGTTTTGCTCCTCTGTTTATCATGTTTCTCTCCATCGACGGCAACGAGATTTAAGGACAAAATGCGGCATTTTTCTAATAATAATAATAATAATAAAAATTAAAATAATTTGTTTGGCCGAATTTCTACAATTTGTGGTGAGCGTTTTAACACAAATTGAGGGATCTACAATTTTTCGCCGAAAGGTGAATGATTTTGAAGGTGGAAGTTGCCAACCTGGAATTGGAGGTCATACGCGTGGAGTACCCGTGGTCGGAGCAAGTAAGCCGATAAGTATCTTTTAGCGTTGTCCCATTGTTCTGTTCTATGCTGTGGCGAAATCTCGCTATTTTATGTCTTTGTCTCGTCTTTTTAGCACCGCGCTTCCTGAGGCCAGTCATTTGGCTGGCTAAAGTTACCCCCGCCAGCTTTTGATTGGTTTCGTTAGCTTTTTGGCAGTTGTAGTAATTTTACGGCCGCCGTAGCCGAGTGTGTAGCGTGTGCGCGCTTCATTGGGTAGGTCCCGGGCTCGAAACCAGCTCGGGGCAAGTAACATCCAAAAATTATAGAAAAAGTGTTTTCTAATATCGGTCGTCCCTCGGCCAGCAATGGCAAACCTCCGAGTGTATTTCTGATATGAAAAAACTTCTCACAAAACACATTTGCCGTTCGTAGTCGGCGTAAAACTGTAGGGCCCTCTATTTGTGTTACAACATCAAGATGCACACTACAAATTATAGGAGAAGTTCGGCCAAAATCGCTTAAGCGGTTATAGCGCCAATCAAGTAAGTAAGTAATTTTGTTGTTGTGCCTGTAATTGCAGCGAAAATACGAGTGACCCCTTTAAAAACTATCCCCCTACCCACATTGAAGTTGTGTGGGGCTCTCCTACTGGCTCGGCTAATTAAATTGTCTATTCCGAATCCCAAGGTATATGCTTGGTGCGATTTCTCAATCGTCATGTCATGGCTGTCGATACCACCTGTCAAGCTTAAGACTTTCGTACGCAATATAACGAGTAAAATGTTAACCACTCTACCACGAAACATGTGGCACCATACCGTTTCCAAAGAAAATCCTGCACATCCAGTGGAATGTCTGCAGCTTCACTACGTGATTCGACTTCTGGTGGAAAGGTCTGCCATGACTTAGAAATGAGAATTAACTTAATGAGTCGTTAAAGAAAGGTACCCGTTTTGCCTTTAAAACACGTGACCAAGTTTTAGGAATTTTGATTGGTTGACAGACCAATTTCCTTGAAGTTATACAAGGTGGCGCTAAGGTAATCCTCCTATCAGAAAATGCTATAAATTTTGCGATTGGCCCCTAATGTCAGTTCTGTTTTGACATTTGTGTAGTAAACACATGCGAAATACACGTTAGTAAACAATGTTACGCTACACTGCTCCAGAACGCGGAATATTGCTGACTATTTATTTGACCAATAATCGGTCGGTGACTTTGGCACATCGTGAATTTCGTCGCAGATTTCCTGGCCGTCCAACGCCTACTGGTGAAACACTGCGACGTTTAGCCGCTCGCCTCGAAGAGACTGGCACAACACGAGATACTGCCAGGCGTGGCAGACCCCGGAGTAGCCGTTCTGCAGAGAATATTGCTGCTGTAGCCGAGGATGTCATGGAAGCGCCACAGCGTCGACATCGACCAGACGACGTGCCACGCAAATGGGTATCAGTCGACGGTCTTTACAGCGAATTTTGGTACAAGATTTGAAAATGTTTCCGTACAAAGTCCAGACTGTGCATCAGCTGTTAGCTGCTGGCCGCCAATCGCGTCTAACATACGCTCAAGCCATCCTTAATCACCACCAAGAGGAAGATGATTTTTCTTTAAAAACAATCATGAGTGATGAGGCCCATTTCCATCTTAGCGGGTACGTAAATAAGCAAAATTTACACTTCTGGGGCACTGAAAATCCGCGTGTAACCCACGAAGAGCCATTACACCCGCTCAAAGTCACTGTATGGTGTGCTGTTTTCGCTGGAGGAGTCATCGGACCTTTTTTCTTCGAAGACGTCGCGGGCCAAACGGTTACTGTGAATGGTGAGCGCTACAGAGCAATGATCAACGAGTTCTTTTTGCCGCAACTTGATGAATTAGGATTGGAAAACATGTGGTTCCAACAGGACGGTGCAACGGCACACACTGTACGTGCCACAACCGATATGCTGAAGGATGCATTTCCCGGGCGCCTAATCTCCCGTTTTGGCGATTTTCACTGGCCAGCAAGATCGCCTGATTTGACCGCTCCAGACTTCTTTTTGTGGGGCTTTTTGAAGTCGCGGGTTTATGTCAACAAGCCTCAGACTCTTGCAGCTCTCAAAGAGAATATCCGTCAAGAATATGAGGACCTATCGCCGGAAGTTTTGGCCAAAGTGATGGAAAATGCAAAAAGGGCTCAAATGGCAATCAACTGTGGCGGCGGCCATTTACATGACATCATATTCTCGACTTGATGTAAAAAAAATTAAAAGACCAAATAAAAATAGTCCACAAGAAGAATCAAAGTTTTTCATTTTTTTTTTTTAAATTACAGCCAAAAAACATCGGAAGTTTACTTTTGCGCCAACTTGTATAGGGGAAGAAATGCATTTAATTCGAAGGGATGTATTTTTGTGTGTCTGCTTTTTAATACCAAATTTGGAAACTTTTTCGGGAGCACATGGTCTTATCCGTGTGGTGAAACTTCATACAATCAGGGGAGAAATAACGCGAGCAATAACAAGGTTGGTGGTTTTGCCAGCTTATCAAACGGTGTTTCAGCGCTTTCAGGCTTCTTTACTTGAATAGAGATTATATGTTTATTATTGATTTACATACAGGCAGTGTTTGCATATTTTTTTATTTACTGTCTTTTTTACATTCGTAGGTATACGTACACATAAGGCTCAGGTATATGTGCTCCAGCCTTTTTTTTTTGATTTGTGTTCACTCTATTGCGCGCTGTTTTTTTTTTTAATAAAAGCAACATTAGAGAAACTCAATCCGTTGTCTCTTTTTCTTACTTGACCTGACAATTTAAGACTTCGATTCGTCGTCAGGAGCTGGTCATAAAGTCATAAAAGTTAAAAAATACGAAACTGCTTAGTTTTAATTTTGTTTCAGTGCAATCCAAATACATAACTTTTGAAATCGAAAATTTTATGATTTTATGATTTATGTCACATTATCACCTTGTGAATCACCTAATTGCATTTTCATATTGAAAGTAGTATCAATTGATGACTGCCTTCAACTGCCTGTTTTTATTGCACAATGCAATAGAACATAAATGCTTTCTTAAATGCACTGTGTCATATTAAATGCCTTTTGGGGCTGAAATTTGAATGAACTTAACTCAAACATTAAATTTTTAGTGCGTCGACTTATTCGCGGACCTGGAAAGTGACGATTTCAAAAGATTTTCACAACCAACTCTCAGGTAAAAACCTTTCATATAACATAAATATTATCGAGAAATCGATGCGTTTTCGAAGGGATTTGACAGATGCTGGCAGAATTTTTTAAACATTCACTTAATATATGGATATACATATGTATCTCTATAAAATTTAATGATATTTATTTATTATTTAGTGATTACATCCTACAACAACAAGGGTAAACCTTATAAAATACAATTTTTTTAAATTTAAAATTTGCATATTTAAATATTTTCAATTATTTGTAGAAATAAAGGAAAACAAGCATTTAAAGAAAGTTAGAAAAAATGAAAGAACTTATTAATTGATATTATCTGATTTAGTGCTAATATATCTCAAAAGTTCGCGTCTAAATGTGCACATGCTACTTAAAAATATTAAGTTTTGCGGAAGAGAATTCCAAAGTTGAGTCCCTTGCACCATGTGCTGCCTTTCTGATGTTAGAGTTTTGTAACTAAAAGCAAGAAGTTTAGAGTTTCTCACAGATTTGTGGCAGTTATTCTAAGGGCAAGATACCCAGGTACTTTCGTGTAGTAGATTTTACTCAAAAGTAAGAGGGATTTGAACTGAAAAAGCTTATCCAGGGATATGGAATATATATACTCAGAAAGATGGGGAACGTCTTGACTTAATTCTGAATAATAATAACGATCAATATTATTAAACAGTACATTAAGCTTGTGTTTTCACGCTTAACCACAATTTGCAAAAATATCACAACCATACAATTATGAGGGTGTAAAATTTGTTTGAAGAATTAAAATGCAAATACGTTGAGGGGTAAATTGGTGCGCAGTCCATTCCGTACAATTTACCAACGACTACATTGAGATATCCCAAGTTCAAATTTTGCTGAAAATTATTACACGATTTTTGGTCGTCTCCACATACATAATTGATACCATGCCGCCAAGGAATAGTTTTGGAAAAGTGGAGGTATCGAAGGATTTCTGTTTTTACGGCATAAGTTTTCGTTGATTTTGTGAACACATCCTTGTACATCAATAAGCTTGCTAGATGTATAAACCCGAGCACTGCATACAAGTGAAAGCTCATATCGGTAATAGTAGCTGATAGATCATTGATATATAGAGAGAAAAAGTAAGATTGTTTCGACATGTCCTGTCGATTGACGTGGAGGGTTAGGCCTTGGAAACCATAGTTTAACACCCAGTTAAGTTGCACAAGCGGGCGAATGATTTCTCATTGAGCACCAACACACCACCTTCCAGTCCAGCGTAGGTTGTTCTGGGTTGCCAAGGTTTATTAGGTCCAGAACCTCTTCTGGATCATCGCCGATGTCCGGAAGCCACGCCCTAGACCTGGGACGGTTGGGAATTTCTTCCCGTCACACCACATCCAAGTGCACTCCTCTGATAGCACTTTGCAAGCTTAATACGTACGTGCCATCAGCGGTGTCTAATAGGGCGCCTTCCTGAACCTAATAATCTTGAGGGTACAAATATAAGTTAACGCTGTTAACACTTAGACTTCACATAAAAATATTCTCACGCTAATAAGCGCTGTCTTCGCTACTATTCTCACGCCTGCACAGGTTGACTGCATTCCCAACTCCAGTTACAACACACGTATCCGTCGAATTCGCTGACAAACGTCTGGACACCAAGCGCTCACCATCAAGGTTATCATCACAGCCGCAGCTGCGACATGACGTCGAGGTATAGTTGTAAGAATATTTGAGGTTTGTAAGTTAGTTAGATTCAAATAAATAACACGGCTTACTGCCGTAAAAATATATATATATTTTTTTTAATAAACTAATTACGCTTTGGTATAATTGACGCCCAACTTGCCAGTCGCGAGTGTCCTTAAAATAACTTGGAGATATTTTATACGTATCAAAAGGATTTTGCCTTAAAATTGTCCGGTAAAAACAAGGACCTGGAACTCAAGGACTGGAACCCTGTAGAAGGCTTCGGTAGAAGATCGCCACAAACCCACAGAGAGTGCGCATCGAGGGAACTCTAGTAGCGGATACAGCAAAGAGGATCATTTCCTAAGCGTCGTGGGATGTGTATTACCTAATGTAAGAATTAACATAAAGATATTGATTGCATTTATTTTAGCGAAATAAGAAAATAAAGGTTTGTGAAAATAATAGTGAAAAACTTATGTTTGAAACTTATCTGTTAAAGCGAATCGTATTAGATAAATTTTTGAAATAAAGCTGTTTGGTGAGAGTTATAATTAAAGTTTGTGAAAATAATTATTAAGAATTAAAGAATAAGGAAATATATTTGACCGTAGCTCTAACTATTTATTAACATTTGACAATAGCTCTAACTAATATAACTTTAGAAGTGCAGTGAAATAATTGGAAAAGAAATAACTAAATAAAATTTTTCAACTAAATAATACAAAACACAAAGGAGCCGCGATTCACCACCGTAAATGGGGACCCTCCGATTCTTATAACTAGTAAACAACTCTGCGATTCACCACCGTAAAAGGGGGGCCCTCCAGAGATTGTTAATAAAGCATTATAAATAAAAAGCACTTGAAATAAATTTTTGCACAAAATCATCATATGAAGGCTCGTACATCCAATAATTAAAAAATAATACAACACCGCAATACACCTTATTACATTACATATATATGCGATTCATCTAACAACTAACAAAATTTATTTTTAAAAAAAAGGCACAAAATAATGTGATTAGACCATCTGTGTTAGGAGATGCACCTGCACAACCCACTCCTAACAGTTCAACGACAGCATTCAGAAGCATCATAAAAGAAGTTATGATGGAAATTTTTAATACTTATGGAGGAATAAAATTGTAGGCAGTGCAGACGCCGCACTGGAATCCTACAATGCTCCCTTGAATTGGAAGGCAATTTCAATATTCCATCACAGCAAAAGCCTCCATTGCCCCCTAGGTAGCTTCAATTTGGATGTCAGCCATTCAACTTGCACACATGCCGCAAACAATTTCACCAATGAGGTATTACACCCAAATACCTCAACGGGAGCCTCAAACTTATTACCAACACCCTAATTACTATAACCAACAGAGTAGACGAAACTCCCTTCCTAACATACCTTCTTACAATAATCCCCCACCAAGGCCATCGCAACCTAAACCTCCTACGCCAATGGAGATTGACCGTTCTCAACAAACAAGAGACATAATTTATATGAATACGCCAAATACTAATAATTTCGCAAACAAGCGGCCACCAGCACCGCAGCCAAATCAATTCAGTAGGAATCCTCCCAATAAGGTCCAAATGATAAACCACCTTTACCAGGAGCCAGAACCTCAAATGGTAACCGATAGGACCGATGCAAGCGAGTGCGAAGGAAACGCGTACGAGACAAACGGACAAGATCCAGACCAACAATTGCAATCTTGGGACATATACTATCAGGAATATATAACTCACGAAGAATTTTGCGACATTAATTTTTTAGACTAGCTTACTCTACGTTACCATGTATTCATTGTAAGACCGGTAACGGAGAGGTGTTAAAATTTTTAATCGACACAGGCTCGAACAAAAATTGTATTCAACCCTCCCTAGGAAAAGTCGCCTAAAACGACAACATTTTTTACGCCAACTCGGTAGCCGGAAAAATTCAAATCTCCCACCACATATTTCTCAATCTTTTTGGCTTAAAGACCGAAAAATTAAAATTCTTTATGTTGCCCTCATTGAAACCTTTCCACGGTATCATTGGAAATTACAGCATAAAACAGCTTAACGGCATCATACATACATCGAAGGACTACATGACGATAAGAAACGGAAAAAAATCCCTGTTACACAACAATACTCCAAATCAGTCAATGCTCTAGATATATAAACAGAGCACTTAACAAACGAACAGAAGGAAAAACTTCTCACCTTGTGTGATCACTCTTTTCCGAACCTAACGAAAAACTAGCTTATACAACAGTGGTTAAAGCAGAAATAAGGACGACTACTGATAGCCCCATCTACTCTAGATGTTACCCATACCCAATGCCACTAAAATTCGAAGTAGAAAAGCAAGTAAACAAAATCCTCGAAGGTGGAATTATCAGACCATCGCGCTTAACTTATAATTCTCCTGTTTGGATAGTTGATAAAAAACCAGACTCGTTGGGAAACCAACAGTTCCGCCTTGTAATAGATTATAGGAAACTAAATTCAGTAACTATAGCAGACCAAAACTCTGTACAAATAACGAAAACAAAACTAAATTAAAACCCGAAAACCAAATGCCGAAAAGTCAAACGAGCGAGCATTTGAACGAAACTAATTAAAAGAATTTAAAAAAAATGTATCTTCCAAAAAAAGTCTCTACTACCTTAATGCTTCACTGGGAAATTTATTGTCCTATACTGGGACAACAAAAATACTCTAACTCAGCGACTACAATTGAACCTAACCACACGCAAACAAAAATACCAAGAAAGGCTCATTACTGAGGACAACACAAGCAGTTGCAATATTAAGCTTACGCTAATTTAAACAATTTTATTGGATATTTTACACACGCGAAGCAGCGCAATAAATACTTGTTTTTGGGTTTCTTTTTTAATTTGATTTCTTAAAACTTTGCAAAATAAATTGAAGCCAAAAGAATCGGTACCACCAGAAAGTAAACTTGAAGCATTTAAATTTGGTTTTAGTAAAAATTATTATTATCTTTTTCCGCGCCCTAGAGCATAAACATTATGTTCATTTGTAGCTCCTTAAAAGAAAATTTCCAATTTGGAAAGAACTCTCAGTTTCCCTCACGTTTGTATACAAACAAAAACCCTGACACTCCTTGCTCCGGCTCCGTTCGTCCAATATAAGCGCACTTTTCTTTACGCACAAAGATCTACACAAAAATAGCCAAAATAAACAAACCATTTTAAATAACGAAATGACGATACAAATTTAGACCGCGTTTAATGTATGTATGTGCAGGCACAGAACAACACGTGTATCGTGTGTAACACTAACAACACTATGCAGTTCTCGCACTCCGTAGCCTTTTATTGCAAAACTTATTGAACACAATTTTGCCTGTTTGTCAACTTAAGTACCACAAGCCCTAAACAAAACAAAATCCCTCTCCACAGAAACATTTGGCCAAGCAAAATATATTTTTGATCGTATCTAATATTCGACCCCACGTTGAGAGCCAATTTATTACACGCCAAATGTGCCAAAACACTCTCTGCTAGCGATCTAGGACACTAGCTGGACTAGTTTACAAATATAGCACTAACCAGAGATTGCAAAAAACTAAGCAGCCGCCTGACTCAATGGAGACGGGTTAGGTTGCGAAAACACCTGAACAATATTTGAGGGGGACAACAACAAAATTAATACAACTGACCCAAATGTAAAAAAGGGCAATTAAACACAAATATACCACGACACAACAACCAAAAAGAAAATGTCTTTAGTGGTGTGCCCGAGGTGCGGTCTAACGAAAAGGTTACGAAACAACTCGCATTACCTCCCAAGCTGCTGGGACAGCTTTAACCCGCCAAACCTAACCTGGGCTCAGGTTGCGGGATGCTAAAAGGAAAATAAATAGGAAGACCCAGCGACAGCACTAAAACACGTCCAACAATAGGACAACACAAGAAGATACTTATCGGCTTCGTTTAGGGCTTGCTCCGATGACGGGATGCTCCACAGGTATGACCTACAATTCCAGGACGCATTTTCCACCTTTTTCTTTAATGAAATGCCTCGTCTGGTGCCACTGCTACTTCTGCAGCTCTTCTCAACAAGAAAGTATTTTAAAATCGTAAATTACAAAATCTTCTCCAAAAAGAGCCGCCTGCTTAAAAAAGGTGTTTTCACTTCCACAGTGACTTGCGAACCAAACCGCAAGCTACGCGCCGGCCTGTAGATCGCCTAGTTCGGCGTTGGAATTGATGGTGCCCATTAATACGGCGCACGGTGTCGCGATCCCAATAAGTTGCGGCAAAATATATAAGTTATCGTAGCAGTGTCACCAAAGTCAGCATAGGAGCGTCTCATGATTAAATATAGAAATTTTGAAAAAATTAGCAACATCCGCCCACCTCCCATATAAGTTAAACATACAAAGTTAAATATTTCTTGTTTTATTACAATAAAGAGAAATAATTACATAAATCTTAATCCAAATCGCTTTCTATTTCTGAATCGCTTTCTAAAGTTCATTCTTCTTCAGTTTCTCTGCCACTTAATAAAATATATTGACTAATGTCTTCAGAAATGGGCTGCTTTTTGGTGCAAACTTTTCTATGAGAAGTTAGTAATAAATTTACCATAAGGTCTTTATTGGAAGCTTGTCTAGAAGTTTTTTGAGTGTTGTTTCTACGGATATTTTAAAATTCTTTGTGCCTTGCTTCTAATGCATCTTCTAAGAGCATTCCAATAGAAATATTGAAGTTTTTAATAATTTGCGCTCCGTGTGCCAAAACTTTGTGAACTGCTGCAGGCATTTTATACCACGAATAATTTTTCATATATATTTCGTGTGTATTCTTCAAAAGATTTTCAAATGTATTTACATTAACTTGTTTTCCCCTAGCAAGAATTCTTAATATTAATGAAAAGGTTCTTTACATATTAATATCAAGGTTTGTTATCTCCGCAGAAACTTCTATGCTAATAAAAAAAATCGTCCTGTTTTGACCCTATCAATAAGCAATCCCATTTTTGTTTTAAACTCTTTACAATTCCGTTCCTTGTTTTACTCGCCAACACATTAAAGGAACTATGTAAGATATATGCATTGCACATTCAAAGAACTTGATCCATGCACGTAATGTTGATAAGCCATATCTAGCTAAATCTTCATTAATCGGCCTTTGAAAAGTTTGAAATGTGTTCATTTGATTTGGAGTTGCACCACTGCTCCTTCAATCATCGTAAGATACATATCCTATTTCACAATTATTTCAAAGTTTTTTATTTTTACAGTATGGCTTAAAAGTTCTTGGATTTGTAATGTCATTTCACGTTCAAACTCGTGTATTAAACGAGGATTTTCTTTCATAAAAATGAACTAATTGGGTGACACAGAAGTGTTGATGAAGCAGAGTTGTTGGTTCAAATTTTTGTTTATACATACTACCTGAGCTACCATCAAAACCCCATTTGCACTGTAAAAGAAGATTCATATCTGGAGAAATATCTACGGTTTGTAGTAAACTATATGCAGTCTTATTTCATAAACTTTGCAGAGGTACTGCCGCGGTTGTTTCAGATAGAATTAAAGGTTTTGGCAGCAACTCGTCCATAGCTTTTTTCAATTCATAATAGCTTCTCAATCTGTTTTAAGCATTTACAGAATGCTACAAGTATTCCAAAATATGTATTGATAAATGCATGTATTAAAACTGTTTTTCACTACAATTCAATTTTACGTTAATAATAAATTTATATATAATTTTCGAACAGCAGGCAACCCCTCAACATTTTTCTGAGATTAAGTTTTCCTAAACCTCTATCAGTTCAAAGCAGAAGAGCAATGCCTACTTTATATTATAAATTTACTTGAATTTGAATAAATTATACAGGTGGCAAATGTCTCCAAATATATTTATTGACTGAACATGCCTGAAACCTTCTTCCTTTAGTAAAGTAGAAATTCCGTTACCTTACAAATTAAATCTGCGTTCTTTTGTTGGTTCTTTAATTTTTCATTATATACAAAAATTTACCCCTACCCCAACGGCTGAGAGAAATTGTACAATTGTTGTGTCTGCATAGGCAATAAGGTAATTCATTTCCTGTTTCCAATGACCTGCCCTTCGTGCATGCGTGTTGGCCTTTCCACTCCCTTCTATTTTCATCAAGGTACCATAAAACAGGTGCCTAGGATCAACCTGGGTGGGACCCTTCATCAAGATCAGTCGCGAATGGAGTCTTCCGGATACCGGGCGACCTTCACAGCCAGCTAGCTTTACCCGAAAGCGGTACCGGGTGGATGTCCCTTGCTCTGCCACTAATGGAATTATGGACAGAAACATTTACACTAAAAGTACATCAACGCTAATAAGAGACACCGCATCTTATAAAGGCCCTGAACCCAATCCTTCGCTGAAATAGAAAAGGACCGGAAGGTCATTGGCTTAATTAACGAGAGGAGTGAAGAAGGCATGATTCCCTGAATTCGATTGTAAGATGCCTATCTAAATTTGACCAGATGTTTCACTGTCGTATTTATTCTCCCTTTTCAAACTATCCACTTCAAACTACCCTCCTTATTCATATACTTACGCGCTGACATATATTCACATATATACACATTGTGGTGCAACATTTATTATAATACATACATATATACACGATTTTCGGAGACAATAAGCACCTTTATATTAACATATGTATATGACAATAGTTATTAAGATACACATACACTAAATCAACCGACAACGGTCACAAATATACAGTGTACTCAGGAAAACGTCAACGCTCGTTTACGTCAACATCCCAAAACATCAACCCTTTTTTTTTACATTGCCTACTCTAAAACGTCAATCCAACCACAAAGCTCTAAAACGTCAACTCTGAATAAAACAAAATTTTGAATTTAGCAGCAGTTAAAATACACAAATTTGTACACACACACATTGATTTTATGAAATCATTTCTGAAATTGTGGATTCCCCTTATAAGTAGAGTAGAAAAGTAGTTGCAACTGCACATATTATCTTTTCATTTATGTTCAGTTGCTTTTTTGTTCTCGTAAGTATCACATTACCAAAATGAGCTCAAAACAACTGAAAGTGCTAAAATTACAAGAAAAGGCAAATATTTTGGACTTATTAGAAAAGGGTACAAGTGCGGTAGCTTTAGCGAAGCAATATGGTGTAACAAAGTCAACAATTAGCAAGATAAAAATGAAAAAAAGAAGATATTGGACATTAAGAGCATCAGAGTTGCCGAAAGTGGAGAAACGTCTGGGCCAGTGGTTTGTTAAGCAGAGAGGAAGGAATTATTCGGTAAATGCATTAGCGCTCAAAGAAAAAGCTAAAGAGATCCATCTAAAACTGAAAGAAAAAGAATGCTCGTTCAACGCAAGTGATGGATGGTTGCAGGGATTTAAAAAAAGATTTGGAGTTAGTCTGTTTAAAATAACTGGGGAAAAGATATCTTCGCAACCTTCGCTTGTCGAACCATTTAAAGTCAAGCTGAAGCAAAAAATTTAAGAAATGGGTCTATCCCATGATCAGCTATACAATGCTCATGAATCTTGATTGTTTTGGAAAATTTTGCCAGAAAAGTCTTACGTATCTAGTGCCGAAAAGACTGCTCCGGGTGTAAAAACTGAAAAACAACGAGTCACTTTTTTATGTTGTGCTAATGCTTCCGGAAGTCATAACCTTAAATTGTTGGTGATTAGGAAGGAAAAAAATCCACAAGTTTTCAAAAATTTCAACTGCCAAGTCCTCATGGATGACATCAGCCATTTTTAGCGATTGGTTACACAAATCATTTGTCTGCAGAGAAAATATCATTTTCAGTAGCTAAGATTTTCTAATTTTAGGTAACAGATGTCCTTTTAAAAAGAACTTGCCAGTTAAAGCGCTCCTCCTAATCGACAATGCTCCGTCTCATCCAAGTGAAATGGAGCTTAAAACCGAAGATGGAAGCATAATTGCAATGTTTTTTCCTCCAAATGTTACCCGACTTATCCAACCAATGGATCAGAACGCAATCAAAATAACGAAGCTGTACTACAGAAACAGCCTCTTACCCATGGTAGCGGCAAAAAATGTACGTCTAGTACGTCTAGAGTCAATGAAAAGTGTTACATTAAGGGATGCTGTTACAATTCTAGAATCCGCATGGAATAAAGTAAGCAAAGATACAATGGTAAAATGCTGGCAAAATGTTTTACGTTTCACGGAAAATGATACAGATCCGGAGGAAGATATTCCGGTAAGCATACTGAAAGAAAATATGAACTCAGACGTTCTAAACCCTCAGGTTTGTCGATTTTTAAAATTGTTTCAACAACACGGCAGGTAGTTTTTAAGTTTTTTCTTTAGGTTGACTATACAGTATCATACATTCAGGAGTGGAATGAAGATATTTTGCTGGATAGTGTTTCTAATTCGTGTGAAATTGAGGGGTTAGAAGTGCTCGATGATGAGGAGAACGATTTAGATACAAATGTGCATACACTAAAACCAAGCGAAGCCGTCGAAATATTAAACAGGGCGTTGGATTGGGCTCAATGCGAGAATGTTGAGCAAAATGACTTAAAGACGTTTAAGAGAGAAGGCTCTCTTCCAAGTGTTGGAAAGAAAAAAAAAACTGCAGAAAAAATAACCGATTTTTTTTAAAGAACTTGCCAGTTAAAGCGCTCCTCCTAATCGACAATGCTCCGTCTCATCCAAGTGAAATGGAGCTTAAAACCGAAGATGGAAGCATAATTGCAATGTTTTTTCCTCCAAATGTTACCCGACTTATCCAACCAATGGATCAGAACGCAATCAAAATAACGAAGCTGTACTACAGAAACAGCCTCTTACCCATGGTAGCGGCAAAAAATGTACGTCTAGTACGTCTAGAGTCAATGAAAAGTGTTACATTAAGGAATGCTGTTACAATTCTAGAATCCACATGGAATAAAGTAAGCAAAGATACAATGGTAAAATGCTGGCAAAATTTTTTACGTTTCACGGAAAATGATACAGATCCGGAGGAAGATATTCCGGTAAGCATACTGAAAGAAAATATGAACTCAGACGTTCAGCAACAAATGGAGCTTGCAGATGATCTGCTTAATGAACTAAACCCTCAGGTTTGTCGATTTTTAAAATTGTTTCAACAACACGGCAGGTAGTTTTTAAGTTTTTTCTTTAGGTTGACTATACAGTATCATACATTCAGGAGTGGAATGAAGATATTTTGCTGGATAGTGTTTCTAATTCGTGTGAAATTGAGGGGTTAGAAGTGCTCGATGATGAGGAGAACGATTTAGATACAAATGTGCATACAGCCTCTTACCCATGGTAGCGGCAAAAAATGTACGTCTAGTACGTCTAGAGTCAATGAAAAGTGTTACATTAAGGGATGCTGTTACAATTCTAGAATCCGCATGGAATAAAGTAAGCAAAGATACAATGGTAAAATGCTGGCAAAATGTTTTACGTTTCACGGAAAATGATACAGATCCGGAGGAAGATATTCCGGTAAGCATACTGAAAGAAAATATGAACTCAGACGTTCAGCAACAAATGGAGCTTGCAGATGATCTGCTTAATGAACTAAACCCTCAGGTTTGTCGATTTTTAAAATTGTTTCAACAACACGGCAGGTAGTTTTTAAGTTTTTTCTTTAGGTTGACTATACAGTATCATACATTCAGGAGTGGAATGAAGATATTTTGCTGGATAGTGTTTCTAATTCGTGTGAAATTGAGGGGTTAGAAGTGCTCGATGATGAGGAGAACGATTTAGATACAAATGTGCATACACTAAAACCAAGCGAAGCCGTCGAAATATTAAACAGGGCGTTGGATTGGGCTCAATGCGAGAATGTTGAGCAAAATGACTTAAAGACGTTTAAGAGAGAAGGCTCTCTTCCAAGTGTTGGAAAGAAAAAAAAAAACTGCAGAAAAAATAACCGATTTTTTTTAAATTCATATGTGGGCATGTACAATTAAAAATATGATCTCATTTAAAATGTATTCTTTTGGTTCTAGTTGTCTTCTATGATTCTAGTCAGGTTGAATGCCTTTTTCGTTTCCATTTTGAATTTGCTTATGTTTGATTTTAGCTTATAATTAATAAAAACTTTTAAAAGCAGATATTTTTTTTATTTAAAAATTTTGCATTCGTAATCGTCAACAATTTGTTAAACGTCAACACCCGCGGTTACAATTAGTTGACGTTTTCCCGAGTGCACTGTATTATCAAAATGCGTCGCTCGAATGGACACGCACATGCATACACATGGTCAATGCCTACCATGACTTACTCAGGCGACTGAATATGTGCGCGTATATGTTAAACAATACTAAATCAGATGCTGCAGCCACCGACGGCATCTGCACACATATTCACAAACTATAGTTCTAGAAAAATAAGAATACATTTGCAGTCAGTGGTTTGAGAGGGCATGCGAGGTGTTTGTTATTGTGAGGAGAATCTCGACATGCCGAACATGTGTTTTTATGTCAGGGTTGATTCTGGATAGGTAGGAGTCACGATGTCCAGATCTTAATTGTACCAGAGTAGCGCGGGACTCGCGAGGTAGCTGGGACCTTTCATTTATAATTGGAATTTTTTGTTCTCCTATTACGGCATTAGCATGGCGAGAGCCGATGGATGTTGTATGCTGTGAATCCAGCGGTTGTATCATGTGCGGCTGGATGTCATCCTTTAGTTCATTCTGTAGCTCGTCGGCAAGCGTATGCCTATTTGGGTTCTCCAAACGGTGACACCCAGAAGGGCACTGCTTGCTGTGCATGAGGTTCTGCTCCTTAACCCGGAGGATATTTATCTATTAGTGTAGGTGCTTCTCGGCCGCCGTAGACGAGTGGAAGCATTCTTCATTCGGTGGGTAACATTTAAATATAGCCCCCAAAAATCCTAGGGGGATTAACTGTTGAAATGGGGCTGTGATTGACATTAAATGCAGCCTGTCCTCCTCCGTCCAGGTGTTGAAGAGGGTCGCAAGGGCTTTGTAGGGGACAACGCTAAGTTTCTTCCAGTGAAGAAATGCGCAAGGATGGAGAGATATAGTACGTTCACTTTCGAACACAGGTCATCAAATGCATTACCAGTGGCAATTGTCGAGCAATCATCGGCATATGAGACTATGGTGGCTCCCTCTGGCGGGTGAGGTAGCTTGGAGAGGTAGTGGTTAAACAAGAATGGAGACTCGACGCCACCCTGCGGTACCCCTTTTTCAATTTTCTTCAGTTAAGTTAGGCTTAACTTTAGCTCAAACTATTACCAATGATTGACGACCACATTGTTGAGCCCCTGCAAGAGTGTTGATGCCTACACGTCAGCCAGTACCATTACTATTACTGACGATTGACGACCACACAGTTCAGTCCCTGCAGAAATGCCTATACATCAGATAGTACCGTGGAGTGACTTACCGTGTCAAAAGCCTTTGGCAAGTTCATAGCTACCAGGACGATTCTCTCGCAGGTTCAGGTTAAGACCGCAGTTCTCCTGTGTGTTTATGGCATTGACTGCTGTTATTGTACTTTGAACTTCCCGGAAGCTGCGTTGATGCTTAGAGTCTCAAGCAGGGAAATCGGCCGATAGGAATCTCCCTTGTCGGCCGGCTCCCATAGATTTAACAGTGGGCCCACCCCTCCAACCTTCCAAATGTTCAACTCCAACGTGGTCCAAAATTTTCAGCATCAACACGCTTAGCCCACGCTTAGCCCATCCTTGGAGGATTTCGCTTTCCCGATGGCCTCCTTCACCTCGCCACAGGCGAAGGTAAGAAGTGCTCTGGTGTTAGGCTAGCCTCCTAGTCACCTTCCTTTTGGTCCTATCCACCAAAGAATGCAGTGTAAATCGTCGGGGATCACGCTTCGTCAGGTTTGGTAAGGACCTCACTGTAGATCAGTGTTTACCAACATCTGTGAACTGGTTACAGGATTTCAAATGCCTCCCACTTGTCCCACTTCTTCTGACCAACCAGCCTACGAATTGCCACGTTCCACTCCCTAATATATGGGTTGCGGGGATCGGAGTGGCGGAGGCGGTCTTGCTCGTTTGCTTGCGCAGCCGCTTCAGCGGGGAAATTGAGATGGATTACAGGGATCCTCTCTGCCAGGATGAAGTGAGCCGAAGCAGTCGTGAACTTATGCGTTGGGTGTGGGAAGAGCTCTGAAAACATTCTCACTGAACTCTGTGAGCCCGACCCAATCGCCTTTTTTGAAGTTGATATGGGTTCAGTGGCACGTAGAGACAAACTCAGCAGTCAAGTCGATCGAGATGACTATGGGTAGGTGGTCTGATGCAAGCGATAGCATAGGTCGCCAGTTTATGCTATTTGTCAGACCTGCGGTAGCTGTTGTTAGGTCAGGCGAGCTGCTGCAACTACCTATAATTCTGTTAAGGACATCAGCATTCATCGTGCAGAATTTCGAATCATCAATCTGCTCTTTTGATTGATTTCCCCTACGATCTGCTGGTAGGCTTGAATGTCAGATATCGTGGTGCGCATTGATGGCACCTTCTACCAAACGTTTTTGACCTCTGATAAGCGACGTATGTCAGGGTGATATCCGGGCGGGCAGCAGGTGACAGGAGGTCGAGCTCGACATCACTTAATACCTGCCATTCTAGGGTGGTGATGTCTTCTTCGATGAGAAGATACTGCTCTGTGTGATGGGCGGCGAACGGTAAGCCACCACCATTACCTCGTTCGCGATACTTACGATGCACGTTGTAGTCGTTGCAAAGTGAGTCGTAACTTTGCTAACATTTGTGTTAACATCTTATTAACCCTTTTCTTCTTACTACGCTTTCAATTTATTTATTCGGTCTATGACATGATATATCTTACAGACTAGCGGTACAATCAAATTAAAACTAAATATACAAAATTAACTTAAAACTAAAAACCAAATGTATGCGAAAAATAAAAAATAAAAAACTACCAATACAAATCGTCTATGACTTAAAGACAGATCTTGGTGACGAAAAATCAATATTAACTTTTTTTGAGATTTTGTTAAACTCTAAAAGCGCTCTAAAAATTGGTCCATGAGAAAAATAATTAACTTTGACCACTTGGAGATAGAACAATTTTTGAAAACGAAGAGCTTTACTAGGTATATTAAAACTAACCATCCCTAGAAGTTCGGCACAGTCAATGAAACCATTAATTACATCATAAACAAACATTAAAGACTGAATTGTTCTTCTGCTCTGAAGTGATGTTAAGCTTATTAACAAACATCGGGCATTGTATGAGGGCAACGGCTCTTCAAATCTGATCGATTGGAGTGCAAAGCGAATGAACTTACGCTGAACCCTTTCAATCCTAGCAGCATGGCAATCATAAATCGGATTCCAAATAATTTATTGAGCATTTGCCTGAGGGCCCCTGTTGCTATCTTGATGTGTTTAATATTATTTTCTTCCGTAAAGCAACTATCGCTATTCGGAAATAATATTTTTTTTGTAATAATCTCTCAACGCAATACTTTTTTAGTATTTGTAATCTTTGTAGCATATTTTGTACACGCGTCTACAATAACAAAACTGTGTTTTTTCAATCCCAAACTACTTATTGTTATATATGAATTGTTTGAAAAGGACTGCTATTTTTGGAGATGCTATGTAAAAGCCCTTCTCCTTTACCGTTCTTCGCCTAATAAACTATACATCTCAAACAATTTTTTATGTGAGTAGCTATTTTTTCTTTCATTTTTGGGAACCAATAACTTTTTCCTCGCAAATCAATAGTCTTATCTGTGTCTACGTGTCCCATTTCGTCATGAAATTTGAATAAAGCGTGATTTTCCATATCTTGCGGTACATAAAAATAAGTACGCCCGTCTTTATTTTTCCTACAATATATACCACTCCGTTACGCATCTCGTAAAAACTGTGTTCTCTGCTTCGCGTAAACTTTTAATTTGTTCATCCTTGCCCTGACATATTAAGGTTTTCTTCAAAGGTATTAGATTCAACTATCAGAATACTACTTAAAGCATCAACATTTTGCATCCGCATGCCCGACTGATGTTCTAACATATAATCATAATATTGTTACTCTACAGCTTTATCAGACTTTCTGTATTATTATTACTCCAAAACCAAAATACTCATCATTAAAATCGTATGTGGCCAAAATCGGTGCTTCCAGTAATTTTGTTCTTGGCAGCCTTTCAGGGGTATTCTACACGTCATTCTCCTAATTCTTCAGACGCACGAAATGGCTTTCATCAGCGCCATCAAAAAGCAGCCCGAACCACGGGTCACAAGGTAATAAGGTCTGATTAGTGATTTAGCTAAGCCCTCGCATCGCGACAAGGGCTGCCTTCGCAAGGGATATTCTTTTCACAGTTTTCAGATAGAAACCCTCAAAATTAAACCCTATATCCATCAACAATGTTAACATAGAAAAATACAAAGTAGGCAGATTTCTAAAAACCCAACAGTGAAATATAATTTGCCTTACGAACAGTTCCACCTAATGGCCACTTATAACACAACACAATCCCCTTTCTCAAATGAATAAAGTTAACGATTTGACCCACAGGGGTGCTACCATCGACTTAGGCATTAGATTCAAAATCACCACTTTTTGTTTCATTTATTACCACGAGTTCTGCTTATGTACCTACATAAGTGTGTATCAGCGCTAAATTCTGTCCGGATTTGGCGCCTATATACATATATGGTGCGAAATAAAGTTAGGCGTGCGTAATAAAGTCTGGGTGTAATACATATGTGTGTACCACCTTTGGTATACATACGCACCTACATATGCCAAAGTGTTCTTTGAGCGATGGGGGAGTGCTGACGAAAAATCAGTTTGGCGCGGCGATCGTAAGATCAGACGGACACGGGCGACGGAACCAACAATAGCCAACGTTTAAATTCTTTTTATATATCTTCAGTGAATTGGTCGAGGGCGATAAAGATAAAAACCCTTTTGTTGTTATATACACATATGTAAACATTTTTAATTGTGCTTTAAGCATTGAATTTTCGCAATTTAGTGCACACCCGAAATATTAGAAAATAATTAAAAAATAAAAAAAAAATTTAGTCACTAACACTAAACAAATTCTGAGAAAAAGAAAAAAAATGGGCAATAATTCGTAAATTAAGCAGAGGTTATATTAATAATGTCCGCAAAAACAAAGAGAAGAGAGTGATATAAAGAAAGAAAAGAAAATTGTTTGCGTAAGTACAATGCGAATATTGGAACAGTGGGCGGTGCCACCCACCATTGTAGAGAAAACTTTATTTCCTCGTACCTCCGGAACTATTCGGTACAGACTAATCATACATATATATAACTAATTGATCAGACTATGTATCATTTGGAAAACTGGGCGAAAAGAGCATAATTCCTTAACTACTAAACCCTGTGATGCAGATACACAGTAGTTGGTATGTACATAGATCGTATATAAGGCTATATATTACTTTTTAGCAGAAAAGGTAGTCTTTTGCACCATTTAAGATGTAACTACTATTCACAAATCTTCCTAGTTATTTATATACATATATGATATTCGATAATCCATAGTTCCTTTAGATCAAGATCTAAAGAATATTGTAAGCCCAAAAGCACTGTTCAATATTTAAAAAATATGTCTTTATTGTCGCACCAAAGCAAGACAAGGTATGCTAGAAAAACATCATTTTGAAAACTTAAAGAATTTTATTAATTTCAATAAACACAAAAAGAAATTAGTATGCTTTAGACCCAATCTTGTACACCAGCAGAGATTGCCTTGTATTGTCACTAAAGTATCGGATTTTTTAATATTTGTAATAGGAGGAAGGCGTGGTTTTTGTCCGTCTTTTATAATTTTCAAAAGTGTCCTTACTGAGATGAAATGTAAAGCGTGTAATAAATTTAGTAGAGTTTGATGAAGTGGTTGCGGAAATAATAACATATACACAGTATCTTTCAACCCTTCTTCCATTTTCTATTTCCATGAGCAAATTACCTTTTATAGTTACAGAAATATCCAATTACTAAATTGTTTTGGTTTGATTTTAACAAATTTTGAAATAATATTAATAAAATTTGAATATTAAGTTAAAATCTATATGTATAGCAAAATTGGCTGAGTTTGGTAATCCATGTCTGGCGCTCTCCTACCTAATCTCGTATATCCAATTTGAGTAAATTACCTTTTACTGTTATTGGAATATCGCAGTTTTATGAGATGTTGTAAGTTACATAAGAGATAGATGTGGCTTTTTCTTCCCAAACTTTTTGTAATTCCATATCTGTTGTCTGCCAACCCCATCCTGCAAATAAAATTTGAGAAAATTGAATCTTAGTAACTGCAATATCGAATTTTTTTGATTTTTGCAAACTACCGTTGTATGTATGAGAATTGCGCAATTTTAAAACTAGTAGAGTTTGGCAACATAGTTTGTGAGTTATACTAATTTGCTCTAACGGGCCGGTGCTACGCCTGTTTCAATTTTTTTTTTAATTTCGTGTAATCTCTTTAATACTCACCTAAATATCGATTTTTTTAATTTTAAATCGTCAAAACCATTACATATATGAGAGGTGGGAGTGGTTCTCATTCAGTTTTTACAATTTTCTGAATATTGCTTATTGACTTAAAATGAAATTTGTGTACTGAAATTATCGATTTTTGCTCATAGTTTCGGAGATATATATACATATATATATGTATATGTGCACTAAATTAGGTGGTGCTAGTCCATTCCCAAGTCTCTTTTATTCTGTGAATTTTATTATGAAATTCCCTCCTTCACATTAAGTTGGGGCAAATCAACTTTTACCCTTAATTAAATATTGTGTTTGTTATTTTGGGAAATTACCGTTTTATGAAAGGTGGGGTGGTTTTTATCAGATTTCTTTAAATTTTCAGGTGTTTGCTTACGGAATTGAAACGCAGTGTGTGTACCAAATTTTGTTTAGGTTGTTACCATAGGTTCTGAAATAAAGCTTTTTTCACCAAAAAAAATTTGACTCACGTTTTTCTTTTCATGTGTAAAATTTGAGCAAATTAACTTTGCTGGTTACTGATATGCCGCATTATTTTCATTTTCACAAAAAACTGTTATGTGGTCGTGGTTATTATTCGATTTCGCGCGTTCGCAATGTCAAAGTACCTTAAGGGCAATCTGTAAACTAAGTTTCATTGTGACAGCTCAAAATTTTCTCGAGCTGTCCATTGCACGAACGGTCGGACAGACATACATACATGGCTTAACCAACTTCGCTATTAATTCTAAAAATTTTCGTAAAAATCTCGGTTGATTTATTCTGTTATAATACCCTGAGCATCAGTGCCCTTAGGTATAAAAAAAATTTAAAAGGGTGAGAAAATCGCATGCGAGAATATACCCGCCGTGCAAAATTTTTGCGTAGAAAAGAAAAAAAGATGAATTACTGTTAATTAGCACTAAGGTGGATTTAGTTCAGTGAATCATCACTAACACCAATACCAATACGATTACAGAAAAGTAAATTTTAAGTTTCCGGGAAATATATAAAACATGTTAATCTTTCGACAATGCATATTTGTTATTGACAATGTCGACAGCAACGTTAACAGCATGGTTAGCTACTCCAGCAATATTGTTTGCAGCTTTATATCAACCAAAACCATAAATTTGTTAGTCAATTTAATTAGCTGCTATCGTTATTTTACGATATTTTATACATAAGTTTGTTTTTATATTGTCAACGCGTTCGAGGCGCCTGAACATAAGCTTATTCATGCAGCCGCATATGATTTGAAATGGTTTTTTGGCTTATACCTTAAAGTCAATTGTTTAAATACTTATACATACATACATACAATGTATGAATATATAGTTAATTTTTTACCATTTAACCTTTGCATATGCAGTGTACTCAAATGCACGTGTTCAATATTCGATTAAATTTACTTAACTATTGAATTTTCAATTTGTAATTTACTTGCAAATATACATATTAAAAAATATCCAAACTGTTTGAGTTTGTTGTGGTGTTAAGGATGATCACGGTTGGGTGGGAATTATGGGTTGGCAGTCGATCTAAGTTAACCATGACAAATGAGCAAGGATTAGATCCACTTCCTCATTTACCATTTCGTTTCCTCATCAACCAAACTCTTTAGTGCGCGATCATTTAAAGTTTATTTTAGCGTGTGGTAGAGGGTTAGGCAAGGTATAAGCGACAAGAATACAAGAGCCGGAATTAAATGCGTGCCGCTAGCTTATTCTCGTCACTAAAATTATGCTCTATTAGAGTGTTTATACCTATACTACTACAACTACCACGGTTATGTGTTACGAAAATACATTTTTGGCGAACAACACAAATCTGCTTTAACTTGGTTAGATAAACTATTTAACTATTCAGTCGCTCTTAAATTAATTTCTTTAATTACATATGTTGGAAATGCAGGAGTTGTGCACTCGATCTACTCACTGGCTACGTATTAAGATATAATTTGGTCATTTTCTTTCGGAATTTTCTAGTTTAAAACTATTTATCAGAGGAAAATATATCTTTATACTGATATAATACTGACTGACTCCTGGCGATCATTTATCGAAATCAATTAAATGCGCCACCAATTTTTTCACCTATGTATATATCGTACCCGTTATTGCTTGATCACAATTTTTTTTCGTTACAAATCCTTGCGCTAAACAATGCCGCTCAGAGGTAGTACAGATGCTTTAGTAGCTCCAGCAAGTGCAAAAGACTCTAACGTATGTAAAACTAGTTGTAGTACCGCGTCACATTTGGCAACCACTGTCTGCATCCATACTTTTCATAAGTTATGCATTTTTAAATACTTACAGTCAAAGGATTATTGCCCAGTTTGTCGCAAGAAGCTTTCTCCTCATAAGCCGAGGACAACTGTTCCTAGCAAGGCTGCCTCCAATGGTCATAATACCCGGTCAGGACGGTCAACTCTTCTACCCCCTTTAGATATCGACGATAGTACTGAAGTAATTCGTAATCCGATCGTTCTACATAAGTCGGCACAGAACTCTGCAGATGAAGTTCAAAATAAAGTGAATGCAGCTGTTGGCGCACAACAAGCGCAGATGCTTGCTAACTTAGTCAGCAAATCAAGAAACTTCTCGAAACGAATATCGATGCAGGGATACAGAGATTCAGCATTGAACCTTCTTCTCTAACGAATAAAACTTTCCCACCAATTTGAAACATTTGAACAATTACCACCGACTGCCAATACCCCTTTACCACCAACTGCCAATACCGATCAAGTACCAACAAACTCGGAGCAATATAGAGATCAGGCTGGTTCTAATTTGGTTAAAATCACTCTAATAATTTATAACTGGAACACGGGGAGTTCAGATGACCTTTGGGTTGAAAATTCCATTTACTGCGTGAAAGCATTAATGCTTCAAACACTTAGTGGACATTTTTCTCTGTAGTGTCGCTACGCCAGCTCATTTTCCAGCGATTGTTTTTGGCGTTATAACAAGGCGATACGAAACAGTCATTGGCAAGACTTGTGCAATGTGCAACGCCTTCAATACCATGACAGTCGTACCGATGTAGATTATCGCGAAATGATAAAAGACCGAAAGCAGAGAGCAAGCAAGACATTATATTCTTCCTATGTCAGATTCTACACCGTTTATCAAAGGCTATTTATTCCATAGCAATAATTAGCAGAAATATTACGCAAGAATTTACCACCTGAAATACAACAATGAATGTAAAATTTGCGAACAATAACAGTAAAACTTAATTAATGTCGACCAAGTTCATACTTAAGGAAATTACAGCAATGAAAGATGTGTTTATTCACAACTGTCTAAGTAAAGAGACACTCACACTATTCAATCATGCGCAATCACTCCAGCAGTTGGCTTCAATTGTCTCTGTTAGAGGCAATAATATTATTGCAAAGAAAGATGAGCAAACACCTACAATAACCATAAAATATATGTATGATGTTGAACAATTTTTATTAGCTTCTTCGGCAACAACAAATAGAAGAACTGCTTCCCGGGGATCAGCTGATGTTAATGACGCTGCGGTTTACGAAAAAGGGTGTGAATAGTTTAAGTTTTTATATTTTTATTTATTTAAGTAAGATTAATTATGGGTTTTTAAATGTTGCTCCATTAAACATAAGAAGCGCTTCGTCCTTACGTAAATTTAACTAGCTTAGAAGCTTACTAAGTGAATTACACAAATTTCCAAATGTCATAGCAATCCAAGAAACATGGTATAACAATGAAAACATACTAAGTATACAAGAAATTTCTGGTTATAATATTGTATACTGCTGCAGAGCAGGGTGTTATGTTGGCTCGTCGTTTTACACAAGCATTAAATTAAATTATGTAGTTAATGCAGTTAATATTCAAAACTATATCAATTGCATCTCTAATACGATTAAAATAGACGGAAGATGGCTTAACATTGTTTCAACGTATCGATCGCGAAAATGTGCTGCGAATTTGTTAATCAAGTTCGTCAATAACTTGTTGTCCATGAACGCACACGGGGCTTCGGTTTATTTGGGGGACTCAAACATTGATTTATTAACCCAAAACTATTAAAGTCGGTCTTTACGTAGTTTGTTTAGTATGTATGACCTGTATAGCTGTCATTCGTTAGTTACTCGTCGGGAAGGAGGGATGTGTATAGATAAAGTTTTTAGTAACTTAAACACAAAACGTACAATTGATTCTATCGAATGTGCATTGTTAGACCATTATTTATTAATTTGTATAATTTTTCATGAACATTCAGAAAATTGTTTTCTTGAGAAGGTATTCTACCGCGTTGACTATGATCGCGTAAAAAACAATTAAAAGAGAGGACAAGAATGCATGAAAGAGTTGACCAGTCAAACTTATCTAATGTAATTGTAGAGGACAATTCAGGTGCGGTAGACCCATCTACGACGAAAATGGTACAATAGATAAATCCTCTCTATTTAAAAAGTTTGGTTATCATCCAAAACGGACATGGAGATTAGCAGTATTCTCGGCAGGAAAAAGAAAGCTTCTTTCGAATTTCAATACCAAGATAACATCCCACTAACAAATGATTTAGCAAAAGCTAAGCATTTAAAAGATTTCTTCATAGTCTGTAAATAAACTCGGGAATAGCATTGAAGTTCATACTGATGATAGATGTCGTATATTTAGAGTTTCAACCATGGTTCAAAATAATTTTGTTTTAAATGTGATAATACATTCTACATATCCAGAAACACTAGAAATTCACAAAGTTGACCAACTAGAACATTTTTTAGAATCATTGAAGAAGCTGTGGTCAATGTTGTCGTTATTATCTGCGGTGTTTTGGATAAAGGATATTCTGATGGGGTATAAGGGATAGAGTACATAGACTAATAACCAATTATCGTTCGAGCCGTAAACTATGTATGTATATGTGTGCCACAGCGTAGTTTCATGGGTCCGCTTAGTTATACATTAACGACTTTAAAAATCTAGATTTGATTGGCCGTCTTGTATTGTTAGCTGGTTTTTTTACTTTCAAACACACCGCAGTTTTGAAGGCTCAGATTGAACTGGATGCCATTGCGATTTGGATTTATACCACATATAAAAACTCAAGCGAATCAAAGTATCATCGTGAATTTTGAAGGTGGCGAGATCATAGAAGTTGACTCAGTTAAATATTTACGAGATTTATCCTGGATTGCCCTTATTGATTCTTTAAAATCAAAACCTTCCCCCGCTAATGATATTCTTTATAACTTCAAGAAAATGCTTACACAAGAAGTTAAATTGCTCTTATACCAATTTTGAATTTTTATGGTAACCAATCAATGCTCGAAACCAGAAATAGTGAACTGCTTGGAGTACCTAGATGTCGGCAAAATGTATGGAAACAAATAATAGAGTAGGCCGGATCTAACCAATTTAATAAATAACCTAATTTTATCAAAACGCTAGAATGTGTATCGCTTTTTACAACCGAATTAAGAAGATATCTTCTGGAAAATATCGAATCGGTTCTTATAAAATATACTAAGTATGTAATTCTCAACTGTAAATTTTCATTTAATTTTTTATCTTATTTTTTGCACCCCATCCGTTTATGATCAGTTCTCAGATATCCTCGTTTTAGCCATTTGGCGCAGAGGAACATTAATATGTAAATACTTTACTTTGATATTTTTATTTCTTGTACAACTAATTTCTCTTGAAATTTTAAATTAATTAAGATTAATTTAAAAAAATATATATATTTTATTCACTTTTAACAGAGCAATCCAAACTCTTGCCAATCCACCTATCGAGGATTTCGACCTTTGGGTACCTGATTAATGTAAGTGTCTAGCCGAAACTCAATGAATCCATGATCAGAAGCAGTTTCCCATTAGCTAAGGTCAGATCGATCACTTCCTGCCCTCTGAGGGTAGCAAATGTAATTCAATTACCTACGTCCTTTATTGACAGTTTGCATCACATCTAAATGTTAGACCCAGACCATTTGACTCAGCGTTCTTCACGATGGCTATAACATCTAAGCATCGCACATTCGTCAGAACTCGGAACATTAATATTATTAATTCACCTTTTTCTTCCACTTATCCTGGGCTTGGAAATGAATCCGTCTCAGGTGTAGGTGATCTAGTTCGAGGAACTTTAAACCAGCCCACCTCTATACCCACTACTCGCGCACTCTTCATTGCCTGATGTTGCCTTTGCCGGTTGTTTCGTCCGTCATCCCTTATGCAGGTTACCCGGAATGCCACCAAACCTGTACATAGTTATACAGTTGTTTCTTTTGATAGCATCCAGTGATCTTTTGTCAACACCGATTGTTAGAAGCTTACCCGTGCTCTTGTCCCTGCTCCTGAACACCTGTTTCTTGTTCAACGGTCGTACTTATTCTACCATTTCAAACTTTCAACAATAAACTACCCTGCTTATTCATGTACTTACGCGCAAAAATCTATATACACATATGTATACGCTGTGGTGTAACACTTCTTATAATACATATATACACATTTGTCGGAGATAATAATGCTAACATATATGACAAGACTTATTATGATACATACACACCAAGGCAATCGACAACGGTCACAAATATATGTATGTATTCCCAAAGTGTGGCGCTCGAATACTAAATCATACGTTACAGCAGCCGATGGCGTCAGCATACATATTTACAAAATATATTGCTAGAAAGAATAAGAATACATACTGGCATAAATACAAGTTTACTACAACATTTTCATACTATTGAGACTGCAAGTATAATGCACACCGAAATATCATGAGGCATAAACCCGACGATGCTAACAAACATATTTACAACGTGCGGTGAAAAGAGTACACCCCAGTGCAGCTGAACCTTACCTTATATTATGCCTTACTATACCTTGCACACCGCTACAATTCAGCCAACCCGACAAATGTAACCTCCTGTAGTGCGACTCACTAACTTATTTTAACAATATTCGCATCGTTAACTCATCTTCACGAAAATTTTAACGATTCTGCTATTCAGCATTCATTTTTTAACGACTTTCGCATTCGCCTAATCAGCTATTGTCGTTAGCTAGACGATTACCGAAAATGAAACGACAACAAATTTGATGTTGTTAACTCAATCGAGAAACGAAAAATTCGTGATTTCAACTTATATAAAAGATAAATTTCAAATTCGGTGACTTGTTTTCTTGTAATTAAAAAAGGAACACTAAATAATGTCCTTTGAATATTTGGCATATGATATATCACGAGGTGACGAAGAAGTATGGGCACCAAAAGTGGATCGGCGTTTACTCCGAGATGTGGCAATCCCTTTCATTTGAATGCAACAGAATTTCAGAAGCTGTATCGGTTAACTCCAGACTTGGCTGAATACCTAATTTCGCAGTTTGACAACCAAATAAGAGGCTCCAGAATAACAGCAAAATAGACTGGAAAACTGGCAGCTCGTGTAATCTTTAAGCCTGTATGCAATTTCAAATTTTACTTTTATATTGCTTTGTTCTAGCGGTTTTGAGATTCTTCGCAACTGGTTGCTATCAACGACCCATAGGTGAGCAATGGGGAATATCCATGAGCCAGTCATCCGTAAGCCGTCATTCATCGGGTAAGGAATGCTATCAATGATTCATTGTTTCCCCAGAAAGTGAGCTTTCCTATGACCCAACTTGAACGCCAAGCTGCTAAAGAAATGTTTGCTTCAGCGTCGTCAACTTTTGTGTGAGGCACCATTGGGGCCGTCGATTGCACGCAACCAAAAGATCATGAGGAGGCTTATGCCTACCCCCATATCTACCATTCAGTGATGCAAACTTTTATCATGGATCCAAGATTACAAATAAAAAAATATATATGTATGTAAATCCTAAATAAGCTGGAGAACAACGAGAATTTTGCAAACGAAAACCACGGCTTTATTGCAGGTGATTCCCTAAAGTCGAGTTGATGACTATTCTACCAAATCAGTCAGAGGAGCGTCCGTTGTTTAGCTTGACTGCAACTGTCCTGGTTTTACCACAACTAACCGGAAATCTGCCGACAACAAATATAAGCGCGACGACGAGGCAAGAATTTCCGGACCTGGTATTAGCGGATAAAAGGTTTTTCGTAAATGAACAAATAGACCCCATTCTTGGTGGAGACATTTATCCACAAATCATATTAAGTGGGATAAAGAAAAACGTCTTGAGGACACTTCTAGCCCAAGAAACCGTATTCGGTTGGATTATAACCGGTAGTACGGATACTACAAACACATGTACAAATGTCCAGACGCACAGTTGGAAATTTGTAAAGATAAATTAAAGATTTGGTTTAGTTTTAATTTGTAATGGAAATTTATTCAACTGTATATATGTATGTAGATATACGGGAGTTGACCTCGTCGCTCCTGAAATCCTGAGATAGAGAGAAATTATGAAAAAACGTACGGTTGCCGTCAACCGCAGTTTTATTGGAAAGCAAGTAAATGGAAATGTTAGCAAAAGGAATTATCCGGCGGGAAATACGGAGTAATTCGCAGTTGCATATGTATGCGTACATACACGCATATTAGGGCGGTTAGAAAATATTTACGCTGCGGCGTAAACATGCTCGCCCCCTTGCGGTAAGCAAAAATCCTGAGCGTCAACATCATCCAACTACCAGTTCACACCACATCACATATTTGATTCAAAAATATTATTTTTTTTTGTTTGTTTCCAATGAGCCGCTTGCTTGTTGTTTCCTTGAGCCGCTCCGTGTTCCTCCGTCATCGTCTCCTGTGCTCTACTAGGAAGGAAGGTAATAGAAAGAAATATTAAGGCTGAATATACGTATCTTGTCGCGCTAGTTGGGGTAATTGTATGGGGCGTTTCGTCGTAGTGATCGGGAAGGACGTGTTCCCGAGTCAACTCGCCGCCAATTCTTTTGGATATCAGATGGTCGGAAAGAACGTGTTCCCGAGCCATCCGTTCGCTGATGCTTAGCTGGTCGGGAAGGACGAGCTCCCACGCCAGTCGTTCGTCGTTTCTTTTTTCTGGGCAGACGGTCTGAAAGGACGGGATCCAAAGCCGCGCTGCCTGGGTTTCCGAGCCGTCCCCCGTTGAAAGTGGTCGTAATATTGGGTGGCAAGTGATATAGAAAAAAATAACCAAAGAAAAAAAAAATCATTTTATTTTATGAAATTATGGCATGACAAAAAATTTATGCATATATGTAGATATGTATTTTATTGTAAATTTTATGTATTTATGTATTTATATGTATGTGGTGTATTGATGCGCCAAGTGTCCATAAACTTTCATCACCCACTGTAAAAATGATATTTGGGTCTGATCGTATCGGTACACTTGCGCCCCCCATCGGTAGATGGTGCCTAACTTAAAGGTGGTGGACTTGGCTATGTTCCACAGTTGCGAACGTATATGGCATTACGATATATTTGCATATATCGTAAAAACACCTGATGGACTGTTCAGTGTAGTGACCTAACACCTGGCTGCATAGGATGTTTAAAGGAAATTGAAAAGAAATAAAAATCTGATGTGAACTACCTATTCTTTTTTTTGTGTTCGCGGAGAGTGCCCCCCACCATGAAATTACTCAACATTCTGTTTTTTTGTTTGGTTTTTGTTCATTAGTTATTTGATTGTGGTGAGGTCGGTCAGCAATCTGGCATCCAGCAATCTGGCCTACCACCCACAAACAGTTTGTATGCCACTGTGCATAATTTGCTGACCACAGGGCCAGCCGGTAACTGAATGTGTAAAAATTATTTATACGTGATTTTCAGCCGCGAGTAGTTGTGAAAATTTTTTGTGCATATTTTTCTAAGTTCCAGTTTGTGTGGCGAGGAGAGACTGGAAAATTTGATTTTTAGCAGTTTTTCCTTTCCGTATGTTTAGCTGGTTTTACATTGTGTTTGGAACACGTCATTTTGAGGTTGGGGTACAAGTCGCCATGTGCAGCTGGCTAACAGTGCATGTTGTACCATATGCATACATCGCATTCATTGCAATGGTGGACGCATGCATGTGTACGGCGGCGATGATCAGGTAAGTGGTATTTATGTATATACTTATAATAATAATAATAAAATAATTTTTTGTACATAAATTTTGGAGTTTTTACGTACAAAAGTAGGTACATATGTACATATGTATGTATATCGATATACGTCTACATGCACATGGTGGTGTGTTGCATTCGATTGCGAGGGCACAGTCGGAGGGAGGAGGGGTATGCCATGCGAAGATGGCGGATGATGACCGGAAGCAAAAAGGAGGTTGTAACATATCAACGTGAATTGATTTTTTTTTTCTGTTGTCTAATCAGTTTTGTACACTGAAACTATTTTTTTTTCTTTCCCAACAGGTGAACAAATTGAATAATTGCCACAATGTGAGGAGCGGGACACCAGTGAAGCTGTTCATAAACAAGTAATTGTGTTTTTCTTATACATATGTATATATATTTAAAAGTTTTATGTATATAGGGTAAACATTAGTACTTAGATGTTTCCAAAAATTTTTTTTTTTTTTGTTTTTACCGGATAAATTATAAAGATCTAAGTACTAGCGAGAATTTGCAAGTTGGATAAAAAAAAATGATTGAAAGTATTGAGTTGATCAAAAAGAATAAAGTTATAAAAAAAGTTATTAGAATTTGAAAAATGATAAAATATTTATATACAAAGTGTTTAAATATATCGAAATATTTAAAATATATAAAAAAAAACTTGCAACTTCTCATTGGTTTTACGTTCTCTCAGTTTCTTGCGTGTTTCTTTCATCGAAAGGAAATTTTCGTTACGCTCTGAAATTTAGTTAGTGGATAGGGTTTTTAGGGTTTAGGGTTTTCACAACTAATGTTAGGGTTGAACCGGGCTGATTTTTGACAATCGGTCATAAATTCCGAAAAATTAACTCGAGCTATTGGTTAGTTGTCGGTTAATTTTGAAATAGTTTCGGATATCAAAATGACCACTTTTCAAAATTAATTGAAACTATTGGTTAGTTTTTCGGTTAGTTTTGAAATTGTTTCGGGTATTAAATGACCACTTTTCAAAATTATCTCAAGCTATTGGTTAGTTTTTCAGTTAGTTTTGTACGGGTATCGGGTACCAAATAACCACTACTTGATCTACATATGTAAGAAACATGATTTCGCAGATTTTTTTATTTCTGTACGCCATCGTCGTAGGTAATACATCGGAACATTTTCAAGTTAAGTACTTACATACATATATTGCTAGAAAAAATGGCAGAGCAGATTTCTTTATTTTCTTGTACTTCCCGTACTGCTTATGAATTTTTTTTTTTTTTTTTAAGTACTTATCCTTGGGTAGGGGAAGTAGCGGTATTTTCGATGGAGGGCAGCAATACCAATTTCGTTATTGGTCTGCTGGTTTGCCCCTTCGTAGTATAGATGTCGACGACGCGTACCCGGTTATCCGAGCCTGGGTGTAGGTTGATGACTCTTCCCAGTCTCCACATATTAGGCGGTAGATTATCTTCTTTTATAACCACGGTTTACGATCGAGGCAGGGCTTTCGTTGACTTCTAGTTCAGGTGGAGCTAATAGGTGTCCACCTACTAGGAAGTGACGGGGGGTAAGAGGCTCCAAGTCGGAAAGCTCATTCGAAGAGGGGCTTACCGGACGTGAGTTAAGGCATGACTCGATTCGGCATAAAAGAGCTGTGAACTCTTCGAATGTGTAACTGAAGCTGGGAGCAATCTTTTTAAAATGGGTTTTAAAACTTTTTACCCCTGGGTAAGAAATGCCATGTGATTATCTGGTGGCTATATTTAATCATTGTATTATTTCGCGCCTCGGTTATAAAAGCTTTAAATTCTGATCGTAGAGATCGCGAAGCTCCGACAAAGTTGGTGCCATTGTCGGAGTAAACAAACAGGCAGACGTAACCCTTTGAGATGCGACAACCTCTGCCGCGGAAGTTTTTGATATCGAAAGGTCCTGCGAAATCTACACCCGTGTTTGTAAATGCCCGCGAATAGGAGGTGCGTTCCTGAGGGAGCACTCCCATAAGCTGCGTTTGGGTTTGTTTTTTGTGGATTGTGCAGACCTTACAATTATGGATGACAGACTTTACCATATTTTTGACTCGGGGAATCCAGTATTGCGTTCGAATGAGACGCAGCATTAATTGATTCAGGGAGATTTTATGGATAAATTGGACAACAAGACGGGCCAATCGGCACTTATAAGGAAGGATTATTGGGTGACGCTCGTTGTACGCTAAATCTAGCGATGCGCCAAGACGACCTCCAGTCCTCATAATCCCATTTTTATCTAAGAAAGGGTTAAGGGGTAGCACTTCGCTTTTTCTATCGATGGGTTTCTTTGACTTTAGGTTCGAATATTCATCACTATAGTATTGCTTCTGGTAAAAAATTATTAAGCGTTGTGTCGTCGCCTTAATTTCATCGGATGAAATTAAACAAGACTCTACTCGAAAGGAAGCTTTTTTGTTCGGATGAGTGCTTTGGTAGAATCTCATGATATATGATAAGACTCTCAAAGCTCTCGGTAAATCTGAAAACCTATCGAGAATGTCATCAAAATTTTTTATTGTTATGGTTGCATATAAATGCGCTCTTTTTTCTTCGATGTTGGTGTTATAGCTTGTCTCTGGTCTTGGCCAATTTTCCTTGTCTTCTTGCAACCAAGAAGGGTCATGCCACCACAGATTGTTATCGACTAATTCGTAGGCGAGAACTCCTCTGCTTGCCGCATCTGCTGGATTTGATGCCGACTCCACATGAAGCCAGTCCGTATTTCCGACTTTGTCGAAAACTTTGGTTATACGATGTGCTACGAACGTTGACCACGAACATGGCGGTTTACGTATCCATGCAAGCACAATTGTGGAATCTGTCCATAAGTATACTTGTACCAGTCCTAGTGGTAGGTTGCCAAGTACCGACTCAATGCTTTCGGCGAGCAATACCGCGCCGCAGAGTTCTAATCGGGGCAGGCAAATAGTTTTAACTGGAGCAACTTTTGTTTTTGCTACCAGCAGATTCACTAGAACTCCACTACCTTGCTTAACCCGTAAGTATACCGTAGCTGCATACGCTTTTTCTGAAGCATCGCAGAAGCCATGTACTTCGACGTCATGGGCGGGAGAAAAATAGACCAAACGCGGTATCTTAATCCTCTCTATCTGGCGGTAGTGTTTGCATCCATATTTTGGCTACTATTACAATGGGCGCAAGCCATCCTAGCAGATCGAACAGCTTGGCGATGGAAGACAATATCGACCTTTTAGTGATTGGGTCACTATGCTCCATTGGTCTTGTTAGGAAGTAAAAATAATCCGAATGGGCGTTCCACCTTATTCCAAGAGCCTTAACTGTGCTGGTGTCTTCGAATTCCAAAAAATCTTCGCTAAGTAGATCCTTTTTTGGAATGTCTGCTATTACATCCTCGCAGTTGGCCGTCCATTTTCGTAAGGGCAAACCTGCTGACCACAGTACCGTAGAAATTTCGTCCCTTGCCTTTATGGTAGATTCGATGCTGTGTCCTCCTGCAAGTACGTCATCTACATACATGCATTTTCGCAGAATATTAGATGCTATGGCATGCGAGCTTTCTACGTAATCGGCCAACTGCAACAGTGTTCTAATCGTCAGGTAAGGAGCACAGTTTATTCCAAACGTAACCGTCTTTAATTCATATAGGCTCGTTGATTCGTTCAGGTTTGCCCGAAAGACGATGCGCTGATATTTCGACTGGTTATCGTTTATCCAGATTTGTCTGTATATTTTCTCAATGTCACTGTTGAAAACATATCTGTATAATCTCCAGCGTAGAATCAGTATCGGAAGATCTGATTGCAGTACTGGACCTGGTAGGAGGACGTCATTTAAGCTTTTCCCATTAGCGGTTGCACTTGATGCATTGAAAACCACGCGAACTTTAGTTGAGGTACTCTCTGCCTTTGTAACGGCGTGATGAGGCAAGAAGTAATTTTCACATGAGTCCGCTGAAATGTTACAATTTATTCTCGTCATGTGTCCTAGTGTCTCATACACTGCTAACACCCTATTATACTCTTTTTGTAGGATAGGATCCTTGGCTATCCGTGTCTCATTCCGGAAAAATTGAGAGCAGGCTTTTTTAAGAGAAGGGCCTAGTTGTATGGTTACTGGAAATTCCTGTCGGAATGGTAACGAGACTATGTATTTTCCCTCATTAATTCTGATAGTGGTCTTTTTATAAAGCTCTTCGCAATATTTATCATCTTCATTGAGGCTTTTGGTTTTGGGTAAATCTTCTAACTCCCAGAATGCCGTAAGTTGCTTATCCAGCGCAACTTCGCTGAAGCACGAAACTATATTTCTGTATGTATTTTTAGTATCCGTACTACCGGTTATAATCCAACCGAATACGGTTTCTTGGGCTAGAAGTGCCCTCAAGACGTTTTTCTTTATCCCACTTAATATGATTTGTGAATAAATGTCTCCACCAAGAATGGGGTCTATTTGTTCATTTACGAAAAACCTTTTATCCGCTAATACCAGGTCCGGAAATTCTTGCCTCGTCGTCGCGCTAATATTTGTTGTCGGCAGATTTCCGGTTAGTTGTGGTAAAACCAGGACAGTTGCAGTCAAGCTAAACAACGGGTCGACGGGGGACCGCAATTGTATGCTACATGCTTCTTTCACCTGGGCATTTACCGAGTTTGTGATGCCCGAAACATGGGCATGCATCTTTTTTGCAGATAGTTTGATTCTGCGTTTGAGCCTCTCTGTTATAAAGGAACACTCAGAACCAGAATCAATCAGTGTTCGTGCAGCAAAATCTGTGCCACTGAGACGTATATTTACGCGAGCTGTTCCTAATAGCACACCTGTACTTGTATTCGCAAAGCAGGACTTAAAATTTCTGTTTGCATTTTCAGTTGCTTTATCGGAATCACGTTGTGCCTGCGGCTGTCTCGATGTCGATGGAGAATCTACGGCAGGCCTCGAAGAGGTGCAACGCGTCATTGCCTTTGGCTGAATTGCATTTAGATGCAGGAGCGTGTGATGTCGCGAGTGACACGTATTGCAATTGTAAGCACTTGTGCATCTTGACACAGTATGTCCGGAACTAAGACAATTCAGGCAGCAATTATTTTCCTTTAAAAAGTTCAATCTGTTTGTAGGTCTTAGCTGTAGGAATCAGGAACAGCTGCGCAATTTGTGCTCGTTTGTATGGCACATTTCACAAGTGAAAGTGGTCACGCTTACTTGGAAGGTGCTAACTCTTTTTGTTGGGGTTTCGAAAGGTTGACGTGTGATTTGTGGCGGCTTTGGCACTCTCACAGCTCTTCCATCCTTTAACCCTGACAATGTCTCAAGGGTCTGAAAACGATTGGACAGGAACTTGTCCATATCTTCCCATTTGGGTATGTCGTTTTTATGGTCTATGGTTTGTTCCCATAGAGCCAGTGTACTGTCAGGCAGCTTCGTCGAGCAGAGATAAACGACAATTGCGTCCCAGTTCGATATGTCAATTTGATGACTGTTCAGGGCTGATAATCAATTGTTTATCTCCCGCTGCAAACTTTTTATTGAGCTACCACACTCAAACTCTATTGCCTTTAAGTTAAACAATAGTTTTAGTTGCGTGTTAACTAAAATACGCTTGTTTTCATAGCGTTCACACAAGTTTTTTCACGCTGTAGTAAAGCCTTCATTAGTTAGTGGGCACTTTCTTACGATTTCTTTGGCCTCCCCTTGTGTCTTATGGTTGAGATGAAAAAGTTTCTCAACAGGGGTGAGGCGCTTATTGAGGATGTAGATGGCCGTGAACATATCAAGGAATGTTGGGCATGAAAGGTAATCGCCCTTGAACACGTCTGTATCGCACGGTGGAAGGTGGATATTGTGTTCGCGGACGGACTGCTCCGCTGCATTCTTTTGTACGTTAGATAATGTTTCTCCTTGAGTAGCCATAGCAGACATGCATTTTACATATGTCGAAAAACATACTCTATATTTCTTTTTGATCGCCCTGATATCTTCCTTACTTAAACCTTCTGAGTTCGTTAGCGTATCGTACGCCACTTTCGTTTTCTCCCATAACACTTTTAATTCGTCTTGCTGGATAGCAAGACCGTGCTTATTTTGTTCGGAGGCAGGAGTGCTGTTGAAGTCAGCATCGAACTCTGCGACAGATTCTGCCAAACGGATGTATGAATCCATAGTGAAGCTCAGAAGGAGTTACTGAAGTATACCTAACTCTGATATTTTAAAAAAAAATCCGCAAAATGACAACTACCAGTAAATTTTTATATGTCTGTATCTTTATTTAATGATTTTTCTTTAATTTCAGTCAAGTGGTTATTTATTAAAATGTGATGTAAAAAAGAACACTGCCACCCAAATGTGTGAAATGGCACTTGATGCAAAAGAAAAAAAAACACTTGCCACCCAAATGTGTCGACGTATATATGATTGTGTTTTAACAAGTAAAGTGGGTACTTAATTATGTACCACTTGTTGGTTATATAAACAAAATAACAACAAAGGCTCAAACGTGATTATGTGAAAACGCAATAGTGCAATAGAAATAATGTTTCTCGAATCAGTGAACTAGTGACTTGCAAATTAACAATTATGATATGCCAATGAGCAGTATTGAACAAAAGAAAGTTATGCCGATTTACTTTAAAGTAAATAAGAGTGAAAATTCTAAATAATACTTTAAATTAAAATTAGATGGATTGAACTGTTGCAGTACAGTACCACTGTTAACTATTGTGCGTGTGTGTGTACGACCGTTAGTTTCTGTTGTTGTCGCTCGCGGACAAACGGAATTAGCACAGTTTTAATTTTTCTTAAAGTGTAACACTATTTCGTTTTCACAAAAAAAATCACTTGCCTTGTACGGCGATGTTTCACAAAAAATTGATTAACGTGTTATAAAATGCAATTGGAACATATAACACGTACCTTAATGTCTCAGTGACTTGTGGTGATGGCAGTTGATTGTGTTTGATGTTGGTATATGTGTGGAGCTGGTAATGTGTGCAGCTGGTATATGTGTGCAGCTTGTATATATGTATGTGCAATTGCCTTGTTTGGGTGGTTGATTGCGCGGCTTTGTGTCTTGTGCGGCTTTTTGTCTTGTGCGGCTTTGTTTTAAATTTCGCAATTTTTCTGCGGCTATGAAATTCTTCTCCAGCTTTGCTGCTTTTTAAGATTATTTATCTAGTGGACTGTGTTTGAAATCTCGGCGTTGATGGACCATGTACTAATGTTCAGACGCACAGTTGGAAATATGAAAAGAGAAATTAAAGATTTGGTTTAGTTTTAATTTGTAATGGAAATTTATTCAACTGTATATATGTAGATATACAAGAATGTTGCTTTACCTGCGGTGTGAATCGGTAGTTGCCCTGCGTCGCTCCTGAAATCCTGAAATAGAGTGAAATTATGTAAAGACATACGGTTGCCGTCAACCGCAGTCTTATTGGAAAGCGAGTAAATGGAAATGTTAGCAAAAGGAATTATCCGGCGGGAAAAACGGAGTAATTCGCAGTTGCATATGTATGCGTACATACACGCGTATTAGGGCGGTTAGAAAATATTTACGCTGCGGCGTAAACAGCTACAATGGGCCATTGCAATATATGAAAAGAATCAGAAATGTTTGTAGTTTGGAATAAACTAGTATATTATTTCACTTTAACTGAAATATAACAAAAACGCTGAAATTTATATTTGGCAGCACGCATTAGTTTGTTTTTCCTCTATTCCTCTTTGTGCTTTTCGCTTATTATGGCATTTAGTTTGACAGAGGTGCCACTCTTTATCACTTTAAATAAATACAACGAGACAGCTGTAAAGTGCCGTTAAGAATAAGTTTGTGAATCGCACAATCGTTAGTGAATCGCACTTCTGATTACATGCTACTTGTCATCAAATCGTGATATTAAATTACCAACAGACCATACTCCTTTGTTGCTGAAAGCCTTTAACGTCTTGTATCACATAGCGATTATTGCATAACTGGTTAGTTGTTCATGCGGCCCTTTGAATATATGAATTAGTTCTCTATTAATACCAGTAGTGTACATTATCTACTAACAATTGCTTAACCAAATGTTCTTCTCCGTTTTGTTTAACACCAACCAGCATTGCACTAGAGTATTGTTTAATGGTTCTGGAAATCGTGTTATTTATTATGTGTTCTAATTTTTGTAATACATTAACGCAGTGAGCGTTGTCTTCCTGACTGCTTAACTTTGCTAACATTGGTGCTAACGTTCTATTAACCATATTTACTGGACCATTAGCTTGATGGGACCCTGTTGGTATCTTTATGTTTTTAATATTGTTTTTTTTCGTAAAGTGTGCAAACTGTAAACTGTTTGACGTAAAGCAAGTATCGGAAATGATGTTTCTGTGGGGATGCTATGTAAAAACCCTTCTCCTTTACCGTTCTTCGCCGAATAACCATTCATCTCAAACAATTTTTATGTGAGTAGTTAGTTTTACTTTTATTTTTGGAAACCAATAACTTTGTGCTAGCAAATCCATGGTCTGATCTCTATCTAAGTGTCCGTCTTTATTTTTCTATATACCACTCCGTTACGCACATCGAAACTGAGCTGTCCGTCCTGTAGTACCTCGCGTAAAATTTTAATTCTTTCATCTTTAGTGGGTAATGGCACAACTTTTGGTATGTTGACGCACTAGCACAGGCATATCGTGAGGCATTAACACACTGTGCCGACACAAATGTGTTATTGCTAATAAAAATTATAAATAATTTTTTGATTTAAAAAAAAAATTACATGAAGTTTAAATTAAATTTCCTCGCTACAACTATCGAACCTCGAAACTTTCAGCATAAAGACTATGTCTGTGGAGTCGGACTCACCAGTGGTGTGGGTGAGTGCCAGGCAAATTACGCAGTACCCCGATCGGGCCTTGAAGGCCGCGCATTTCCTTAAGGCGTGGTATTTGTGGCAAAGTCGACACTGGAAGCAATTATTGGTCTCGACATGCTCTCCGCGCTGTCATGGTAGGTGTCAGTCTGAAAGGAGAAGACCAAATAGAGAAACGAGAAGTATGTGGGTATATAATTTAAAAGGAGAGGTTCAAACCCTTAATATACAGGAAGGAACGTATATAATTTTGTACTAGCTTTGGGCTTAGACTGCTCAATTAAAATGAAGCAAGAGCGGCTTGACTTTCTCTCACGGATTTGGCAAAGAGAGGTATTTCACGTTCGTCTCTGGAATGGCCAGTAGCGGTGCACCTCAAATGAAGTGACCCGGAGTTAGCGCTGTGAGATCCGTTGGGACTTGAAGTAGTGGGATGCAGCGGTTTTTTTCGGACGAATCTTAAAACTTTGCACTCGTGCACACTTTGCATTGAAAAATTATATTTTTTCTTAGAGATTTTAGTTTCAGCACGCAGTACTCTTGCCTTACCATTTGGAGCATTAGCCATAGATAACTAGATATTCACGAAACTCTTTGCTTCGTGAGAGCGCTGTCAAATTTCACATTTTTTATAACATTTTCCAATAGTGGGCTATCGAAAAAATCTAATTTGGGAATTTTAAAAACATTTTTAGGTAATTTTGCATTTCTATACCATTGTTGAAATTAAATAAAGAAAAATGCAGTAAAAAATAAAAATGAGTATTAGGAATGAAAAGGGTTTTAATTTTTAAATTCGAAAAATAAGAAATGAACATGATAACATAAAAATATCAAAGACAGTTATTAGTTTTCAAGAACTTATAATGCCAATTTAAAATTGTATGTATTTATATATTTAATACAGCGTATGTGAGTATTATATATAAATTAAGAAACATTTAAAAATCTATATATACCAAGCTCTTAAAAAATAATTTTAATCGGCATTGTTAATGGAATTTTTGTTTAATATAAACAATAAATGTAGAAAACGCACTGTTTTTGCCAATTATTTTAAGTATTTGCCTCTGGCAGCCTGCCTTTTTGTCTAGCAGCTGATAACAGAGGGACTGAAGTGGCAATGTTGCTATCATCAAATATGAGTTCATTCCCCCTATTTTGTGAGCAATTGAGAGAGTTTCATATCTAGTTATCTATTCATTAGCCGCCTTTCTGCAGAAGGAAATATGGGGCAGAAACTCGATTTTGTGGGAAGAATGATTGGATGTCTTTCGCTGTAGCTCATCGTGGAATATGCCAAGATACCATTAACTCGTAAAAGTCTAGCTTTAATGGATTTATGACAAAAAAAGGAAGGGGAACATGTACGTAGTCAGGCGTATGGCTCGAGAGAACGAAGAGAAGCAATGAAAAAAATCGAACTCTTCTCCGGGCGTGTAGTAGACCTCCACCTCGCGCTTCTCTGGAGGAGATGAGCTGCATCCCTTTGATTTCGGCCATGCGTCCATGTGGCACGAAAGCAATTTCAGCCCATGCCACCAGAGTGAGGAAGCGGCCACGTCTTCCAAATGCATGGTGGCCTTTCCAGCCAAGCTAACACAATCTCCGAAACTGATCATAGGAATGAGTTGCATGCCTCTAAGTGGAGCTTTTCGAATGGTCATGATCAATCTTGCCAGCTGTACTGCGCCACAAAGCTTGGGTGGATTAAGTGAAGCGAGCTTGCCTTTCGTAACCAAATGAGTATCTTGCCCCCAGCAGTTTCTGCGAATTGTTGCCACTACAGCCGTAAGCTTGGCACATTCATCCTAATCAATGCCATCAGGTCAAAGTTTTTGAAGCAGAATCTCTCCTAGAGTCATCACTGGCGAGAGAAATCCTGTCGGGTCACTAAGTCTTGCAACAGAAGACAAAATTTGTCATTTTGTGACGGCAATAGCTGTCGACGCTGGCTGAATGGGATAAGAAAATTTGTCAGTGAGCGCGTTCCCTCGGATGTCAAGGATTTTGTTTGTGGAACCACTTTCAAATTTCAAAAAGTTGGAGTCTGACAGATCCTCCTTTGGAAATTTATCTAATATGGAAAAATGATTGGCCGTTAGCTTTTTTAAAATGAATCCAGCTAACTTAAGTGCTTTGATATTTTGACCAAGTGATTAGTGCCATTGTCAATGTCAAAACTTCCAAAGAGGTTGTGGTCCACACAGTCCTGTTAAGTTTACTAATTGTAACGAGTAGTAATTTAAATACTTTGGGTTTAATGTAATGTAATCAGTTCTTTTCAAGTACAATTACCTTGATCAATTACTACTCGAGTACAAGTACTTGTAATTGAATAATACTTGGAATTACCATCAATTCTTAAAAGTAATTGAAAGGAGTTGAAAGTAGTTGAAAATATATTTTATGAATAAATATATACATATATATATGATGATGATGATATGGCGCTATACAATGCCTCTGGGCAATACGGCCTCCCTCAATAGAGAACGCCAATCATCATGGTTGGCGTCTTGGCTCTCCAATATCACAACAGCTCTTTAGCATCCGATAAAGTATCAGCCTGTTGTCGGGCGAAAATAATAATAATGTTAACGATTATCTCTAAATATAAAATAAATATAAATAATTAATAGGTCGTTCAAACTATATTTTGGCGTAGAATACGTCTTACCTTACGGTATGGGCACCAATGTCAGGTTTTTATTGTTGTAATCTCTATTTCTTTAATTATAAGGAAACGGCTCGATTAATTTTTTTTTTAATTTTTTTTTTTTTTTGTAGTCAAATGAAGATGTTAGCTTTCGTTTGACATACATTTCATGTTGGTTGATATCTTCTTAATATTTAAATTTCTCAAATGAAAATTGTATAAACACATGCACACAAATATGTGTGTGGTGTTTGGTTGAGTGTTTGCTGTTGGGCGATTTAAATGTACTCGTGCAGCCCTTTCTTTGTATTGCATAATTTTAGGCGGGCAAGTTAAAGTAGAGTAAAAGAAGAGAAAATGCTGCCAAGCACTGCAAAAAAAATAATAAAATTGATTCGCGTATGTTATTTATCATTTATCTTTACTATTGATAACAGCCATTGACTTCGTTTTTGCGAGAAATTTAATTGATAATTTAAAAACATTTTTATCCTATTTTTCCTATCATAAGCTTATGTATATCATCCAAAGTAACTATCAAATAAAGAAATTCATTTGCTTGTATTATTTATCATTTATTGTTACATATGTTTTCTGTCTTATCGGATGGCGTATTCTACGTTAAACTTAATGGCCGTGTCTCTGACACAGCCTGCTTCTTTTTTTTATTTTTACGGACAATATTGAGAGTTGGCCTTCATAATGACCAACTTCTCAAATGAGAAGTCGGCCATGGATTGGCTTCTGGGGCTGTTGATAATACCGGCAAAAGAAAACAGCCCTTTAACAGGCGTGGATGAAGGCAAAGGGGTGTTAAATTTTATATGCGCCTCCGTCAGATAGCAATATTTGTTTAAGTAGTCTTCGGCGGTGGAATGATCGTTCATTTATGTAATATATAAAACTATATATATAAAATCAAATTATGTACTTACCAATATTTATATATCAACACTGCAATTAATAACAAAAATTAATAATATTATACAAATAAAGCAACGCGGATAATTAACAACAACGCACAACAAATTCACTTGCACTTGTAGGACTACGTAGACTCTTTTATCATATGTGCTTTGTGCAAAAACTATATTGATCAGCTGTAGAAAAATCGTCCACAATCGAAAACAGAGTGTGAAGTAAATAGATTAAAAAATTTGATTATCTATTTATTTATGAAATAAGCAGAATAATTGAAATATATTTATATATGTAAAATGAAATTATATAAATAAAAATACAAAAATATTAGAAATATATAAAAATGGTACCAAGTAATTGAAAGTAATTGGAAAAAGTACTTCAACTACTTTTTCAACTACTTTCAATTACTTTTGGGAATTGAAAGGAGTTGAATTATTCCAAGTACTATTCAATTACAAGTACTTGTACTCGAGTAGTAATTGAATTTCAGCTGAAAAACGATTACTAATTCATTACAAATACTTTATGAAGTAATTGTATTGAGTAGTAATTGTACTCTAAATTTAACAGGTACGTGTCCACATAGGTTTCGGTTTTAAGTATTGTGGCAGACAATGGGAATGCCGCTATCGTATCATCTGGCAATTGAGGTAGCGCGATATGGCGAACAATTAACACCGAACGTGACGGTTTTAAGCATATAATCGGTGGCCGGAGGTCAGGCGATTTGCGAAAGAGGATTCACTGTAAATCTTAATCATCCTCTTAAATTAGTATCTGACGATACACTTTTCCAATGACTCCATTGAACGCCCATTTGCACAAGCGCTACTGCAGAATAAGCAGCAAGAGATTTGCTTGGAGTGTGGGACCAGTATGCAACACGTCATTCAGGGAGTTTCCTTAACCAGATGTTTTTGAGGCGCTGAATACCACGCGAGCTTTGGTGGTCACCTTATCAGGGTTAGCGACCACAAGTAGAAACAGAAATATTTGTCGATTCCGAATATTTCATATGGATGCGCGGCTTCCATGTGACCAAGATCGAGATATGCTCTCAGCACATTGATATACGAAGCACTTAACTCTCCAGTGTTAAAGCACAAAGTGTGGATGTGTTTTGGACGACGAACGGAAGTTTCAACCGTTTTTGAACTTTCGAGAATTTGAAAGTCATTTTGTGGTCAATTAAGGCTCTGAGTCATGCCCCAATGCGACCATGGTAGTTGCAAGGCGGATTTTGCTGTATGCAATGATTGGGTGTGTGCCTATTTGGAACAGCGTGGTTGCTTTCTAGAGTTGTCGAGCTGGCGGTATTGTGTTACACGAAGGTTTCACTAATTCTCTCATTTGGGTGGCGAGGTAGGGGCTTTGGGTGCTACAACGAGAGGTGTCGTGCACATGGCCACTTGCTTGGGCATTCATGCGTGCTGTCGGGATTAACAAGTCAATTTTTGCACAGCTTTGCTTGGTGAGCGAATTTTCTTCGATTTGGTAGAGAAATTCGTTTGAGTTGTGTTTAATGATGATGGGAGATGATGAGGAGGGAGGAGAAGAGGGAGTGCAGTAAGAGTAGAATACTTTTTCCTTAGATTCTGTCAGAAAGATTTGGGCCCTGCTAATAGGCCTATTTTGATGAGCGACTGGTTTTGGTTTGTTTTGGCTTGGATGAAGCATGTTCAGTATTTTGACTGCTTCATATCTGGAAGTAAGAAAATCGTCCAATGTCCCCCCACGAGGGTAAATCTCTTTGTGAAGATTAAGATTGTTTCCAAAGTGGCAGTGTGGTTTGTCCGGAAATCGTCTGTGCAAACGTCTTGAGAATGGAGCATTGAGAGACAGCTGTTTATAGCGGTTTGAAGCCTTTGAAGTTGCTCACTATTTTCGCATTGAATAGTGGGCAAAGTTATCAGGTGTTTTATCTGGTTGTCAACTAGGAAAAAACGTCAAGGCTAGTGAAATATTTCCCTCAAACCGATCTCTAAAAGTTTTCGATTGCACCCAATAGTCATGCAGTGTTTCGTCTTTTTCATGAGATACGATTTTCTGTGACCTTAAATTGGCGAATCGCCGAATTTTACTTAAAATCTAATAAGACTGTTATTTTTCGCTATAAAGATTTGCGCGGATGGGTGAAGGTTGTAGAGCGCGTTTGCGAGGACTCCCTCTTTGCGCTTGTGGCTTCGAGTGAAGCCCTTTTCGATCGCTTTTCAGTGCCCGGCATTTTTGGTCGGTTATGCCCATATGGCGTTCGGGGTAATAACCCGTATAAAGTTCACAAGAACTTGAAAAAAAAATTTTGTGAACTGAAAGTATTGTATTGAAAACCTGAAAAATTGATAACATTTTGTGGTGGTGTTTGTGTTTCTTTTTCTTGCAAATTACGTGGAATGTATATTTGCGTTAATTTGGTTCAACTTTATTTAACCCTTAAATGCCCACTGTATCTTTAAAGATACAACCATTGAATATCACCAATTAATGATCTAAAAACATTAATATACATGTCACTGCGTGCAGAAAATATACACACTTCATAAAGGGTAATACTTTTACCAAATTTGTTACAACTGAAGGCAAATTTGATAAGCAAAGTAAAAAAATTTTTTTTTTGTTAAATAAAATAAATTATTATCTTTGTATTGTAAAATATCCATTCTAGACCCGAAAATTTTTATACTGGTTCCGAAAGGAATTTTGTAACGATATTTTTTGACTTGAGTTTATTTTACGCCGCACTGCTGCATACGAGTGAATATAATGGTTGTATCTTTAAAGATACACTGGGCATTGCCGCATACTTTTCATTTGATCAACGGTCATATGTATTTGAAATAGAAAAGCACGTTAATTGCATTTAGACCATCATTTGAGCTAAGAACGCTGATGAGTTAAGACGTTTACTGTAAAGCTCGCGCACGTAAGATATATATTTTTTTAATAAATTTTATATTGTGTGATGAGATTGGTTATGAGAGTATTGATGATTTCGAGAGTGACTCTGATGATTTGATAAAGACACAGAATGCAGACGCATCAATTCGAAATGTTGCCGTTATTGATGGCCATTTTGAGGATGAAGTAGATTTAGGAACGTCGTTACATGATTCCTTTGTGAACATGATAAATGATGACGATAATATAGGGATTGCTGGAGAAGCCGGGACTTCCGCAGGGTCAGCTGAACCTATCGCCATGAGAAATCCTCAAATTTATTTCCTACATTATTTAAAGACTTGTCTGTGGATCCTAAGTCTTCTGAATTTGACAGAATAATATGGAAAACAGGAAATATTCAGTATACCAATGCTGAAATTGGCCTTAGAGACGATAGTGCCATATCCGATAATTTGAAGGTTTTGGAAACTCCCTTTCAGGTCTGGTCATTCCTATTTCCAGAATCTTCAGAGCTCAAAATAGTTGAACAAACCAAAATTTACTCCGAACTTAATGAAGCTTTTAATTTTGATATATTCGATTTACGTAAATTTGTTGGTATCTTATTTTATATGTCTTACTTCAATCTCCCGAGTACAAGAGATTATTGGTCTGAAAATGGCAACCATTGTGTACCAATAATACAAACAACGATGACTAGGAACCGATTTGAAAAAATACGGCAATTCATTCACTTTAATAAAAAAGAAAATGCTCCATCTTGTGACGATCCAAACCGCGATAAACTATATTTCATTATACCACTTATTGATACCCTAAACAGAACATTCGGCAGCATACCTAAGTTAGACCGATTGTGCGTTGATGAACAAATGTGTTCTTCAAAAATGAAAAATTACATGAAGCAATATTTTCCTAACAAGCCTAAGAAATGGGGGTTTAAATTATATGTCTTATGTGACTCCACAGGGTTTGCTTATAAGTTTGAAATTTTTTCCGGAGGACCTAACATATTATTCCAGGGCGAACCAGATTTGAAGTCATCTGCAAATATTGTTGTTAGACTTTTGCGTGAGGTTCCTCGTTATCAAAATCATATAGTTTATTTTGATAACTACTATACAACTGTGCCATTGTTAGTATATTTACGAACTCAAGGTATACTTTCAATTGGTACTATTCGTCGCAATCGCATTAAAAACTGCAAACTTCCAAATGAGAAAGTAATGTCAAAATATGAGCGTGGAACCAGCCACGAATACGTTGCTTCAATTTACGGCGTCGATGTGACATCATTGTCATGGAAGGACAACAAGATTGTTAATCTTGTTTCAACTTACATCGGTATGAAACCAATCTTGATGCATGATCAAAACGAAGATTTACCTGCAACGTCTTCCTCCATAAAACGTTACGACAAAAAGGACAAGACATTCAAAATGATTTCCTGCCCAGAAATAATTAAAGAGTACAATCGTCAAATGGGTGGCGTAGATTTACTTGACAGCTGTATGGGTCGTCATAAAATCACGATGAAAGTCGTAAATGGACGAACAGAATGTTTTATCACTTACTGGACTTCACATGTGCTAATGCTTGGATTATGTATAAAAGAATTAATAAGAATCGCCCCGGATATAAAGAAATTCGTCTTATTGATTTCAAATTAAAAGTCGCGGATTCACTATTTAGTTTCAAATCTTTTGAAGCCGTTTTTAGAGGAAAAAAGAGGAAACCGAATTCTTCTATAGCTATTTTCAAAGACAGCCGATTGGACATGACGGATCACTGGACTACAATGGGGAAAATAGGCAGATGTAAGTATCCAAATTGTTCGGGACAAACAAAAATGTTTTGTTCTAAATGCAAAGTAAATTTATGTATGACATCAGAAAAAAAATGTTTTTTTATAATTATCACCATTTTTAAGATATAATAAATTTTCTTTACTATATAAGTGTATTAATGTTTGTATCATGGAGTATGTAAAAAAAAAAATTATTTTTCAATTTTGTTTAGTAAGTTATGTACCACATTTTATATTATTTTATATGAACATTTGTGAAATATGAATACATTTTTAATAAATTAATTTCTTTGCAATATAAACCGCATTTTAATCGTTTGATTACAAAGTTTACCGCATTTGGGTATTGAAGTAAAAAATGAAGGGAATGCCCTTTTTCTCCGAAAGTAATTTTTTTCAAAAAATCGTCGAATAAACCACGTTCTGCAAATTTTTTTACATAACATATAAATTTTTTACAAAAATTTTAGGCCTTGGGCATTTAAGGGTTAACAACGGTAAAGAACGTTTATCTATTTATTAATATTTTTTGTTTTTAATTTTTGTTTTCAAATTTTCATTTTTTTTTTGTTTGTAAGGTTTGATTTCGTTTATGTTTTTGAGTTTTTTCTGTTTATTTTATGTGTATAAGGTTATATGTCTGTACACTTTCCACTCAGTCACTCAGTGCTTTTTATCACTGTTTTTGTTTTATAACATAAACATGCATATATTTTGTGTTTGCTCCTTTCTTGGCATATAAAGGGTGTTGTTTTTTAAATGTGTGGTTTTCAGTTAGGCAATACTTTTTTCGGAGTTGGTTGACGCGGACCACCTTTGGTTCCACGAAGACCGCGCTACATGCCACATATGCATGTACGCCCGAGACGATTGACGTTTTGGAGGAGAACATTCGGCGCGTTATTGCTGACATACGGCCCCAATTGCTACAAAAAGTGGTCGACAATTACGACTCTCGGCAGGAATTTTTTCGAGCCAGCCGCGGGGGTCACTTGCCTGAAATCATTTTGAGAACATAATGCCATAATGCCATAAAGGCCATCACATTAAATTATGTGCGTTTTATTTCTTCTTAAAATCCACATATCCAAAAAACACCCATGTATATATATGTATATATATATGTAAGAAGGAGACGATTGCAGTCAGCGATTCAGCATAGGGAACCAGCATATTTCAGAGAGTCGCTAGAGTTGTTCCAGGGGATTCAGTTGTGCTCGTCGTCAAAGCGTATTCGTGCTTTCTAATTAACTTTTGTAATTAATTTTTAAACTTTAACTTTTAACTTTGAACTGTTAAATTTTGAACTTTTAACTTTTATAAACGTTATAATTCTATATATATATGTATATATATATATTTGTTCTTTCTATATGTGCACTTTTCACTGTCCCTATTTTTTAAATTTATGTTAAACGAACGGCCCCGTATTTTGTATTAATTTTATAGGCTTTGCATATTTATATGTACATATATATGTATTTATTTTTGAATGTGCACTTGCCATTTTATATTGCATACATACATACATACATAATACATCTTTTGTTAAACAAAAAATTAATGGGAAGGGCCATGAATAGTTCGTCGCTGGTCCCTTCGCACCCACCTTCACGTGTTTAATGATTTAAATAAACACCCAATTTTTCCTTTGCTGAATTAAAACAAATTTCTTTATTTGAACTTAAGGTGTTTGTAACTTAACCGAGTTTATCTTTGCCTATTTAAAAATTATTGCTTAATGTTTGTGGTTTGGTAGCGTGCGCGGTTTCCCACGTTAGTAGCTGAACTAATCTGCGACTTCTCCTCAGGCGGTTGTTTCGCCTTGGCTGGGACAGCCGTGCGCTCCCGGTATTGTAGTACGGAATAGTCTCCACGCTGTGCGCATCGCCGTTGCATTTAGTTAAGCGGCGGCGGCTTAAACACGTACATAGTTCTAGAAAGTTTCTTTCCAGAATTGCGTTATACAACAATGAAATAAAATTATAGAACTATATTAAATATTTTAAGTTTACATAAAATTGTTCCCATGGAACGATTTTGAGGAATCTCTTTATCAAGCTGAGCGGGCTTCCCGTATCTCCAATCCATTATAAATATTTCTTGGCGCTACCTTCCGCTCTGGACACTGCAAAACTCGATGTTTTGTGCTTCCACAAGTATAGCAAACACCTGGCTCCCGTTTGGGCTTCATGCACTGGCTTACTGCCCCTTGGATCCCCTTCAACATATCTGCTGCTCTCGAAAAATACCGGAGATGTGCTTAGAATTTCTGTCTCATCTAGTTGCTGTGGCATGGTCAGTAAGTTTTGTCGCTAAAGTATTCACAAAATTTTGCGGATTTCGAATTTTTTTCGCAACACCAATTTGTTTTATTTTGCTTTGAATGTATATAACCGCTCCTCTAGTGGGTTATCCATGCCCGCTATGGCGAAATTTGATTTGGAATGTAGCCACGCTGCTGCTCTGCCTTTTAATTTAACAGTGATCAGCGCTAACTCCAGCTTTTCATTGATGCCACACGTGCATGTGAGACCCGTAGTGCATCAATCGAAGCTCTTGTTGTGGTTTCTTTTCCAAAGTTAATTTTCTTGTAGTAACCATTTTTTTTTGCGTTAAAGCACTGCTATTTCGCGACGGAGCAAGGGCAGTCCACCTGACTTTGCTACGTCTCGCTCGGCTGCTTCTTCATCTGCATCTTCTTCGTTAGCAAGTTCTTCTTCATTGTCCGGCAGTATTTGTCCTGGACTTTCACAACATTACTCAATCAAGGGCGCTTTCGTTCCACTTGTGGCCAGACCAATTTGCCCCAACCACTCACAAAATTGTACAATTGTGTACTCATCTATGTTTAAATTTTCACACAACAGTTTTATTAGTTAAAAGAAATTATTATTATTTTTTTTGGCCTTTTATGTTTGAAACGACTGTAACTTATTGAGCTCGAGGCCAGGTTTTAATAGAGAATAATATGAGAAAACAACGATTTTTCAAAGTGGTAGAAGTGATAGCTGTTATTTCGGAGATCACCACATCTCCTCATCAGACTTCTTTCTTTCTAGACTTTACTAGGGTTTGAACCATAGTACACGGAGTTGCTAGGCGAGCACGCAGCCACTCAGCCACGCTAACCGTGTGAAAATCGTTTGCTTTCTCATTATACCTACATATGTATCTCCAACTATACCTATTAGGTGTGGCGTCGCCACCTCCACATTTGTTCTTAATGTTTTGTTACGACCGTTAACAAAAATTGTTTAAATTTTCGCTCACTTTAGTTTTTAAACGCCTCGTTGTGATCGGAAAAAAACTTTTTGAATTTTTACACTTTTAACTTTGAGTTTTTCTCAACGGCCGCATTTATTCTTCCATTTCAAATTTACAACTCCGAACTACTCTATTTGTGTGCGTCCACGTGAAAAGGACCCACTTTGTCGCATCCAATTTCCGAGATATATAGATTTTTCGATACATGGATCGAATTTCGTAATTTTTTATTATGGTTTATTATGAAACTATATACATTTACGCGTCGAATGACACCAAATTTAGCTTCCTAGGTATAATAGAAGCAATTAATTTTATTTTTTGAAAAAAAAAAATAGAAAAGGGCCCACAAGGGACAACTTTCAACTTAAAATTGATTTTTCTCAATTAGTCACTTTTCGGATATTCACCTTCAAAGTTCTATATTTCCCACAATTATTCAGTTAGGATGGTCTAATGTTCGGAAATCAACCAGGAAGACGCCTATATGCATAACTCCAATACCGCCGAAGTGGGCCCTTTTCACGTGGACGCACACATTTATTTATATACTTACGTGCTTTCATATGTTCACACATACATATACGCGTTATGGTACAAAACTTGTTACAATACATACATATACATGCATATGTCAAAGACACCCAGCAAAAAACGCGATTACCTCATAAACGAAAGTAGAATCGTGTAAAAATGAGTAAGATATTCGCCTTTCGCTTCTAGAAGGAATTACTTTAACGCAGACATGTTATTGGCGGTAATGTCCAGCAGTCGACTTTGCATTTGGCGTAATGGTTTAGATCAGATAATCACAAATTGGACATGCTACTTAGCAATCTCTGTAACGGGCTAAAGAAACGAAAGAAAAAATAATAAAGACATTATTTTAGAATTCAAAGTCGCTTTTTTAATTTGACTTTCGCTTCTTTAACCTATTACGGGGATTGCAAAGTCGTCTGTTAGCCATTACCGCCAATGACATGCCCATCTTAATGTAATGATATTTAGATGCGAAAGAGGAAGCGCTTATCAATTTCTTTCGATTCAACATTCGGGTGAGTCCAAATTTTTTGGAAAAACATGAAAATTTGCACAGTTATTCGTTCATTCAGAAGTTATTCGATCACAGAGGGTCCTAACGACCATCGATTTTAAGCAATGAATGAAGTAAAATATTGCAATATGGGTATCAAACGAAAAAGGCTTAACAACACTTAATTTCCCAAATGTGTTGAAAGAAGGTAACATGTTTAAATGCAAATCAGGTTGAATTAAAAAAATAAATAACATTTTACAATATGAGTGCCAAAATAAAAGTTTTAAGAAAAATTAATTTCAAAAACAATTTTGGAGAGGGTTGCAAAATGTTTAAAAAATTAATCATAATTATAATAAGGTAAATCAACGCCATTTAATATAATATGCAAGGCTCAATAAAGCTTCATTTCCCAAATACTTTTAAAGTTGGTTGCCACCCGTGTATATGCAAACTAAGTTAAATAAAAAAATAAGCGACATTTTACAATATGAGTGCCAAACTACAAATTTAAAAAATGTGTAATTTCAAAAATAAGTTTGGAGAGGGTTGTTATCCGATTAAAAATTACTTCAAATTATAACAAGTTAAATCAAATATTGAAATATAAGTCTCTAACAAAAACATTTTAAGAATACGTGATTTGAAAATACTTTTGGAGAGGGTTGCCACCTTCGTAAAAGAGTAAATTAAACTGAATTGTTAAGTTAACGGAAGTATCACGTAACTAGATTCAAAAAATATGTTAACACTAAATTTCAAAAATCCTTTTGGAGAGGGTTTAAAACATCATATAAAATTATAGTAATTTAAATCAAATATGGGTCGTATACGCAGGAGTTTTAACAAAGCTTTATTTTGAAAATAATGTGGAGAGCGGTGCCATCTACTTCAAAAAGTAACTAAAATTAGATTATTAAGTTAAATTAAATTTAAGCAGGGCTTAAGAAAACTTATGCCTATATTCTTAAACTCAGTCTAATCTCAAGTCTTTAAATTTGACACTTTCAATTAGATAAATTTTTTGTGACTTGAGTCGATATTTAGGAGTAACAGTCTAAAAAATCTTACCCAAGACTGCGTTGAAAAGCAGTAGAGACAATTAGCTGATGGTATGTTCAGATGCACAATCAACCTCAATGAAAATGTGTTCATTGATAGCACACAATAAACTTTTGGAAATCTTTGTTAACAGCATTATTGATCTTTAAAAGTTAAAACAATATGGTTACCATTAAATTAACAATGAAATTAACCGCTCAAAATGTGAATCGATTATTTAAAATACGTGTAAACATTAAAGTTCCCAGCAATCAATGTAGCGTCTCATCCATATGCATACGATTTCCATACTATACTTATTACATATAAGTACTTATGTATGTTTTTCTTTTAAACGGCAAGTAATTGCGTTAAACATATTATATTTGTATGTACATTGGTAATACAAGGACCATTAAGAAAAACTTTTCATAACAAATTCTTTAAACTAATGCATATTATAAATAGAGAAGATCAGTCCGCTTAAATTGAACAAATCCACAATAGAGCTCATCGTAGCTACATTAAACAAATTGAGAAATTGGGTTATTGGCCAGAAAGGTTAGATAATTCGTTCGTAAGTGCGTAATATGTTATAAATATAATTATGACGGACATCCTAAGCAAATCCCAATTGGAGCGATGCATAAAGGATAAAATATAATTTAGTAAGCGACTTAGAAACAATTATTTTCCATAATAAAATAAACCACGAAAAATTGCCTGAAAATCTAAAATAATTGTGGCAAAGGGTTGCCTGGGAATGTGCAAAAAAGGCAGACTAAAAAGTATATTTCATTAAGAGCTGATGTTATAAGTGCAGTGTTGCCAATTTAATAAGAAATAATTATTTCTCAGCGTTGAGTAGCAAACAATTATTTTTTTTATTGTTTTTTTAAATATGGTTTTTAATTAAATATAAGTCACACAGAACTTTATTTTATTGTTTTTCCTGAGAAGTAAATATTAGCCGAGAAAGTAAGAAGGTTTGCAATTATTTATATTTTTTTGTACCGAAATAATTTAAAAACTTGAGTTTAACTTACAAAAAATTATTATGTTCATATTTTGAATCAAACAGATAAGTATGCTACTATATTGTTTTTCGGAAAAAATTATTAATATCGGTTCAGCACTTTGGAAGCCAAATTGTTACAAGCATTTTCCCTACATAACATTTAATAGATTAGTATCAACTTGTGACTAATATTTTTAAAATTCTATTTTAGATCAAAAACGTAAGACCGGGAAAATGTTTCTTGGGATTATCGTAAACGAAACTTTTACTGCCATAAACTGAACGACATATAAGACATATACACTTGGTCTGCTAGGATTTGACAACATGGTTGTGGTCAACTCATATATATGCGACAAATGACTAGCAAAATAGATCACAAACTAAATAATTTCAGTTTAATTTGATTATCGAAATATATTAAAGAACAAAATTATTTAAATATACTTGCTTATACTGGGCCTGTAGTTAAGAGAATTGAACAAAAAATACGTTGATACGTTGTTTTATAAAAATATGAGATAACATTTTAATTTCATTTCTAATATATTTCTATAAAAGCATTTCTTTTCTTCTTAATCCAAAATTGTTCCCTTTTATTTAAGTCTAGGCTCCTTTTTAGAACAAGCCGACGTCCTGGGTACTTTTATGTGTTCATAAATCTAAATTACTATAGATTACATATCGAAGTCAAAATTTCTTTAAATTTACTTTAAATCAATCAGATTTGCATTTAAAAATGTATGCTTTTTGATTTGATATAAAAACGTTTATAGTATTGTTCAGTCATTTGTAATATACTTAATTTTATATTTGGGAACTTCGTCTTAAATAAAGAAACTTGAATAGGAATATCCGAATTCCGCAAATACTTCTGAATCGCACTATGGACGTGTCCTGGCTCAATAAATGTTTACTTGATTTCTTCTAACCTTGGATTATCATGAATGAACTGAAGTAAACAAGTTGAATTATGCGCATCAATCACTGCAAAGTGCAATACTATTAAAATTAGGGTGATTAGGCCATGAGTTCCGTCAAAGTTTATATTTAATCAATAATTTAAGATTTCAAACTTTGCCATCATATGTATATATTCGTAAACATATATATGCCATATAATAAATATGCCAGAAAATGAGTCTTCTTTCTTTCAAAAATTTGTTTGCAGCAAGCATAATTTTATTCTAGTGATAAGAAACGCAGCGCGGCGTTTTGCTATTGCGCTGATACCGAGGGTGGAGCCACTGGCGCTGATATAGTTATTGGCAACATTCAACAACAAAAAAACAGAAGAATGATAAAATACATATTTCATTTTATATTTAATATTTACTTGAATTAGAATAATGTGTTTCTGCTTTCTTCAACCTGTGCGGAATTAACTGGTAAATATTAATTGACAGAAATGAATATTGTGAATGATTCACATTGATCGCGCCAAAAGAAGATAGAATATGCGCGAAAAGGCATAATGGCTTCAAAATAAGCAGGATGAACCACTATGTGTAAAGAGAGAACAAGGTGCAATTGCGCTGATTCAATGCGCCATGGCGCTGGCTTCATTGTATCAGCGCTCGAAAATTTGCTGCGTTACCCAGGCCTATTCTAACATAACATTTGTGAGTATATTGAACATGATATTTTGTTTTGTTTTTTTTTATTAAATGAAAAATAACAATGCAATTATTATTTTACAGTTAAAACAAAAAGAGCACTAGCTGCCAGAGCTTACGGCTCGTTGTTTTAATAGACTTATTTTGCAAAAGACGTGCTAGTACAATTCGATAAAGCTCGGCACTACCGATACATTAATTAATACTACATTAAGAAATAGGAGTAGGAAAACAAGATTAAAAAAAAACCGAATGAGAAGTTTAAATTAATTTACGCAGTCCAGTTTTTAATAGGAAATCTATAATTTTTCTGATGTTTTCTTGAGAGGATATTTTCAATAAGTTCGACGGAGTTTCATTGGCGAATAGCTGTTTCCTGGTGGAAGTAAAATTCGCTCAGTCATCTAGGAGATGTTTAGCTGAACAAGAAGCTGAAGACAACCCTTTTAAAATGTAGGAGTGAGTTATGGTGGTGTGACCAATTCGAAGGCGTATAAAGGCAGTGATATCGTTGGTCCGACATGTTACTGGGTAGCTCGGTTTGGTATCTGTTGTATCACATAATAGTGCTGGACGGTATTCCATTTTGCCGTTCTCTGTGTACTTCGTTAATCAAACGAATAATGTCCTTGTTGACGATGTAGTCAAACGTGTAAAGTGGTTCCATTGAGGCTTCTTTAGCTTTTTGGTCCGCAAGTTCACATAATTTTGATCAGGTTTTTATTTTCTTCAATTAAGCTGCGAATACAGGAAACTAGAAAAGGTGTGTTGCAAACGTTCAATATCCATACATTTTATCGTTTTTTTCCTAGTTTTCACTGCCGATACTATTGCGTAGAACAATAGTTAGGTAGATGGCCTGCAATAACATTTCTCCCATCAGAATGTGCGACTGCAAAAGTTGTGTGATCCGTAGACTTAGAGCCATCAGTGAAAACATTTCCCATTCGGGGCACCAGGGGACGGTATACTCTGCGAAATAGCATTGATCTTCCGTAGGGGTAGTGTTAATTTTTCCATAGTTTGTGAGGCCAAGTAGAAACGACGATTTTTGTATTTGCCACGGGAGCGAGGTGCTGGGAGGCCGGAACTGATGTAGAGGTGTTAGTCCTATTTTTTCGGCGTATTCTAAGCACTTAATAATGACTGACTTGCGATTCGTAACTTTGCTTGCATTCGACGCTGCTAAGATGGGGTCAAGCAGCATACTATTGTTGCACATGAGTATTTTTGGAATTAGCCGCATGGTTTTGTATTCTACTCTTTCCGGAATACTAGGGAGCCCAGCTTCTGCTAAGATGCATTGTGTAGGGGATGTTGGAAAGGCTCGGAGGCTCCTTCGAACAGCTGCATGATAGGGGGGAGATACCAATTTTATGTTGCTCCTGGCGCAATGGCCATATGTATATAGCTAAAACGTAGTCGATTTTAGAAAGAATCAGAGCTCTTGTAATGTTGAATAAGCTGGATGGATGAATAAGACTATGTTTAGAAGATAGATATTCAAAAATTTTTAGATACTAAGTGGCTTATTTCGTCGAAAGCAGTCGTAAATATTGTCACTGAAAGTGGATACCCTTGTGGTATACTGTTCCCTAAGTTGAGAAGGCTCGAAAAAACGTTATTTACTTTGACTTTGAATTTACGGTTTGTGAGAAACGATTTAATAAAGTTATAGAGTTTATTCCCAAATCTCCATTTCTCTAATTGCCGTGAAAAACATGAATACCGATGCGGTCGAATGCTTTTTCAAAATCCAGGCTTAAAGTGGAGATATGACAACGATTGGATAACCGACCAGAAGCGAAATTTTCAAATTACAAAAGGGCGAGTTTTGCTCATTGTAAATTCTATTGAGAGCTAAATATTTTTCTCTCTTGAATGTATTACTAAGATTGGAGTTATGAGAATAGTTCGCCCACGTCTACGCAAAATGTTCGGCTATTTGTTTCGACTCGAATATTGGACCGTCTCGACCATTAACAAAGTTAATGGAATTTAGGTTGCAGTAGCCAGAAAGCATTTTTATGTCGGACCACACCTTTTTGGGTTCTATGTTAGCTTCCTTGCATTTTTTGCGAAAACTTGCATTCCATTTTTTATATGAAATTAAATTAGCCTCTGTTGCCGTCCTTTTATATTCTCTCCATTTTTGTTGCTTAGTATTTCTTAGATTTTACAATTCGTTTTACCAGTACGGTACCACTTTTTTGCGTGGTCTATTAGCGGACTGCGGTATAGTTAAATGGGCGGCTGCTCGTATAATTTTGGTAATATTAGCAGCTTATTTGTTAAGCAGTTTGGACCAGTCGGCTTTATCTGTTAAAACTTTTGGCTTATAAAAACCTGTATTCTATGTGGATGTAGCTACTTCTGTAACAACTGGAAAATGGTCACTGCCAGATAAACAATCAAGGGTGTTGCTACTAACTTTAGGAGCAATGCTTGAGGAACAAATGGCTAGGCCGACATGCGTGAACGTATTATGCTTGAAAAATGTGTGGCAGCTCCATCATTTAAAACAATTAGATTCTCCGTGAGGATGAAGTCGTCCAGAATCCTTCCTCTTTGATTAGAATCTGGGGAACCCCAGAAAGGAGACCAAGAGTTAAAGGCGTCCACTAAAATTACGGGAGTGGAAACAGAATTCCAAATATGTCTAAGTTCTCCTAGAGAAAATTTTGCTTTGGTGGAATGTAAATGCAAATGATAGTTACTTTAAAGCCAATCAAAAGTTCTATTGCTATTGCTGCAATATTTGATTGAATCTGTAACACATTATATTTAACGTCGTTTCTGATTAAGCAAGCAACGCCTTGTTCGAATTGTTTGGGAACGAATGCATTTTTATTTGCAGCGAGGTTCCTTTCCAGTACTATGAAATTAGGTGTGAGTTCTTTAATGAGAATTTCTAATTCGGTGTAGTTGTTGTGGAATCCTTTTATATTACACTGCAAAATTTTGAACACAATATTAGAAATAAAGCAAAGACGTAAGTGGGATGAGTTAATTATACTTGTCATCAGAGATTGCCATAGTGTGTTTTCTTTGGAAAGGCGGGTGTTGTTGTTTGAGTGTTGAGTGGTTTTGCAAAGAGCTTGCTGGTGAGTTTAGAGTGGAAAGGGATTGCGGTACTGAGTGCGTTATTGTCGGTTAATTGAAAGTTAGAGTTTTCTATGAAACTCTTAAGAGCGTTACTGAAAATTGAGTCGAGCGAGGATAGACTCAAAGATTGAAAAGCGGGATTTGATGGGCTATTGTTGTTTGGAATATTGAATGAATTCGAATCAGAAGAAGTGGGAATGTGTAAAAGTGAATTGTCATTGAGTTGTTGAGTAGGATTGGAAGAGCAAATGTTGGAGTTAATGGCAGCGTTGGATTGAGATGCCTGTAGGCAGGTGGGTTCGGAGTTCGCGGCTTGAATTTGGTGGATGTTTGTGTTAGAGTTTTCGTTCTTATCTTGTGGGTTGTTTTTTAGACTTTGTGCGAACGAGGTGTTAGGGAGAGTGGTTGCTTGCGACTTTTGTAATTTGACAGCTTCGCGCATTGAGCACTTGTTTTCAGTTTTATTCTCAAAATTTGCTTGATATACCTAGGGCACGTGTTCGCGGAGGCGGGATGATCGCCAGAGCAGTTTGCGCATAAGGTGCGTGAGCAGCTTTCAATACCGTGGGGAGTAGGTTACATGTAACACAAGCAGCTTTATTGTTGCACCTTTTGATGGTGTGACCCAACAACTGGCATGATTTACACCTCATGGGGTTAGGAAAATAGGGCCTTACTCGAGCCGTACGCCATGAAACCTCAACCTTTTCGGGAAGTTTGTACAAATCAAATGTTAATAGCACTACGCCTGTAGGTACAAGTGCGCTATTAATATTTTTCTTAAATTTATATACAGCTACCACTCCATGCTCTTTCATGTTTTCCACTATTTCTGCCTCCGCTACGTCATTAAGGCATGGAGCAATTAAGGTTTTCATGCAGACTCACCTTAACGTCACATATTCCATTCAATTTCTTAGTAGCTAAGAACTTTTGTGCAATAGATGGAGATTTTACTAGCTAACGCAAATTACCATCGCGCAATTCTGAAATAGAAGTTATTTCCTTACTTATTGCTTCTAATGATTTATACACCGCAAAGCAGGAATATTTAGAAAGAGGTTTTGAAGAGTTTGCTGAAGATATGGTCAAAAATTTGGGATTTTGTTGTTTTATTGTAGGAAGTTCGGGATAATCAAAAGGTTTATACGAGGTTTTGTTTCTTTTTGGATTTGGGTTAGAGGCAAGTTGGGCGATCCTGATGTCTCCAAGATTTGGTGGCTTGGGGGCCATGGTTTAATTTTAACTCTAAGGATTCAAAATTATGTTTATGTTAAAACGTGCAAAATGTAATTTGCGAACAATGAGTAAGCGCTTGTAGTGAAGCAAGTTACTTGCTAAGCAACCAACGGAGAGCGAAAAGCACAGTCAGAAATAAACGTCCACTCGCGATGAGTATCAGTCGGAGACTTGAACATGATTTAAATGTAAACATTCTATATCGAGATAAATGCAATTGTAAACATTATGCGGCTTTTACTTATGTGGCCTATGTTATAGAATCAGCTATTTATACATAATTATTGAAAATAAATTAATAAACATAAGTGACTTATGGTATATAGATTGAAAAATTAAAATTTGAAATAATTTACGAACAAGAGCTGAAATAAAACGTGAAATTACTTACAGTAACTACTAATATCCTAAGGTAGTATTCTGTTTACGCCGCAGCGTAAATATTTTCTAACCGCCCTAATACGCGTGTATGTACGCATACATATGCAACTGCGAATTACTCCGTATTTCCCGCCGGATAATTCCTTTTGCTGGCATTTCCAATCACTTGCTTTCCAATAAAACTGCGGTTGACGGCAACCGTGCGTTTTTTCATAACTGGCACTCGATCTCAGGATTTCAAGAGCGACACAGGTCAACCACCGATTCACACCACAGGTAAAGCAACATTCATGTATATCTACATATATACAGTTGAATAAATTTCCATTACAAATTAAAACTAAACAAAATCTTTTAATTCTCTTTTCAAATTTCCAACCGTGCGTCTGGACATTTGTACATGGTCCATCAACGCCGAGATTCACATACAGTCCACTAAATTATCTTAAAAAGTTAAAACAAAGCCGCACAAGACAAAAAGCCGCACAAGACACAAAGCCGCACAATCAACCACTCAAACAAGGCAATTGCACATATATACAAGCTGCATATACCAGCTGCATACATATACCAACAGCAAATACACTCAACTGCCATCACCACAAGTCACAGAGACATAAAGGTACGTGTTATATGTTCCAATTGCATTTTATAACACGTTAATCAATTTTTTGTGAAACATCGCCTTACAAAGCAAGTGATTTTTTTTTGTGAAAACGAAATAGTGTTACACTTCAAGAAAAATTAAAACTGTGCAAATTCCGTTTGTCCGCGAGTGACAACAACAAAGACTAACGGTCGTATACACACACGCACAACAGTGAACAGTGGTACTGTATTGCAACAGTTCAATCCATCGAATTTTAATTTAAAGTTTTATTTTGGATTTTCACTTTTATTTACTTTAAAGTAAATCGGCATAACTTTCTTTTGTTCAATACTGCTCATTGGCATAGCATAATTGTTTATTTGCAAGTCACTAGTTCACTGATTCGAGAAACACTATTTCTTTTGAGCCTTTGTTGTAATTTTGTATATATAACCAACAAGTAAATCAACAATATCACTGGTACATAATTAAGTACCCACTTTACTTGTTAAAACACAATTATATATACGTCGACACATTTGGGTGGCAAGTGTTTTTTTTTTCTTTTGCATCAAATGCCATTTCACACATTTGGGTGGCAGTGTTCTTTTTTACATCACATTGACTGAAATTATAGAAAAATCATTAAATAAAGATACAGACATATAAAAATTTACTGGTAATTGTCATTTTGCGGATTTTTTTTTTTAATATCAGAGTCAGGTATAATTCAGTAACTCCTTCTGAGCTTCACTATGGATTCATACATCCGTTTGGCAGAATCTGTCACAGAGTTCGATGCTGACTTCAACAGCACTCCTGCCTCCGAACAAAATAAGCACGGTCTTGCTATCCAGCAAGACCAATTAAAAGTGTTATGGGAGAAAACGAAAGTGGCGTACGATACGCTAACGAACTCAGAAGGTTTAAGTAAGGAAGATATCAGGGCGATCAAAAAGAAATATAGAGTATGTTTTTCGACATACATATGTAAAATGCATGTCTGCTATGGCTACTCAAGGAGAAACATTATCTAACGTACAAAAGAATGTAGCGGAGCAGTCCGTCCGCGAACACAATATCCACCTTCCACCGTGCGATACAGACGTGTTCAAGGCCGATTACCTTTCATGGCCAACATTCCTTGATATGTTCACGGCCATCTACATCCTCAATAAGCGCCTCACCCCGGTTGAGAAACTTTTTCATCTCAACCATAAGACACAAGGGGAGGCCAAAGAACTACTAATGAAGGCTTTACTACAGCGTGGAAAAACTTGTGTGAACGCTATGAAAACAAGCGTATTTTAGTTAACACGCAACTAAAACTATTGTTTAACTTAAAGGCAATATAGATTGAGTGTGGTAGCTCAATAAAAAGTTTGCAGCGGGAGATAAACAATTGATTATCAGCCCTGAACAGTCATCAAATTGACATATCGAACTGGGACGCAATTGTCGTTTATCTCTGCTCGACGAAGCTGCCTGACAGTACACTGGCTCTATGGGAACAAACCATAGACCATAAAAACGACATACCCAAATGGGAAGATATGGACAAGTTCCTGTCCAATCGTTTTCAGACCCTTGAGACATTGTCAGGGTTGAAGGATGGTAGAGCTGTGAGAGTGCCAAAGCCGCCACAAATCACACGTCATCCTTTCGAAACCCCAACAAGAAGAGTTGGCACCTTCCAAGTAAGCGTGACCACTTTCACTTGTAAAATGTGCCATACAAACGAGCACAAATTGCGCAGCTGTTCCCGATTCCTACAGCTAAGACCTACAAACAGATTGAACTTTTTAAAGGAAAATAATTGCTGCCTGATTTGCCTTAGTTCCGGACATACTGTGTCAAGATGCACAAGTGCTTACAATTGCAATACGTGTCACTCGCGACATCACACGCTCCTGCATCTAAATGCAATTCAGCCAAAGGCAATGACGATGATTCTCCATCGACATCAAGGCAGGCGCAAGCACAACGTGATTCCGATAAAGCAACTGAAAATGCAAACAGAAATTTTAAGTCCTGCTTTGCGAATACAAGTACAGGTGTGCTATTAGGAAAAGCTCGCGTAAATATACGTCTCAATGGCCTTTATAACAGGGAGGCTCAAACGCAGAATCAATCTATCTGCAAAAAAGATGCATGCCCAGGTTTCGGGCATCACAAACTCGTTAAATGCCCAGGTGAAAGAAGCATGTATCATACAATTGCGGTCCCCCGTCGACCCGTTGTTTAGCTTGACTGCAACTGTCCTGGTTTTACCACAACTAACCGGAAATCTGCCGACAACAAATATAAGCGCGACGACTAGGCAAGGATTTCCGGACCTGGTATAAGCGGATAAAAGGTTTTTCGTAAATGAACAAATAGACCTCTTTCTTGGTGGAGACATTTATTCCCTAATCATATTAAGTGGGATAAAGAAAAACGTATTGAGGACACTTCTAGCCCAAGAAACCGTATTCGGTTGGATTATAACCGGTAGTACGGATACTAAAAATACATACAGAAATATAGTTTCGTGCTTCAGCGAAGTTGCGCTGGATAATCAACTCACGGCATTCTGGGAGTTAGAAGATTTACCCAAAACCAAAAGCCTCAGTGAAAATGATTAATATTGCGAAGAGCTTTATAAAAATACCACTATCAGAACTAATGAGGGAAAATACATAGTCTTGTTACCATTCCGACAGGAATTTCCAGTAACCATACAACTAGGCCCTTCTCTTAAAAAAGCCTGCTCTCAATTTTTCCGGAATGAGACACGGATAGCCAAGGATCCTATCCTACAAAAAGAGTATAATAGGGTGTTAGCAGTGTATGAGACACTAGGACACATGACGAGAATAAATTGTAACATTTCAGCGGACTCATGTGAAAATTACTTCTTGCCTCATCACGCCGTTACAAAGGCAGAGAGTACCTCAACTAAAGTTCGCGTGGTTTTCAATGCATCAAGTGCAACCGCTAATGGGAAAAGCTTAAATGACGTCCTCCTACCAGGTCCAGTACTGCAATCAGATCTTCCGATACTGATTCTACGCTGGAGATTATACAGATATGTTTTCAACAGTGACATTGAGAAAATGTACAGACAAATCTGGATAAACGATAACCAGTCGAAATATCAGCGCATCGTCTTTCGGGCAAACCCGAACGAATCAACGAGCCTATATGTGCTCCTTACCTTGCGATAAGAACACTGTTACGTAGATGACGTACTTGCAGGAGGACACAGCATCGAATCTACCATAAAGGCAAGGGACGAAATTTCTACGGTAATGCGGTCAGCAGGTTTTCCCTTACGAAAATGGACGGCCAACTGCAAGGATGTAATAGCAGACATTCCAAAAAAGGATCTACTTAGCGAAGATTTTTTGGAATTCGAAGACACCAGCACAGTTAAGGCTCTTGGAATAAGGTGGAACGCCCATTCGGATTATTTTTACTTCCTAACAAGACCAATGGAGAATAGTGACCCAATCACTAAAAGGTCGATATTGTCTTCCATCGCCAAGCTGTTCGATCTGCTAGGATGGCTTGCGCCCATTGTAATAGTAGCCAAAATATGGATGCAAACACTACCGCCAGATAGAGAGGATTAAGATACCGCGTTTGGTCTATTTTTCTCCCGCCCATGACGTCGAAGTACATGGCTTCTGCGATGCTTCAGAAAAAGCGTATGCAGCTACGGTATATTTACGGGTTAAGCAAGGTAGTGAAGTTCTAGTGAATCTGCTGGTAGCAAAAACAAAAGTTGCTCCAGTTAAAACTATTTGCCTGCCCGATTAGAACTCTGCGGCGCGGTATAGCTCGCCGAAAGCATTGAGTCGGTACTTGGCAACCTACCACTAGGACTGGTACAAGTACACTTATGGACAGATTCCACAATTGTGCTTGCATGGATACGTAAACCTCCTTGTTCGTGGTCAACGTTCGTAGCACATAGTATAACCAAAATTGTCGACAAAGTCGGAAATACGGACTGGCTTCATGTGGAGTCGGCATGAAATCCAGCAAATATGGCAAGCAGAGGAGTTCTCGCCTACGAATTAGTCGATAACACTCTGTGGTGGCATGGCCCTTCTTGGTTGCAAGAAGACAAGGAAAATTGGCCAAGACCAGAGACAAGCTATAACACCAACATCGAAGAAAAAAGAGCGCATTTATGTGCAACTATAACAATAAAAAATTTTGATGACATACTCGATAGGTTTTCAGATTTACCGAGAGCTTTGAGAGTCTTATCATATATCATAAGATTCTACCAAAGCACTCATCCGAACAAAAAAGCTTCCTTTTGGGCAGAGTCTTGTTTAATTTCATCCGATGAAATTAAGGCGACGACACAACGCTTAATAATCCGTTACCAGAAGCAATACTATAGTGATGAATATTCGAACCTAAAGTCAAAGAAACCCATCGATAGAAAAAGCGAAGTGCTACCCCTTAACCCTTTCTTAGATAAAAATGGGATTATGAGGACTGGAGGTCGTCTTGGCGCATCGCTAGATCGTCACCCAATAATCCTTCCTTATAAGTGCCGATTAGCCCGTCTTGTTGTCCAATTAATCCATAAAATCTCCCTGCATGGCGAGAATCAATTAATGCTGCGTCTCATTCGAACGCAATACTGGATTCCCCGAGTCAAAAATATGGTGAAGTCTGTCATCCATAATTGTAAGGTCTGCACAATCCACAAAAAACAAACCCAAACGCAGCTTATGGGAGTGCTCCCTCAGGAACGCACCTCCTATTCGCGGGCATTTACAAACACGGGTGTAGATTTCGCAGGACCTTTCGATATCAAAAACTTCCGCGGCAGAGGTTGTAGCATCTCAAAGGGTTACGTCTGCCTGTTTGTTTACTCCGACAATGGCACCAACTTTGTCGGAGCTTCGCGATCTCTACGATCAGAATTTTAAGCATTTATAACCGAAGCGCGAAATAATACAATGATTAAATATAGCCACCAGATAATCACATGACATTTCTTACCCACTGCAGCGCCTCATATGGGCGGATTGTGGGAAGCAGTGGTAAAAAGTTTTAAAACCCATTTTAAAAAGATTGCTTCCTGCTTCAGCTATACATTCGAAGAGTTCACAACTCTTTTATGCCGAATCGAGTCATGCCTTAACTCACGTCCGGTAAGCCCCTCTTCGAATGAGCCTTCCGACTTGGAGCCTCTTACCCCCGGCCACTTCCTAGTAGGTGGACACCTATTAGCGCCACCTGAACTAGAAGTCAACGAAAGCCCTGCCTCGATCGTAAACCGATGGCCGAAGCTTAAAGCCCTACATCAAACATTTTGTAAGAGATGGAAGGCTGAATATCTGCTGGAAATGCAGAAACGCACAAAGTGGAAACATCCACAAACTAACTTCAAAACAGGAGATCTTGTGGTTATAAAAGAAGATAATCTACCGCCTAATATGTGGAGACTGGGAAGAGTCATCAACCTACACCCAGGCTCGGATAACCGGGTACGCGTCGTCGACATCTATACTACGAAGGGGCAAACCAGCAGACCAATAACGAAATTGGTATTGCTGCCCTCTATCGAAAATACCGCTACTTCCCCTACCCAAGGATAAGTACTTAAAAAAAAAAAAAAAAAAAAAAATCATAAATAGTACGTGTAGTACCAGAAAATGATGGAATCTGCTCTGCCATTTTTTCTAGCAATATAAATATTTAACTTGAAAATCTTCCGATGTATTACCTACGACGATGGCGTACCTACAGAAATAAAGAAATCTGCGAAATCATGTTTCTTACATATGTACATCAAGTAGTGGTTATTTGGTACCCGATACCCGTACAAAACTAACTGAAAAACTAACCAATAGCTTGAGATAATTTTGAAAAGTGGTCATTTAATACCCGAAACAATTTCAAAACTAACCGACAAACTAACCTATGGTAGGTAGGTTGGAGTGGCAGCCGCCTACAGCGGCTCACTTAGGCCAATATTAGGAGGCCCCATTGTGTTACCACAAGGAAAAATTTGTACCATCCAAGGAAAAAAAAATTACCCCCTCACCAAACCATTTTGCCTCGCTGATGAACTTCAACAGACAATTTACCTCGGTGCTTGAAACCTCACTAAGGTCATCCAAAAACGGTGATCCCAGATATCGCATTCTGCTTTTACACAGTGCAGGATACTTACACAGTAAAATGCAAGATCGTTTCCTCCTCCTCGTCGTTCTTGCAGCTCCTACAGCATCTTCGGAAGGGTACTCCCAACCTTTCAGCATGTTTCCCTATCAGACAGTGCCCTGTTAGAGCCCCGATGACGTTGGAAATGTTTTTCCCTACTTAGAGAGAGAACGCCTGCGCGACCGTTTCCGGTCCCATTTAGGTCACATCTGCCTTGAGGTTCGACAGGTCGTATTTTGCCTCCATCTATTGTCAGCTTGCTTATATGTACAATCTCTGAGTAGCAGTTTGCAAGTGGCAAACGGCATACCAATGCCGTTCTTTATCTTGAAGAATCTGCTTGGTCGTACCTTGTCTTGCAAGTTCATCTGCCATGCAGTTTCCCTCTATGTCCCGGTGACCAGGGACCCAAATGAGGTACAGTCTGTTCTGCTTGGCCATCTCCTGCAGAGATAGGCGGCAGTCCAGCGCGATGTTAGAGTTAAAAGTGAAATAGCTCAGAGCTCTGATTGCAGCCTGGCTGTCACTAAGAATGAAGATGTCTCTTCCTGTAATCCCGGTCCCAATCTTCTCTACCGCCTCCCTGATAGCTGAGACCTCAGCCTGGAAGACGCTGCAGTGATCTGGGAACCTAAAGGAAATTTGCAGGAGAGGGTTTCGTGAGAAAACGCCTCCTCCTACCTTATTATCGAGTTTCGAGCCATCTGTATAGATGACAATGCTATCAGGTGGAGTATGAAACTCAAGTTTCCACTCCTCCCTGCTTGGAATACGTGTAGTAAAATTACTTTCAGAGACCGATGTCAAGGCGCACCGATCCGTGCTGCTCGGAATAGAGCGGAACTTATTCAAAATACAAGAGTGCCCTTGGCTTTCAGGGTGCCACTGGGATGTCTCTCTTAGTCGCAAAGCAGTCATCGCTGCCATTTGTTGTCCAACCAAATCTAAAGGAATAAGGTCTAAAATGACGTTCAAGGCCTCATTTGGAGTAGTTCTGAGCGCCCCACTTATGCAGATCATACTAGATCTTTGCACCTTGGTGAGTAGTCTAAGGTTACCCTCTTTTTCTAATGCAGGCCACCACACGATCACCCCATACAGGAGTATTGGTCTGACGACCGCTGTGAAAATCCATCGACAGATCCGGGGATTTAGCCCCCATTTCTTGCCTATGGCTCTCTTACATGTGTAGAGGGCTACAGAAGCCTTCTCATGACGTTGAACTAGATTCTCCTTCCAGCTCAACTTCCTATCTAAAATAACGCCTAGAAATTTGGCACTTGTAGAAAGACTTAACCGGGTACCGTATAGTACCGGTGAAGTCACAGAAGGCACTTTATACTTTCTCGTGAAGAGTACAAGTTCCACTGTACTTGAGCTGACCCTGAGCCCGCAATGGGTGGACCACTTGGATACCTCCCGAAGCGCTCGTTGCATCAGCTCGCATAATGTCTGCGGAAACTTTCCCCTGATTGCAATCGCGACGTCATCGGCGTACGCGACGACTTTTGCGCCACCCCATGCCGTATCTCGCAGTAGCGTGTTTACGGTGAGGTTCCATAGGAGTGGGGATAGGACGCCTCCTTGTGGCGTCCCCCTCGACACGTGCCGTGACAATTCGCTCGCACCCAGCTTAGCCCTTACTACTCTGCAACAGAGTAGCTGGCCGATAAAGTCAACCAGTGAGTGTTCAACCCCTAGATCCCTAACGGCGCCAGTTATAGCTTCTGGAAGTACGTTATTAAAGGCGCCTTCAATGTCCAGGAAGGCTACAAGACAGAATTCCTTAACGCTGAGAGACTTCTCAATATAGCCGACCAAGCTATGGAGTGCAGTCTCAGTAGATTTGCCTTTGCGGTAGGCATGTTGGTCATTAGACAGTAGTCTACTGTCGATGGTATCGGACAGGTAGCTACTAATAATCCTTTCAAGTGCCTTAAGAGCAAAGGATGATAGACTGATAGGCCTAAGATCCTTTGGATTAGTGTGTGAGGCCTTACCGGCTTTAGGAATAAAGACAGCCGTGACATTTCTCCATGCCAACGGTATGTGATTTAGTTTGAAACAGGCCCTGAAAATAGTACAGAGCCATTTTGCAGACAGCTCCAGTGTCTCAATTAGCTGGGCAGGTATTATCCCATCCGGCCCAGCAGATTTGTATGGTTTAAAGCTTTGGATAGCCCATTTAACCTTTTCTTCCGAAACCGGTATGTTAACGGGGTTGGAGGAGATGAGCGGAGGAGTTCCTTCCTCCGCAATTGTACTACCAGGGAAATGGGTATCTAATAACAATTCAAGGGTTTCCTTTCCCGTTGAGGTCCAGGAACCGTCTTAGGTTAGGTTAGGTTACTGTGGTAGTTCCCCAAAGGGAACTCACTTAGACATAGTAGGAGTCCGTTGTGATACCACCTGATTTATGAACGGTAACGTGAATCGGAAAGTCAGGAACGATTAACCTGTGAAAGAAACCTATCGGGTTAGGGGATCCTGAGAGAATCTTCCTTAGCCTGGCTGTCTCGGAAGCACCCTCGATGCCGCCGCAGAAGTTTCTCCACGAGGATCTCTTTGCCTCCCTTAAAGCTTTTTTATAGGTCTGAAGAGACTTTTTGTACTCTAGCCATACCAGCTCGAGACTAAGTCTCTTGGCTTTGTTGAAGTTTTTCCTACAAGATTTTCGTAGTGAGTCCAACTCGCGTGACCACCAATGGGGTTTACGTTTGCCCCATTGTTTTGGTTCAGGGCAAGCCTGATTTAGGGCATTTGAGCAGGTCAGCGTAAAAACGTCCACCATGTTCTCTAGATCCCCGATACAATTAGGTTCAATAAGAGGTTCGCTGTTTAGCCTATCCTCAAATAACATTTTGTAAGAGCACCAATCTGTGTTTTTTAGGTTTTTTCGCACCTTTGGGCTGGTAATAGAAAAGTTCAATACGATTTCAATATAACGATGATCAGAGAAGGAGTGTTCATCTAGAACCCTCCAACTCTCGATCAATTCAGATAGACTATCACTGCATAGAGTTATATCTAAAACTTCTTTACGATTGCTAGTAATGAAGGTGGGATCCCTACCTTTGTTGCATATAAGTAGGTTAGTAGTTAGAAGGTAGTTGAAGAGTAACTCACCTCGATCATTGATGTCCGTGCTCCCCCAGTTGACATGGTGAGCATTTGCGTCGCTGCCGACCAACATGTGTCCGCTCTCAAATTTGGACACTAAGTTCCGCACCATAGAGGGAGGGGGGTACTCGGCTTCGTACGGCATGTAAGCCGATGCCAGCACCAGTGACATTCCCCCTATCTCCGCAAGAATTGCCGTGACGTCGCCATCACTGTAATTAGGTAAAAGAAAGATATTTAAATCTGCTTTAGCCAGAATGCAGGCTCTAATTTTACCTTTACCGCGCTCCACGAAAAGCTTAAAGCCGGTGGCACTCAACCCACATACCCTTGAGTAACAAACCCAGGGTTCCTGAATGAGTACCACCGTAACGTCGCCTTTGCTCAGGCGACCTAGGAGAGCAGCTGAGGCTGCTTTAGATCGATGGAGGTTTATCTGCAGAATTCTCATGCGAGAAAACCGCTGCCTCCCCTCCAGCCACGACGGTGACATCAGCCACGCTCTCTCCGTCGCTGAGTAGCAGCTCCTCCTCCGCAAACATCCTGTGCATTGTTGGTGCAAAGTTTGTCTGAGAGGAGACCGCTGCCTTCAGCGTCGGAGAGTTTCCGGTTCCGGCTCCGGTTCGGGTGCCTCAATGTCCACGTCCATTGCTGCACCCGCACCAGAGGCACGCTGAGCGTCCCCGCGGTACACCTTAATGATTACCTCATCGAGGCCATAGCAGACGCGGCCCTTGCCTCTTCTCAAGGAGTCCGATGGTTCTCCAACAGGACGTCAAAAATGACGTTCGCCAGAGCTGCCTTCACCCACCTCACTGGTCCTTTGGTATGGACCCGAGCTCGTTGCCTCGGTCCAGGACCCCAATAAGGATCCTGTCCTTCGCAACCTCGGCAAAGCTAGGCCTGCCCACCCACGAGTGCGGCCGGATTCTTTTAGAGGCCGGAGTTTATTCTTCCGCCGATCTTTGTCGCTTTGACGGAGGCACCCGGTTTTCCACCGAAGCCCCAGTGACCCGGAAGTTAGGCAGCAGGGCTTTCGCCCTTTCCACCGCTTCCTTCGCGCTCTGGGACAAACGTTTCCAACGGGACCCCCGTCGTATCTTTTTAACGTCTTCGCGGCCTTACGCTTGTCAGCGAATTTGAACCGCTCCGACTCCAACATCAGAGGGGCGTGGCTCGTAGTTTCCATCGCTGCCACGCCCTCTATACTATCTTGTGCGGCTACTTGTCGCCTTAGTCCACTCGGGCCAGGCCGTGAGACCGTTGCCTTCGCGAGACTAGGCTTCGCAGCCGCGCCGGTGTTTGACGGGCCCCTAGTGCCTAGTGCCACGGAGGGATCTGCCGGTTTCCAGCACAATCCCCGCAGCTTTGCTGGTGCTAGGCCCCGCCATAACACCCGAAGTCACGGGCCGGCGTGCAACACTCACATCCAGCCCGGAAGAGCTCCTATCGGAGCGAAGCGGCGCGTTAGGCGCTTGCGCCTGCGCATTCTTACCCCCGAGATGGGGAAGAAGAATATTTCATGATTGTCTTACCCCGAGATGGGGAAGACAATTTTTTTTGTGTTTTTTGTTGTTGTTGTTGCTTTACCTTTATTTGTATTCATCTTGGTCGTACGACCACCTGCTCGACGAGGCAAGCGCAGCGGTCTAGAAATATTGAGGGGGAAATGGGTGGTACACCACGACAGCGCCCCTTGCCGCGGTAAGGCCAAACTTACTCCCTGAGGTGGCCCGGTGTCAGGGAGGCGCCGTTAAAATACAGCCGGAATTTAAACCCCCTGGCTGCAAACCGACCAATGGGCACGGTAACGCTTGACACCCTGGATTAGGGGGGGGGGTGGGGGGGGGGGGGGGGGCGGGGATTAGCTAGAGAGGAAGGAGAGCTGGGAGATACTAGGAGGGATACAGGGTATGCGGACCAGAGAGATGTTGGTACGGTAATCTCCACATAAGAATCAGTGCAAGAACGAATCCTACACTGATTCTTATATGGAGCCTCCCTCTTAGTTCGTGGTGGCATGGAAGACCTCGAAAGGAACAACCGTGCCAACACTTAAGCCTCATCCCCCACGCCAAGGAGACCAACGATGATGAGGAAACTAACCAATAGTTTTCAATTAATTTTGAAAAGTGGTCATTTTGGTATCCGAAACTATTTCAAAATTAGCCGACAACTAACCAATAGCTCGAGTTAATTTTCCGGAATTTATGACCGATTGTCAAAAATCAGCCCGGTTCAACCCTAACATAAGTGGTGAAAACCGCTAAACCCCAAAAACCCTATCCACTAACTAAATTTCAGAGCGTAAAGAAAATTTGCTTTCAATGAAAGAAACACGCAAGAAACTGAGAGAACGTAAAACCAATCAGAAGTTGCAATTTTTTTTTTATATATTTTAAATATTTCGATATATTTAAACATTTTGTGTATTTAAATATTTTATCATTTTTCAAACTTTAATCTGTATTCTACTTTTAATCAACTCAATAATTTCAATCAGTTTTTTATCCAACTTGCAAATTCTTGCTAGTACTTAGATCTTTATAATTTTATCCGGTAAAAAAAAAAAAAAAAATTTTTTTTTGGAAACATCTAAGTACTAATGTTTTACCCTATATACATAAAACTTTTAAATATATATACATATGTATAAGAAAAAAAACAATTACTTGGTTATGAACAGCTCTGCTGGTGTCCCACTCCTCACATCGTGGAAATTATTCGTGGATGTTTATTCAATTTGTTCACCTGTTGGGAAAGAAAACAAATTAGTTTCAGCGTACAAAATTGATAAGACAAAAAAAAAAAAAAATCGATCCACATTGATACTTTACAACCTCCTTTTTGCTTCCGGTCATCATCCGACATTTTCGCATGGCATACCCCTCCTCCCTCCGACTGTGCCGCAATCGAATGCAACACACCACCATGTGCATGTAGATGTATGTATATCGATATACATACATACACATGCACCTACTTATGTACGTAAAAACTCAAAAATTTATGTAGCAAAAAATTATTTTATTATTATTATTATAAATATATAAATACCACTTACCTGATCATCGCTGCGTACACATGCATGCGTCCACCATTGTCATGAATGCGATGTATGCGTATGTACGACATGCACTGTTGGCCAGCTGCACATGGCGACATGTACCCCAACCTCAAAATGACGTGTTCCAAACACGTATTTTTTCCTGGTGGTTCCATCCAAGCATGCGTTCTGGTCCCGACGACGAAAATTCGGTAAATTCCACGCAATATAAAACCAGCTAAGCACCCGGACCAGTGAGGTGGGTGAAGGCAGCTCTGGCGAACGTCATTTTTGACGTCCTGTTGGAGAACCATCGGACTCCTTGAGAAGAGGCAAGGCCGCGTCTGCTATGGCCTCGATGAGGTCATCATTAAGGTGTACCGCGGGGACACTCAGCGTTCCTCTGGTGCGGGTGCAGCAATGGACGTGGACATTGAGGCACCCGAACCGGAGCCGGAACCGGAACTCTCCGACGCTGAAGGCAGTGTCTCCTCTCAGACAAACTTTGCACCAACAATGCACAGGATGTTTGCGGAGGAGGAGCTGCTGCTCAGCGACGGAGAGTGCGAGGCTGATGTCACCGTCGTGGCTGGAGGGGAGGTAGCGGTTTTCTCGCATGAGAATTCTGCAGATAAACCTCCATCGATCTAAAGCAGCCTCAGCTGCTCTCCTAGGTCGCCTGAGCAAAGGCGACGTTACGGTGGTACTCATTCAGGAACCCTGGGTTTGTAACTCAAGGGTATGTGGGTTGAGTGCCACCGGCTTTAAGCTTTTCGTGGAGCGCGGTAAAGGTAAAATTAGAGCCTGCATTCTGGCTAAAGCAGATCTAAATATCTTTCTTTTACCTAATTACAGTGATGGCGACGTCACGGCAATTCTCGCGGAGATAGGGGGTATGTCACTGGTGCTGGCATCGGCTTACATGCCGTACGAAGCCGAGTACCCCCCTCCCTGTATGGTGCGGAACTTAGTGTCCAAATTTGAGAGCGGACACATGTTGGTCGGCAGCGACGCAAATGCTCACCATGTCAACTGGGGGAGCACGGACATCAATGATCGAGGTGAGTTACTCTTCAACTACCTTCTAACTACTAACCTACTTATATGCAACAAAGGTAGGGATCCCACCTTCATTACTAGCAATCGTAAAGAAGTTTTAGATATAACTCTATGCAGTGATAGTCTATCTGAATTGATCGAGAGTTCGAGGGTTCTAGATGAACACTCCTTCTCTGATCATCGTTATATTGAAATCGTATTGAACTTTTCTATTGCCAGCCCAAAGGTGCGAAAAAACCTAAAAAACACAGATTGGTGCTCTTACAAAATGTTATTTGAGGATAGGCTAAACAACGATTCTCTTATTGAACCTAATTGTATCGGGGATCTAGAGAACATGGTGGACGTTTTTACGTTGACCTGCTCAAATGCCCTAAATCAGGCTTGCCCTGAACCAAAACAGTGGGGCAAACGTAAACCCCATTGGTGGTCACGCGAGTTGGACTCACTACGAAAATCTTGTAGGAAAAACTTCAACAAAGCCAAGAGACTTAGTCCCGAGCTGGTATGGCTAGAGTACAAAAAGTCTCTTCAGACCTATAAAAAAGCTCTAAGGGTGGCAAAGAGATCCTCGTGGAGAAACTTCTGCGGCGGCATCGAGGGTGCTTCCGAGACAGCCAGGCTAAGGAAGATTCTCTCAGGATCCACTAACCCGATAGGTTTCTTGCAAAAGCAAGACGGTTCCTGGACCTCAACGGGAAAGGAAACCCTTGAATTGTTATTAGATACCCATTTCCCTGGTAGTACAACTGCGGAGGAAGGAACTCCTCCGCTCATCTCCTCCAACCCCGTTAACATACCGGTTTCGGAAGAAAAGGTTAAATGGGCTATCCAAAGCTTTAAACCATACAAATCTGCTGGGCCGGATGGGATAATACCTACCCAGCTAATTAAGACACTGGAGCTGTCTGCAAAATGGCTCTCTACTATTTTCAGGGCCTGTTTCAAACTAAATCACATACCGTTGGCATGGAGAAATGTCACGGCTGTCTTTATTCCTAAAGCCGGTAAGGCCTCACACACTAATCCAAAGGATCTTAGGCCTATCAGTCTATCATCCTTTGCTCTTAAGGCACTTGAAAGGATTATTAATAGCTACCTGTCCGATACCATCGACAGTCGACTACTGTCTAATCACCAACATGCCTACCGCAAAGGCAAATCTACTGAGACTGCACTCCATAGCTTGGTCGGCTATATTGAGAAGTCTCTCAGCGTTAAGGAATTCTGTCTTGTAGCCTTCCTGGACATTGAAGGCGCCTTTAATAACGTATTTCCAGAAGCTATAACTGGCGGCGTTAGGGATCTAGGGGTTGAACACTCACTGGTTGACTTTATCGGCCAGCTACTCTGTTGCAGAGTAGTAAGGGCTAAGTTGGGTGCGAGCGAATTGTCACGGCACGTGTCGAGGGGGACGCCACAAGGAGGCGTCCTATCCCCACTCCTATGGAACCTCACCGTAAATACGCTACTGCGAGATACGGCATGGGGCGGCGCAAAAGTCGTCGCGTACGCTGATGACGTCGCGATTGCAATCAGGGGAAAGTTTCCGCAGACATTATGCGAGCTGATGCAACGAGCGCTTCGGGAGGTATCCAAGTGGTCCACCCACTGCGGGCTCAGGGCCAGCTCAAGTAAAGTGGAACTTGTACTTTTCACGAGAAAGTATAAAGTGCCTTCTGTGACTCCACCGGTACTAAACGGTACCCGGTTAAGTCTTTCTACAAGTGCCAAATTTCTAGGCGTTATTTTAGATAGGAAGTTGAGCTGGAAGGAGAATCTAGTTCAACGTCATGAGAAGGCTTCTGTAGCCCTATACACGTGTAAGAGAGCCATAGGCAAGAAATGGGGGCTAAATCCCCGGATCTGTCGATGGATTTTCACAGCGGTCGTCAGACCAATACTCCTGTATGGGGTGATCCTGTGGTGGCCGGCATTAGAAAAAGAGGGTAACCTTAGACTACTCACCAAGGTGCAAAGATCTAGTATGATCTGCATGAGTGGGGCGCTCAGAACTACTCCAAATGAGGCCTTGAGCGTCATTCTAGACCTTATTCCTTTAGATTTGGTTGGACAACAAATGGCAGCGATGACTGCTTTGCGACTAAGAGAGACATCCCAGTGGCACCCTGAAAGCCAAGGGCACTCTTGTATTTTGAATAAGTTCTGCTCTATTCCGAGCAGCACGGATCGGTGCGCCTTGACATCGGTTTCTGAAAGTAATTTTACTACACGTATTCCAAGCAGGGAGGTTACCAGATCACTGCAGCGTCTTTCAGGCTGAGGTCTCAGCTATCAGGGAGGCGGTAGAGGAGATTGGGACCGGGATTATAGGAAGAGACATCTTCATTCTTAGTGACAGCCAGGCTGCAATCAGAGCTCTGAGCTCTTTCACTTTTAATTCTAACATCGCGCTGGACTGCCGCCTATCTCTGCAGGAGATGGCCAAGCAGAACAGACTGTACCTCATTTGGGTCCCTGGTCACCGGGACATAGAGGGAAACTGCATGGCAGACGAACTTGCAAGACAAGGTACGACCAAGCAGATTCTTCAATATAAAGAACGCATTCGTATGCCGTTTGCCACTTGCAAACTGCTACTCAGAGATTGTACATATAAGCAAGCTGACAATAGATGGAGGCAAAATACGACCTGTCGAACCTCAAGGCAGATGTGGCCTAAATGGGACCGGAAACGGTCGCGCAGCGTTCTCTCTCTAAGTAGGGAAAACATTTCCAACGTCATCGGGGCTCTAACAGGGCACTGTCTGATAGGGAAACATGCTGAAAGGTTGGGAGTACCCTTCCGAAGATGCTGTAGGAGCTGCAAGAACGACGAGGAGGAGGAAACGATCTTGCATTTACTGTGTAAGTATCCTGCACTGTGTAAAAGCAGAATGCGATATCTGGGATCACCGTTTTTGGATGACCTTAGTGAGGTTTCAAGCACCGAGGTAAATTGTCTGTTGAAGTTCATCAGCGAGGCAAAATGGTTTGGTGAGGGGTAATTTTTTTTTCCTTGGATGGTACAAATTTTTCCTTGTGGTAACACAATGGGCCTCCTAATATTGGCCTAAGTGAGCCGCTGTAGGCGGCTGCCACTCCAACCTACCTACCTAAGGGGGCCGGCATGTTTACGCCGCAGCGTAAATATTTTCTATCCGCCCTAATACGCGTGTATGTACGCATACATATGCAACTGCGAATTACTCCGTATTTCCCGCCGGATAATTGGCGGCAACCGTACGTTTTTTCATAACTGGCACTCGATCTCAGGATTTCAAGAGCGACACAGGTCAACCACCGATTCACACCACAGGTAAAGCAACATTCATGTATATCTACATATATACAGTTGAATAAATTTCCATTACAAATTAAAACTAAACAAAATCTTTTAGTTCTCTTTTCAAATTTCCAACCGTGCGTCTGGACATTTGTACATATACATTCACTTATTTCTGGAAAAGGAATTTAAACGTTGCAAGCAGTTTCACAGTCAGTTTTTGTTGAGACTTAGAAACACTCAACTTGTTTGAAAATTTTTCGCACCATAGCCTGGTGTTCGGCAGAACTTCTACTACAATTTTTGGAGTGCGATTTAAAATAAATTACGCTGACTCCGAACGGAAGATGATTTTTGCGAGAAGTTTTTTACATGGCAGAATTAAGTACACTATTTTTCTCAACATTCAAAATTAACTGGTACACCTGGTCTAGCCACCGCGTAAATGTTGAAACATTCAAATCTTACTTTCAGCAATATTCACATTATAGAGAGAATAACTTTTCTTTTAGCCGTATACAATACAATATGCAATACATTTTTTTTAAGTTTATACAATTTTTCAAATGCTTGCGCAAATTTGAATTCAGCTCGCTCGGCCAAAAAAGTTTTTGACAACTAGTGTTCAAAGTAGCCAAATGGATAGCTCAGACCTGTTTCGCCTAAATTACGCACTTCCATTCTCTTTTTGGCTGCGGAACTGAGAAGTCGTTTCAAGAAGACATCTAATTGATGCCAAGTATCATCTCCACTCCTGTTTGACGTATTTGGATCTAAATTTGGTTTAGGCGAACATAAAACAATGCCGCATATGCATTAATCGCCTTGGAGAAAACCTGAAAAGCCCACAAGAGAATTCCACGGAAAGCTTTTCTCCGTTCCCAGAAGCGCTCGTCTCCATCGGAATAAAAAAATATATACATATAGCACATATATATTATATATATAGCCTGAGTAAAACTCCGACTTTTTTTTATAAAAAAAGCCTAAAAGCCTAGAAATTGTGGAGCAGTATCTGTCCACTTAGTGAGAAAAATATTAAAAAAAACACAAAACAAACAAAAACTAAAATAAAATGGACTAGGTATAATTTTAATGATTAATTTCTATCATATATATGTACATGTGTTTGATTTGCTTATCGCTACTTATGTGCATGGGCATAACCACAAAAAAAAAAAACAAATGGAAAGGACGTGGGGTCCAGACTCTCCCGAGGCAAACGAGACTCCTTCAGCTGAACTGCAATGGGCTGCAAGGCAAGATTGAGGAGATAACCGACTTTATGAGTCGGCATAATCTGTCAAAAGCTGTGATCCAGGAAACGAAATTGTACAGCAACTCGGCCTTGTTGAGCTGCAACGGCTACAATGTGCATCGTAAGGATCGCGAGCGGGGTAATGGTGGTGGCTTAGCATTCATCACCCATCACACTGTGCAGTAACGTCTTATTGAAGAAGACATCGATGGCAGGGACACTACCTTAGAATGTGAAGGAATAGCTGTCCGTGAAACCCGATTGGTAGTTGGTGACTTCAACTCGCACCACGATCTCTGGCATTCAAGCCTACCAACTCATCGTAGGGGAAACGATTTGGCAGAGCGTGGCGACCTATGCTATCGCTTGCATCAGACCACCTACCCATAATCAGCTCGATTGACAGACCTGCTGACTTTCTCTCCGCGGACCACCGGACCTATATCAACTTTGAAACGACTGACTGGGTCAGGTTTGCGGAGTTTGCTGAAAATGCCTTCAGATCTTTTCCCACACCCACTGACGTTCGCAAAGCCGAACAGAAATTCCGCAAGGTGGTTGCGTCTGCTGCGGCTCGCGTCTTCCTGGCAGGAAGGATCCCGGAGATCCGTCCCGATTTCTCGGCCGAAGCGGCCGCTCTAGTTTACCAGAATAAGCGGAACAAGAAGGAGCAGCATTTGAAGTCCTGTAACCTAATCACGGGTGTTGGAAAGCTCTGGTCCACCGCGCGATGACCGAGTGGAAATTTTTTTCGGGGATCGTGCCTAATTGGACCCGAAGAGATGCGCGAGCTATTTTAGCCGACAATTCATATTGCATCCTTCGGGGGATAAAGCCAAGCGGAAGGTGACCAGATGGCTGCGAAAACTACCAAACAACAGCGCGCCTCTTGCTTTCACTTGCGGCGAGGTAAAGGAGGTCATCGGGAAGGGGAAAGCCTTCAAAACCATTGGCCTTGACGGGCTAAGCGTGTTGATGCTGGAAAATTTAGGCCCCGCGGGAGTTTAGTTCCTTACGGGGATCCTCAACCTGTGAATGGCCACGCTCATCATTCTTGACATCTTGAAGGTTCGAAGGGTGGACCCATTGCTGAAATCAGGGAAACCGGCCGACAAGGGCGATTCCTATCGGCCGATTTCCCTGCTTTCACCAGTGGTAAAGACACTTGAGGTCCTACTCCTCCCGTTTTACACATACCACCTAAGGTCGGCTAAGCATCAACATGGCTTCCGGAAAGTGCACAGCACAGCCACAGCACTTAATGCCATAAACACACAGGTGAAGCTCGGTCTTAACCAAAACCGCACCTGCGAGAGAACCGTCCTAGTAGCGCTGGGCCTGTCAAAAGCTTTTGACACAGTCAGCCACTCGACGCTCCTAGCTGACGTGGAAGCATCGACTCTCCCTCATGGACTGAAACGGTGGACCTCGAATTACCTGTGTGGCCGCCAATCATCGGTATTGTTCAGAGACAAAATATCTAAATTAAGGAGGATCAGACAAGGGGTATCACAGAGTGGCGTCCTGTCTCCACTCTTGTTCAATCATTACATCTTCAAGCTCCCTCAACCTCCAGAGGGAGTCACAATAGTATCCTATGCCGATAATTGCTCGATAATGGCATCAGGCAATGTAATTGACGACTTGTGTTCGAAGGTGAACGGATATCTCTCCGACCTTGCCCATTTCTTTCCAAGCAGAAAACTGGCGCAACCTGGATCTCAACATCCACATTGATTGTAGCCCCATTCCGACGGTTAATCACCCGAAGATCCTGGGGGTGACATTCGACAGCCTGCTCTCCTTCCGCGCACACTACCGCAATCACCAATAGAGTACAGAGCCGCAACAATGTCCTCAAGTCGCTCGCCGACGAAACCTTGTTGGCAACATACAAGGCGATTGGCCGGTAATAAACTAATGTGGTCGCCGGGAACCAGCAGGACGTAGTGGATGAAGCTGCAGACCTGCCAGAACGCCGCACTCTGCACGGTGACCGGATGCCTGCTGATGTCGCCTTAGGAATATCTCCACCAAGAGGTCAATGTGCTCCACGTTAAGGAGCACAGCCTCATGCTCAGCAAGCAGTTCCTTGCTGGGGGTCACCGTTCGGGGCACCTAAATAGGCATCTGCTTGCAGTGGAGCTACCCCCGGTCACATCAGAAGGCATCTCTTAGAACTAAAGGACGAGATGCAGCCACTCATAACGCAACCGCTGGAGCCGGAGGCGCACTGGCAGGTCCTAAGCTACATTCAACGAGAGACAGTCCCTACCACCATTGACTCTCACCAGGCAAATGCAGTTATCAGAGCCCAACCACCACCTGTAGCAGATGAGGAGTGACTGCTGCCCCGCCAGTCCCGTATCACTCTGGCACAATTACGATCTGGATACTGTAGTAGACTTAACTCCTACTTATCCAGAATCAACCATGGCATACCCAATACATGTTCGGCATGTGGAGATTCTCCGCACGATATTAATCACCTATTCACATGCCCTCTCAAACCCACTCATCTAACCCCCCTCTACCTCTGGTCCAAACCTGTCAAAACTGCACGTTTCCTGGGCCTTCCCCTAGATGAGTTCGACGACAACGACCATGGGTGAATCTGCTCTTTACGGGGCGTGATAACCGCTACAACAACAACAACGTGGGGTCCAACGTGGTGGTATATTTGTGAATTTGTGTGTATTGAATGTGCAGATATGCAGAGCACAAGTTGTTATCGGCACCTATATTTTATATAATTAGGAATAATATTAAACCACGACTTAATAAGTCCAAATAATTACAAAAACAAAATTGTAAAAACAAAAAAGACAACAACAAAATTACTGTAGTAGAGATAATCTAAAATCATAGTTATGATCAGAAAGAAAAGATAATAATTTATTCGAGTATGCTGAATGTAGTGTGCATTAGCAACAAGCAATAAGCTCAGCTTACGAGTACACACAAAGTGCATAGCCCCATAATCACACCATATATACTAAATATCTCCAACGACGGCAACAACACGGGTAAGGTCTTTCGACGTGCGGCAGCGGATAAAGGTGTGAGTGCTATGTTTTTATTATATTTTCCATTATACTTAATTCTTTGTGACCGGTGAGCAAATCTTATCACTAATTGATCTATATTAATAGTGCTAAGCTTTTTTCGTTCACCCTTCATGCATCATCTCTAGATATGCCTTAAACTTTGTTTCTTATACATATTATATTCATACATATTTTCTCATTTTTTATTTGAGAGTTATTTTTTTGTTGTTTTTATTATTTCAAGCAAAAAACTTTGCAAAGTTCCCAATTTAAGCAACTTTCAAAACAGACAAAAAAATTAAAAAAAACACACGCATATTAATTTTTTGTTAATGGGTTCTTAATTTGCAGTTATAGTAATATGAATTAACTTTTTCTTTTGAATATTCGGATACATGTTTGAGTATGTAATCCATTTGTAGGTATAAGGAACGTAATTATGATATAGGTAATGATAAATAAAATTTGTGAAATTTATTGTTATAGTATCATTATTTTGGTCATACATATATACACATGCTGTGTTAACTTATTTATTCGCTGCAAAGAATATAAAATTCCAAAGAATTTTAATAACTTTATTGATTGTATTTTCAAGTGCATTTCCGCTAACGAAAATGCAACAGTTAACAAAATGTACCATTAATTCCAAATAATCTTATTCGTATTTATTAAATTGTCCAAGTAAATTAATTCCAAAGAATTTTAATAACTTTATTGCTTGTATTTCCAAGTGCATTTCCGCTAACGAAAATGCAATGTTAATAACCTTATTACATATTTATTAATTGACATACTATTAATTCCAAAGAATTTTAATAACTTTATTGCTTGTATTTCCAAGTGCATTTCCGCTAACGAAAATGCAATGTTAATAACCTTATTACATATTTATTAATTGACATACTTTATTCAAGTGCTAAATGCACCAGACAAATTTCTTAAGAATTGTTATTTTAAATTTGTATTCCCAAACTGCAACAGTAAGCAAAATAATAGTATTTAAGAAAGTAGAAAATAAAGAAGAATGATTATTATTGATTAAACCTTAAACCGAGTTGTTTTATTTATCTTTTCGTTGTTCCTCATTTCGGTGAAAAAAGTGGCGCAGTCGGTAGGATACCCGGGTATCCTTGCGTGTAAATCATTTTAATTAGTAAAATTAAAAAGGATATCGGATATCTCAATATCCGTAACGGGTATAAAAAAACAAAAAGAACAACGAATCCTTTAAAAGATTAAAGGACATACAAATTTTATGTGGGAAATTTTTTTAGTGAAAGTGACATTCGAATCCTTTAAACATACAAAACTTTTTCCTTTGAATCCTTTAAAAGATTAAAGGACATACAAAATTTTTGTGAAAAAAAATAAAACTCTAGTGAAAGTGATACTTGAACTAGATTGAAACAATCGAAAGTAGGTGAAGACAAGGATAAAAAGATTTACCCTTATCAATAATATATCCATACAAAAGCCGAAAATCAACATAGCGCATCCTAATCAACTTTAAATTCAACATAGCGCATCCTAATCAACTTTAAACTTAGCGCATCCTAATCAACTTTAAATTCAACATAGCGCATTCTAATCAACTTTAAACTTAGCACATCCTAATCAACTTTAAACTTAGCACGCCCTAATCAACTTTAAACTTAGCGCATCCTAATCAACTTTAAATACAACTTACCGCATCCTTATCAACTTTAAATTCAGCCTAGCACACTAATCAACTTTAAAAACACAAAGCCAAGCAGACAGCAATATAACAACAGCATCAGAAAGTAAGAATCTTAGTAACTATATTATATTTATTTATTATTAAATGTATGTAACCGAAAAAATAAGCATAGAGTCAGAAATTAGAATTACTGTATACGTCTGGAGAATAAAAAACCAAAGCAAAGAAAATTTATTTAAAACATAAAAATAAAAGAGAAAAACGCTTTCGTGTATAAAAGAGAATTTCCTGTTTTTCACTTTCCCGAATCTATTAAAACAAAAAAAAAAACGGAAAATGGCAGTACAAGTTGAAAACTCAGTAAACAGATTAACTATAAACCCTTTGAAATACCTAAACAACTTACCTGAATTCTGCGGTGACTCAAGAGACCTACAGACGTTCACCACACTTATTGACCGAATACATCCACACCTACAAACATATGACGAACTGTCCCGTCTACTTTTTTCGGACACAATAAAATCAAAACTTAAAGGAAGGGCAAGACAGGCAATAGAAATAAACTGCCACGCTACCTCATGGACAGAGATTAAAAATATACTACAAAATAATTTTGGAGATAGACGTTCATGCGAAGAACTCTTTGACGAATTACGAAGCGTGACCTTTAGAATAAACACCTTAGATTTCTACAACGACATGAAAAACAGGTTACACAGATTAAATAACAAATTAGTAGTTATTTTAGGAGAAACCGAAGCAACTAGACAGAGTGCAATGAACAACAAGCGCACTGCCCTCAACATCTTTAAAAACAAGATCCCTGAACCAATGAAATCCATCCTATTCTGCAGGAACCCATAAGACTTGGAACAGGCAATGGACATACTGTTCCAAGCCGGATACGCGCACATAGGGAACAATAACGGGAACGCCCCAGAATTTAAAACTCATTCAAGTAATAGGAATAATAACTATAGAAACAATACACAATACGATAAAAAAGATAGTAGGAATAGGACACAATTCGGGAACCCCCAACAAACATTCAACAGAAGGAATTTCTAACCAATGCCCCAAAATAACGGAAGAGATTACCAACAACACCAACCATACCAACAACTATTCCAACAACACCGACCATACCAACAACCATTCCAACAATACCGTCCATACCAAAAAGCAAACCCACAAAACGCCAGTCCTCAAAATCCGTCATCCCAGAGACCAAATTTTAGAAACCAACCAGAACCTATGGACATAGGAAAAATAGAAGTGGCTGAAAATTTTCAGGAATCAGCCTCACGAACAAATTACCATTTATAACTATAAAAACTAAGTTAGGTTCTATAAAACTTATAATAGATACAGGCGCAACAAACTCACTTTTAAACCCCGGTATTTGTGATCCAAAAAGAATTCATTTAACAAACCCACTCCTAATAAAAACTCTTCAACACAAAATTCAAATTCACGATAATAAAAAAACCATAGTACCCATTTTCGAAGAATTTAGTGGCACGAAAACTAATGAAGTACTTGAGTTTTACGTAATAAAATTTCACAATTTTTACGATGGTCTAATAGGTAATGATATATTGAGACCACTAAATGCATGCATAGATTATAAGAGGAAAGAAATAACCATAGGTAACAAAAAGTTACCAATGCATTTTGAAAATAGAGAGATAGAAATTAATTCATTATCTGAAGATCATCGTTTGACTACGCAGAAGGTAGATCACGAAAATTTCAGCATAATTGATAATAAAAAACCTTTAGAAAAACAAATTCGAACAGAGCATCTTAACACCGAAGAAAATACCGAACTACTTAAATTAATAAAAAAATATTCAGATATATTTTACCAAGAATACACAAAATTAACCTTTACTTCTGTTATAAAACATGAAATTAGGACCACAAATAACATCCCCATACACACTAAGTCATACCGTTATCCTTATATACACAAAAAAGAATTACAATCACAAATCCAAGAGATGCTTAACAATAATATAATTAGACATAGTAACTCTCCTTTCTCTGCACCAATTTGGATCGTAGCGAAGAAAGCCGATGCAAGTGGGAAATCTAAATGGAGGCTTGTCATCGATTATCGGAGACTTAACGAGGTAACCATAGATGACAGGTACCCAATTCCCAATATTGATGAAATCCTCGACAAACTGGGAAGATGCCAGTATTTTACTACACTAGACTTAGCAAAAGGATTTCACCAGATAGAGGTTAGAGAAGAAGACATCCATAAGACCGCCTTCACCGTAGAAGGGGGACATTATGAATTTCTACGAATGCCGTTTGGACTAAAGACAGCCCCAGCGATATTCCAAAGGTTAATGAATCACGTGCTCAGGGACTATGTCATTAAAATCTGCTTAGTCTACCTAGACGATGTGATCATATTCTCCACTTCACTGCAGGAACACATAAATTCTATAAAACTTGTGTTTAACAGATTAAAAGAAGCTAACCTAAAAATTCAGCTAGACAAATCCGAATTCCTGAAAAAGGAAACAGAATTCCTTGGTCACATTGTGACATTAGAGGGAATAAAACCTAATCCCAAAAAAATAGAATGCGTAGTAAACTTTCCTATCCCAAAATCACCTAAACAAATCAAACAATTTCTAGGTTTAACCGGTTACTACCGTAAATTCATCAAAGACTATTCACTAATAGCAAAACCCATGACCAAGTATCTTAAGAAATATGTAAAAATAAACATCTCAAACCCAGAATATCAAGAAAGCTTCAATACACTAAAAACCCTATTGACTCATGACCCAATCTTGGCTTACCCCGACTTCAAAAAAAAAATTCACCCTAACAACAGACGCTAGTAATTTCGCACTTGGAGCAGTACTTTCGCAAGAAACCCATCCAATTTGCTATGCTAGCCGCACTTTAAATGAACACGAAATCAATTATAGTACGATAGAAAAGGAAATCTTAGCGATTATTTGGGCCACAAAGTACTTTCGCCCGTACCTTTTCGGACGCAAATTTTTGATCGAAACCGAACATAAACCGTTAACTTGGCTTTTCTCAATTAAGGAACCGAATTCAAAATTAGTTAGATGGAGACTAAAATTGTCAGAATTTGATTACGAGATTAAATACAAAAAGGGAACAAATAATAGTAATGCAGACGCACTATCCAGAATTGAAAAGGAATCTGCCAATATTAATTCACTGGAGGCCATCCATCAAAACCTAACAGAGAGTTCTTCACCTATAAATTTGTTTAAAAACCAAGTCATTATAAACAAAATCTCTTCGGGATCAGATAAAGAATACGCAATTATGATTTTAAAAAACCACTGTCACCCAACTCAAGTAAATGCCGTCCTAATAGAAAATGAATTTTACGACACTTTCCGAGATAGCTATAAAGAGTTCTTTTCAAGTAATGACGGATTCAAATTAGTTAGGTGTTTTAAAAAACTTAACGACGTAGAAGACGAACTTGAACTTGCAAAAATAATTGAAAAAGAACATTTAAGCAAAAACCACAGAGGTATTCCATCAGTGTTCGAAGAACTAAAAACTAAAATTTTTAGTACCACACTCAAAATAAGAATAACCCAGTTTGTCAACAACTGCGAAGTATGTACTCTAGAAAAGTATGACAGAAGACCACCTAGATTACCGTACAAACTAACAGAAACACCCACAAGACCCAGAGAAATATTACACTTAGACGTATTCTATACATTAGAGAAACAGCTATATCTAACCATGATCGATAAGTTTACAAAGCATGCCATAGCATACAAAATTAATGGAAGATCGTGGGTAGACTTTAAAACGAAATTGATTCAAAATATTAGCACATTTGGCAAAATAGAGAAAATTGTCGTTGACAACGAGTTAGGATTCAAAGCCATTCCGATACAGGAATACCTAAAGAAAGAGAATATTAATATACATTTTACTTCAAATAGTAACCATACATCAAATGCGGATGTCGAACGACTCCATAATACACTAAACGAACACCTAAGACTACTACGACACGACGAACAGTCTAAAAACTAAACGACGGAGCAAGGGCGTCGCCAGCCACTGGCCCAAGGGGGGGCAGGTTGATATAAAAAGAAGTAGCCTTCCACCCCATGACTAACTGCGTGGAATTTAAATTTCTGTCCGGGATAAAACGTAACATATGTGTTTATCCAGACTATAATCTATCTGTGTGCACATTCAAATTTCTCTAGCCATTTTCCCATGATTGAGTAAAAATATATTATTAATATTATTATTATTATTATTATTATTTTCACCTTTATAATATTAGCATAATGGGAAATGCGAAAAGAACGGGTATAATCGAGAGGTTATGAAGCGACTTTCTTTAAGTAAGTGTAAACTTTGAAGAGCTCTTGACTGTGTAATAAATAAAACCAGTAAACAAAATTATTAATTACAAGTATTTATTAAGAAATATAAATAAAATTATTAACTAAAACATAATCTACGGGGGTTTTTTGCAAATTTCTCAACGACTTTTTTGTTAAAACTTTCAAAGTTATCATAAATGCTTTTTCTATGGACGCTCATCATCGCTAGGCCATTGAGTCTATTCTCTCCTATCGTGCTCCTGAGCCAAGTTTTTAGCCTCCTAAGACTGCTGAATGATCGCTCTACTGTACATGTCGTGCACGGAAGTGTGATTAAAATTTTCAACGCTTTTTCTGTTCCAGGAAAAAAGATTTTCGCCTGTTTTAGGACATCAACAACGGTTAGATGTGTTGGGATGGATTTATTACTCCACAATTGATGCCATAGTTCAATATTATATTTTATGGTCGGTAGATCATAAAACTGGCTGATGGTTTCGCAAGTTTCTATAAGATTTTCTACTGACATCGTTTGCATTTGCGCCGGATGTAATTTTGATAACGCTAATGACGGAGTGTTTTCTTCAGAAAAACGTATTTCAAGAGATGATATAATAGAGTCCAAGTATGGTATTACTAATGACCTCGTCCAATATTCGGAAGGGTTTGCTGCTGGGTGGTTACTTCGATGACGTTGTCTCCCGACAATGCGTGGCATTGATGTGATTACCTCATCCAAACCGATTTTCTCCGCAACAACCGTAGCATCCTTTATAATTTCATCTGTGACTTTTTCAGGATTTTCGCGGTGACTCTTGAGCAATTGCAAAATGCTTTTCATGTGTTGCGAGGCCTTAACCACGTCCAAAGTTATGGATTGGAGCACATTTACAATAGGTTCCATCAAAGCCGAGTATTTAGAAATCAAAATAATGCCAACAATAAACGAAATTCTCGAAGCTGCTGCATGGAGCTGAAAGGCATTTTTTCGAGTCGCACTATTTCCTTCTCGCGATAATGTTTCTAAGGCTTCCAATATGACTGGGAAATTTTCTCTAAAAAGTCTTATAGTTTTATGTTTCTCACTCCATCGTGTTTCGCAAAGCTTAGAAATATTAGGAATCAATTTTCTTCTCAAAACTGACTCCCGAAAAAATGTAATGATATCTTTTGAGGTTCCCATGGCATTCCGAATTTCAGGAAGAGTGTTAAGATCATTGATTACTAAATTCAGTTTATGAGATGAGCAGTGAAAGAACAAGGCTTTGGTGTATTTTCTGCGTAGGATTGCTTGCACCCCACCGTCTTTTCCGGACATCGTCGAACAGCCGTCAAATCCAAGACCAACGCATTTATCTGGATTAAGGTCTTCTTTTGTTAGAAACTCGTCGATGGTTTGTGCAATAGATTTCGCATCCAGAGCTTTCAGCTCAACAAATCCGACAAACATTTCTTGGACTTCGTTGGTTTCCTCATCAAAATATCGAGGTGCAATCGAAAGTTGTTCAGTACCAGAAATGTCAGCTGTTTCGTCTGCTAGCACACTATATGCCTCTGCTTCTTTTACTTTTTTTATGATATCTCCTTTAATGACATCACCACAAATGCCGATAATTTCATTTTGAATAGCTGCTGATCGATAGCTTGCATTCTTTTTTCCATGCTCAAAATGTTTCTTCAAAACCAAATCTCCCGCGTCAATTCGTAGCTTGTATAACCCCTCAAGAATTCCATCACTATAATTTTTTCCTCTCAGAGCTAAGTCGTGTGACCCGCAAAATGTAATGCAAGAAATAATAGATGTTATAATTTTCTTGTTTTCTTCAATTACTCCATGGGAGTATTTGTTAAGTTGTGCATCTATAGGCACATTTTCGAGAAATGATTTAGCAGATTCTAGTGCCGCCTTATGGAAGCAAACTTCCATGTGTTTTTTTGCACTGGTCGTGAATATCTTTGAATTTGCAAAACGGTCTTATAACAATATGCCTCGAAATGAGTTTGGATTTGGCGGAAACAATGTACAATATTTACAAAAGGCTCCTTTTGAATAGTTAAATTTTCTTTTTAAATGTTTGGCGTCTTCTGCAAAGTCATACGTTGGAGAAGGGATCCAACAGCTTTCCAACAATTCTTTTTTCTTTTCGGTGGATAATAATGATGCTCGACCGATATATCGACCAATGCCATTTTCGTTGGAATCATCAGTTATCAGATCAGGATTCGAGTTCAGAACTTGGGATGAGCCCGGTCTCGGCAGGCTACCCATGTTTTCAGAAGAATATGCGCCAATATGACGGTTGTGAAATAGTTGCTGCGGCTGAGGGTCTTCTGTTGTGGTACTTGCGGTGACTGAGCTGCAAATATGTGATATTTTATGTATTTTATTCCCTTTTTCCTTTTGTACATTGCCATTCTGTTCATCACTGTCACTGCTTGCTCCTCCAGGTTGTTTTATTTTCAAATTGACTGCAAATCACAACATAAAATACTTCACAGAAAATACGAATATTAAACTCACCAAAAAACTTCCTAATATCCATATTGTGAAATGAAGATCTATTAAATGTCTCTTTACGCGGAAATTGAATCAATATTCACTATTCTCTGAATTTTTGGGCTTATAATGTTGATAAATACGAACTGCGTGGCACCAAGTTTGATAAAACAATAATATATCAATCTTGTGTGGCACTAGGGATGAGCATCGATGTTCGATGTTTTGATAACATCGATGGTTAGCATTCGATGTTCGATGGTTTTGCCATCGATGGTTTGGCCGATGTTCTTGCTAACATCGATGATTTTGATCTTTTAACTATTGTTAACTATGTTTTCAGAATTTTTGTGTAGCTAACTTATTAATTTATGAGCTCGAATTTTATTTTCTTGAATGATTATTTATTTTTTACACATGTTTATGATAAGGGGTCGCTCACCAAAGACCAGCAAAAACCTCAGCTTCACCTCGGTCTTATATTACATATGCCGGGAAACCCAAATTTTGAGCCTCGTGATATACTATTTTTTGAGTGTTGCAGAAATAGTGAGTTAACTTATTAGATACATTGTATATCTATGGCTAGAACTCTAGGGGGGGGCAACAGCCCTTCCCTGCCCTTACCTGGCGACGCCCTTGCGACGGAGGAGAAAATATCTCGTATTATAGGATTTTATAACAACACTATTCATAGTACTACACAAATTAAGCCAATAGATTTTGTCAACGGTAAGGTAAACGAAGGAAAATATGCCGAGATACATGATTTAATTTTAAGAAAAAAACAGAGTTATATAAATAAGCTTAACAAAGATAGGATTGATATGAAAATAGATGAAGGTACTAACTATATAAGAGAAATTCGAGGGGGCAAAAACCATAGGAAGTATAGAAAGATAGACTCTAAGAAAATTGATGAGGATCATATAGAAAATACAAAAACTAGACATAAATATTACAAAACGCACGTTCGACCTACTAATCTAATAAAAATTAACGACAATTGCTTGAATAATATATTAAATTTTGAAGAAGCTAACTGCAAAACGCAAACATTAGATAAAGAAGAAATAGTTGAAATAATCGCAGGCATATTAGTTCTAAAACAATTCAATAGTAACATAGTGCATAATTGTAATAAAGCTAAATTAAAAATTTCAGGAAATTACTTAATCAAATTCGAAAATTGCGAAATAAACGCATTGAATAAAACTTTTACAAATGTTAAAATAAAAATCAAAGACAAGTTTATCCTACCTAATCTCATAACAAAAATTAAAGACAATAGTAATACAACACTTGCAGACATAAAAATCGAATCTTTATATCTAAAACAAATAGAATACGAAGAAACACTGAAACAGGTACTATATACAGACAAAAACTCAAAAATACTTAGTTTCAGTATAGATATCTCAATTATTATATCAATATGTATCTTAATTATTTTTATATATTTCTGTAAAAATACAAAAACATACATTCCAAACGTACAATTAAAAAACGAAACTACTATAAACAACCCGACAAAGATAATATAATTTCGTCGGAGCCTCAAACTAACGGTGGGGGTGTTATAGTATCATTATTTTGGTCATACATATATACACATGCTGTGTTAACTTATTTATTCGCTGCAAAGAATATAAAATTCCAAAGAATTTTAATAACTTTATTGATTGTATTTTCAAGTGCATTTCCGCTAACGAAAATGCAACAGTTAACAAAATGTACCATTAATTCCAAATAATCTTATTCGTATTTATTAAATTGTCCAAGTAAATTAATTCCAAAGAATTTTAATAACTTTATTGCTTGTATTTCCAAGTGCATTTCCGCTAACGAAAATGCAATGTTAATAACCTTATTACATATTTATTAATTGACATACTATTAATTCCAAAGAATTTTAATAACTTTATTGCTTGTATTTCCAAGTGCATTTCCGCTAACGAAAATGCAATGTTAATAACCTTATTACATATTTATTAATTGACATACTTTATTCAAGTGCTAAATGCACCAGACAAATTTCTTAAGAATTGTTATTTTAAATTTGTATTCCCAAACTGCAACAGTAAGCAAAATAATAGTATTTAAGAAAGTAGAAAATAAAGAAGAATGATTATTATTGATTAAACCTTAAACCGAGTTGTTTTATTTATCTTTTCGTTGTTCCTCATTTCGGTGAAAAAAGTATTTATCTCTTACAAGTTTTCTTGTTGCATTTCTGACATGAAAGAGTGGTGGTGTATAAGCAGTTTCCTCTTGGTAACGCAGCTGATGAGGGTTACGTAATACAAATTTGGCGGTTTCAAATAACTTCCGCCATAGAAAACTGCGGTTGGATAGGTTGCGAGCCGCAAAGTAAATTTCATCTTGAATTTGCAAGTTCTCCGTTTTGTTGAGGGAGACAATCCTGGAGCTCCGGTAGCTTTTAGCGCTTAGTATTACTGACCTTTGATTTTTGTTTTGCTTGATTTTTTATAGTTTTTAGGGACTCTGGAATAATAAAATGTGATAGTGAGGAAAGCTGTAGAATTGCCAAGATCCTCCCCGTCCACTGAAGACTAGCCTAAATCAATGGGTACTGTCCCGTCTTCTACTTGCTAGTTAAAACGTGTTTATGCTCCCAAAACTCTCCCGCTATAGATATAAATTGATAAGTAAAGCAAGCTCATTGTTTATGTCCTTTTGGAGTGATCTGAATACACAATTCTCGTTGGTACAAAAAGATAGAATATTAGTGACTTGTTTTGTTCCAAACACCGATATATTAGATTTCAACACATAGATTTTTTTTTTTGCTTCTTACTTTTGTTTTGAGGAGTGGTGGGGCTGGATTTTCTAAGTAATTGGCTGCGTCCAAATACTCGTACCGCTTTTCCATCCTTTGAGGCTTTGGTAAAAGTTTAGAGCTCAGATGTTACAATGTTTATTTTTTCCTTTCTCTTTCAAATTAGGAACTTATTTTTCTGGATTTAGCACTTAATTGGCGTAGACTCAAATTATGCTTACCGTTGAATAAGTCCAAGTTCACTTTAGTCTTTTCTCGACTTGATTTAATAGTGATTTTTGCGTGGAATTCTGGATGTACAGACATTGGGATGGAATATCCTTGTTTTGCCTGAATTCACATAGTATTTGTATTTTCATCGGATTATGCTTCATCTGAGGATATCTGAGTCATAGCTCAAACTTTTTTTCTCGCAAAAAAACACAACTTGTTATACGTCACCATCTTAACCACTCGAACGCCAGTTAGGAGGAGACAAGCTTAATAAATATATAGTCTCCAAAACTAACGTTGAGTAGTCCAACACTGTTGAGAACTTAACACTTTTTTCAATTGATGTCCATAATGCGAGTTACGCTAAGTGCGGAAAATATTTTTGCCTTGTCGGCCGTTTCATCCGAAGAGTGTGACTGCTCTATTTGCCAACAGGCTATGCGTGTAAATCAGGAATGTCTTATAAATTTACGCAGCCATGTTTTTCACAAAGAGTGCATTGACGGGGATCCATCCGTAAACCACTAACCAGAAGTCGGTCAACTCGGTCTGTAAATCCCCTAACTTCCCAATCGTTTAGTGGTAGTGAAGACGTTAACTAGTCGCTGGACGCAAATCCTCAAAACTTATCCATGCTTATGATTGAAAGGCTCAGACTATGAGGCGAATCGGCGTCCGAGCAATAGACCACATATTTCAGATAATGGTTCCCACGATAACAACCAACGTTTTTCTAATTACCAGCCAGACGAAACAATTAACATCATACAAAATTGGAATGTTAAATACGATGGGTCATCTGACGGATTAACTGCCGATTAATTTATGTACCGAATAAAGCCACTTACGCAAACGCACTTAAATAATGATTTTTCTCTATTGCGTAAACACCTGCACGAACTCCTTAACGGAAAAGCTCGCGATTGGTATTGGGATACCGTTACTAATATAAATACAGTAAGACTTCGAAAATATTACAAAGATGATCGTCATACTCGTCAGCTTCTGCTTTCGACGGTATTTCCCAACAATACGGATGGAAGATTTTATGCCGAAGTAAGATTCCTAGAATTTTCCGAGTCAGTCTTGCTTAATACTGGAGCTAGTATTACCAACATTAGCAGATGTATACCATCCTTGACCAGGCGGGTAGATTTTGGAAGCGATATGACCTAGATCCAGGCCTCATTTGATCACTTTCTGTTAAAAAATTCACGAGCGACTATAATACTCTATCGAGTTGTGACGTTAATAACACCTGTAAGTAAGTTGTAAGTGTTTACAGCAATAAACGGTGACTTACATGCAAACAGAGGTTCTTTTTAATTTATCTGTGTGTGTACACATTTGAAGTGAAAAAACAGGTGATTATTTGTCTAGAAGAATCAGCTCCCGTTTTTAGATCCCCTTTTCCAGAATTCACGAGGAATTCAGGATCATAATTCGCCCCGCCCTCAACATGTTCCTTTGAGACGATCCTCAAGACAATAATTATTATTTTTCAATCTTTTTTTTTGATTTTATATCAATCAACTCTCGCCAAGTCCCACTTGCATGTTTTAAAAGTAAAGCTTATTGTGAACGAGCACGTGCACTAGAAGCAGCGCTTTTGACGCTTCTTATTTCAGCGGAGGCGCTCAGCATTTTTCCATTAGCACAACGAGAAGACCTAGCAGACCGCTAGCTAGCGGTGATAAACCGCTATAGAAGCAGGCACCCCAGTGGACACCAGTAGGCAGTGTAGGTCCCTGCATAACAGGGCAGTGTTTTAAAGAAGTGAAAATCTCTGAAAGGAAGGGTAGTGAGCACCGGCAAAAAGCGCCACGAAATAAAAGGCGCTATGTTAAAGTTAAACAAGTGAAAGTCCCGGAATAGCAGGGCAGTTAAGTGTTTGTGTGAAAGTCCCTAAGGGTAGGGCAGTGAGCGCAGGCCACGAGGGCCAACAAATAAAACGATTTACAAAATAATTAATAAGCCGGAAAGGCAGTTAATGTCTCTGAATACCAGGGCTACAAAGTGATTTGTGAAAATGTCCCTAAAGGTAAGGCAGTGAGCGCAGGCCACGAGGGCCAACAAATAAAACACGCTACAAATTTATTAAAAAACCGAAAAGGCAGTGAAACTCCCTGAATAGCAGGGCAAGAAGTGAGCGCAGGCAACGAAGACCAACAAATAAAACGCTCTAAAAAAAACAAAAGGCAATTAAAGTGTATTGCCAAGGTCAGCGTCCAAAGCGAAGTGCTGCAAGGGCTTTCCCAAAGCCCCAACGAGGTACCACAGGGATGAGAGGAACGTTGAACTTTTGGCGGCACAAGCAATAACCCCAATGCTATAAGCTGCACAAAAGGTAAGCCTGTGAAGTTCACCACGTATATTCGCGGATTCAAACATTTCGTGGTTGAACGACGAAAATACCAGTCTCACATCTAAGTGGTAATACAAAAACTACAAAAAAACGAGAAACCGGGATCAACCAGTAGAAGGGGTATAATCCACCAGGTGACAAAGCATGGCAAAAACGTGAAGGCGTTTACCATCGGTACACTCACCGGGATCACCAGAGTAGACGTAACTTCACCCCAGTCAGAGGAGAAATCAGAAAATATATTTTTAAAAAAATTTTAATTTTATTTCTTGTAAATGTTTAAAAGTGTTCAATTTGTACGTAAATTTTTAATGAAATAAAAGAAAGCTTTTTTAAGAATGGCTTATGCGAACGATTTTTCACGCACCTGTAATGCCCTGTTGGAGTTTGAGGAGAGGTATAACCCAACTCCATGGGTAAGTCATTCCATATTTTCTCTTGAAATTCAAAAAGAGGAACTCAAAGTTTTATGAACAAAGGTAAAAGAATCCTTTGACAGCCACTCACGAAATTTTTCGGAAGACGAGTCAAGTAACACGGCTATGATTCCCTCAAACCGCCGGTAATTCCCTCAAACCGCGATCCTGAGCCACATCTGCGCTCAAACGTTAATCTTCCTCCGTGCGATTCGGAAATTTTTTATAGGGATTACATGGCATGGCCCTCTTTTCGCGATCTATTTACAGCCATTTATATAAATACACCACCTCAATCAAAAGACTCGTGGAGAAGCCAGGGACATCGTAAAGAAATGCCCCTTGGCCAATGACGGTTTTGCTATTGCGTGGCAACATCTTTCTGATAGATACGAGAACAAACGAGTCATGGTGAATAGTCAGTTGGAGATCTTGTTCAACTTGCCTACGGTGACAGTCGAGCGCGGAGACATCTACAGCGTTCAATAAATAATTGAATCTCAGTTCTGCAAATGAATGGCATTGAAATTGAAAACTGGGATGCAATTTTTGTCTTTTTGGTCTCGAGCTGATTGCCAGATACTAATTTTGCTTTGTGGGAACAGGGAATCGTTCACAAGGCTGAGATTCCGAGGTGCGAAGATTTAGAAAACTACCTCGCGAGCAGGTTCCCGACTTCGGAAACGGTATCTGATATCCAAATTTCACCAGTAGCTAGGGTAGCACTAAGTCGTGCTTTAGCAGGGACACACGAAAGAAAAATATCGGCCCATCACAGTCAAATGACGCTATCAGCTGCAGGTTGTGCCCAGAACCTTCGCATTCGTTGAGAGCATGTCCAAAGTTTTTAGCGATGATGATGATCGGTTTAAGGTAGTTAGTAAAAATAATGTATGTCTGAAATCTCTAGCGCATTCCCATCTAGCGAAAAGTTGTAATCAACCCCACCATTTTTTGTTGCATCGTTGTCCGAGTGCAAATCAGCGTCCATCTACAAAAGACGGAGAGGCTCGAATGGCTGACCCCCAATCTCCCTCCGGTAATGTGAATGCCTTGTTCGCCGCAAGTGCCAAAAACGTTGTCTTTGGTACGGCCATGATACAAATTAGTTACTAAGGAGTATACTATGAAGCCGGAGCCCTTCTTGATTCAAGTTCAAAAGGAACTTTTATCACGGAGCGGCTACAGAGACGCATCTATCTTCCGATACGACCAGCTGAGACACAAATCTGTGGAATAGATGCGACAATATCAGGTGCGAAAAGTCGCCCACTTTGTAATAGGTTCTCCTGTCAACCTTCATATTAGATTTGAGGCAAGAGGCCTGATTCTACCCCAACTGTCAAGAAACCTACCCCAGTTTTCGGTAGATCAAGTACATCTTGATTTACTGCCCTCAATCAAATTAGCCGACGTTTATTTCCACAGAAGCCAGCAGGTCGATATTATCATTGGTGCGGATTTATACCCAGACATAATGCAGGGCTATCTCCTAGCATGCAGTCGCAAAACCGAACAGCACCATCAGAAAAGTTCGAGTGGTATTTAACGCATCAAGCCCAACTTCGATTGGAATTATGCTGATCTTATCGCACTGCTATTAAAATCGCGGTTTTTAAAATACGTTTTTAATGCAGACATTGAGAAGATGTATAGACAGATCCTTCTGCTTCCCGATTATACCTGATACCATAGAATTCTCTTTCGAGAATCACAACCAGAAGATCTTGTGGACTACGAACTAAAATTTGTGACGTTTGGGGTAAACTGCGCCCCATATTTAGCAATAAGAACACTTCTGCAATTGTCGGAAGACGTTCGCCTGAAATTTTCGTTGGCTTCTAGGGTCGTAACCCAACATATGTTCGTTGACGATGTACTGGCAGGAGCTCATGATTGTGTGACCGCCAGCTGCACCCGCGACAAATTCATCGAAGTACTGAATGAAGACGGGTTCCCCTTCCGTAATAAGATGTCGAACTGCAAGAACATCCTTACACCCTTGCCGAAAACTCATATGTTACAGGAAGATTTTTTGGACATAGAAGATTTGAGTGAAGCTAGAATGTTGGGCATTCGGTGGAATTCCGCACACGATATGTTCCAATTTAGCATCAAATAAGTCCCCATTCGACCAAGCTATACCAAAGAAAAGGTTTCATCATGTGTTGCCAAGTTGTTCGATTCAGCCGGGTGGTTCGGTCCCATCGTCAAAAATTCTTGTGCAGGACATTTGGTTAGCTAAGATTGATTGGGATGGCACTATACCTGGAAGTTTGTATTTGCGTTGGGAAAATTTCCTTAAAAATTATACCTACATATATTTCGAATCCCAAGGTATATCCATTTCATACCTTGGAATGAAATTGAATTTTATGGGTTTTGTGATGCCTCCAAGCAGCCATATGCAGCTGCTCTGTATGTGAGAGTTCGAATCGGCGACGAGCACTCTGTGGTGGCAGGTCCTTAGTTGGTTGAAGGAGAAACCGTCTGGTTGGCCCCAAAAAACTGATGAGGTGACGATGGATACAGGGCTGGAGCAAAAATTCGTTCGAGTTTATAAAGTTCGTATTCTGCAAGGGACGGACAATTTAGATCGAGGGTAATTTCACGGATTTTTCCATTTTATTACAAAACACATCCGGCAAACTAATCAACCCAAGACAGGAAACGTCAGAAATAACAGCGGTAGAAATTCGAAAGCCAAACATGTGTCTTATTATTATCCTCGATGGGAACGGAATCATGCGAGTTGGAGGGACGCTTGCCTTAGCTGGGCTGGCCAACAACGAACGTTACCCAGTAATTTTACCGTACGATTGCCAATTTTCCCGACTTCTCGTAAGATTCTCACATCTGATTTCTCTACATGGGGGAAATCCACTCATGTTGAGACTCTTGAGATCCAAATATTGGATCGTACGAATGAAAAATTTGATAAAAAGCATGATTCATAATTGTAAAGTTTGTCTCATTTACAGAAAAAAGACACGAGAGCAACATTGGCATCATTACCTCCTGAACGATCGGACTCATCTCGCCCCTTCTCCAATATAGGCATGGATGTTACTGGCTCGTTTGAGATTAAGAATTTCCCCAGCACACATAGGTTCGAGCTTGGCCTAAATTCGTAATTTTCATGTCTTCCGATTTGGATGAATTTTTCACAGTTTTTTTACAACTATCCAAATATTACGAATCCACAAATATTAGGCCCATATCTTTATTAATTTTTTGTCCACAGCCGCTCAAAGTGGACATATGATTACATGTTGGAAATGACACCAAAATGGTCTAAATATTCAAAACATTGATACAATAAAATTAATCTTAGAATATGACTTTTAAGTAATTTTTCTGTTAAAACTAGTCTCATAGAGGAGATTTGTATCAAAATTCATTTGAAAAAATAATGTATGAAAAATTTCGTGTAACAGCACATTTTCTATGTCAAAATGTGAATGCTTGTCAACTTCAATGGACTGCATCTTTTTATCACCGACTAGCCCTGTTGAGATATATATATCAAATTACAGCCTGAAGCTAAACGATAAAAAAAAATTCAGCCGCACGTTTTTGCACATTTTTGAAACAACTTCAAAAAACTGTAAAATGGTAGTGGAAAATTACGCATACCCCCAAAAGTATGCAATTGTTCTTAAAATTGTCTTATCTTTGATTGGTTATAAGTGTCACCTAGACAGATTCAGGATAACCAGCTTTATTCAATTCAGTTTATCGACTTTCCAATTTGATAATGAATAGAATGACTTAAAATAAATACAGAGAGTAAATAAATTAGTATTAATATAAAGTGAGCAAACAGAGATGCCAATGAATATGAAATGTGCGATGACCTAAGTCAATAAGTCTAAAGTTTTATTATTATTGATGTGGCAACACCGTTTCAAAGGAGAAAACCTGCACAACAAAGGGCAGCACTGTTGCAGATGGCAACTGTAACGTAAAAATTTAAAGTTTGTAAAAGCTGAAATAAAACTAAGTTTTTTAAAGCTGTTCCTAAGCTTAATATATTTCAAAATATAGACGTTTTATTTGTATTGAGCGGGACTGCTCTTAAAACTGGTTATTTTTAACATTTCTTTAAAAAACTTTTCTGCCGCAAATCTTTACGGCGGCTTGGAGCTTTTACTGGGAAAAAGACGGCTGGATTGATCAATATGAACGTGTCTTCTGACGCTAAGGTCGATTGCGCTATCTGCAAGGAGCCCGAGGAGGGTGATATGGTTCAATGCGACGACTGCGATAACTGGTTCCATTTTGTCTGCGCTAATGTTTCTGTTGGTGTCGAGGCCAGCAGTGATTGTGCCACAAACAAAACCGTGGTCAATAGTCAAGACGAGGGTGAAGCTGCTGTTGCAGGAACTGCTGCGTACACAATTCCAAATGCAGAAAAGTGCAGTGGCTCAAATGCAAAAAGGTATGTTATCTGTTTTGCAAAGCATAAAAGAGTTGCAAAAGCAAGTACTCCACTTACGCAAGGAAAATTACTTTTGGCAGAGCCGCCAAAACACTCCGAATGTAAAAGCAATTGAGGTTACCACGGTGCCGACTGCGAGCGTGCATGATACATTCAATGCGCTAAATACAGGCACACAGGGTAACACGAACGCGTAGTACACGGGTGTTAGCGCACAAAGCCATTTCTTTCCGCCAAACACGAGCACGCATGTGCTGACTACGGACGTGAAGAACATTTCGTTGCGAGGTAATCCATAGGAGCATAATGCGGGCGCAGTATCCTTTCCTGTGCAACGGGAAACAGGTGCGCAGTATGCATATACGAACAGGGGTAGGCAAGGCCAACTGAATGAGTACATGACTTTCGGGCAGGGTCAATCAAACGCATGTAATACACATGCAAATTATAATTTAAATAATGACCTTTACAGGCAAGAGTATGGCGGGGGTGGCTCTGTCGGTTTTCGGGACGGCTTCGTCGGCAACGGGTGTGAGGCAGGTGGACGGCAACCGGATTTCAACTTAACAACTGCACAAATTCAGGCAAGAAAGGCCTTGTCAAAGGAGTTGCCATGCTTTAGTGGCAAACCGGAGGAGTGGCCGATGTTTATCAGCAGCTATGAAAATTCAACGCGTCTTTGCGGCTATACTGACGATGAAAATCTACTTCGACTGCAGCATGCGTTAAAGGGCAAAGCCCTCGACTACGTGAGAAATCAACTTTTGATTCCAGTATTAGTACCTGATGTTATTTCAACACTACGCACGATATTTGGCAGACCTGAGTATATTATATACAGTCTGTTAGAAAAAGTTCACTCATCACCAGATGTAAGTGCGAACAAACTGGAAACGGTCGTAACATTCTCACTTGAGGTGAAAAATTTGACAGCGACAATGGCAGCGGCAGGACTTACGCCCCATTTGAATAATCCGGTACTCTTAAGAGATTTAATTCAAAAACTTCCCGCACAAATGCGCTTGGATTGGGCTATGTATTCAGAGAGTCGAGTTAATTTAAATTTAATGAATTTCAGCGAATGGTTATCGGTTTGAGCAAGAGCTGCTAGTACCGTTATAGCGATACCCGTAGGTGGCGGTCAGCAAGAAGAAAAGCGTAAAGCACATCGTGTTGGCTTCCATGAGGAAACACGTGATACGCTTAAAGAGCGGCAACAGCAAGATACGCGCAGGTGCTCGGCGTGCACTGAAATTCATTTTGTTGCAAATTGCAATAAATTTAAAGCAATGTCATATAATGCGAAATGGGATGTGGTTAATCGCATGAAGCTGTGCCGTTCGTGCCTTAAAGCGCATAGCCCCAAGTTTTGCAGGGAGCGCCAAGAATGCGGAAAAACAACTGTACAGCAAAGCATCATATATTGTTGCACAAACCGGAGGCAGAAAGCGATAACTCTCGAGAAAACGTTGTGGCGGTGCATGTACACAAATCTTCAAACGTTCTATATAGAATTTTGCCCATTACAATCCACACTCAACATGCTACTGCAGATATATACGCACTTCTGGATGATGGGTCAGGCCCTACAATCATCCAGCACGATATACTGAACTTGAAGGTGAAAGGTCCGAGCTTCGTTTGCGTTGGACGGATGGCTCCATTCGTGTAGATGATAATTCCGCACTTGTCAACCTGCAAGTGTCAGCACATGGAAAAAACAAAATGTACAATTTGCGTGATGTCCGCACGGTGAATAAGCTTGACTTGCCTCCACAATCTCTGATAATGGCAGAACTGGCTCAGAAATATAAACACCTTAGGGGTTTGCCGGTGCAGTCATACGAAGGAGTGGTACCTCAAATGACAATTAGCTTAAATAACAAACACGTAGCAATGCCTCTGAAGTTCAGAGAAGGAAGAGTTGACGAGCCAGCTGCAACGAAAACGCGTCTAGGCTGGACAATTTACGGTGTTTTAAGGGGTTATATACAAAGTTGAGGTGAAAAAGTGAGCTAAGTTCGTGATTTTTTTTAAAGGTTTTTTGCAAATTTTATTCAATAAAGCGAAAGACAGTTTGTTGGTAGTATTATTGAAGAAAAAAAACAAGTTAAATTTCAAAAAAATATTCAAAAATTTTCCGAGTTAGAGCCCATCTCCCGAAACGTGTTTTTTCTGTAGAGCCTTGCCGTTCACACTCTCCAAGCCGAACCGCTCAACTGAAATCAAAAAGGTACTATAATTATTGAAGAGAAATGTATTCTTGTGTACTTGAACGAACCGACTTCCAAAAAAAAATTTTTTTTCTGAAAAAAATTCATGGTTTTCAAAAAGTCAATTTTTTTGTTGCTCAAAAATTAAAAAAAAAATTTATTGCAAAAAATCGAAAATTTTCGGATTCAAAAACGATCGTTCAAGTACACAAGATTGTAAATACGAATAATTATAAAAAAAAATTATGATAATCGGTTTATAAGTTTTTGAGTTATCGTGTGAACGGCAACGGTACTTTTAAAAAAATGCCATTCCGAGATAATTGCGTTTTAAGTTTTGTTTTAAGTTAATTATGGATGGGTCCAGTTCGCTGCGAACGGCTGTAATTTCGAATCTAGTGATCCGCGCTGATATTCTATAAAGTATGTACTTTTAGAATATGCAATAAAAATATTTTCGATTTTTTGAGCCCCAACTTTGTATATAACCCCTTAAAGCAGAACAAGTTAAATCCACGTGAGGACTTGCAGTTACACATATGTGAATGCGACGATGACATAGCGCTCCAAAAGCTCCTAATTGAAAACATGAAGCTCGAGAGTACAGAATTAAAAGCGCCATCACGTGATTTAATAGATGATGGTGATAAAAATGAACTTGCAAAGTACGTGAAGCGCACTGGCGGCTACTTCACAACGAAACTACTTTGGCGTAGGGATGATATATCACTGCCAGACAATTACGAGTTGGCAAAGCGTAGACTTGAGTGCTTTGAGAAGAAGCTCAACAAGGATCCGGGCTTAAAAGAGAAGGTGAACGCACACATACACAGTATGGAAGAAAAGCAATACATCAGAAAGCTCGGTGAGAGCGAAGTCGGTATGAACTACAAGCGCAAGTGGTACTTACCGATATTTTCGGTTAAAAACCCCAACAAGCCCAACAAGACAAGATTGGTGTGGGACGCTGCTGCGGTATACAAAGGATTCTCCCTTAACGGTTGTCTAGAGAAGGCTCCAGATTTATTGCGACCGCTTACGAATGTCTTATATAACTTTCGAATTGGCAAGATTGGCATCTGTGCCGATATTCATGAAATGTTTCACAGGGTCAGTGTGGATAACGAAGATCAACAATCGCAAAGGTTCCTTTGGCGCGATTGTAACGACACTCGAGTGCCAAATGTCTATGTCCTGCGAGTGATGTCATTCGGAGCCAGCTGCTCGCCAGCTATCGCCCAATATGTAAGAGATAAGAACGCTAAAGAATTTTTTGACGAATTTCCGAGGGCTGCCAAGTCGATCATCGAAAGGCATTGCGTGGATGATTTATTGGACGGAGCTGACAGGGCTGCGTTCCGATCCACGTAAATACAAACAATTTGTAATGTTCAGGGTAGCAGAAATACAAGAAAACAGTGATATAGCACAATGGCATTTCGTAACCTCTAAACAAAACGTAGCTGATGCAGCAACGAAGTGGAAAAATACCAACGAGTTCGCTCCAACGAGTTCTTGGTTTGCCGGTCCTGAATTCCTGCGCCTGCCGCAAGAAAAATGGCCAAAAAACCAGTTTTCTACGCATAAGATTTATCCTCTGGAACAAGAACACAACTTGATTTTGCAGTGTGCAATTCAGACAGAGGTAAGACCGATCATTGATGTTGGCCGATTTTCCAAATGGGAGCGTCTGGAGAGATGCGTAGCGTACGTGAAGCGCTTCATTGGAAGCTGCAAGAAAAAACGTATACAAGTCAGCCCGTCTGCCAAGCCAGCAAATCTAACCACTGACGAGCTTCTCTGGAGCCGATATTTCCTCTACCGTCTTGCCCAAACCGATGCCTACCACACCGAGATTGACAGTCTAAAACACAATTCACGATGTGTATTGCCGAAATCTAGCCCGCATAGAAAGCTGTCACCCTTCATAGACGCTAATGAAATTGTTCGTATGCGCGGCCGCTTGGAAAACGCATCCATAGAAGAGGCAGCGAAAAACCCAATAATTATGCCGAAATCTCACAAAATCACGCTGCTTATAATTGATTGGTATCACCGCAAGTACCGGCACGTACACCATTACACGGTTATCAACGAGATAGTCCAACGATTATCCATCCCTAGCCTACGCCGATCTCTACGCTCTATACGCTCAAACTGTATGCTTTGCAAGCTACGCGATGCGAAACCACATCCGCCTGAAATGGGTCCACTGCCTGAAGGACGTTTGGCGCCCTATTCAAGACCATTTTCTCAGGTGGGCATCGACTTCTTCGGCCCGTTCCTGGTGACCATTGGAAGGCGCACGGAAAAAAGATACTGTGTGATATTTACGTGTATGACCTGTTGCGCCGTACACGTGGAGGTCGCACACTCACTCAGCATGAACTCCTGCGTAATGGCTATACGAAATTTTATCTCCCGAAGAGGTCAACCCATTGAGATATTCAGCGATAACGGCACCAACATGGTTGCAGCTGAGAAGGAGCTGCGTGAATCTTACACAAAATTGGACTTTGATACTCTACAAGCGCAGATAACAAGCGCAGAATGCAAATGGACTTTTATCCCGCCAGCGAGCCCTCACATGGGCGGCGCATGGGAACGAATGATACGCTCAGTAAATAACGTAATGTACCGCATTGTTACACCCGATACCAAGCTAACAGATGAGAAACTTTACAACCTGCTTGTAGAAGTGGAAAGCATCGTCAACAGCCGACCACTTACTTACATATCATTAGACGCAGCCGATCACGAAGCTTTAACCCCCAATCATTTCTTGCTGGGTAGCTCTTCCGGTAGCAAACCACCGGGAAAATTTTGCTCGACAGATGAATACGTGAAGAGTTCTTGGCGTCACTCGCAGTTCCTAGCTGACATGTTTTGGAAACGATGGGTGGCCGAAGTGTTACCAACGCTAACCAGAAGAACAAAGTGGTTCGACCACATGAAACCAATCGAAAAGGGTGACGTGATGATCATCATTGACCCTAATCTTCCCAGATGCACCTAGCCAAAGGGTGTAGTAACCAGTACACATGCTGCCAAAGACGGGCAGGTCAGAAGCGCGACTGTTCGCACATCGACCGGCGAGTGCCACCGTCCAGCTGCGAAGATAGCAGTGTTAGACATAAGACGAAGTGGTGACGACACTGTTGCCTAGAAGAGGGTATTGTCTTCCACGGGTCGTCATACCGGGGGCAGAATGTGGCAACACCGTCTCAAAGGAGAAAACCTGCTCAACAAAGGGCAGCACTGTTGCAGATGGCAGCTGTCATCAGTATTCTTTTTTTATTCTCTAAAAATATTTGACTGTAACGTAAAAATTTAAAGTTTGTAAAAGCTGAAATAAAACTAAGTTTTTTAAAGCTGTTCCTAAGCTTAATATATTTCAAAATATAGACGTTTTATTTGTATTGAGCGGGACTGCTCTTAAAACTGGTTATTTTTAACAATTGATATGCTAATTTACATACAATTGGCAAGTGTAAGAGTGATAAGAGGTGTTTGATCAAGTGTTATATTGTGAATTATGGAAGATTTAACAATTATATATTTAAGAATTTGCGAATTAATGATGAATACCAACAGTGACATTGATATCGTTGTCCAAATTCTTGGAATTAACAATAGGGATATGCGAGCAAGATTTCTTGAAGCTAATGGGAATTGGCTTTAAAACGTTTACATAGTGCGTTAAACAACAACCGAGAGTGAAACCCCAAGTTGTTCAAAGAAAGTTAAACGTGGGCGTCCAGAGATACCGTTTGAAGATAGTCAGCCAAGTACAAAAAGAAAAAGCTGCGAACATTTAGTGAAAACACATCACAGGAGCTGATTGCGTATGCTTTTAAAAAACAGGAGAGCAAAGATAGACTAATGAACGCGTTTACTCCGCTTTAATACTTGCTTTAATACTTGATGCTCCATTAATTAAGCATCAATATGAAGTTTTGCGCAGTTCCGCCAAGGGAATTGGATTTGATATATATCCTTCATATTACCAGGTCTTAGAAACAAACAAAAAATGATACCCTGCAAATGTTCAAGTGATGGAAAGTTGCAGTAAAGTAGGTCTGCAAGAGTTACTTGACCACACAGTAACAAGAATTATGATGACCAAATCGGAAAATGAGGTTGCAGAATTCCCCAATGAACTACAATTGGTGTCCAAATGGGGCTGTGATGGAAGTTCTGGACACAGTGAATACCATCAAAGGTTCACAGATCCGAATACATCAGACAAATATATGTTTTTAACATCGTTTGTACCATTGACCCTCACGGAGCGAAACGATGCGTCAAAGATGTGCTGGAAAAATACAGAGCCAAGTTCAACCAGATTTTGTCGACCGTTAACATCAAATGATGGTAACATGGCAGGAAGGTTCTTCCAAAACCCATATAAAACTGCTGACATAACGGGCGTAAAAGAAGAACTTATTCACCGGTTCAAAATTGTTTTAGCGACGATTAATTGCAGTTCATCGACCGACACCGCAAAGTTCCACTTTTATTGGATGGATACAGCAAAATTCTTTGTCGAACTTTATGGCTGGTACCAAATGCCGGTAACTGCACTTTGTTATGCATGGTAGCAAGATCATTGCAGAAGCTATTCTTCCAATTGATATGTTGAAATTATTATTGATTATTGAGTTTTTAAATCTGGTCTTTACTTTCAACAGCTATGCTGTCTGAAGAAGCGCATGAAGCAAGAAATAAGGACTATAGAGAGCCTATATTGTATCGCTCGCGCAGAATTGGTCGTGTTGCCACTAATGAAGGCGTGATGCATCAGTTGCTGATGTATTCCGACCCATACATAAATAAATTTCGCCATAAATCAAAAATTAAAAAATTGGAATATAATATTGAAGTACAAAAATTATTAAAAGACTGATTGAAATGATTATTCATATTTTTTTGCAATGCAATTATATGGAAAGTGGCCGTAAAAGTGGGCGGATTTCATTCAAATTTTCAGGAACGTATTATACAATTATAAAATTCATTTGTTGTGAAAAATCATGGAAGTTATGTCACTTTTTCAATTTAAGCTGTATGGGAGGTGGGCGTAAAAGTGGGCGGATAGTTTTGATTTTTTTGTCATACATATCTTAATAGTATCCAAAAACGCGTCTGTGCCAAATTTTGTAGTTCTACAAACACTCCTTCTATTTTTGGCCACTGCTTGTATGAACTTCAACCAATGTGCGGCAGGGCGTGCCTGATAACAAAGGGCTATGTCTGCGGTATTGTTTGTTTTGCGACGAAAGCAATACATTTGGAGGCAACTAGTGACTTATCGACTTCCACGTCTCTAGCGTTATTTTCCCGTTTTGTGGCAAGACGAGGCTGTCTCCGCACCATATACTCCGACAATGGGACGAGCTTTGTAGGAGTCAGCAAATCATTAAGGCAAGATTTCCGGAACTTTGCTGCCGAAGCCTCGCGTCTTACCACACAATCATATGCACATCAAGAAATAACCTGGCACTTCATACCTCCGGGGGCTTCTCACATAGGCAGACTTACCCCCGAACGAGTGGCGACTTAGCAGAGCTGTTAAGGTTTTTTCAGGAAAAGATAGCCGCGTACGGGTCGAAGACATACGTACGACAAGAGGCGTAATTACACGCCCAATCGTGAAAATAGTACTATTACCTCTAGTCAAACCAACTTAACACTTTCTTTATTTTCAAAAAACCGGTGCCCAGTGTTCAAGCATAACGGCAACCTTCTGTTCTGCCTGCAGATGCGCCGCATGGAACCAGAGGAGAGGCTGCTCAAACTGCATGTCGCCGCGTAATGCAACCAACGAGTGTCCATCGCCGCGGAACTGCGAGCGTTGTCAGGGATGACACCACAGTCTCCCTTACCTGTGAGAAACTCCTAGAAGTGGGGAAGACGAGTCAGAAGGACACAATGCGGTAGGACACGAACAAACAGCGGAAGCAGCAACGGATACCCTGACTGTGCCTAACGAAGAAGTGCTGGAAATCGATGAGTATGACGAGGACATCCAGAAGGTGGTTGAAGCCGCGCATGCATCAACTGAGCCATCAGTATTCAGACCTCCTCTGTCGAGTATCCGGTCGGCAATCCAGCTCGAGGCGCCCGAGGGCTAATTAAAAGACCTAAGCCGACGATAATTGTAAAGGTGATGACAAGCGGGAAGACGCATACGGTAAGAGCTATACCCGATCCTGGTCGGAGCGCCACGACCATTTCGAGAGCCCTCGCTCGGCGACTACACGCTGTACCACAACATGGGAAGAAGTGCTCGATAACGCTAAAAGGTTGGCACAAAAGGCTGGAAATAGGAGCGACGGTGCTAGCCAGCCTGATGATGACCACTCCAGAGCATACTGTAGATGTTCGCATTATCACCGAGTTTGATAACCTGCAATTGGCAGACCCCACATTTCACCGCGCGAGTACGGTGTTTTTAGTCTTAGGAGCGGAGATATATGGGGTCATTATCCGACCGGGACTGATGCCAGCAATACCACCCGACCAGCCGCTCAAAATACAATGTTTGGATGGGTTATATCTGGCGGAACCCCGTACTGAATTTGAAGAAGGCGACCTCTGAAAGCGGTATTAGTTTAAAGTATTTTCTGTTCAAAATTAAATTGAAATTGTTATAATAAGAATCAAAATGAATTATAAAATGAAGTATGCTATATTGCAGTGATACTGCAAGGCGGGCGGCATGTTACGGTCTGCAATTAGTCGTAAGAGAAAATTGTCACATTGAGATGTCGCTGTAAGCTAATCACTGACAGGACTCGTTGCTTGCTTTGATTTTGCACGGGTCCTGTTAGCTGAGCCCGTTGCCAGATGTGGGGTTATAAAAGCGACCGGCGACTACCAAAAGGTCTTACTTTCCTAACAGCGACGTCTCAGGTGAGTACCAATTTTCCTGTATGTACGTACATTGTTCCAGGTTTTTACAGCAATAAACGGCGACTTACATACAAAGAGAGGTTCTTTTTAATTTATCAGTGTGTGTGTACACAATTGAAGTGAAAAACAGGTGATTATTTGTCTAGAAGGATCGGCTCCCGTTTTTAGATCCCCGTTTCCAGAATTCGCGAGTAATTCACCTAATTCACCCCACCCTTAACACTTTGAGAAACACGATTTAGGATGTACATACGTCATCAATACAGCATACGATTGATATTGGCGACACTAAACCAATTATGCAACGTTTTTACCCAGTTAGCCCCAACGTTGAAAAATTAATGTTCGATGAGATTGATAGAATGCTTGACTTAGGGGTCATTCAACTCTCAAGCAGTCCTTGGAGTTCGCCAGTGCGGTTAGTTGTAAAACAAGAAAAAGCTCGCCTTTGCCTTCACGCTAGCAAACTGAATGACGTAACGTATTGAAAACATTTTTGCTCGATTGCCTAAACCCTGTTTTTAACTCAGCTGGATTTGACAGATGCTTAGTGGCGAATTAGATCGAATTAGATGAACAGTCAAAACCATTGACAGCGTTCACAGTGCGAAGTAGACCCTTATACGAGTTTGTAGCTATGAGAAAACCGCAAAGTGGTAGATGTGATAGCTGCTATTTCGGAAATCACCACATCTCCTCATCAGACTTCTTTCTTTCTAGACTTTACCTGGCTTTGAACCATGGTACACGGAGTTGCTAGGCGAGCACGCAACCACTCAGCCACGCTAACCGCGTGAAAATTGTTTGCTTTCTCAATATCTCTATCTCCAAACATACAACTATTAAGTGTGACGTCGCCACTGCGTGCTTAACAGGGTGGTCGGTATTGTTATTTTGCAAATCTATAATGTTTATATTCTAGTTATAGTTTGTTTTTACTGTATAATTTATAGAGCTTGAAGCCAGGTTTGTATTAGGGAATAATATGAGAAAACAACAGTTTTCCAAAGTGGTAGAAATGATAATTAAAATAAAATCTAAAATCATAGTTAAAGATAATAATTTATTCGAGTATGCTGAATGTAGTGTGCATTAGCAACAAGCAATAAGCTCAGCTTATGAGTACACACAAAGTGCATAGCCCCATAATCACACCATATATACTAACTATCTCCAACGACGGCAACAATTTCCTTGATTTTAAGACCGGTGAGCAAATCTTATCACTAATTGATTGATTGATTGTATGTATATTAACAGTGCCAAGATGTTTTCGTTCACCCTTCAAGCATCATCTTTAGGTATGACTAATACCTATATATATAAGTTAACGCGGCCAGCTACTGCCCACTTCCGCTGTTCCCACGGCTGGCAGCTACACGTGTGCAGCGTCAGCATAATTTCATTTCACACGGTTGCGAAATATGTGTGTTGCGCAAGCTACCGAAATATGCTACCGGTGGGAAGTCAAGGCCAATGCCGCTCGCACTCAGACAGTAAGCGCCCCTTACGTAAGGTTGGCAGCGAGCGACGCTATAAGAGGGAGCAGAACCTGGACTTGCGGCAGTTGCTGTTGGGGTGTGAAAATAACTTAGTGTAATTATTTACTTGTGTGAATTACTGTGGATATAATAAACTTGTAACGTTGTATAAAACTAGTGTTGTTTCTTTTGGGCAAGTTGGCCCTCCATTTTTTTTGTGTACAGGACCTTCAGTCCTTTAACTGGCGCCCGAGCAGGGACCAGGAGTGAAAGTGTGAAACAATAAATTGAAATTGAAATTAAACTAAAAAGCCGATTAAAGGCTAGAGAAAAAATTTAACAAAATTTAAAAGCCAAGAATTAAACAAAAACAAAAAAAAAAAAAAAAAAAAAGCCAAGAGCTATAATTCAAGTGAAAAAGGATAAAAGCTAAGGACTTTTATTGAAGTAAAAAAGGACAAAAGCTAAGGACTTTTATTAAAGTGAAAAAGGATAAAAGCTAAGGGATATAACAACAGGAATACAATTTCCTTGTGATTGCGAAAATCAAAAAAGGCTACGAGGCCATTGCAGTGAAGACATATTACAAGCTCCTGAGAGGCCATACTATTATACGAAGCGCTGAAAGCCCGCATATGCAAATATTGGTGTTGTGAGTATAGAATTGTAAACAACTTCCTTTTCATTCCAGAAAAACTGTAAGATGGAGGAATTAAAATCGACCGTCACCAACCTCACAGGCGCTGTGAATGCAATCCTGGAGAAATTGAACTCGCTCGAAAGACGAGTTACTCACTTAGACACTGTTAGCGCATCAGCCGCGTCGGCTGCTAGGTCAGGGGGAATAGATAGAGTAGAAGAGGTGCCTCTTCAGGCTCCAGCCACTGAGCTAGAGCTTAAAGAGATTAGTCGCCTTCCAGACTGTGTGAAGGAGCTTAGGGTTTTCGATGGCAATCCTGTCGAGTATGTATCCTGGCCATTTTGTCGGACTTCAAGGTCGTCAAAGGTAAACCAATATTCAGGGCCTTAATGCAACATGTTCGGCAAAAGGTACGCGGCACTGCCGATGCGGCACTGGTTTCCTATAATATTTTCGACAATAACTGGACAAAAATAAAGGAGTGCCTTTCGCTGCACTACGCTGACAAGCGTGATATTCGTACATTGGAACACCAGTTGCATCAGTTGCAACAAAGGGGGTCCAGGATCGACGAATTTTACGCTGCCGTCAACCACCAATTTTCTTTGATTATCAACAAAATCAAAACAGAGTCCTACACGGAGGAAACGGTGAGAGTGCTCATAGACACCTATCGAAACAGGGCACTCGACGTATTTATACGTGGATTAAATGGCGAACTATCAAAAATGCTTTTAATCCAAAGGCCAAAAACCCTACCAGAAGCTTATTCAGCATGTCTGGAAATTCAAAATGTAAATTTCCGCAACTTCTCTATTCACAGTTCTCAGGCAACCAATCAAGTGGTTGTCCCAATCAATAATGTTCCAAGGCCAAATGTAACGTACGGTGGTAGGCCACCAATACCTCCAAGACCAACCTGGCGGCAACAGGATCGCCGTCCACAGTTCCAACCGCGGGAACGATTCTCCGGAAACGTGCGTGCCCAGCCATCTCTTCAATCTTCTGTACAATTCAAAAACCCGCCTGCGGAAAAAATGGACGTGGATGGATCTGTGCAGACACGCGCTGTTAACTATATGAATAGGCCGAATCCTTACAAAAGAGGAGCAAGGTCGGACAGTCTCCCACGGAAGCACCAGAAACTATTCTACTCATCCACGGGCACAAATGAGGAAGAGTTAAAAGACAATGAAGAGGGGGATTATCTCTCCGGGGGCCATCTAGCGTACCATACCTAGGATATACACTCCCGAACGGCCGCACTCTCAAATTCCTTGTAGATACGGGGGCAAATAAGAACTTTATAAGCGAAGCGGTCGCAACAGAGAGTGCTCCTGTAGAGGAAGTATTTAAAGTGCACTCAGCGGGGGGAACAGTGCCGGTGGAAAAGAAAGTATCCCTAAACCTTTTTAAGGATGTTGGCCACAGCTCTAAAATAACCTTCTTTGTGCTTCCTGGACTAAAATCCTTTGACGGTATCATTGGGGATGATACCCTTAGGATCCTAGGAGCTGTTGTAAATAGGAAAAACAATTATTTAAAAATTAACGAATTTAAACTACCTTTAAGGGCCAGGATTTCAAATCAGGTCAACTATTCTGTAGGAGGTGGTGTTTCCACAGAAATAGAACAACGCGTAGGGAATATACTGCAAAAATATGCAGATCTCTTCGTGCCACTTAATGGTAGTGAATTAATAGATACCAGCGTTCGAGCTGAAATACGAACTAGTACTTCTGATCCTATCTACAGCAAAAGTTACCCTTATCCAGGCTGCATGAGGGATGAAGTGGATAGAGAAATTAATGAACTCCTCGACGAGGGCATAATTAGGCCATCTAAGAGTCCTTATAACTCTCCAATATGGGTGGTCCCGAAAAAACCGAAATCAAACGGGGAAAAGCAGTACCGTATGGTTATTGATTACAAAAGGCTAAACGCTGTAACAATAGCTGATACCTACCCGATACCAGACATTAACGCAACTCTTAGTAGTTTGGGAAAAGCCAAATACTACACGACAATTGACTTAACGTCAGGATTCCACCAAATTCCTATGAAGCCCTCGGACATAACTAAGACGGCTTTTTCGACCATGAACGGCAAATACGAGTTTTTGAGGCTGCCATTTGGTCTTAAGAATGCGCCCGCAATCTTCCAGCGAATGATAGACGACGTGCTAAAACAATATATTGGTAAGATTTGCTACGTCTATATCGACGACATTATTGTTTTCGGTAAAGACGAAGAGGACCATCTACAGAATGTCGAAAAGATTTTCGCTAGATTACTTGAAGCAAATCTAAAAGTCAATTTGGAAAAAACGTGCTTCCTAGAAATGGAGGTAGAATTTCTCGGGTACATCATTACGCCGGAGGGAGTGCGGGCGGATCCTAAGAAGGTAGAGGCTATAAAACGTATTTCTTCGCCTGAAAATTTAAAGGACTTAAAGAGCTTTCTAGGTATGACCTCTTATTACAGGAAATTTATCCGCGATTATGCCAAGGTAGCAAAGCCTCTTACAAATTTGACGCGGGGAGAAAACGCCCAAGTCAAAGCAAATGTTTCAAAGAAAGTCAGCATTCGATTAGATGCTGAGGCTTCACAGGCGTTTGGTGAACTTAAACAATTACTTATTTCTGCAGACGTCCTTGCATTCCCAGACTTTGATAAACCATTCAATTTAACAACTGATGCCTCAAATTTTGCAATTGGTGCAGTTCTGTCTCAAGGTGAAATAGGGAAAGATAAACCTATTGCATATATCTCTCGTTCCTTGAACAAAGCAGAGGAAAACTATGCCACGAACGAAACGGAGATGCTAGCGATAGTATGGGCATTGGACAACCTCAGGTCATATCTGTATGGAGCAAAAAAGATAAAAATATATACCGACCATCAGCCATTGACATTTTCCTTAAGTTGCCGAAATTACAACGCTAAACTGAAGCGCTGGAAGGCCCGAATAGAAGAATACAATTGCGAAATTATCTACAAACCAGGTAAAACAAATGTAGTCGCCGACGCACTTTCCCGCTTGAAAACAGAAGTTAACGCACTCACCGATTCCATTGTAGCTCAACCACCATCAATATTGGAGGACAATCCTACGGGAACCACTGTGGATGAAGTGGGATCGGAAACTGACACTGCCACTGAATGCACTATGCATTCAGCCCAGCAGGATAATTCCGACCTCATACCACATGTGGAAGCCCCGATTAATGTCTTTAGGAACCAATTGATATTCAGGGAGGGCGATAAACCTCGATGCCTTGAAAAACCACATCAAGGCTACCGCAGGTTTTATATCTCATTCCCAGAACAGGATGGCGCTGCATTGACCACAATTCTAAAAGAATGCCTTAATCCAAATGTCATTAATGGCATAAAAATTCCAGAAAGATTTCTTACTCTGCTACAGGAAGTTTATATAGGAAACTTCCAAAAATATCGGGTACGGATAGCACAAAGAATTGCGGAGGATGTAACTGTCACGGATAGAGTGTTTAATATTATCGAGAATGAGCACAAAAGGGCTCATAGGAACCCTCGCGAAAACAGGCTGCAAATACTCGAGAAATATTATTTCCCTGCAATGGCTAGGCAAATAAGAGACTACGCTAAAAATTGTGACATCTGCAAATTGAGCAAGTATGATAGGCATCCATCTAAACCCTTCATCCAGCCCACCCCAATTCCAAGCTATCCTTGCGAAATCTTACACATCGACATTTTCGAGATTGATAAACAGAAATACCTCAGTGCAATCGACAAATTCTCGAAATTCGCAAAATTATTTTCAATCAAAAATAAATCGTCAATTCATTTACGTAAAAAATTAACAAATCTCTTGCACTACTTTTCCGTTCCTAAGATACTGGTCATGGACAATGAAAGAGGATTTTTAACGCCACTAGTCTTAAACTATATCCGTTCATTAGGCATAGAAATTTACCAAACCCCTACTCAGCATAGTGAGGCCAATGGTCAAGTTGAGCGTGTGCACTCTACTCTAATAGAAATATATCGCTGCATCGCAGATGAATTTAGTAGGCTCACACCAAAAGAGCGAGCTTCGATTGCAGTGGACCGCTACAATAATACTGTTCATTCCGTCACAAAGAGGAAACCGACAGATGTGTTTTTCAATAGATCAAGCAGGATTAACTATCAGGGGCTGGTAAACTTTAGGGAAGATACTTACGAAAATATAAAAGCACTATTGCAAAAAGAGCAGGACGTTAGGAATGCAAGAATTAATGCTCGTCGCACAGAACCACGCAATTTTAATTCCGGCAATAATCTGTTTATTGCAAACAGGCAAATAAAAGGCAAACATAAGCCTCTGTACAAACAAGAAACTGTTGGTGAAAACAGAAACGTAACCATTGTTACTGAGAGTGGAAAAAAATTCCATAAAAATGACATAAAAAACGTCTAAGATAACATTGGTCAGAAGATAAACTCATGCATAGACCCTTAGCCCCAGTGGTCTGGTTACACATTTTTGTATTTGATCAAGTCATGTTGGTTCAATTCCAGCTTACTCGGTGGTTCGAGTGACGACAGTCAAAGTGGTTCAATCCCACCAAAGGGCTATGGCTTTAATTGACGTGATGCTCCTCGTGCCATGAGTAGGCCATTTGCAATTATTAACGCTTATGACTAAAAGGGATCAACACGAGCCTTCCAATGTCATCTGAGTTAATGTCTATATTCCGATGCAAAGCGAAAATAAATGCAAAATGCAAAGCTCTATATGAAAAACTGCATAAGACAAGATAAATGCAAAATTGCACAAGCAACGATATTTTGATTACAAAAAATATATTAAACAAATATTAAAATACAAAGAAAAAATTTAAAAAAAAAAAAAAAAAAAAAAAAAGGGAAAGCACTCCTAAGAAGAAAAAGAAAAATTACTAACAGCAATTAACATTACTAATACTAACAACTTAACAAATTACTAACAAGAAAAAAACATATAAAAAGAACAATTACTAATATTATGCTAATAAACACTTCCACTTCTGGGTCCCAATGAATCCTTCTCATTTTCCTTTATTCCTTGCAACGCCCCAACCAACTCAACTAGATTAATAATATAGATTAATTTAGAACAATAAGAATTGTATATCCTGTAAGCAAGCCACTACTCACATCACTGGAAAATAATAATTGTGTAATTGTAAAATAAGGCAATTTAACATGTCAATAGATAAAACAGTGTCCTTTGGACCAATTGAAAAATATGCCTACATAGAAAGATCAAAAATTGTAATATCAAAATATGCTTAGGTTAATTAATTTAAGTATACACAATATATAATTAGTATTAATTTATTTCATATATGGGGGTAATACATAACATTAAGCAAATCAAAAATGAATTTAACACCCACAGCATCAGCCTTTGCGCAGCCGCGCAAACCTATGACCTATTCAAAATCGACTCGCCTCTTGTGACCATCCGGGACGGATATGGCTGGGTTATCGATGGACATTTTAAGCTGATACATACCATTGACTTAGCGAGCTTCGACAAAATCGTTAACAGACTAGAGGAGGCCATCATCAACCTCGACTTCAGCAGATCCGACACAACCATTGACGTCCTGAACTACCAGATAGAGAAAATAAGATCCTATTTGCGTGAATTAAAAGGCCCCGAAGTAATAAGGACGAAACGTTCGATTAATTGGATTGGCTCTGCCTGGAAATGGATTGCTGGCACTCCCGATGCAACAGACTGGGATGACCTTCTTCAAAAACAAGATATTCTTATGAGCAATAACGAACAACAGTATCAGGTAAATTCAGAAATCTTCAAAACAACTCATGAACTGTTGCAGGTGATCAACGGAATTGTTGCCATCACAAACGATGTCCAAGATCGCAGCCGACTAGAGCAAATTTCGCAGGAAATCCAGAATAAAATCACCATCCTCAAAGAAGACGTCTATGAGCTAGTTCGTGCGTGTCAAATGGCTAAAGCTGGCGTCGTGAACAGTAATCTCTTGAGCAAGGAGGAAATTAATCGACTTATCAGCGAGATAGAAGTACTACCATACAGCAACGTCATCGAAGCTATAGAATATAGTAGGCCATCGATCTACACCAATGGATCTCTTCTTCTGTATGTGCTGTCCATGCCCAAGGTTATGCACACCAGATATAACCACCTGATTGCTCGAGCTGTTCAACAGGAGGGACATCGAGTGGAACTGAACTACACAACTATGTTGGCGAACAAAGATCAGACCTATGGCATTAAGGGTAATTGCCTACACCTTACGGCAGCGATGGTTTGCGGACAAGAATCCCTCGACCTACTAGCGGAAGATGGCTGTTTGCCTCGTCTTATCAAAGGAGGAGAAACAAGCTGTCGATACCTTACATTTAACGAGTCAGCTATTGAAGTGATCAAGGAGGATACCATCTACCTAAATAACTTCAACGGGAGCATTGGCTCAGGTAACACCACTAATCAATTCTTAGGCTCTTTTATCCTTCAGATGAACAACGAGTCGGTAAACATCAACAACCATACTTACTGGAGTACTAGTAGCTCAGAGGTGCAGTTGCTACCACCCGTTCTTACCAATGTGAGGAATAAATCCTTGGCAGTGAATCTCAACCTTGTCCACGGAATGACGTCAAACAACATCAAACTCTTAACCTACCTTAAAAAAAAAACCGACTGGTCCATTGTTTCTGAAATCATGGGATTTGTCCTTTTGGCGATGGTTGTGTGGATCATATGGAGGAAGATGACAGCAGGAATGAAAATCCCCGAGCTTAAGATATCATTGCTGAACAGAAGCCTCCGTGGCCAACAACACGGGGAAACTCCTCGAGCACCTAATCTGCGGGACGCAGATCTTTGAAGGGGGAGGAGTTAACGCGGCCAGCTACTGCCCACTTCCGCTGTTCCCACGGCTGGCAGCTACACGTGTGCAGCGTCAGCATAATTGCATTTCACACGGTTGCGAAATATGTGTGTTGCACAAGCTACCGAAATATGCTACCGGTGGGAAGTCAAGGCCAATGCCGCTCGCACTCAGACAGTAAGCGCACCCTTACGTAAGGTTGGCAGCGAGCGACGCTATAAGAGGGAGCAGAACCTGGACTTGCGGCAGTTGCTGTTGGGGTGTGAACATAACTTAGTGTAATTATTTACTTGTGTGAATTACTGTGGATATAATAAACTTGTAACGTTGTATAAAACTAGTGTTGTTTCTTTTGGGCAAGTTGGCCCTCCATTTTTTTTTTGTGTACAGGACCTTCAGTCCTTTAACTTATATATTCATATATATTTTCTCATTTTTTATTTGCGAGTTATTTTGTTGTTGTTTTTATTACTTCAATCAAAAAACTTTGCAAAGTTCATAATTTAAGCAACTTTTAAAACAAACAAAGAAATTCAAAAAAACACACGCATATTGATTTTTTGTTAATGGGCTTTTAATTTGCAGTTATAGTAATATGAATTAACTTTTTCTTTTGAATTTTTGGATACATGTTTGAGTAAGTAGCCCATTTGGAGGTATAAGGAACGTAATTATGATATAGTTAATGTTAAATAAAATTTGTGAAATTTATCTCATGCAACTTTTTTTGTTGCATTTCTGAAATGAAGGAGTGGTGGTGTGTAAGTAGTTTCCTCTTAGGTAACGTAATACAAATTTGGGAATTTCAAACAGCTTAAGTGTAGTTCTTAAGAAATTATTTAGCAAAAAGTTTCACTGAAAATAACTGTATAACTTAGTAAAGTTCTTAAGTTGATAAGTGGAACAAATGGCTTATATTCTTAAATATTTTGTATTACAGGCCAACGTTTCAAATCCCGATCCTACGCCATTAGAACTTTATAAACTTTTATTAGAAGAACTGAAACATGAAGACAAAATCAAAAAACAATTTAAGAAACTCGTGGAGGAAATTAATGGTATTTTTGATTTGCGAAGGCTAGAACTCGAAACTCCAGTTTTCAAATTCAGTATTTTTGATACTTTGCATAATGGAGCAGCAAGAATCTTACGAATGAATCAGGTAGGATAAAATTCGTCTTTTTTAACCGTTTAGCAAGTAGGTAGTTTAAATTCAACTAAATGGATCATTAAATCTGTGGAAACCTATTTAAAAATTGTTGCTTAATTGCCTGTGATTTCTCTATTTGTTTATTTTACTAAAAACTGAATTCACATTGATTAATCAAAATAGATAACTAAAACGCGGTAGAAAATTAACAGAAAATCAAACAAAGCATACTTTTTAAGAATCGAGCGTAAAAATAATTATTAACATTTAAAAGTATTGAATGACGTTTGTTCGAAATTCCAAAAAGTATAAAGCAATAAATAATTGCGTAACCATGCAGTAGCAAACAATGAATCATTGCCAACGATCTCGTCGTGGGCAGAGTGTACCGCTGCTAAGAATAGTTCGCATAAAGCAGTTGAGGTAAATAAGTATAATAAACAAATAGTCGGCACGGACAACGATCGTTCCTTTATGATCAACTGCTAATCAAGAGACTCTAAATGCTAACAGGGTGAAAAAGGAATTCACGGGACTAAACTCAAAACAACCCTTGCAGAGAAAACTGCACACAAACTTCATTATACTGTATTCATGTTCATTTTTAATCTGCTAAATCTACATGATTTACCAATGAATCATCTTTGATTTGGTTGTCGGATGTAAAAGAGTTCAGGTGTTACTCTCTCAACACGTCGCAGGGAAAGTGCACACAAATTGTTCCGCCATCACATCGTTTTCAAGGCAGAAAGAGTGAATGGGATTGTATGTATACCAATCACAGTCAGAGTTTCCGCCATTGGAAGTGACCAGCCATCAGTCACAAAAGTTATCAGACCTATTGAAAATAGATTCTGCGCTAGACCTCCCGAGATTGCGGACAACATCACTTTGGGCCACTTGGATCCCATCGACTTCTCCCAGTCATTGCTTTGAAAAATGTTAACACCCGTTTCTGATTGTGACATTGATAATCTGGTTAGAGCCTTCTCTAGCCAAATGTGAATACGACTCTTTGGAATATCGGTCACGAGAAAAATAACTGTTTGACTCTTCATAGTGTAATCTCAACTTTGACACCTGTGTCATATATCCTAACTGTTTTCAATCGAAACCAAAATGTACTTATATATGTGATATCTTTGAACTTGTTATATTCGATGCGACTGAAAAAATCGCAGGAGATTTGTAGTGCACTGGTTCCAAATCCGACAGGCAGTCGAAGAAGTGTCGGTGTAGGAAGCAAAGGAATTGCAAAGGTAATGTTCAATGCTTTCCTGCTGCGACAAAACTCGTTTGCGAGAAAGTCCATTCTACTAGCATGTGCTCCCATAACGGAGTAGCCAGTTATGATACTTGTCACGAGGCGTGGTTCCATATTGTTTATACTGAGGGATATTCTTTTGTTTACTCTCGGCGAGAGTAGACGGATTACCCCACAGGTGAGTTCTTCGACCCATCCTTCGTTTGCCAGCCCAAGGACATTGGTCTTCAACCAAAGTTTACAAGAAGACGGCGGAATTCCAGCGTCATAAGAGGTATTTATGCCTCTCTGGGATATATCTGCCAGCTCATCTGCTACGTACTTACCTGGTATACCGTTGTCCTTGGACATATTACCCACCAACTGAGTCATTTAATAGCAGATTATAGATAGGGGAAACTAGTTATAACTTGCAAGTAAAGTATCAAATATATCAGCTCCTTTTATTGCTGTAAGCTCCGCGTGAAAGACGCTGCAGTGAGCAGACAATCGAAAGGTAAGTATGAGCTACAGATCTTGAGACCAGTCAGTGCAAATTATTGTGGTATTGAAATAACATCCGAAACTGCGTCTTGTTCTCAGTAACTCTTCAGAGGAATTCGTATGGAGAAACGGTTTGTCTGAAATTAGCAGACCAACTGCCCAGCATTTTATAGAGCAAGATAACACCCAGGTACGTACCTTCGACAGACAGTGTTAGACCACACCGTTCTACGATAGAATCTAAAGACTGAGCATTTTTTTATTTGTAAAGAGAACCGTCCTAGCAAATTGTCCATAGTGAGGTTCATGAGTAATAGCGAAAGCATGCCGCTATGTATGGTATATCTAGTTGCGTATCTAGTCATGGATACTCATCCTATATCCGAATTAATCGTTCTCGCGAAGAGAAGGAGATTTATTTATTATTATTATTTATTGTTAGCGTAACTTAAGATGCTAAGCTACCATAATACAGCACACTAGCTACCAGGGCCTACGGTGCGCTTCGTATATGTAAATGTTTACTTAAATTGAACATATCATATTCTGTGGAGTTACATACGTAGGTTTACAATATTATATATAGCTGTGTTTCAAATATAGATACTAAACTTAATGTTATTTATTATTATTTCTGGGCTTATATCGGGTCTTGCAATAGGAACGCTGCAAAAGTTTTTTTTAAATAAAACAAAAACGGTTTGGGATATGAAATAAATTCTTTATTCCTGTGAAAGCACATTCGATGCCATTATTTGTGGAACTCAATTTCTTTTGCATGGGCGCCACGGGCACGCTTGCAGAAGTACAGACGCTGAAGCCAATTTTCGACGGTTTTCAAGCATAAATCGGCCGATACTGCTGCAATTTCACGTTCGATGTTCGTACGAAGTACATCTATCGTCGCTGGCTTGTTGGCATAGATCACAGACTTGACGTAGCCCCACAGCAAATAGTCTAACGGCGTCAAATCGCACGACCGAGGCGGCGAATTGACTGGGCCATTTCGTGAGATAACACGTTCACCAAACTTGGTTTTCAATAAATCGATTGTGACATTCGCTGCGAGGCTTGTGGCGCCGTCTTGTTGGAACCATATATTGTCCGAGTCCATATCATCCAATTCGGGCCAAAAATATTCGGTTATCATTGAGAGGTAGCGATTCCCATTCACAGTAACGTGCCGGTCTTGATCATCAGAAGTACGGCCCATAAAACGCACCAAACCGTAATTTTATCGGGATGCAATGTTGACTCACGGAGTACGTGTGGATTGCTCCCAGTCCAATAATGCATATTTTGCTTATTGACGAAGCCATTCAGCCAGAAATGACGACGACCATAAATTTGACGTAGCGCTCTTAAAGTTGAGGCCATTGACTCCGAATTTCGGCAGTAAATTTTAATAACTTCGACTCATTATTTGATTGTATATCTTTCTATGATGAAATGGCAAACCTTACTGAAGAGAAATGTCAAAATATATGGAGTCATTTGCTGTCACTATCGGTCTAATTTTGTGCGTCCCTATTGCAAGACCCTATAAAATTGAATATCATCCTCGTATGCATAAATGCTCGCCTACTGATATACAGAAAACACATCATTCACAAACAACCTGAATAATAGAGGGATCAGGATTGAACCTTGAGGAACGCCAGACGACAATGGACATAGGGTAGACATTTTCAAATCAACTTTCACACACTGCGACCTGTCTGTGAGGTAGCTCTGCATCAATTGCACAGAAGATTGACCAAAACTAAAGTACTCTTTTAATTAAGAACAAAGATATTTATGGTCAAATGCCTTCAAAAAATTCAGCCAATAGAGAACTGTTAAACGGTTTTTGGCAAAATTAAGTCTGATATGATCAAGTATCTTTATCATAGCTGTGGAACAACTGTGCTTAGACTTAAATCCAAACTGAAAGGGAGACAAAATGTTGAATTTATCAACATGGATGTAGATTTGCTGAAATATCAACGATTCAACGACTTTTGATAGAGCAGGCAGTATACTAATGGGGCGGAAGTCAATGGGGCTACAAGCAGTTCTGTTTTTTGCTACAGGGAGCACAGTGACAACTTTCCACGCATTAGCGAAACAAGGCGTTGTAAAACTATGTGAGTTTGGGTGGGCAAAACTAAGGCAAAATTATTTTTATAAACTTAATTGGGATGCCGTCGTTCCCAATGGCATTGGTCCGTATTTTTAAAATACTTTTTTCTATGTACAATACCTCAAATTGAGACGCTGCACGAAACTCAAACGTGTGACCAGAAAAAACAACATCGCATGTAATGTTGGGCAACTACAAGACGGTGAGGCAAAATTTGTGAAAGAGTCATTTAAGTTATCGGGGTTGAGTGAGCATGCTGAACTATCACTCACATGAATACGTAACTTTTTTAAGTTCCGCCACTGGGCGCTGGTTAGAACTGGTTTTACATCTTAAAATGGGATAGATCCTGGAAAGTGAGTATCTAGAAGTAGTTTGAATTTATAATCTTCGTTCTCAGTATAACTGTGATCACCATTTCTTAGCTGGCGGACAATACACCGTTGATTTTGCACATTATCTTACAACGTCTTACAATGTCCAAAGGCCTTGGTAATTTGATCTATACTTTCGCAGCATTTTCTGAAGTAATACGCTTCGGTTGACCAATCTCTTCACTGCGTATGGTTAAAGTGTCCCTATATTCAAATCAGCCCCTGGTGCATGATGTCCGGTTGAATAACTTTTGAATTTTTTTCCTAAATATGCTGACTAACATGCTGAGCTGTTTTACCTTGAATTCTGGGTAAATTGTGTTTCTGATTGATTCTCTTTAAATCTCTTATAATTCTTGATCCGACATGGAGGTTTCGCTATACACGAACCAGTTTCGCACTAACGTTTTCAGTAGAGTATTTCCTATAGTTATATCAAGGACCTCATTTCGGGTGCATGTAAGAAATTTTGGTGTATTCCCATTAAATGTCTATCATTTACTTATTCCCACTATTTTCCCAGCCTTCTTGATGTACACTGACATCTCACCCGAACCTTGGGAGAAGATTCTTCCTGTTCCGTATTGAACCAGGTCTGGTGGTGAACAGTAAATCTGAAAGACAAGTAGTGTTTTGGCACTACACCCTGTTTAGAACTGAGGGTTGTTCTTGTAAACTCTGGATGATGCAAATTGATCTGCGTAACCTTAGTGGAGGTTATCTTCATTTATTAGATTTCTTCCGTTGCGATATTTAGCATCGTGAAGTCGAAGTCTTCCAAACCCTTAAATTCACGAATCAGAAGATTGGCTTCTCCGACTACCCGGGAACTGCACCCGATGGAGTATCTAAGTTGATCGGCTATTTCGCCTCTATGGCCGGTTGTCAATCCCGATCGTTAGCAACTTTCCTGTCTTTACATCGTTGCTACTGAAGATGATATCCTAATTCTGAACAACAAGGAGGTCAAGGAGCTCCTTAGTTTCCGTACGTGCCGTCTTTGGTTGGTATATAGTAACCATGTATACGCTGGGTAAGTTGTCCAGATTGCACGTCTATAGCTGCTCCAAGCTGGCAACTGACAACCTTACCATCTTTCTGGTAGAGACATCTATTGTAATTTTGTTGCAAAGTTCAATGGTTGGTGGTCAGTGTAAATTTTAACCTTTTTTGGTCCGTATAGGAAGCATTTTTGGGACTGTAAAGCCCAAATTATTGCCAACATTTCTTTTTCATTGGCTGCAAAAGTTTCCTCTGCTCTGCTTAAAGTTCTTGAAAGAAAGGATATTGGTCTGCCGTTTTGGGAGAGTACGGCTCCTAAAGCGTAATTAGAAGCATCCGTGGGTAACTCGAAGGCTTTTCCGAAATCTGGATAGTGGAGTATAACATCATCTGATGTCAAGCAATTTTTCAATTCTTTAAAGGCTTCTACTTATTGTGCTGTTAAATTTAAAAGTGTCTTTTTAGACTGATTTTTGGAAGCTCTTCCCAATTCTCCTCTCAGTATTTCGGTGAGGGGTTTTGCGATTTTCACATACTCTTTGATAAATCGGCGATAATGTCCGGTTATTCCTTAAAAGGAACGTAAATCGTGGACATTTTTAAGCCGAGGAAAATTTATTATAGCTTCTATCTTTTTTGGTGTAGTGCGAATAACATTTTGGCCAACTATTATATCGAGAAATTGGGTATGGAAGCTCTTCCCAATTCTCCTCTCAGTATTTCGGGGAGGGGTTTTGCGATTTTCACATACTCTTTTATACATCGGCGATAATGTCCGGTTATTCCTTAAAAGGAACGTAAATCGTGGACATTTTTAGGCCGTGGAAAATTTATTATAGCTTCTGTCTTTTTTGGTGTAGTGCGAATACCATTTTGGCCAACTATTATACTGAGAAATTCGGTTTCCCTTTTTATAAATTCACATTTATCGAACTGTTAAAGGTGCAGTGCGGTGCGCTTTTTCAAGCGGATCAAATACAATTTTAAGATTTTTGAAATACTCTTTTTTGCTTTTGCTGAAAATGATAATGTCGTCGGCGTAGACGTAGCACTGAACGCCGATGTGTTTTCGTAGCACATCATCCAAGGTGCGTTGGAAAATTGCAGGGGCATTTCTTAGGCCGAATGGAAGTCGAGTAAATTCGAATTTTCCATTGGCAATGGAGAAGGCGGTCTTTTCAATATCTGCTTCGTTGAGAGCAATCTGGTGAAACCCACTTTTAAGGCCAATTGTAGAAAAATACTTATTCGATCCTAGATTAGTTAGAATGGTTGTAATATCTGGAATGTGATATTCATCTGGTATGGTATCCTCACTTAATTTGCGGTAGTCGATTACCAAACGAAATTTTTTCAAACTTGAGGCGTCTTCTTTTTCGGTACGACCCCTACCGGGGAATTGTAGGGAGATTTCGATGGGCGAATAATGCCATCTTTAAGTAATTCTCCAATCTTCTTGTCTATTTCTTTTTTTAGAGGCATAGGATAAGGGTATATTTTGGAATATATTGGCCTATCGTTTTTAGTTCTTATCTCGGCTCTAACATTTGTGACATATGTTAACTTTTTATCCGGTAAAGTATCACTCAAACCTCGTATGATTGTGTCAAGAGCCTTTTCTCTATACGTTGCTGTCATAGCAGATAGAGCTTCTTCACCTAGCTCTAGGCAATCGATTTTGTCCAATATAAGCGAAAGGTATTGGTAGACTTGTTGGTAAAACTCTTCAACAGTACTGCCGCAACTTGAGCAAGTGTTGTCATTTGATACTCCAGGGCACTGACATCTCGCTTGTCTGAGTAATGTAGCATCAGACACTTTTTAATCTTACCCCAATTTAGAGTAGTGGGGTAAGATTCAAGGGATTTGTCAGCTTCGCCAAAAATTTTGTGTCTAATGGTGTGAAGGATAGCAAAATATTTTGGGGTGTCTGTCCATACATTAACAATATTCTATCTACGGATTTCCGCCAGGAACTAAATTCTCCGTTTTTCCCTGAAAACTCTCTTAAACATTTTACTACATTCGGAACTCTTTCGGATGCGTCCAAATTTCTACTAAAATATACAGGATGTTCAACTTCCTCTTCGGTTCGTGGGTGTATGTCAAAAGCGCGGGAGAAAATATGGCGTCGTTTGCTGTCACTATCGGTCTACTTTTGTAGCGTCCCTATTGCAAGACCCTTTATTTATGAATCGTCTGTATAATTTAAAGAGCTTGAGGCCAGGTTTGTATTAGGGAGTAATGTGAGAAAACAACAATTTTTCAAAGTGGTAGATAATGTAGGTAGGTAATGTTATTTATATAGTTGACTATGGCTTTAACATTGTTGCAATTTATTTCCTTTAGAAGAAGAGATGGTGGTCTTGATCCAAATGTTTGTGAACATATTGTATTTAATGCTTGGCACTCATCGAGTATATGTTTTGCAGAAAGATATCTTTGGCAAAATGGGCATGAAGCCGGGGTTCTACCGTTAAGTACGTGGACATGCGACAACGTAGGTGGCCCAAGCTGAAAGGGTATGAATATGCTGATTTCACGTCTGGTTAGGTTATGGTGAAAGATTGGTTTTTTGCAGTTCGGATTGATTGCAGTGTACCTACCCATGTTGAAACTGTGCCCATTCCTTGATTTTTGAGTCGCGACAGTGCGTATAAATTAATTAAATGAAACTGTTCAAATTGTATTTGTATTGAAACTTTATTTTATGGCAAGCGCTGGCTGTGCCGGTGAGCTCACTCTGGAAACTGAAACTAATTCTAATTTTAAGCTACGAAGTTACCTGCACCTTTGCCTTCTAGCTGGCTTTCTTGTTATTGTTGGGCAACAACTGCACTGCACCAGCTATTGCGCCCGGGTGCGCTGTAGACGCTTACGTTAGCAACTTTTCGGTTAGCACAGTGAGTTACCGGTGGCCAGCGTGAGAATCTGAATCTGCTGACTCAGGCCACGCGCGGACTTTTGCCCGGTATCGGAGCTGATTGCGTGAACTCCTCCCCTTCTAAGTGAAGGCTGTCCTCAGGCTTCTTAAAACTGTCAATGACGGCCTGTAAGTCATGATGCTGACGCCTTTTATTTCGCCTCCAATATAGTTTAAGGAGAACGTAGCAGCTTATTACGATGGTTATGGTAGCAAGACTTGAAAGTGTCGGTCCTGTGATAACTTTGGCTTCAATTTCTACAATATAGCGCAAGTTTTTAATACCCATTCTTCGGAGGTACGGCAAGCTCAATATATCGTGGTGACTGGTTATATTGAGAAGTGTCGTCGTTGCCGAACTCGGCAATTTCCTCAGTATACCCCTATGGTTTTTATAGGAAGTTCCATTGATTTGGACCTCATCTTCAAAGGTAAGTAAATAAGTCCCAGTTACAGTTTTTTCGGAGTCTTCGCTAGTCTTGATCACCGCGGTGTCGTACTTGATAATAACGATACCTTCATCCACCACCACAATAGGATCAAGGTGGCTGGGACGTGTGCTGCAGTGAGCGACGCTACCGGAATGGAGCTGCTGCGCGCAGGTTGGATGGCGAAGTCTTTTGCAAAATGTCGATGTAAGTGTCACGCTACAATTTCCGATCGCCAGGATTTGATTGTTACAGTCTGCGATATTGTTGCTGGTTGCAAGGTGCAGGATTGTTTCATTGTGTTGGACAGGGAAAATAATAATTTTCTTACAAACGAACATTGGTTTAGGATACTTAATAATAAAATGTAAAAAATTATTGTCTAATAAGACCTTGATAAATGATACTTCCATTAAGTCCGTTATAGTTATATTAGTAGAGCGCATATCGATAATATTCTTTTCATCATCAGTGTTTAGTATCAGTGGATTTATTACACCTATCTTTGCAAGGGTAATGGTCGAAATTAGGGTTTCAATTTCTGATATTATAATTCTGTTTCTTGCAAGCAATGTTTCGTATAAATTACTGCTATCTATCTGCCTAGCATTTGAGGCTTTAATAATGAGGTTGACTCTTTCTGTTAATTTATTTATCCTTTCCTGCACCGCCGTATTTATGACGATCTGCTGGTTTTCTGAGTTTATGAGCTCCTGTTGTTGGAATTTTAAATTTTCAAAGTCGTCAAAGTCTGGTGTCCCCGCGATAACTTTCAACGCAGTTCGTAAAATGTTTAAGCTCCTAGCCTGTCTGTGATGGGTGTCTAATGTTGCCAAAAGTACCTTTATGCGCGCAGTGTCAGAGTCCATTAACATTCTCATATGAGATGAGGGGAATTGTGTCATAAGTCCTTTCGTTTCCTTGGTTATTTCCATGTACAAAGTAAGGTTAGTGGTATGTTGCAGATACTCAAAGTCTTTCCAAACAGTTACATCTCCGTCGTGAAGTGGTATATAGTCACAGTTGGAGTAGTCCGTTAACTTAGGCGTCGCCGTCCGAAAGAGAAGCATCTCTATCAAAATCCTAAAAATTGGTAAGAGTAAATAAATCACTCTGTATGATAACAAAGATAATTTTTTAAATATATGTAAGAGAAATATTTGGCATAGGGTAAGACGGTTTTACTTCAAATTGTCCTTGTGGACCACCCTCCCTTTTATCAGAACCGTGGTTCCTAGGTCTGCCTGGACCTTTCCTTCGACATATAAGGGGGATAATTTGTTGCCTACCCTTCTGTTTGTTTTTACTAAAACACGTTCCCCAACTTCAAACACTCTGTTCTGCCTAGATCGGTTATTTCTCTCTAGTTGCTCTTGCTGAGCTTTCGTTATTTTAGTAATTATCTGCTTCCTCATCTCCAATGGAGTAGCATGGATTACGTCAATCGGTTTCTGGTTGGTGACGGAATGAATTGACCGATTGTATTCGACTGTAGCTAGTAATATGAGGTCAGTTGTTTCGCTAGACTTTCCTTCTAGTTTTAGGCATCTTGCGACCTCCAGGAGCGTGCTATGTAGGCGCTCTACCTGCCCATTCGATGTGCTATGAAGCGGAGGTGCATTTACCACATCTACGCCAAATCGATTTTTTAATAACGACGTTATCGTTTCAGAATTGAACGACGCCTCGTTATCGCAATAAATAATCTTTGTCTTTGGGAAACGGTTTATCAATTGTATTATCGGAGCTTTTATGTCAACAATAGTGCGAGAAGGTACATGCTGAACCACCGCGAACTTGGAAAATTTGTCCACGCAAGTAAGGAAGTATTTCTTATCTGTGGAAAAAATGTCAATATGCAGAATTTCTCCTGCATAGGATGGCGTTGGAGTCATGCCGAGTTCTTGCTTACAAGGGTGTCTGTCGTATTTGCCCTTGTTACAAACTTTACAGTTTGCGACAACTTCGTTCGCGAGTTTGGTCATTTTTGGAAAATAATAATCACAGAGGATTTGTTTCACATTTTCTTGGGCCGCTCTGTGGGTACGATTGTGCTCGGTAGTGACTATCTCCCTCTGTTCTTCTTTGTTGGTGATATCCAATACCATATTTTTGCAATGCCAAAACTTCGTTGACGGAAAGCACCTGACCAATTCATGTTGAATCTTGGCAAGTATTGGAAGGTCGCAATATATCGCATTTACCACTTTCGGGTTAACAACTAGTTTAATATCATCAACAAGTGCATTCGTATCCATGAATTCGATTATATGGCGAGTTTTTTCGCTGAAATATATGAAATTTCTCTTTAGAGGCAGGGTTGTTTCTTCTAACACGATTTGGTTTCTGAAACAATTGAGCGGTTTATCGGTTGTTTCGATTGTATATGTCCGCGATACTTCGCTATGGATTGTGGCAAGATCAGATTGTGCCTCCTCTTCTAGAGCATGGATGTTTTGTCGTGATAGTGCATCAGCAACATAATTTTCCTTACCCGGTTTATAAAAGACTTGAGCGTTGTGCTCATCAATAAAGGCCTTCCAGCGCTTAATTTTAGCGTTTGGGTTTCGGTCAGAAACTGCAAACGTAAGTGGCTGGTGGTCTGTGAAAATGTTAAGGTTTCTGACGCCATAAAGGTAATTTCTAAGGCTTTTAAGAGCCCAGACGATTGCCAGTAATTCGCGTTCGTTGGTAGCGAAATTCTGTTCGCGGTCTTTCAGGGTCCTGGAAATCATTGTGATTGGTTTTCCACCCTGAGATAATACGGCTCCTATACCCAACGATGAAGCGTCGGTCGTAAGATCAAACGGCTTCTTGAAGTCTGGGTAGGGTAACGTAACGTCCTCTGATGCCAGGACCTCCTTTAATTTATTAATGGCATTTGCTTGTTTTTCATCAAAAACTATTTTAATTTTCTTTGATTGAGTGGCTCCAACTTTACCGTTTTCTCCTTTTAATATATCTGTTAAAGGCTTTGCGATTGATGCAAAATCTTTAATGAAACATCTATAATAACTTGCTAGACCCAAAAAGGACCTAACATTGAACAGAGTAGAAGGCTGTTCGTAATTACTAATCGCTTCAACTTTACTAGGACTTGTTTTGATACCGTCCCTACCTACAACGAAACCTAAGTATTCGACATTTTCTTTGAAAAAGTGCGATTTTTCGCGTGAGATTCTCATATTGGCTTCATATAGCTTTCTTAAAACCCATTCAATATGCTCGACGTGCTTGTCTTCCGTTTCTGAGAAGATGATTACATCATCGACGTAGACGTAGCAGGATTTTCCTATTTGTTCCCTTAAGACATCATCGATGGCTCTCTGAAAAATGCTGGGTGCATTTTTCAGACCAAAAGGAAGTCTACAGAACTCATACTTCCCATTAGCTACTGAAAAGGCTGTCTTTTCCCTATCTCGCTCAGCGAGTGTTATTTGGTGAAAGCCCGATTTTAGGTCGAGCGTTGTAAAATGCTTAGCTTTTCCTAAATTTGACAATATAACCGTTACGTTCGGGATGGGATATTTGTCATCGATAGTTATGTGGTTTAATTTTCTAAAATCGATAACAAGACGTTTTTTAATATTACCTTCATCGTCTCGCCCTTTTTTATCTACAACCCAAATCGGGTTGTTATACGGCGACCTAGATGGCCGTATAATATTATTTTTTAATAAATCCCGGATTTCGGCGCTTACAAAATCTGCCACACCCATAGGGTAAGGATACAGCTTGGAATAGACGGGGTCGTCGCTTTCGGTGCGAATAGTGGCGACAATATTCGTATTATATGGGAGTCCCTCATTGGGATCCGAGAAAACACCCATTAAGTTTTTAATAGTTTTTTGAAATTTACTCCTCACTACCTGTGGTACCTCTATATCTTCCACCTGCGTGAAATTAACATTCCCACACTTTAAAAATTTCAACTCCTCAGTACCAGAGTCAGTTGTGACATTTCTGACTTTGAAATTTAGCGTGGCATTTGTCTGTGTTAACAGATCCAGCCCTACTATTGCATCGAAGGTTGAGAGAGTGGGTAGTAAAAAGAAGGCACTGTTTGTGCCAAACAAGTTAATTATACATTTTTGTTTAATGACATTGAAGCCATGAATTGACTTCACTAAGAAGCGATTATCTACTGGAATTATGTTCCTAAGTTCCTTCAGAGGCTTAATATAATTTTTTGATGCCCCTGTATCGATGAGTAATTTTATTTTTCTCCCTGCAATTGTCCTTTCAATGAAAGGTAGCAGGGAGTCTTGTCTAAAAAATTAATTTGATCTAAATCGGACAACTCGTCACCCATTGCCGCAAGTTCTGAGTCTGCTATGGCTTGATATTCATCACTCTCCTGGTTAGAATGACATTTGTCGCCGGATAGGTGGTTAATTCTCTGTTGCTTTGGCCCCGTGAAGCGACCAGAACTATTATTTGGTCTTTTTGTTGTATGGCCGTATACCTGGCCTTGATTAGTGCGGTCCTGTACAGATCTTCGGAATGGAAGGTTACTGTTGGATTGGTGCTGTGTAGTCTGCCTATATCGTTGTGAAAGATCTACATCCATTGGTTCGGCTGGCTCTAAATTTTGAGCAGGTCTGTTACCGAAGTTCTGACGCCTACTAAAATGCGGATTTTTTTCCTGATATACGTCTTTCGTCTGGTATCTTCCGCCTGTAAATTTTTCTCTAGGTTGTTGCCTCGTTTCGAGCCTTTGGGTTTTATCCTCTAGGCTCCTGGCATAGGTACTTGCGAACATGTACCGCTCGTGATTGGATTCCACTTCCTGTGCTAGCGCTAGAGCCGAAGGTAGGTCCTTAGGCTGCGCCGAAAATAAAACGTCACTAAGTGTTTTTTTTGTCCCTGAAATGAACACACGCAATGCGTCCATTCTGTACTTCTCATTTAGTAAGGCGGCTATGAATTTGTCATAGGTCATTATTGTCTTGTTTGTTAAAAGCGTCAATTTCTTTTCCACCTCATCATAATATTGCAGGAGTGTCAGACTGCCCTGTCGGAGAGTGGACATCTCCTGCTCAATCAGGTAGATCGGTCGTTTATCTGAATAACTAAAGTCAAGGCGGCTAATTATGGCTTTAAAATTCAAAACGGTGTTGAATGATGCCAACACCATGTCGGCTTGGCCTTTAATTTTATTTCTAATAATTGCAACTGCTTGAAAGTGCTTAGAGCTACCTTCGTAATTCTCAAAAATTCTATATGGGGGGTGTGCCCCTTGTCTCCACGAGACATACGCTTCCTGTCTACCATCAAAGTCCGGTAAAGACTTAACGATATCTAGAGGTTCGTCGCACCGTACGTCTGGATTAAGTTCTATTTCACTATACGTTTCTACCGCAGGAGTGACTGCCATAGTGTTCAATTGCCGGGTTATGTCCCTTAGTCTATGTTCGAAACTTTCCTGTTGTACTGCGAGTGCGCTACTTATAGCACTCTCCACAACTGCTCTTAGTTGTTCAGGTTCTAGCGCCATTTTTTTATTTTGATCTGTTGCCCTAGTGTCTGTCCACCAATTTCCCTGATTATCTTCACTACTACGCTCTCTTCTATCGACTTCTATTTTATTAATGCTTTCAAACAGTCTACTCAACTCACGATCACACATACATAAGTATTTTTTAGCAGAATAACAAAGTATTTTCTATTCTTACACAACCACTAATTCACATTTCCCTTGCAGAGATTTACATTAAGCTGGTTCTATTTTCAAATAAAGTTTATTCAAAAACTATTTTATTGAATTAAAAGATCGATATAAACTACGAATGCTCAATAATATTTTGTAGCATAATTTCACAATATTCTTTAATTTTTTCACAACTTTTTATTGTACTTCCTGTACAGGGATTCACGTTTATACAGTTACAACGCTAATGCAGACCTTTATCAAAAAAAATTTTAATAAAATTACAAAGATCAATGTAAATTAAGGTCGCATATAAGTATTTGTAGCAGAATTACATAATAATCTTTTATTTCTCGTGCAATGATTCACAATTTTATTGTTTCACCGGTAAAGCGAAATTTACATAATTTTTATTAAATTACAAAGACCAGTATCAATTACGATCACTCATAAGTATTCTGCCACGAGATTACACAGTATGAATAAAAATTCACGTTAACAAATTTACTTACAAAGGTAGATACACCTACAAGTACATGTACAAGTTTACACTGTTTTGCGCTCTACTTACAATAGTTTTAAGTGGTTGGTTATTAAGGATATATGTGTCATCTCGAGTTGATTGATGGGTCCTTATTCGGCTTTCCTCGCTCCTTTGATAAGTCCAATTAACTATGTTGATTGTTGTAGTCAAATGGTTAATTAACTTTATTTACTTTAACTTGATTTGTTCACTTTGCCTGTTGGGCGCCAATTAATTAAATGAAACTGTTCAAATTGTATTTGTATTGAAACTTTATTTTATGGCAAGCGCTGGCTGTGCCGGTGAGCTCACTCTGGAAACTGAAACTAATTCTAATTTTAAGCTACCAAGTTACCTGCACCTTTGCCTTCTAGCTGGCTTTCTTGTTATTGTTGGGCAACAACTGCACTGCACCAGCTATTGCGCCCGGGTGCGCTGTAGACGCTTACGTTAGCAACTTTTCGGTTAGCACAGCGAGTTACCGGTGGCCAGCGTGAGAATCTGAATCTGCTGACTCAGGCCACGCGCGGACTTTTGCCCGGTATCGGAGCTGATTGCGTTAACTTATATAAAAATTTATGCAAATCCCCAGGGCATAATGCCATGAATGTAAATAACGGTGTTATAATTGCATTTCTTGCTTCTTCATCAGCGTACTCATTGCCTGGGATGCCTTTGTGCCCAGGAACCCAGAAAATTTTAGTTTATTCTATGTTTAATGAGCATGTCTCTTATTTGTTGGATAACGAAGTTATCGTTGTAAATATTAGTAATGGCTGTGATCACCGACATGCTGCCCGTTCAAACGATATACTTTCCTTTATTCATTTCTGCGAATTCTAATGCTACTTTTATTGACATTGCTTCTGTGGTAAAAATGTAGTAGTATAACGGTAAGCCTTCGGCAGTGATTAGTGTACCATCACGATGCACGACAGCGAAAGTTGCGCTTTGAGCGAATTTAGAACATTCGTGAATATTAGGGTCCAGTTTAAATGGTCATTCAATTGCTGCAAAAAAAGACTCTAGTATATTTCATTGCTAGTTAAAGTTTTTGAGTGCGCATTCAAAGAAGTATTTAAAGAGTTTGTTGACAACAGCCATGGTGCTTTATGGGAGACTACAGGACGATGGTATTTGTAATTCTAGCCTTTTGCAAAGTGTTACGCAACGCCTTATGGTTGACACCACTGAAAAATTACATGTGTGTTTAGCGGCCGACTTGAATGTGTCAAAAAGTGTTTTATTTGTAGTGTAAAGGAGTTTCGCAATTAGTTTGTATGAGACGAAATCCCTTCTATCCGTGATGGTTGGAAGTCCGCCTTCAGCCAATATGCATCTTACGGGTGACGTTGGGAAAGCGTTTAAACTTCGACGGACATCTGTGTGATACGGTGCTTGAAGAAGTTTTAGGTGGGTATTGGGACACCACCCATAAATTGCAGGACTATATTATATTTTCGACAGGAGAAGTGCACGTGTTACATCTTCAAGTGTATTCAGATGAATACGAAGATGCTTAGTTGATAGGTATTTGATTATGTTTAGCCTGGTAGCTAGATTTTTTTTTAGAGCTAAGTAATGTTCCTTAAACGTAAATTTCGAATCAAAAGTTACGCCAAGAATTTTTAGACTACTTACATTGGTTATTGTTATATTATCTGCACAAACGTTGAAGGAACTGCAGTTTCGCTTGCGACATATATGCAGTATTTTACACTTATAATAGGCTAGAATTGTTCCGGATTTCTGTTCCCATTGTTTTACTTCCGTTAAAAGTTTACAGAAATTGTCTTCAATCTTGACCCTGTCTTTGGGTTTAGTGTATAATACTGCATCATCCGCGTAGATACTTAAACTAATGGTATTGCTTATCGCTACTTTGTTAAACTGCTCGAATGCAATCACGAATAAAACTATCGATAGAGGTGAACCTTGCGGAGCTCCGTTCATTAGTGGCTAAGATTTAGATAGATCACCATTAACCCTAACTTTGAAGTGTCGCCCGGATATAAATGACTTTACGATGTTAAATATTTTGATACCAACTTTCCAGTTTTGTAACTGCTCCAGGACAATGTGAACACCAACGTGATCGTAAGCTTTCGCAAAGTACGTGGCCAATATCGTAGCGTGGTTTTTTTGAAAGTGCATTTGCGATAAAATGCTGTATATGTGTGTATATGTAGCAATTTATCAACCGTTCCGTGATTTTGTTTAAGAGAAAATTGGTAGTGACTAATTAGTTTATTTTTTAAGATAACCCACATTAGCCTTCTAGCTAAAATGTTTTCATGGATCTTGCTTAGACAGGACAAGGTGACAAAGTCTTGAGGATTATTGGGTTTCTGAATAGAAATAATTAAAGCGAGAAGCCAAGGAAAGTTCCCTTATGCATTATTAGGTAAATTGTATAAGGACAGCACTGTATGTTTTGAGCTTGGTGATAAGTTACGAATCATCGGGTATGATATGCGGTCGAACTCCGGTGTTTTCCCTTTAGCATGCTGAAGAACATTTTCTAATTCCAGAATAGAAAAATCAATCTCTAGCCTCTTTTCATCTGCCGAAAGTTTCGGGGGATAATAAGTTTGGCTCAAAATAGACTTATTTTGCTTTACGTATTCAGTTGGAAAGTATCCGTCTTTCGAACATTAGGGCCATACCGAAGCGAATGTGTCAGCTATTTCAGGTGATGAAGTTCGAAGCAAGTTATTGTTACGTATGGCAACTTTGGGACATGGTGGGGTACCAGTAAGAGCTTTTATATCAGCCCAAACTTTCTTCGGAGATGAGCTTGTATTAATATTGGCTGTAAATTCATCGACTGATTTTCGTTTATCTACCCTGACTGCTCGTTTGAATTGAGCATTTAACTTTTTGTAGTTTACTAAATTGGGCACCGTGCAAGAACGCTGGTATGTTTGCCATGTATCTCGCTTTAACGCTCGTAGTATGCTTAAATCCCTATTCCACCACGGGGTGCGAGCTTTGGATGCATATGGCTTTAGTTATGTTACCAGCTAGGTGATGAACATTTGTCTGAGCATACGCCTTGAAAGAGAGGCCACTCAGCGAGGTATGTTAAAAATTTGGGCAGTTTCTTTATCTATACTAATATTATAAAGATGAAAGGTTTGATTGTTTTTTGTTTGTTTGCATTGAATAGGCTCCGAAACTACTTGACCATAGGATATATTTAATTTTCAAAAAAGTTAGGCATCTACAGTAAAACTCCAATAATGTAACCCAAGGTGTGAAAAAATTACGAAAAAACTTTCCTACATCGCGTGCGCTGCGAAAGCTATTGATTATAGAACAAAATAATGTACTACGTCTTAGCAGAACATATAATTATCTACAAATAATATCGCGACAGCATATGTCTAACTATTGTAGTTATGTCACAATAAGTGTTTTCACATTTTAAAAATATATATAAATGCCACCGCTATAAAGCACTTTTATTTCTACTTTGGAATTAATCCTTATCAAAATAAATGACTTCATATTTAAGTCTGCTTCAAGACCATTACATAACTTTTTGAATTATTCAATTTGGACATTCCATTCGAAAGAAATCAAAAGTTTGAAAATGTAAGTTATTTGAAAAATGTCGCATGGTCGCCGCTCACGCCGGACAGTGGTAAATTTTGTTCAGAGGTGCGGCAATAAATAGAAGGAGGTATCGTAGAGCTTTGAAATTTTGCACTGATGCATTTTAGGTAAAAATAAAATATTGGCAACATTTTTTGGAAATTCCGCCCACGGACACGCGCACCTCCCATACAACTGAGCCTTAAAAAGTGCTTTATTTTCGAAGATTTTCACGCTAGAGCAACAAAATTGTGTGAGATTGTTTGTTTCAACAATAGCATACCCCATAATAAATTTTAAGGTGATCTGCCAACGAACACGTCCACCTCTCATACAACTTTGAAGTTATAAGCGTCGTACAATTTCTAAATAATAGAGAAAACATCAATAATTTGATTTTTAATCATATTCCATTAACATGTCCTTTACTTCATCATGATATTCTAATTTCTCAAATTTAAATTTTTTTCTGAATTTGTTAATAAATGGATCTGATGTTGCCAGCAAATGATGCATAACGTCTTCATTTGTGAACGACCTTGAACATTTTCTCGAATGATGGAGTCTATAATTTCTATAATCTATATTTCTGGCTTCCTGTGCTTCCTCAGATAACAGTATAAATATTCTGCATTTTCGTTTAGAAACCTTTGCATATGGCGATTAGCTTTTTTCCATTTCAATTTAAATTTCGGTAAAAATATGTCAACCAAAATTTTTTTAAATTTTTCAATGTTTTCCGTAGATATATTAGCGTTATTTGTCGAAATAACACCAACAAGAACATCAATATCTTTCTCGCAATCAATAAGCGTTTCAGAAATTTCTTTATAAGATAATATTAAATAAGCCATTCTCGATAATATAATATAACTAGCGTAACCGGCTTGTGTTGCTGCTTCAATATTGTTTATAAATAATATTTATAAAAACGGCCGAAAATACATTGCATATTGAGATTCCAGTAAATAAACCTTAGCTAACATATCTACCTACATAGGAAACTTTTAAATACTTTAAATAACATACATTACATACGCTCTTACGAAGTACATATTAATAATTATCTATATAATATATGTATATATATATATATATATGTATATATTATATGTATGTATATACTTATGTATACTCATTATACCTACTGCAGAACCCTTTATTTAAAAGATCCCAAATAAAGTATATACATATAATACATATGCATGCGTTACAGCTACATATGTATGTATGTATGTACCTGCGTGTTTAATAAAATGCATTATACTGCAGAACCCTTTTTTCCTAATTTCTTGCACAAGTGATTAGCGCTGCTAAGTTTTCTGTGGAAAAGAGTGAAAAGAGCCCAAATTAAGCAATTAAGGAAAATTTCTTGCTACCTAAATATTTTTTTACATGCAAAGCAATGTTTCAGGAATTATTGTTATTTTTTGGAATATAGAAATTTCTGGCTCTCTGAGGATAACATACTTAGGTGGCTGTACTGTATCGTAGTTGATTTATAATTTGAAATAACCACTTGATATAATAATATGTATATAGGTTTATTCTTAGCAACTCTTCTCACTTCTTAATAACCGTTATAATTTTTGCACTTGACAATAAATGCCCGTAAGCGCAAAACAACAACAACGCACAAAGCGAGAGGTAATGCGTAGTTGCTTTTGTACAACAACGAACAAAGCGAGAGATACTGCGCATTTGCTTTTGTACACTTCTCTCTACCCAATTTTGGCCACAGGGGTACGGGAGGGGAGTCAATGGCAAGAATAAAATGCTCAGTCGCGCGGTTGGTTCCCTACGCAGCGGTCGTGCGCCGAATTGAATAAATTTTGCTACTATATATAGTCAGTATATGCTTTAAAAAATTCGTATAATTCGTATAAGGTAATTCAACCCAAAATAAAAGTTATTTTTTTTCAATGTTAACAAAGTTCTTTTCAGAACTAAACATCAGTTATTTCCAGAACTAAACAACAGCTCTTTCCAGAACTAAATCTATTTTTTTCAGTAAATAATATATTGTAACTTTTAACTATCCAAACAGCTTAGCGACTCGAGTAGTTCTTATAATTAAATTTTTATAGCTATTAATTAAGCAAATCATTTAGTACAAGGTTGGCACAGAGGCAGTTTAATTTTTTTTTTTCATTTTATAATGCCCAAAAGATCTAGATCTCAACTTTCTAGAAATAGTTCCCAGGCGAGGGTATCAAAAAGACGCCGTGATGGAGAACCTTCATCTGAAACTGAAAATCGTCTTGCAAGTCGAAGAGAATACGCTTGCTCAACAAAATTTAAGGGCTTCTCAAGTATGCGCGCGATCGCAGCGGTCTGCTGAACAAAATTTCAGAACCTCCCAAGTACGCGCTCGAGAGTCGAGTACGGAGCGTGTGCAGCGGCTTGAAGAGCAAAATATTAAAAATATACAAGCTCGCACTAGGGAGTCGAGCTCTGAGCGTTCCCAACGCCTTCATTATCAGAGAGAAAGACAACGGACATCAAGGACTAGAGGCCGTAATCAAATTTTAGCTTATAGTAACAGATCGGCCTTCAGATACGATCCACAGAATAATTATGCTCAACAGTCTTCCGTCCAAATTGGAGCCATGAAAAAGATCTGGTCTAAGTGTTCTGCCAAAAAATGGGCCGATGAACCGAATGGTATGTGCTGTGCTTCTGGAGAAGTCAATCTTCCCAATATGCAGGAGCCGCCACAGCTAATCAAAAATCTATTGACAAATAATCATACACAATCTGTACATTTTTTAAACAACATACGTAAGTACAATAGCCTTTTTCAAATGACGTCATTTGGCGCGAAAGAAATAAGAGAAGATAATTTTATGCCTACTTTTAAAATAGAGGGACAAGTGTATCATCTAATAGGTAGCCTTCTACCATCATCAGGCCAAAGTCCACAATTCTTGCAAATCTATTTGATTTCAGACGCAGATCAGCTATCGTTACGGTTAAGCATAGCTCCAATGCTAAAAATTGATTTAATTAACGAATTACAGACCGCACTGAATAGCAACAATATATACATAAGATGTTTAAAACTAAACTTAGAACGTAACTCTTCAGATAATTTAAAGTTAATTATTCACTCCGACCGCCCCCCACAAACAGCACACCCGGGTGATATAATGCTCCAGATGTAAACGAGGTAGCCGTCCTCTTGGTTGACGAAGAAAAAGGCCCAAGAGATATAGTGCTACATGGTAGAGACGGCCAACTTAGAAGGGTGTCTGAGTTAAACCGATCGTATGATTCTCTACAGTATCCCTTAATGTTCGTAATGGGAGAAGACGGTTATTATTTGACTATTCCTCGGCAAGGTACAGCGAGTAACAAAACTGTGACGTGCATGCAATTTTATGCATTTACATAGGTTGATGGTTAGAGCTAATTGTTTTAATCCATTACATTATTACAGAGATTTATTTAGTCAATATATTGTCAATATGATGGCAAAAATGATATCAGAAAGATTGAATTACATATGCCGTAATCAACAAAGACTAAGGGCTGACCAATACATTCATCTGAGAGACGCTTTAAATCAAGATGCAAATGTAGACCGATCAAATATCGGTCAACGCGTAATCTTGCCATCTTCATTCACAGGTTCTCCACGTTATCTGCATGAAAAAACCCAAGATGCGATGACTTATGCCCGAAATTATGGGAGACCAGACTTATTTGTCACTTTTACGTGTAACCCCGGGTGGCCTGAAATTAAAGCGGAACTATTATCTGGTCAGCGGCCTTTCAATTGTCATGACATAATTTCAAGAGTATTTCATTTAAAGATGAAAAAATTCTTAAAATTATTCACGAAAGACGAAATATTCGGCAAAGTGAAATATTATATGGCGAGTGTGGAGTGGCAGGAACGAGGTTTACCACACTGTCATTTGCTGTTTTGGTTAGAAAGAAAAATCCAGCCGAAATTGATAGTGTCATAGTTGCGGAACAGCCCAACCAACAAAACGATCCGATGTTGTTTGACATCGTAACTAAAAATATGGTGCACGAACCATGCGGAGAGCATAACTTAACAGCACCTTGTATGAAAAACGGTATTTGTACAAAAAAGTACCCTCGACGTTTCGTCAACGATACCGAAACCGGAGAGGACGGATATCCAGTTTATCGTCGTCGTGACGCAGAAAATGGAGGACAGATCGCTACACTAAATATTAGAGGGAGTAGGTTCAATATAGATAATAGATGGATTGTTCCTTATTCTCCTCTATTGTGTAGGACGTTTAACGCTCACATAAATGTAGAGTACTGCCACTCAGTTCAAGCCATCAAATATATTTGTAAATATATTAATAAAGGATCTGACCAGGCTACTTTTTGCGTTAGAAACCAGAAATGATGAAGTGGAAAACTACGTGAATGGCCGGTACATAAGTACATCCGAAGCTGTCTGGCGAATATTGGAATTACCGATCCACGAGCGGCATCCTACAGTCCTGCAGTTAGCTGTCCACTTAGAAAACGGCCAAAGGGTGTATTTCACCGCAGAAACGGCTGAACAAGTGGCCCAAAACCCACGTAAAACCACTTTCTGGCTTTCTTTGACCTCTGTAATGAAGATGAAAGACACTCTATACCACGAAGTCCCCCAATACTACACATGGGTTAATAATAAATTTACAAGAAGGAGGCGTGGTGAGGACATACTTGGCCATCCAGGCATAAAAAGATGTCGCTTTAGGTAGAGTCTACGGTGTACATCCTTCACAATCAGAGTGTTTTTACCTGAGGATGTTACTACATCACGTACGTGGCCCAACCTCATTCGACTACTTAAAAACCGTTGACGGAGTTCTCAAAGAGACCTATCAAGCAGCTTGCCGTGACAGAGGTTTACTAGAAAACGATGATCATTGGGAAAATACTCTGAGAGAAGCATCAATTTCGCAGTGTCCAGTACAACTGAGAGAGTTGTTTGTCGTCATACTTTTATTTTGTCAGCCATCGGAACCATTAAAATTATGGGAAAATTTTAAAGACGATTTATGTCAAGATATTATACATAGACTCCAACAGCAAAATCAAGATTTCACCTTACCATATAGTGAGGACGTTTATAACGAAGATTTGATACAAATTGAAAATAAATTAGTGCAACTAAATGATAAAAACCTAAGCGATTTTGGACTATCTTCTTCAGTTCGTACAGAAAACAGAGCAACAAACACAAGGACAAATCACTATAATACAAATAATTTGACCGCTTTTGTCAATAAAAATTTTCCAAAATTAATCCCAGATATGCTTTTGAGATTATAGTTGATAGCGTGAATAATAGCAAAAACAAAATTTTTTTTTTTGGATGCGCCAGGTGGCACTGGCAAGACATTTCTTGCAAATTTAATACTTGCTAAAATAAGACAATCAGGGAAAATAGCGATAGCAGTTGCTTCGTCAGGAATTGCTGCAACTCTTCTAAAGGATGGAAAAACTGCTCATTCAACTTTTAAACTTCCGCTATCCGTAAATATTGAGCAACAATCAATATGTTCTATCCGCAAAAATGGGTCTCTTGGTAAACTTTTGCAAGACGCCTCATTGATTATGTGGAATGAATGTACCAGGAGCCATAGGGCACATATAGAGGCCGTGGGCAGAACCTTAAAAGATCTTAGAAACTCCTCTGCTCTCATGGGCAGAATTACTTTTGTATTTGCTGGAGGTTTCCGACAGACTCTTCCTGTCATTAACATATGCAGATATCATCAAAGCATGCTTAAAATTGTCGCCCTTATGGACTTCGATTGAAAATATAAAATTACGGACGAATATGAGAGCTCATCTTCATGGAATCACCGATAGTGATTTTCCACAGCAACTGCATAAACTTGGGGAAGGAATTTTTCCCACTCCAAATTTAAGCAGTAATTGTAACATCCTTCTTGATGAGTCTCTGGGCAAAATAGTCCATAGTTTAGGCATTTTAGTATAGGCAGTATACCCTGATATCGAGAATTTGCACGAAAAGGACTTTCATTGGTTGAGTTCTAGGGCAATAGTGTCACCCAGGAACGATAGTGTCAACGAAATAAACAATATAATTATTCAAAAAGTTGCCGGACAAATAAAAAAAAACAAATCGATAGACACCGTGACTAATATCGAGGACACATTCCATTATCCCCAGGAGTTTTTAAATTCATTAAGCCCTTCTGGGCTGCCACCACATGATTTGACTTTAAAAATTGGAATTCCAATTTAAGTCCTCCAAGCATGTGCAACGGGACGAGGCTGATTATTAAGGAATTGAAGGACAATTTAATTGTAGCCACCATTATCACCGGCCCAGCAGCTGGTCAACTAGCTCATATACCGAGGATTCCGATGATCCCAAGTGATCTGACAATTCCATTTAAACGGCTTCAATTTCCGGTGAAACATCTTTCGCCTTAACTATCAACAAGGCCCAAAGCCAAACTTTCGAATCAGTAGGGATTGACCTACGAAAAGAATGTTTTACTCATGGCCAACTGTATGTTGGTCTATTGCGGGTCGGAGGTCCTGAGTATCAATTTATTTTGCTGCCACAAAACATCAAATATCGTTTACAGGGAAGCTCTGACTCAATAAATCGATTTTCAGGAGCAGAGAAAGTAAAGTATATAGTAAATGCCTTTTTTTCAAAAATTAAAAATAAGATTAAAAAAAAATAATAATAATATGTACAAAAAAAAAAATAATAATACAAAAAAAAAATATAATTTCATATTGAATTTTCTTCATTTTACTCTTTTTTAATGACCCCACGCAAAAACGAGAAAGTATGTAAGTATGTTTGTTTAATACCCGTGCGAAGGTGAGGCGGGCTGCTAGAATTTGATAAAATGAAATTGTTTTGAAACTCAATTTAAATAGGAAAGTGATCACTTCCATACAATTCGCTTAGAACTTTCCACGATAATTTAGGACTCAACCGAGGGGCTACCATAATAATATCGACGTGGGCGAATGTATTATGCGTAGATAGATAGGTTGGGCAGCCATTATTGAGAACATTTAAAAATCACGTCTTCTATCAGCGTTCCTCTGTGGTTAGCTTTGACAGAACCCCAAAGTGGACTCCGAGCATTGAAGTCGCCGATGAGGAGTGGTTCGAATCGGGTTTGGCTGAGCAAACAGGTTAGGTCATTAGCCGTAAAGTTTTGCTTAGGAGGAATATATGATGACAAGATGCTCGATGGATGACAATATTGTTGAAAGGTTTGTTGATAATTGATCAGGTTTATTGCTTCGTTGATTTTTGTATTCTGTTGATCGTGTTATACTCTCGGAGTAGGATGAAGTTGTTGGTGTGGGCGAATTTCTATTTTCATTTTCGGCGCTGGAAGTATTAGTGAAATTTTTGCTAAGTGTAGTTAGGTCTGAAGTAATTGTTGCTTTTGTTTTATTATTTGTGTTATTTTCGTTTTCTTTTATTCCGTTATCGACTGTTGATAAATTTTGTGTTTTGTAAATCTTTGTAGCATCGCGCATTGAACATTTCTTTTCCGTTTTGGTTTTCAATATGTCTTTGGCTTGCTGGAATTTAGGGCAGATTTTTGAAGAAGCTGCATGCGAACCGAAGCAATTTGCACAAGCTCATCTCGTACACTGCGTTGCAGGTAGATGAGGTGGTAAATTGCAGGAATCACTACCGGGTAGATTTTGGCCGAAGTTTTTTGCGTGTCCCAGTTTTTGACACAGTATATAACGCATAGAATTTGGCATATACATCGTACAGTGGTAACATTCCAGGCAATGTTTATTTTGTCTGGCAAAAAGTTGCTATAAAATGTAAGGAGATGAACTCCGCAAAGAACAGGTTTCTCTTCAACTAGGCGGGCGAACTTGTGTATGCTGACTACATTGTACCCTTTGAGACCCGATTATTTCGATAGCAGCAATGTGGTTTAGATAAGGAGCATATATAGCCCCACAGGAAATATTCCAACGGCGTCAAATCGCACGACCGAGGCGGCCAATTGACTGGGCCATTTCGTGAGATAACACGTTCACCAGACTTGGTTTCCAATAAATCGATTGTGACATTCGCTGTGTGGCTTGTGGCGTTATCCTGTTGGAACCATATATTGTCCAAGTCCATATCATCCAATTCGGGCCAAAAATATTCGGTTATCATTGAGCGGTAGCGATTCTCATAACGTGCCGGTTTTGATCATCACGGAAGAAGTACGGCCAAATGACGCCGCCGGCCCATAAACCGCACCAAACCGTAATTTTTTCGGGATGCAATGTTGACTCATGGAGTACGTGTGGATTGCTGCCTGTCCAATAACGCATATTTTGCTTATTGACGAAGCCATTTAGCCAGAAATTACGACGACCATAAATTTGACGTAGCGCTCTTAAAGTTGAGGCCATTGACTCCGAATTTCGGTAGTAAATTTTAATAATTTCGACTCGTTGTTGGATCGTACATCTTTCCATTATAAAATTGGCAATCCTTACTGAAGATAAATGTCAAAAGATCGGGCAAAACTATGGCGTCGTTTGCTGTCACTATCGGTCTACTTTTGTAGCGTCCCTATTGGAAAACCCGTTAGGGCTGTTATTTTTTCTTTTACCACGAGGGCTCGGAGCCAATAGACAAATTCGGATCTTCTCCAACACTATCACTTACAGCACTAATATTTTCTTCTCTACGTACAGCTCTTTGTCTTGTTGTTGGTTTTTCATCGAGTAGGGTAAATGTTGTTCGAAATTTATCAACAGTTCGTCGAATAAGCTGTTCTGATGCTCGATTATGTGGACCATAAAATTCAAGTCTAAAAAAACACCCGTATTTTATGATCGACTCCGGTAGAATATTATTCAAGCCGCCTTCGGTTCTTTCTCAATGTTAAAGACAATTTGGTAGAGTTTAGTATCCAGGGGTCTACCTTTGGCGTAGGCATGTTGGCCCTTCGATAACTTGCTCATCTCAAGTACTTTTGAAAATGAAAATAGTGAGGTTTAACTTGCGAGGGTCTTTCTCCTTTTGGCATGAAAATGGCCTTTGCTACAGTCCATGCTTTACGAATTCCAGCAATACCGAGACAAAATTGTAGATAGCGGTCAATATAAGACCTATTGTGTAAATAAGATGCCACGTGCAGCTCGGCGTACAAGCCCAGAGATTAATAGGTTTGGAAAGAGCCCATTTCACCCTGGAATTTGCGCCCTCATTTCACCCGCCATCCACCATTGATATGCATTTTGGTATAGTGAAGCTGTTTTCGAGAACCTTTCTCAGACGATTAGCCTCCGAATATAATTCTATGTTATTGAAAAATCGTCGATGAATTATTCTGAGGACAGAAACACCACGATACAGACCTTGGTAACACCGAGCTTACTGATAGACGCATTTTTGGGGAGAGATGTCACGAACACCTCTTTGCACTTTGGTCAGTTGGTTCGTGTTCTGTTCCTGGAAGCGGCGCGAGAGCAGGCATCATCTAAATGTGTAATGCCTCGAAAATACGAACCCCTCGTAAATGAACCTAGTTCCAAAATTAGACGGTGTTCCCAATATTACATATTGTTAGATTATAGGAACGACTAATTTCAGATAACGACTCACCTCTCGCAAAAATATTGTGTAGGGCCATATATGCGGATACCAGCCTGAGTGGTTTTGACCGGTACTCCACACACGGGATCCCCGCGTTCTCATCACTATACTGTTAAAGAAGAAAGTCAGAAATAGTTTTCTTTATTAAAAAGGCCTCCACTACGTGTTATTCAGCAGTGTTAAGCCATTACCATTGTGTTTTACTACCCAAGGCTCCTAGATAAATACGAGCTGCTCCCACATATCAATGAGGTGTAGGAGGGATGCAGGTCAATCATTAGTACCTTTATCATCTTCCCTGTTTCGTCATGCCATCGGAGTCAAAGGTCAGAAGTTAGTCCTACGAGCTGATTGTCCAAAGACCAAAAAGAGATCCGTTAAGACCGAACTAGGATTGCATGTGGCTTTCCGTCTGTGCTATAATAAAATAAATACGAAACATAAAAATAATAATAATAATAATAATAATGACAATACAAAAACCGGTAAAATAATAATAATAGCAATCATAATAATGGTAATAATATTAATAATAATAAAAATAGCAATAATAATATCAAAGTATAAAGTGTGGAAACATCATAACATTCGCTACCAACTTAAGACAATGCAACACTGCATGCATTGGGATTGTCATCGGTCTCACTTTTACGCTCATTTCGCTTCTTACCCTTACAAATGTCAGCCAATATAACCTTCATTAACAATTGCATTTTGCCACGTGAAGAACTAAAGCAAGATAAAATTATTGTATATAAAATTTCAATTTGTAATGCTTTTTTTATTTAGGAATTTTTGAATCTGCTCTGAAATAAATTTAATTAATTTGAACTGCGTGTTGCAAAAACCGATCATCACGAATGGTGCTCTCAGGACTGCTATGAGTTTGCTGAGAGTGGCGTGGGCATATCGCAATTTGCGCCAACACCTGCGAGCGAATCAACACACGTTTTGTGCCCACCGAAACTCCCAATCAACCCCAACCAATTAATAACTTCAATAACACAACACATGTGGTCGCCACTATACCAGCCGGAGGCTTCAAATACATTGGCGAACGAACATTTTTATGCAACTGCTGGAGTTTCTATCGCACATTTGCAACGAATTAACTCGTCGCGTATGCGCCAGATTTTTGTTGCAACTGAATAACCCACACCACGCGGCACTGTTTACAACAACGATTGCAACTTCTTAAAGAGGAGCTGAGGATTGTACAAAAACAACAACTCCTAGTTAATTTGGAGAAAGAGGGAATGTTCGAACAATGCTGAAGCGCAGGTATTAGCTAATGGTACTAGCGCCCCGCAACAATCGTCAACCAATATTTGGTGCAAGTAATGGTGCTGCTAGAGTGAACAATCAGTCTCATGGACCGCTGTCACAATTTGCTGGCCTTTCCTATTTGCCTTTTGCAAACAACTCTGCCGAAAATTGCACTTATGCTACTTTTATGCTCACCAATGAACAAATAGCTCCTCGGAAGGGTTTGTGTATAGAACTTCCTAAGTTTACAGGTAAGCCTGAAGAGTGTTCGCCACGTCTACGATAAGCAGCAGAAGTTCCTGCACGCAATGAATTAAAAAATTTAATACTTCGCGCGTCATGCGCACCACGCATTTCTACTTCGGGAATGAAGTTTGGCCGACCAGAAGTGCGATTTACTTTTTAAACGGTACGACATTCGCAATTTTTGGCAACAATATTTGTCGTTTTCACTAACGATTGTGCGATTCACTAACTTATTCTTAGTGATACCTCTGGCAAACTAAATGTCAAAACAAGCGAAAAGCACAAAGAGAAAAAGAGAAAACCCAAACGAATGCGTGCTGCCAAATAAAAATTTCCGAACTCTTCTCTGAGTGATTTGGTAGATTAGTCATCAACTCGACTTCAAGGGATATTCGGAAATATGCCATGGTTTTCGTTTTCGAAATTCGCGCTGTGCTCCAGTGTATTTAGGAATTACATACATACCTACTTATAGTTAATTTTTTTAATTAGAATCATTTATCTATATATTGAAACTATACTATATTTCTGTTTTTGTACTTGGATATTTGATAAAAGTTTGCATAATAATTGAATGGTAGATATGGTGGTTTGCATAAGCCTCCTCATGATACTTTGGTGGCAAAATTTATATACATACATATGCGTGCAGTCGGTGAGCCCAAGAGTGCCTCCCCCAAAAGGGAGACCTCGCTGAAGCAAACATTTCTTTAGCAGCTTGGCGTTCCACTTGGGTCATAGGAAACCTCACTTTCTGGTGAAACAATGAATCATTGATTGCATCCGTTACCCGATGAATGCCGGCTTACGAATGACTGGCCCATGGATATTCCCCATTGCTCACCTACGGGTCGTTGATAGCAACCAGTTGCAAAGAATCTCAAATCCGCTAGGACCTACCAATATAAAAGTAAGATATTAAATTGCATACTGGCTTAAAGCTTACACGAGGCTTAAGATTCAATTGATTGGGCTCTTATTCTGGAGCCTCTTGTTTGGTTGTCAAGCTGAGAAATTACGTATTCAGCCAAGTCTGGAGATAACCGATACAGCTTTTGAAATTCTGTTGCATTCAAATTAAAGAGAATGGCATCACATCCCGGAGTAAACGTCGATGGAGCACATACTTCTTCGTCACCTATTTATAAATCAAATGCCAACTACTCAAAGGACATTATTTAGTGTTCCTTTTTAAGTTACAAGGAAACAAATCACCGAATTTTAAATTTATCTTTTATGTAAGTTGAAATCACGAATTTTTTTTTCTCGATTGAGCTAGCAACATCAAATTCGTTGTCGTTTAATTTTCGGTAATCGACTGGCTAACGACAACAGCTGATTCGGCGAATGCGAAAGTCGTAAAAAAATGGCTGAATAGCAACTTCGGTTAAGTTTTCGTGAAGATGAGTTAACCAAGCGAATATCGTTAATATAAGTTAGTGATTCGCATTACTGAACTAATTATAGATGTTTTGCTTGCCCAGATTAGGAATTTATCGCCTCCAAAAGAGAGCAAGCTCGAATCTATTGTTGATTTTGCCATCGAAGTGCAAAATATTTGCACTTTCATGACGGCTTCGTCATTGACCAATCACCTTAATAATCCTGAGTTGCAGCAGGTGTTGGTTTGTAAATTGCCTGGGTTGCTACCCGCCCATTGGGGTATGTATGCCCAAATTGTCCTTTCAGTAACTGGCTCTTTAAATTAGCCGAAGGGCGAATACTGTCATTATACCCAGTTCTGCTACGAAGCTACGCCAGCGTGGCTCTTTATATACCCATTTAGATTGTGAGCGCAGAACAGCATCTGATTGTAGTTCCGACTGCGCTGGAATAAAATGTCATGAAAGTTTTTGATAGAAATTTCGCGACAACAGTGGTTTGAAGATTAGAAACCTGCGATCTCTACGCCCGGTTTGATGAACGCTCTAGAAAAGATAGTATTTTCCGCGGGAAGTGCTGTCATAAGTTGACCTTGTGCATTTCTTTTGTAAATTGTACAAACCTTGCAATTATGAATGATCGATTTGATCATGACTATGATTCGAGGGATCCAGTATTGGGTTCAATTGTATCATGTTAAAGCCAGATTGTATAAAAAAATTAGAAATAATTACCGCTCGTTCCCGCATTTAAGCGAACATATTTTCGTTTCACTACTCATAAGTACTTCAAAATAGAAAAATTTGAGACTATTAGCATCGCAACTCAAAATGCCACCCTATATCTTTTAACGCAATTAGACATCCTTCTGCTGAGTAACACACCAGAATCGATGAAAGAATTGAGGGAGGATTTCGCTTTTAGAGAATTCAGAAATCGAAATATATACTTTACTACACACAAATTATATTACTAAAGCTGATTGGGTCTGAAGCCCTGATTAAAAGTTTGTCCAGCGCCAGAAGAAAAAAGTGGACCGGAAATACAACTTTTCTTAGACAAGTACATGAATTCGGATGTTTTCGTAGTTTATACTTATATTGAAAAAAGAAAGAGATAAGGTTGCGTTAAAAGTGCATATGAATTCAGCAAAAGCGGATGCCCCGCGGTTTCAGCTTTTAAATTTGAAATGTACTCATATTAAACCAAATGCAATATAAATTAATGTACTTGAGACAGAGACTCTAATCAATTATTTATCATACAGTTTATACCATATTATATATGTATGCAAAATGACGTGTGATTTAGAATTTTAGCCTAGCTCTAATGGCAATTAGTTCTGCAATATATGTACGCCCGTTTGGAAAAACATCCATCCGATCTCTTCCTTTCTTTGGTCGGGATGTGTGAGCTATATCGGAATATTCATCCCCTACTAATTCTCATATCCCAGCTCTAATGAAGATAAAGGAAATAATACCGCCGCACTATAGGTCAAATGATCACTTTTTCTGTGCAAAATTAATAACGATTACAAAATTATGCTATTCAAACCAAAACCTGTAAGGATTTCAGAAGCAGGAGTAACTGTATTATAAAAAGTGGAAATTAACCCTCTAACGACCAAAATTTAAAATTACTCCTTTTGCAGCCATTAATGAAAACAATACATTGTTTCGTTTATTAATTTTATTTGTACTGATACAATTAATTAATCACATAAATCTAATTCATTATGTAAATTTAAATTAAAAAGTTCCTCCTCAGTTTCATTAATTTCATCATCTTGGTTGTTAAGTTGAAAATCTTCTATGGGTTCGAATAATAGTTCAATGACTTCAGGAGGAAGTGTGATACGTTTTCTATTTTGCATGCGTTTACTTAAAAAAAATGTGGAAATTAATGGATCTGATGTATCGATAGCCCTATTAAATATGTCTAATAGGTTATTGGTGCGGTTGTTTCTATGAGCGTGATGTAATCTATCGGCTTTGTATATTTTATGTCGCGATTCAGCAGCTTGTTCTCCAAAAAACCCCATGGGAAGTGCAGTATTTTCTATTATTTCTCTTGAATGTATTAGTACTTTATGGACTGTAGAAGTCATTGGCAGCCAGGGATATAGCTCCTGAAAACGTTTTGCTGTTTGAAAGCAATATATTTCAAATTTGCTTGCATTGATTTCAAACTCACAGGATAGACAAATCAAAATTATTTTGAAACGAAATATAAGGTCTTCGTCAACATCAGTTATTTTAGAAAAAATAGTATGTTCAGTAAAAGCTCGACGAGCAGTGTTCCCGTCATTTGTGGAACCGGAGCCTCCTACTCTGGGCATATCTACGCGAAGTCCAAGCTTTTTCCAAAAATCGTTTTGAATGTCTACTTTTCTTTTTAAGACAGGTAACTTATCTTCTCCTCGTATCTGCCACTTTTGTATTTTGCATTTATAGCCTAAATGTAATAGAAATTCAAAAAATCTAATCCAGCAATGAAGGGGGCTAATTCCAAATTTTAAGGTTTCCTCTTTTGCATGAAATACTTCACTTTTGTAATCACACGTGTTCATAAAGTCCTTAGGTGTAGCACCACAAATGGAACAAGCCTGGTTTGATCTAGTCCCAGTTATAATGTTTAAAACTTTTCCATCAATTAGTGTTAAAAATAATTTAAAGGATACTTCCACAGATTTTCCATCACCAATTAATATTGTTAGGGTTTTCAAGGCATTAATCTCATTTTTTAATTCCAGGTGCTCCTTTAAAACCACTTCTTTTGTCTCTTTTATGTACTCCAGTTTAATGGGACGGCAAAATCTTACAGACTGCGGTGTGCGGTTGTTCCAAATTGGTTTACCCGATGAGAGCAGTAACCTTAAGGGAATGACTGTTGTAGCCAATAGAGAGCTATCGCTGCTATTTGACGAACCTGGCTCATTAAATATTTGCTTAAATTGAGCTTGACCAGTGCTACTATCAAAACCGTAGCTTAATATCAATTCAGAGCTTACAAAATCTGTCTTTTCCGCTTCCATTACAGCTTGAAACACTTCTCTTTGCATATCAACAATTTTTTCAGCCGTATGTTGTAAAATATTTCGCAACGGAACTTTGGCTAGGGTCTCACTTGCTTCTATACCCTCAGGTCGACATTTTAATTTTGCGGCTGTAATTTTGCTATAATGAGGATATACGTCGCTGTTCCTTTTTTTTGCTTCCATCGCGTATTGCATTATACTGCTCTTTTGAAAAATTATGCTCAAGAAGGAAAGCTAAAGCCTCATCCGCTGAATAAGGAATTGGCTTTTTGGGATCCTCGTTAACAAATTTCCGCATTTTTGATGGTCTTGTTGGACTTTCCATGCTTTCTTTCAGGACTGCAGCCAGATCAGTATCACCTTGCGTACGAGCCTATGTTGCTGCTGCACGAACTAGAAGATTAGTATCAGCTTTTTCAGCTGATAGGTCTGCGGCTTCTTTTCTTTTTCCGAAATCTGATTTGGCGCTGAATGGCAGACGTGGACGTCCAACAGTGGTAGGTGGTGCTTTTTTAGAAATGTCATATAACACAAAATTTGTTTCAGTATTAAGCCACGCTTCATTGTGTTTTTTAAAGGTATTTATGTTTCTGTGAGATTTTTCCCACTTTGTTGCCAATTTTACGCAAAAAAAATGTAATATTTGCGACATATGTTTCTCAATTTCATCCGAAAGTATATTAACTTCAATTTTGCCAACTACATATTTTAAAACAGCATCAAACTTTCCTTTTTTTGTGCATTCTTTTCGCCATATATCAAACAAATCAGTTTTTTTTATGCAGAGGTTTCCTAAACAAAAATAGATAATACTCGTTAAACGCAAAGAATAGCAGTTTAAACAAAATGCAAATAACTCATTATTTATTACTTTATTTATATTATCAATTTGAAAGGGGTCAAATGGGGTCAAAATTTTTAAAGGCTTACATAAGTCAAAGTTTTAGATAAATTCTACAGTTTTAAGGTTATGTATACTAATGAATTATTATCAAGTATAGCGACATAAATATAAGCCAGTGTTAATTAAATACATATATTCTTACTTGTAGCTTTATTTCCCATTTTCCACCAATGAATTATTATCAACGCAATTCGATAAATACACTCTTAAAGATGACCAACCACTACTGAACTTGCAATCAAATTTGTTGAAAGACTTGCATCGATTGACTTTGACGCACACGTGTGTAACGGTACTCTATATTTAGCACTAACAAAAATCACGCGTCTTTGTTTTGGAGTATTGCCAATTAAAAAACAACAACAACAAAAGTAAAACGGCACTTTGATTCTTATCACTTTTGCACAGAAAAAACGCTCATTTGACCTAATGTGCGCCGTAACGGCAAGTACTTGAATTGGTGGTAAGCCCACAACGAAACGAGAATAAAACCAACGAAAATTATATTTCCCCATCTACTATATTTAGTGAGATAGTTATCCTAAAATCCGAGGATACTCGTCATTATTGGTGCTCTGTAAGTCAATTAACATCTTCTGATCACAAAAATTGATGGACTGCGATTAGAAATGAAATGCATGCATAAACTCTTCGTCGAAGAAAAGGCAAAAGGAAAAAGTCTCAAAACAAAGCTAAGCGTCAAGCTATCTCTCCCTCGCCTGTGGTTTGCATAACTTAAGTATCTCATTCTCCTGAGACTTATATTTTGAATCGCTTTCACTGCATGGTATCTTTGATGCTGCTTTCATCCAACTACAACGTGTAATGGAGCTGTTAAATTCTAGCTCTACTTATATGTATGTACATATATGCCGCTGTTGGCTCTGTTACTGTCACTGATTCTGTTTCTGATGCCAAAAACTCGAATAAGAAGTTGAAACCACAAAGCATTGTTAGCTGCAATAAGAGTGCCGAATTATGTAGAAGTAGCAGAAAAGAAGAAATAGTTTCATATATCATCCTTTAAGCATCCAGTCACTGTAAAAACCATTGCCGCTTATGTTTCGAAGCATTAAGCAATCGATTCGAAGGCCATTTCATGATATAGTATTCTCAAAACGGTGTTGCTTTTGAATACCTGTAACGGGTAAATTTTAACTTAGGAGTTTTCTCTAACTATTATTTACATCGCTTTCACTAGCTGATGTAAAAAGACGCCTGTTGAAATTTTTTTCAAAAATTAGGGAACAAGTTAAGACCCAACATACTGCTCCAAGAATATACGTTATACTACCAAAATGTTTGCTGAATGAAAATATATCCTCAACAGAATCGCAGTACGAAAGCTATTGGCTTTAACAAAGGCGGAGGTGTACTATTAGCCATCATAGGAGATTTACCCTACAAAGAAATTAATATCAACAATGCCGAAGGTGAAGTACAGCAAATCTGTTATATTCTCGAACAATAAATCAATTGTATTTATCTTGTCATATATTCCTGACTACACTGTGGAACAAATTCAGGTTAGCAAAAGTTAGGTCGATTCTGAGAGTGAGGGATGAAAATAGAGGCTAAATTAGAAGACCCGTATGAAGAAATTGGTACATAAGAAATTAGAAGTAAATTAATATTAAGCTGGAAAACGCAAGTTTTGTATTAAGATTGTTTTCTTTTGAAATTAAATTTATTGAAAAAACTGAGAAGCATATTATAGATCAAACAGAAAGCAAAAAAAACTTAGTTTTGTGGAAATATGTAAAAAAAGCATGAAAAAAAAAAATGTCCAACATTTTGCTTCATAAGCACTACAAAAATTTTCTAAATCAATTTTTTTTTAAATTTTAATTGTTGCAGAGGTCTCTAGCAATAATTTGGCTTTAACAGATTGAAAAACTATCAATTTGTCGACGAGTTATAGCCAAAAACCATATAAACAATATACTGAAAATCGAACTAACATAAACAAACGCGCGATACGGGTCTTCTAATTTAGCCTCTATTTTCATCCCTCACTCTCACAATCGACCTAACTTTTGCTTACCTGAATTTGCTCCACAGTGCTATTGTAGTGATATATGAAATTATCATCTAAATAATTTAATCCACGTAACATATGTTACTAAGTATAATGAGATACTTTATTTAGATGAATTCTACTTAAGTATTTTGTATTAGTCTGGCCATAACAAGGACGTGCTACCAACTTCACCAAAACATTTTTAAGTTTTTGTTCAAGTTTATTTACTAAAGAAGTGTGAATAAAAATGAAAAATGTTTGAAAAAGTTCGATAATGTCTGTTTTTCTAATTTAGACCCCAATAACTCAAATAGTGATATTTCCATTTACTCAAGAGATATATCAGCGTGAAGGGGTTTAAAGTACTTTTAAAACGATACCCATACAAGTTTTTTTGACAATATCTGCAAAAAGACTTCGAAAGCGGGATTTTGTCTATATTTCGAAAACGCTTCTTTGGAAAAATGAATTGAACTCATTTTCGCGTTTAGCGATCCAAATTATTATAAAAAGCACTTTTTCAACGAGGGTACCGCTCATTTATCAAAAATGTTTAAACTGTTGGTATTTTCATAAATTTATTGAAACATAAAAAAAACCACTTTATGAAAACTTCAAAAAATATGTTCTCCTCTGGTGCTTAGAGTAATACATAAATTCTGGTAGATTTCTAAGTTTATTTCCGCATACGAAAAATTATTCAAAATACATACTACATACATATGCACTTTAAGAATCAGAATCAGTCTTAATTTAGCAAGAAATGTGACACGGAAATGGGCTATGAGAATATATGTGACATTTGATATTTATTGGAATTTATAATTCTTATTTAAATTGTATTCCCAAAAAGCAACCAAACAGAAAGCTCCAAATATTTTTAATTCCGTGCTTATCACGCAAATAAGTACATCTTTTAAACATATTAAACCTATTTCCGTGCTATTTATAATACAGTGCTACAAAAAAGAATGAAGTCGAAATACCTGGGAAGTGATGTTATTTTCCTTGTAGGTCTTATCGAGTAGAACGAGAATCCAATTTTGGAATTTGTCAAACACCCCCAAAATCTCGACTTAACCTTTCGTGCTTTTGCGCACTTCTTAGCCCATATCTTAGCTAATTAACATTCTATGAACAGTTTAAGAAAGAAGAAACTCAGACCTTTTGAAAGATATATATACGTCTTAATAAACCTGAAGAAATTTACTTGTTTTTGCACAACAAACTTCAATTTTTTTTTTTGCACAACAAACTTAATTTTTCCCACATAATCTGGGCCAGTTCAGTGACGAACACTTCCACTAAGAAATGGCTACGATCGAAAAACGTGTCGAAGGAAAAAACAAAATAAATATGATGGCAGAATATCGCTGGTCAGTACAACGCGAAACTGACGATACTGTCCTAAGGAAAAAACGGTCAAAAAAGCACTTTTGGTCTATATATTTTCATTTAATAATATTTATTGGTAAATTAAGTTCGTTGTAAATTTTTGCAAAAATTTCGTTCTTATAAATAGTAAAATAACTCAGTCACTTTTTAGCCGATTAAAAAAAAACATTCGTTGAACTCGGTATTAAACGCACTCTTTGAATCTAATCAAAACTCATTTTGTGTTAATAGTGTGTGAAAATAACGCCAAAGTCAAAAAAAAGAAGATAAAGGGTAGCAAAATTTAAGTTTGTTGTGCAAAAACAAGTAAATTTCTTCAGCTTTATTAAGACGTCTATATAGCTTTCAAAAGGTCTGAGTTTCTTCTTTCTTAAACCGTTCTTAGAATGTTAATTAGCTAAGATATGGGCTAAGAGTGCGCAAAAGCACGAAAGGTTAAGTCGAGATTTTGGGGGTGTTGGACAAATTCCAAAATTGGATTCTCGTTCTACTCGATAAGACCTACAAGACAAATAACATCACTTCCCAGGTATTTTTGAGTGCCACACTGTGTAATATAAGGTTTTATTAGACACTAGTTTGAATACATAAATTTACGCTTATTGAAATTTTCAATGTCCGAAGATAAATATGTGTATGTGCATACTTATCAATTAAATATTAAAACCCTACGAATTCTTCACCACTCTCTAAGAAATTTTTTTTTTTTTTGTAAATTGAAATGAAGGTAATGAATTGCAATCACAATTTATATATATAAAGCATTAGGGGTTCAGCCATCAGCTTTGGGTAATTTCGGAAGTAATATTAATCTAACATTATATTTCAAAGTACATTTTAATTATGTTTATAAAGTATATATGTACATCTTTTTATGTTTTCTTCGTTTACTTCAGTTAGAAGTTCTTCTATTGTGCGGATTGATGTTGATTGTCTTATTGAATGTTATGTTTCACAGCTTGTTACTATGTCTGTGATGGTTAGTATTTCTTCGTTGCAGAATTGACAAATATGATTTTGTAGATGGTTGTTCTGGAAAAGGTAATTGTAGGTTATGCGTGTGTGACCGAGGCGGAAACGAGTGCAGATTATGGTGCCTCGCCTTGAACTTGTTGTTGGAAAGATTGATGGAGTTAGGTTTGAGTTTACGGATTTATAGTAGTGATTTTTATTTTGCCGATGTTGAGACATAAGTTGCCGATTTGCTTTAATGATTTCGTTTTTTAGGTCGTTCTTATTACAGCTGCGTACTATGTGTAACGGTGAGTAAGTGGCAAGTTTTGCCGCTGCGTCTGCCAAGGTGTTGCCAATTATTCCGATGTGACTGGGAATCCACATCGATTTTATTTTTTTTAGCATTTGAGGTAAGTGTATCTCTGATTTGGTATATCACCGAATCGTTGTCGTTTATGTTTTTAATCGACGTCAAAGTTGAGAGTGAGTCACTGCATATAAGCCAATTTCCTTTGTTTTTTTCTGCTATTTTACAAGCGTAGTAAACTGTAAACTGGTAGTAAAGCGGCGGATAGTGTTTCACTGTCGTTAACGACGCTAAAAGCGGGTATGTCTTCACGTTTGGAGCCGTCAGTGTACAGCGTGGACCAGTCGTGGTATGTGCTACGTATTCGCTGAAAGTTTTGAAAAAATACTTCCATTGGAGTGTCTTCTTGTTTGTATTTTGTTAACTGAAGTAAGATACAGTTCGTAGGCAATTTCCAAGGTGGGTTACGAATATTGGTGGTCGCACTATTTTCCAGTGGCATGCCATAGTATTTAGCTATCTCTATTAGTCTTTCTACTGCTGGTTTTTTTGTGCTTTTCGTTTTCGTTTCAGTCTATTTTTTTACCATTGTTTTTAAAGCTGTATCTTCGTTTTGCGTAATCTTGATTGTAATTTTTTCCGAAATATAATGAACCCTTTCATTGAGTAATGGAAGTCCTGCTTCAGTGAGAATGTTGAGAATAGGAGTGGTGCGGAAAGCGCCCAGCGCCAAACGAACTACAGAATGGTATATAGCTGATATTTTAGAAAGATTTGCTAAAGACGTAGCACCATAAAGCGGCAGGCCATAATCGATTTTACCGAGTATGGTGGCTTTCACAATATTTAGTAGTGAATTTGTATTACTTTTTAGTTTGATGTTGCTTAGGCATTTTACGATATTTATTATATTTTGTAGTGATTTTTGTAAATAGTTAGTGTGATCGTGCCAGTTGTATTTGTTATTAAAGAAAATGCCGAGTATTTTAAGTGCCGTAACATTTTTAATGTGCGTATCTTCTAGGTTTAAAGCATAGTTTTCGCAATTATGTTTGTTACATATGTGCATATGTGTAAGTAAGTGGTCTTGTTCTGTGAACTGGTCCGAGAAGTTAGAACTTTTTGAGTAGTCTGACCACGCTCTGGCCAGCGTATCGCCTATTTCAAGAGGATTGGTGGTTGGCGAATTATATTCATTTTCAATTGAGTGGATGAGGTTTTGTGAGCGGTTTCCGTAAAGTAAATTTATTTTGTTCCATATAACTTTTGATGGAGTGTTGTAATTTATATCTGTAGTGAAATTCGCAAAAGCTACACGCTTTGAGATATTTGCTTCCCTCTTAAATTTAGCTTTCGAGAACGAACCGACTTGGGAAACATTATCTTTTCATGGAGATATTGTGGTGAGTGTGTAGTAATAAGGCAAAAAAGGAATATGCAGCTTTTGGCTTTCGTGTAGTCAGTGATTTCACAGCCTAAAAGATGTGTTGTTCAGGCAGATAAGGCAGACTGGCATAAATTAAGCAACGTGGAATAGACTTTACCTACAACTGAATTATTATGGCCCACGCACTTCAAACTTGAATTAATTACAAAAACTAAGTTTTTAATTTTGTCAACATATTTAATAGAATAGTTACCAATGCACAGGGACGGAACATTACGAACATCTAATATTTTTTATACAAATAGGTATTGCATACGTTTTTTCAACATTAAGAGAAAGCTCAGCGTATAAATGCATGGAGATAAATTTACAGACCAGTAAAATATAATTTACAAAATGACTTTTAGTTGCGATTTCTGAGCAGGCGTTTTAACAAGTTGAGACCTGCCAGTCAAATAACTTTTCAAAAGTGCTATGGAACATTCACTAAATCCGGTTTTATGCAGCAGGGTCCAGTACGTTGGTGGTGTATGACTGGATCTCGTCGGACATATCAAGACGATGCCTTCTGACGTGCCTGGGAAGTGTTGTTGTTGTAGCGGTTGGACACACCCTGCAATGATCGGTTTCACTCTTGGTCGTTGTCGTCGAAGTCATCTATAGGTATGTCACGGTTGAGCAGGAGCTAAGTCTACTACAATATCCAGACCATAGTTGGGCCAGACTAGTGCGGATCTCGCAAGGCAAGTGGTCTGCAATAGGTGGTGGGTGGACTCCAATAACGGCACACAACCGATTGGAATCACCCTTGTCCATCGGTTTCCCATGTTTCAGCAGCATCAACTTGCTTATCACATCAGGCCCAATGATCTTGGACTATTTGAGCAACCTCTTGGTCACCTTCGGGTTCTATCCTATCCACTGCAAGATGCAGTATTAATTGTCGGATGAAATATCTGGTCACCTAACCTCCGAATCGCCACGTTTAAATCTCTGAAATGGGGAATACGAAGATCGGAGTTGCGAGGGTGACCAGCTATTGCGGAACTTTTCTAAAGTTGATAAAGGCAAAATGGTCCGCGGAGACAAACTCAGCAGCTCTGTCAATCGAGATGTTTATAATCCCAACACAGGTTCTACGCACCGGAATGACGTGGGTTTTACCCGGGCAAGGGCTGTTGTTTCGGCGATATAACCCTGCTTAGATTCGCACACACCATAAGTTGTTTATTTTGTCTGGAGTAATGTCTTGCAGCAGGGTTGTTACACATACTTCTGCTCAGGGCGGAGATGAATACAACCCTGGTCCAGAAACATATTTTGCTGCCAGAGAAGGCTCCATCAGGCCATTCGTGCGACGGATGGAGCAATCTTAAGGTTTCCTTAGGCCTTAAGACAAATTGGATGTGGACCACACGGTATGTGGCGCCGTGTTGCTTGCCAGGCAGCAACCTCCCCAGCGGAGAGCGCAACTGAGGTAAGGTGGACAAGCAACAGAATAGATCGCCACGAAATGCTATTTATCTGACCTGCACCAGCTATGGTTAGGTCAGGCGAACTACTGCAACTATCCCTAATCTTCATTGTGCTTAATGTCGAATCGTCTATCTGCTTAGCCAACTCATTTGATCCTTTGCATCTTTTGCTGTTTAACTCGGAGGGGCAGGTCTCCTCCAGTTGGTATTGGTTCCAGTATCCGCGTTTGCGGTATGCCCTAAGAATGGTCTACGTTCCCTAGCAATTCATACTGGTTAATTATTGGTAATATGTGGCATTGGCCTAAACCGAAAAGTCGAGGCATCCACATGCATAGACACTATTCCAGGCTGCGCTTGGTGAGCGAGAATGCGTCGATATTGAGGTGGGTTAAGTGAAAGTTGGCGCATATTATAGGAAGCGAAAGTATTCGCCAATACCCAGTGTTGCCGATTAGACGCCAACTCTTGTGCAAGGGCAAGAGCTGATGACATATCCGTGGGACTCGAAGTAAAGAGGGCCTGATGAGGCTTGATATAAGTGAAATCGAGGACTGAAGTGATTGCCTTCAAATTGAATATCGCCAATGACCTTGCATCGTATTATAACAACTGCCTGGTAGTGCTTTGAACTACTTCGAAGGCTTCATATACCTTGAAGGTGGCGTGAACAGTCTGTCTCTACGACACGTAACGGGTTTTTTTCACCGTTGAGTTCTCGCAGGGACTTAACAACTTACTGTTGTTGGCGTTATTGTAATGAGCGGAGGGTAAGTTGCACATTTAGCATTGTCGGTGGGAACGCAATCGTCAGAATTCATTATTGTTTTACAATTTTGTATAATACTCGTATTAGTCATATCTTTTATATAGATAACGAATAGTATTGCACCTGTAACAGATCCCAGAGCGGCTCCCGTTTTCACATGTATGTATTCCGATACAGCGTTATTGATTTTATCTCTTTGCGTTCGTTCATTTAAATACGTTTTGAACCAGTTAAGCTCTTTATTCTTTATACCATATTTCTCGAGTTTTTATATCAGTATGTCATGGTCAATAGTTTCAAATGTCCAAGTAAAGTCCAGGAATATAGCCAAAATTTTGCTGTTTTACTCTAAAACTGTTCTTCTGTAATGATCGGAACATGTATTTTTATTATTATATTAACTGATTGATGTATCTATTTTTATACCCGAGTGCACTGGTGCCGAGGATATTATAACTTTGTTCACCTAACGGTTGTTTGTAACAGCATAAAAAAACCGAGATAGATATAGACATATATACCAAAATTCTTAGAATTAATAGCGAATTTGATTGAGTCATGTCTGTCTGTCCGTCCGTCAGGCGGTTAACTCTAGTAAATATTGAGCTATCTTAACGGTATTTTGTGAAAATCGAACCACCGAAATATTACAGTAACTATTGCAGCCCCTGTAAAAATCGTACAAAAGTGTCGGCCTCTCATATAACGGTAAAAAACAAGAATCAAAAAAATCCGATATTTATTAACTATACCAGGGTATTTGTTCAAATTTGATAGACAAGATTGATTATGAAATAAATGGAATCATAAGTGTTGGGAGTGGACTATGGTATCGCCATGAGCAAATAGGTATATCTCCGAAACTTTTTTGTCAAATCCTCCCGCTTTACATACACTTAGCATTTCTAGTTCAAAAGCACAAATTCGAAAATTAAAGAAATCATTGGTTTTGACAGGTCACGCACGTTCATGTCTTGTGCCACTATCAAACCAAGAAAAGCTTTCAAATTATTGAACTTTATAATCAAAATGCGTGCGCTGTTAGAGTTCTTCGCGCAATTCTTTCATTTTATGGCCGGTTTAATCGACCAACTGAGGTGGCTATTCGGGCTATTGTGACTAAATTTCGCTCCAAATTTACATTGTTGGACATTAAACCACAAACACGCTTACGTAGAGTGCGAACCTGAGGAAAATGTCGCAGCTGTATCGGCCAGTGTTAGGGATGACCGTGAATTATAGGGTCGAATTTATAATTCACGGCAACTGGGTGTCTGTTACTCCACTACAAGGAAAAATATTGCCGAAGGCTCATGTCTACAGCGACAAGCCTGCTTCGGTTGACGCACTGGAAGCCAACATTGAAGCATTTATTCGTAAGTCCGAAATGTTGGAAAGACTATGCCCAAAATTGACTAACCGGATGGATCATTTGATGCGCAGCCGCGGCCTACATTTGCATGAAATAATATTCAAACATTAAATTTTATCGACCGTACTATCATTTCAAATAAAGTTTCATGGATTTTTCTGAATTATATGGGTTTTTTTTTTACTTACAAGTTCAGACAGTTCTTAAAAAATCACCCTTCACCCTGCTCACCAAGAGCACTTCACAACAAGCCGGAATTCGAAAGCTATTTTACAAACGTAGTAAACTGCAGTTGCTTCTGCACTAAATACGGATGCGTAAGATGGTAGTATAGCGGCAGATAGTGTTTCACACTCGTTAACAACGCTAAAAGCGGGTATGGCTTTACGTTTGGAGCCGTCAGTTTACAGCGTGGAGCAGTCGTGGTATTTACTGCGTATTCCCTGAAAGTTTTGAAGAAAGACATCGATTGGAGTGTCTTCTTTTTTGTATTTTGTTAACTGAAGTAAGATACAGTTCTTAGGCAATTTCCAAGGCGGGTTACGAATATTGGTGATCCGCACTATTTTCCAGTGGCATGCCATAGTATTTAGCTATCTCTATTAGTCTTTCTACTGCTGGTTTTTTCGTGTTTTTCGTTTTCGTTTCAGTCTATTTATTACCATTGTTTTTAAAGCTGTATCTTCGTTTTGCGTAAGCTTGATTGCCATTATTTCCGAAACATAATGAACGCTGTCATTGAGTAATAGAAGTCCTGCTTCAGTAAGAATGTTGAGAATAGGAGTGGTGCGGAAAGAGCCCAGCGCCAAACGAAATGCAGAATGGTATACAGCTGATATTTTAGAAAGATTTTCTAAAGGCGTAGCACCATAAAGCAGCAGGCCATTATCGATTTTTCCGAGTATGATGGCTTTCACAATATTTAGAGTAGTGAATTTGTATTACTTTTTAGTTTGATGTTGCTTAGGTAGTGATTTTTGTAAATAGTTAGTGTGATCGTCCCAGTTGTATTTGTTATTCGATTTGGCTATGGATATTTCAGCTCCGCTGATATTGCACCAGTTTATAATCTCTGGGGAGGCTATTGAATTTGCTTTGGAATATCGTTACGTCTTGGACTCTGGCATATCGTATATACATACGTCGTCTGCATAGAATATATGTTTGAAGAACTTGTTTTCATTTATAATTCGACTGAGCCTGTCAAATACAACTAGAAAGAGAGTTACGGATAAAGGCGAACCTTGAGGTTTCCGTTTTCAAGAGGCCAACAGTCTGTTATGACGTGGTCTGCTTTAACCCTGAATTTTCGATTTAGCAGAAAGTTTTTTACATAGTCTATAATTTTTGGGCCAAACTTCCAAGCTAACATTTGGTTCAATATTGAGTATCAACCAACTCCGTCAAATGCCTTTTCCATGTCAATGGATATAAGAGATGTGTAATTCCTATTGGAAATGCTATCAGCGATATGTCCGTCTGATCGAAGTAATGCGTTTATGGTATTGCTTCCGGGTTTAAAGGCGATTTGGTTACTTGAGAGTAACTTGTTTGTATGAAGATAGAACATAAGCCTTCGAGAAATCATTTTTTCCATGATTTTTGCTTAATGGGTAACCTACATTTATTTTATTTTTGTAACGGTTTCTGTGTTCTTTGAACTGGTCCGAGAAGTTAGAACTTTTTGAGTAGTCTGACCACGTTCTGGCCAGCGTATCGCCTATTTCAAGAGGATTGGTGGTTGGCGAATAATATTCATTTTCAATTGAGTGGATGAGGTTTTTTGAGCGGATTCCGTAAAGTAAATTTACTTTGTTCCATATAAGTATGTAACTTTTGATGGAGTGTTGTATCTTTAGTGAAATTCGCAAAAGCTACACGCTTTGAGATATTTGCCTCCCTCTTGAATTTGGCATTCGATTTTTTATAATTTAGTACATTATCAACCGGGGGATGTTGTTTGACAAGTTTCCACAGGTCTTGTTTTCTTTTCTTTAGTACAGTCAAATTATCATTCCACCAATATGTTGTGTGTTTCCTTTTTTGTGGAGTTGACATTGGAATCGTTTTGTATGCACATTGCTTAATTTTTTGGTAAAGATGGCAGCGGCCTTATTGGGATTCATTGTATTGAACCTCAAGGCTTCTAGCTCGCTTATTAGGCGGGTTTGGTATTGGGCGCAGTTTGCATCTTTAAACATAAATTTTTTGGGAGTGCAGTATGTCGTGTTTTGGGTCTCATTGAACAACGTTATGCTAATCGGAAAGTGATCGCTACCGCTAAGTTCATCATTTGCTTTCCATATAGATGCAATATTAAGTGGTGGAATGCTCATGGTAATATCAATATGGGTAAGTGTGTAGTGCGTAGACCAGTGGGTTGGGCCTTTGTCGTTTAAAACTAAAAAGATGGTATTTTCAAAAAATTTTGTGACAATTTTAACCTTATTGTTAAATCGCGGAGATCCCCATATTGGGCTCCAAGCGTTCAGATCACCCACTATTAGCATAGGATCGTTTACATTAGATATGAGTTCATGCAAGTCGCGCTCAGCAAATTGTTCGTCTGGGGGTGAATATATGTATAAAAAAGTGAAAATTATCTTGGATTTAACCTTGATTGTAATTGCGAGTAAATGAGTATGTAGCTCGAGGGGAGTAAATTCAATATTGTCTGCCACAAGGAAAGCGACACCTCGTTTTGCATTTCCTGCTGTTTCAATATTATTTTTTCCATAAATAGAGAAGCTTTTTGGTATAAATGATGTGGGAGGGCCTTCCTTAAGGTGAGTTTCTTGGATGGCGATGATTTTATAGCTATTTGCTTTTATAAGTAAGCGTAGTTCGTTGTAATTATTGTGGTATACATTAATGTTCCACTGGAGAACTTAGTGTCATATTGAGAGTTATTTATTTAAGAGTTTTCCTCTTGAAACGTATAGCGATAAAATCTATAGGTAAGAGAGATTTAATTTAAATTTGTTGTAATCTCTTATATCGTTTGTGGAGTCTATGTTTGTGGATCGAACGTAACTTTTTGTTGTTATTGGTGCGTTTTTGGGGTTATTTATATTACTAGTAAGGTTGTATTGTTCATAAAGCTGTGCTTAATTCGATTCTAAGTGTAATTCGGTTGATGTTAATGGGGACTTGATTGGTACTGAATACATTTTTTCGTTTCTGTTTGCTTCCGTAGTTGTTGGATTGTGTTTAGGTATATTATTGTTGTCGTTCATCTTTTTTGGTGTTTTTTAAATTCTTTTTTGTGTTGCTTTTTCGATGTACATTTTTCTGGTACATTTTTGCTGTAGTCAGTGTTATTTTTGTTGATTGTTTCTATAGCTTCCCTAAATGAACATTTATTAATTTTTGTGTTTTAATATATGTTGTCTTTTTTTGTACGTGGGACATTGTTTGCAGTTAATGCATTCCACTTTTGAGCAAGGTGTGGTGTCGTGAATGGTGGATGAACATACATTGCATTTTGCTTCAGAAGAGCAATGTTTAGCTGTGTGACCTATTAAAAATCAGTTTTTGCATTGCATAGGCGATGGGATATATGTTTTCACTTTTACTTCTAGCCGTCCTACATTCACTTCTTTTGGTGGCGGAAAAGTGTTGAAAGAGACTATGTGAAGTGGGGTGTCTGTGAGTTTTCCTTCTATGTACTTTCTGATTTTTTTACATTCCACTGAACCTTGTTGTTTTAGACCTTCTACGATTTCGTCTTCGCTTAAGTGTTTTAGGTCTCCAGAGTGAACTACACCTTTTGATATATTAAGCGTTGGGTGAAGAGAGGCGGATATATTGCAAATGTTAGATAATTGTGTTGCTTTTAGGTATCTTTTTGCTTGTTGTTGAGTTTTTGCTAGTATAAGCAAGTCTCCGTCTCTTGTGAATCATATTTCAAGGGGCTTTTCTGTTGTGATTGATTCTAGTGCTCTGCTAACTGCGAATATGTTGTATTATTTAAATGATTTGTCGGTTTTGCTTTTTATTATTAGAAACATTGGGCATGATGTATTTTGTGGAGTGCTTGCGTGTTTGTTAAGTTTTAGTGCTGTTGTCGTAGTTGTTGTTCTTATTGTAGGCCTTGCGTTTTGTTTTTGGTTCTTCACCTAGGATAGCGAAATAATAAAATCCCGAGAACGAACCGACTTGGGAAACATTATCTTTTCATGGAGATATTGTGGTGAATGTGTAGTAATAAGGCAAAAAAGGAATATGCAGCTTTTGGCTTTCGTGTAGTCAGTGATTTCACAGCCTAAAAGATGTGTTGTTCAGGCAGATAAGGCAGACTGGCATAAATTAAGCAACGAGGAATAGACTTTACCTACAACTGAATTATTATGTCCCACGCACTTCAAACTTGAATTAATTACAAAAACTAAGTTTTTAATTTTGTCAACATATTTAATAGAATAGTTACCAATGCACAAGGACGGAACATTACGAACATCTAATATTTTTTATACAAATAGGTATTGCATACGTTTTTTCAACATTAAGAGAAAGCTCAGCGTATAAATGCATGGAGATAAATTTACAGACCAGTAAAATATAATTTACAAAATGACTTTTAGTTGCGATTTCTGAGCAGGCGTTTTAACAAGTTGAGACCTGTCAGTCAAATAACTTTTCAAAAGTGCTATGGAACATTCACTAAATCCGGTTGTATGCAGCAGGGTCCAGTACGTTGGTGGTGTATGACTGGATCTCGTCGGACATATCAAGACGATGCCTTCTGACGTGCCTGGGAAGTGTTGTTGTTGTAGCGGTTGGACACACCCTGCAATGATCGGTTTCACTCTTGGTCGTTGTCGTCGAAGTCATCTATAGGTATGTCACGGTTGAGCAGGAGCTAAGTCTACTACAATATCCAGACCATAGTTGGGCCAGACTAGTGCGGACCTCGCAAGGCAAGTGGTCTGCAATAGGTGGTGGGTGGACTCCAATAACGGCACACAACCGATTGGAATCACCCTTGTCCGTCGGTTTCCCATGTTTCAGCAGCATCAACTTGCTTATCACATCAGGCCCAATGATCTTGGACTATTTGAGCAACCTCTTGGTCACCTTCCGGTTCTATCCTATCCACTGCAAGATGCAGTATTAATTGTCGGATGAAATATCTGGTCACCTAACCTCCGAATCGCCACGTTTAAATCTCTGAAATGGGGAATACGAAGATCGGAGTTGCGAGGGTGACCAGCTATTGCGGAACTTTTCTAAAGTTGATAAAGGCAAAATGGTCCGCGGAGACAAACTCAGCAGCTCTGTCAATCGAGATGTTTATAATCCCAACACAGGTTCTACGCACCGGAATGACGTGGGTTTTACCCGGGCAAGGGCTGTTGTTTCGGCGATATAACCCTGCTTAGATTCGCACACACCATAAGTTGTTTATTTTGTCTGGAGTAATGTCTTGCAGCAGGGTTGTTACACATACTTCTGCTCAGGGCGGAGATGAATACAACCCTGGTCCAGAAACATATTTTGCTGCCAGAGAAGGCTCCATCAGGCCATTCGTGCGACGGATGGAGCAATCTTAAGGTCTCCTTAGGCCTTAAGACAAATTGGATGTAGACCACACGGTATGTGGCGCCGTGTTGCTTGCCAGGCAGCAACCTCCCCAGCGGAGAGCGCAACTGAGGTAAGGTGGACAAGCAACAGAATAGATCGCCACGAAATGCTATTTATCTGACCTGCACCAGCTATGGTTAGGTCAGGCGAACTACTGCAACTATCCCTAATCTTCATTGTGCTTAATGTCGAATCGTCTATCTGCTTAGCCAACTCATTTGATCCTTTGCATCTTTTGCTGTTTAACTCGGAGGGGCAGGTCTCCTCCAGTTGGTATTGGTTCCAGTATCCGCGTTTGCGGTATGCCCTAAGAATGGTCTACGTTCCCTAGCAATTCATACTGGTTAATTATTGGTAATATGTGGCATTGGCCTAAACCGAAAAGTCGAGGCATCCACATGCATAGACACTATTCCAGGCTGCGCTTGGTGAGCGAGAATGCGTCGATATTGAGGTGGGTTAAGTGAAAGTTGGCGCATATTATAGGAAGCGAAAGTATTCGCCAATACCCAGTGTTGCCGATTAGACGCCAACTCTTGTGCAAGGGCAAGAGCTGATGACATATCCGTGGGACTCGAAGTAAAGAGGGCCTGATGAGGCTTGATATAAGTGAAATCGAGGACTGAAGTGATTGCCTTCAAATTGAATATCGCCAATGACCTTGCATCGTATTATAACAACTGCCTGGTAGTGCTTTGAACTACTTCGAAGGCTTCATATACCTTGAAGGTGGCGTGAACAGTCTGTCTCTACGACACGTAACGGGTTTTTTCACCGTTGAGTTCTCGCAGGGACTTAACAACTTACTGTTGTTGGCGTTATTGTAATGAGCGGAGGGTAAGTTGCACATTTAGCATTGTCGGTGGGAACGCAATCGTCAGAATTCATTATTGTTTTACAATTTTGTATAATACTCGTATTAGTCATATCTTTTATATAGATAACGAATAGTATTGCACCTGTAACAGATCCCAGAGCGGCTCCCGTTTTCACATGTATGTATTCCGATACAGCGTTATTGATTTTATCTCTTTGCGTTCGTTCATTTAAATACGTTTTGAACCAGTTAAGCTCTTTATTCTTTATACCATATTTCTCGAGTTTTTATATCAGTATGTCATGGTCAATAGTTTCAAATGTCCAAGTAAAGTCCAGGAATATAGCCAAAATTTTGCTGTTTTACTCTAAAACTGTTCTTCTGTAATGATCGGAACATGTATTTTTATTATTATATTAACTGATTGATGTATCTATTTTTATACCCGAGTGCACTGGTGCCGAGGATATTATAACTTTGTTCACCTAACGGTTGTTTGTAACAGCATAAAAAAACCGAGATAGATATAGACATATATACCAAAATTCTTAGAATTAATAGCGAATTTGATTGAGTCATGTCTGTCTGTCCGTCCGTCAGGCGGTTAACTCTAGTAAATATTGAGCTATCTTAACGGTATTTTGTGAAAATCAAACCACCGAAATATTACAGTAACTATTGCAGCCCCTGTAAAAATCGTACAAAAGTGTCGGCCTCTCATATAACGGTAAAAAACAAGAATCAAAAAAACCCGATATTTATTAACTATACCAGGGCATTTGTTCAAATTTGATAGACAAGATTGATTATGAAATAAATGGAATCATAAGTGTTGGGAGTGACTATGGTATCGCCATGAGCAAATAGGTATATCTCCGAAACTTTTTTGTCAAATCCTCCCGCTTTACATACACTTAGCATTTCTAGTTCAAAAGCACAAATTCGAAAATTAAAGAAATCATTGGTTTTGACAGGTCACGCACGTTCATGTCTTGTGCCACTATCAAACCAAGAAAAGCTTTCAAATTATTGAACTTTATAATCAAAATGCGTGCTCTGTTAAGAGTTCTTCGCGCAATTGTTTCATTTTATGGCCGGTTTAATCGACCAACTGAGGTGGCTATTCGGGCTATTGTGACTAAATTTCGCTCCAAATTTACATTGTTGGACATTAAACCACCAACACGCTTACGTAGTGTGCGAACTGAGGAAAATGTCGCAGCTGTATCGGCCAGTGTTAGGGATGACCGTGAATTATAGGGTCGAATTTATAATTCACGGCAACTGGGTGTCTGTTGCTCCACTACAAGGAAAAATATTGCCGAATGCTCATGTCTACAGCGACAAGCCTGCTTCGGTTGACGCACTGGAAGCCAACATTGAAGCATTTATTCGTAAGTCCGAAATGTTGGAAAGACTATGCCCAAAATTGACTAACCGGATGGATCATTTGATGCGCAGCCGCGGCCTACATTTGCATGAAATAATATTCAAACATTAAATTTTATCGACCGTACTATCATTTCAAATAAAGTTTCATGGATTTTTCTGAATTATATGGGTTTTTTTTTACTTACAAGTTCAGACAGTTCTTAAAAAATCACCCTTCACCCTGCTCACCAAGAGCACTTCACAACAAGCCGGAATTCGAAAGCTATTTTACAAACGTAGTAAACTGCAGTTGCTTCTGCACTAAATACGGATGCGTAAGATGGTAGTATAGCGGCAGATAGTGTTTCACACTCGTTAACAACGCTAAAAGCGGGTATGGCTTTACGTTTGGAGCCGTCAGTGTACAGCGTGGAGCAGTCGTGGTATTTACTGCGTATTCCCTGAAAGTTTTGAAGAAACACATCGATTGGAGTGTCTTCTTTTTTGTATTTTGTTAACTGAAGTAAGATACAGTTCTTAGGCAATTTCCAAGGCGGGTTACGAATATTGGTGATCGCACTATTTTCCAGTGGCATGCCATAGTATTTAGCTATCTCTATTAGTCTTTCTACTGCTGGTTTTTTCGTGTTTTTCGTTTTCGTTTCAGTCTATTTATTACCATTGTTTTTAAAGCTGTATCTTCGTTTTGCGTAAGCTTGATTGCCATTATTTCCGAAACATAATGAACGCTGTCATTGAGTAATAGAAGTCCTGCTTCAGTAAGAATGTTGAGAATAGGAGTGGTGCGGAAAGAGCCCAGCGCCAAACGAAATGCAGAATGGTATACAGCTGATATTTTAGAAAGATTTTCTAAAGGCGTAGCACCATAAAGCAGCAGGCCATTATCGATTTTTCCGAGTATGATGGCTTTCACAATATTTAGAGTAGTGAATTTGTATTACTTTTTAGTTTGATGTTGCTTAGGTAGTGATTTTTGTAAATAGTTAGTGTGATCGTCCCAGTTGTATTTGTTATTCGATTTGGCTATGGATATTTCAGCTCCGCTGATATTGCACCAGTTTATAATCTCTGGGGAGGCTATTGAATTTGCTTTGGAATATCGTTACGTCTTGGACTCTGGCATATCGTATATACATACGTCGTCTGCATAGAATATATGTTTGAAGAACTTGTTTTCATTTATAATTCGACTGAGCCTGTCAAATACAACTAGAAAGAGAGTTACGGATAAAGGCGAACCTTGAGGTTTCCGTTTTCAAGAGGCCAACAGTCTGTTATGACGTGGTCTGCTTTAACCCTGAATTTTCGATTTAGCAGAAAGTTTTTTACATAGTCTATAATTTTTGGGCCAAACATCCAAGCTAACATTTGGTTCAATATTGAGTATCAACCAACTCCGTCAAATGCCTTTTCCATGTCAATGGATATAAGAGATGTGTAATTCCTATTGGAAATGCTATCAGCGATATGTCCGTCTAATCGAAGTAATGCGTTTATGGTATTGCTTCCGGGTTTAAAGGCGATTTGGTTACTTGAGAGTAACTTGTTTGTACGAAGATAGAACATAAGCCTTCGAGAAATCATTTTTTCCATGATTTTTGCTTAATGGGTAACCTACATTTATTTTATTTTTGTAACGGTTTCTGTGTTCAGCGTATCGCCTATTTCAAGAGGATTGGTGGTTGGCGAATAATATTCATTTTCAATTGGGTGGATGAGGTTTTTTGAGCGGATTCCGTAAAGTAAAGTTACTTTGTTCCATATAAGTATGTAACTTTTGATGGAGTGTTGTATCTTTAGTGAAATTCGCAAAAGCTACACGCTTTGAGATATTTGCCTCCCTCTTGAATTTGGCATTCGATTTTTTATAATTTAGTACATTATCAACCGGGGGATGTTGTTTGACAAGTTTTCACAGGTCTTGTTTTCTTTTCTTTAGTACAGTCAAATTATCATTCCACCAATATGTTGTGTGTTTCCTTTTTTGTGGAGTTGACATTGGAATCGTTTTGTATGCACATTGCTTAATTTTTTGGTAAAGATGGCAGCGGCCTTATTGGGATTCATTGTATTGAACCTCAAGGCTTCTAGCTCGCTTATTAGGCGGGTTTGGTATTGGGCGCAGTTTGCATCTTTAAACATAAATTTTTTGGGAGTGCAGTATGTCGTGTTTTGGGTCTCATTGAACAACGTTATGCTAATCGGAAAGTGATCGCTACCGCTAAGTTCATCATTTGCTTTCCATACAGATGCAATATTAAGTGGTGGAATGCTCATGGTAATATCAATATGGGTAAGTGTGTAGTGCGTAGACCAGTGGGTTGGGCCTTTGTCGTTTAAAACTAAAAAGATGGTATTTTCAAAAAATTTTGTGACAATTTTAACCTTATTGTTAAATCGCGGAGATCCCCATATTGGGCTCCAAGCGTTCAGATCACCCACTACTAGCATAGGATCGTTTACATTAGATATGAGTTCATGCAAGTCGCGCTCAGCAAATTGTTCGACTAGGGGTGAATATATGTATAAAAAAGTGAAAATTATCTTGGATTTAACCTTGATTGTAATTGCGAGTAAATGAGTATGTAGCTCGAGGGGAGTAAATTCAATATTGTCTGCCACAAGGAAAGCGACACCTCGTTTTGCATTTCCTGCTGTTTCAATATTATTTTTTCCATAAATAGAGAAGCTTTTTGGTATAAATGATGTGGGAGGGCCTTCCTTAAGGTGAGTTTCTTGGATGGCGATGATTTTATAGCTATTTGCTTTTATAAGTAAGCGTAGTTTGTGGATCGAACGTAACTTTTTGTTGTTATTGGTGCGTTTTTGGCGTTATTTATATTACTAGTAAGGTTGTATTGTTCATAAAGCTGTGCTTAATTCGATTCTAAGTGTAATTCGGTTGATGTTAATGGGGACTTGATTGGTACTGAATACATTTTTTCGTTTCTGTTTGCTTCCGTAGTTGTTGGATTGTGTTTAGGTATATTATTGTTGTCGTTCATCTTTTTTGGTGTTTTTTAAATTCTTTTTTGTGTTGCTTTTTCGATGTGCATTTTTCTGGTACATTTTTGCTGTAGTCAGTGTTATTTTTGTTGATTGTTTCTATAGCTTCCCTAAATGAACATTTATTAATTTTTGTGTTTTAATATATGTTGTCTTTTTTTGTACGTGGGACATTGTTTGCAGTTAATGCATTCCACTTTTGAGCAAGGTGTGGTGTCGTGAATGGTGGATGAACATACATTGCATTTTGCTTCAGAAGAGCAATGTTTAGCTGTGTGACCTATTAAAAATCAGTTTTTGCATTGCATAGGCGATGGGATATATGTTTTCACTTTTACTTCTAGCCGTCCTACATTCACTTCTTTTGGTGGCGGAAAAGTGTTGAAAGAGACTATGTGAAGTGGGGTGTCTGTGAGTTTTCCTTCTATGTACTTTCTGATTTTTTTACATTCCACTGAACCTTGTTGTTTTAGACCTTCTACGATTTCGTCTTCGCTTAAGTGTTTTAGGTCTCCAGAGTGAACTACACCTTTTGATATATTAAGCGTTGGGTGAAGAGAGGCGGATATATTGCAAATGTTAGATAATTGTGTTGCTTTTAGGTATCTTTTTGCTTGTTGTTGAGTTTTTGCTAGTATAAGCAAGTCTCCGTCTCTTGTGAATCATATTTCAAAGGGCTTTTCTGTTGTGATTGATTCTAGTGCTCTGCTAACTGCGAATATGTTGTATTATTTAAATGATTTGTCGGTTTTGCTTTTTATTATTAGAAACATTGGGCATGATGTATTTTGTGGAGTGCTTGCGTGTTTGTTAAGTTTTAGTGCTGTTGTCGTAGTTGTTGTTCTTATTGTAGGCCTTGCGTTTTGTTTTTGGTTCTTCACCTAGGATAGCGAAATAATAAAATCCCGAGAACGAACCGACTTGGGAAACATTATCTTTTCATGGAGATATTGTGGTGAATGTGTAGTAATAAGGCAAAAAAGGAATATGCAGCTTTTGGCTTTCGTGTAGTCAGTGATTTCACAGCCTAAAAGATGTGTTGTTCAGGCAGATAAGGCAGACTGGCATAAATTAAGCAACGAGGAATAGACTTTACCTACAACTGAATTATTATGGCCCACGCACTTCAAACTTGAATTAATTACAAAAACTAAGTTTTTAATTTTGTTAACATATTTAATAGAATAGTTACCAATGCACAAGGACGGAACATTACGAACATCTAATATTTTTTATACAAATAGGTATTGCATACGTTTTTTCAACATTAAGAGAAAGCTCAGCGTATAAATGCATGGAGATAAATTTACAGACCAGTAAAATATAATTTACAAAATGACTTTTAGTTGCGATTTCTGAGCAGGCGTTTTAACAAGTTGAGACCTGTCAGTCAAATAACTTTTCAAAAGTGCTATGGAACATTCACTAAATCCGGTTGTATGCAGCAGGGTCCAGTACGTTGGTGGTGTATGACTGGATCTCGTCGGACATATCAAGACGATGCCTTCTGACGTGCCTGGGAAGTGTTGTTGTTGTAGCGGTTGGACACACCCTGCAATGATCGGTTTCACTCTTGGTCGTTGTCGTCGAAGTCATCTATAGGTATGTCACGGTTGAGCAGGAGCTAAGTCTACTACAATATCCAGACCATAGTTGGGCCAGACTAGTGCGGACCTCGCAAGGCAAGTGGTCTGCAATAGGTGGTGGGTGGACTCCAATAACGGCACTCAACCGATTGGAATCACCCTTGTCCGTCGGTTTCCCATGTTTCAGCAGCATCAACTTGCTTATCACATCAGGCCCAATGATCTTGGACTATTTGAGCAACCTCTTGGTCACCTTCCGGTTCTATCCTATCCACTGCAAGATGCAGTATTAATTGTCGGATGAAATATCTGGTCACCTAACCTCCAAATCGCCACGTTTAAATCTCTGAAATGGGGAATACGAAGATCGGAGTTGCGAGGGTGACCAGCTATTGCGGAACTTTTCTAAAGTTGATAAAGGCAAAATGGTCCGCGGAGACAAACTCAGCAGCTCTGTCAATCGAGATGTTTATAATCCCAACACAGGTTCTACGCACCGGAATGACGTGGGTTTTACCCGGGCAAGGGCTGTTGTTTCGGCGATATAACCCTGCTTAGATTCGCACACACCATAAGTTGTTTATTTTGTCTGGAGTAATGTCTTGCAGCAGGGTTGTTACACATACTTCTGCTCAGGGCGGAGATGAATACAACCCTGGTCCAGAAACATATTTTGCTGCCAGAGAAGGCTCCATCAGGCCATTCGTGCGACGGATGGAGCAATCTTAAGGTCTCCTTAGGCCTTAAGACAAATTGGATGTGGACCACACGGTATGTGGCGCCGTGTTGCTTGCCAGGCAGCAACCTCCTCAGCGGAGAGCGCAACTGAGGTAAGGTGGACAAGCAACAGAATAGATCGCCACGAAATGCTATTTATCTGACCTGCACCAGCTATGGTTAGGTCAGGCGAACTACTGCAACTATCCCTAATCTTCATTGTGCTTAATGTCGAATCGTCTATCTGCTTAGCCAACTCATTTGATCCTTTGCATCTTTTGCTGTTTAACTCGGAGGAGCAGGTCTCCTCCAGTTGGTATTGGTTCCAGTATCCGCATTTGCGGTATGCCCTAAGAATGGTCTACGTTCCCTAGCAATTCATACTGGTTAATTATTGGTAATATGTGGCATTGGCCTAAACCGAAAAGTCGAGGCATCCACATGCATAGACACTATTCCAGGCTGCGCTTGGTGAGCGAGAATGCGTCGATATTGAGGTGGGTTAAGTGAAAGTTGGCGCATATTATAGGAAGCGAAAGTATTCGCCAATACCCAGTGTTGCCGATTAGACGCCAACTCTTGTGCAAGGGCAAGAGCTGATGGCATATCCGTGGGACTCGAAGTAAAGAGGGCCTGATGAGGCTTGATATAAGTGAAATCGAGGACTGAAGTGATTGCCTTCAAATTGAATATCGCCAATGACCTTGCATCGTATTATAACAACTGCCTGGTCGTGCTTTGAACTACTTCGAAGGCTTCATATACCTTGAAGGTGGCGTGAACAGCCTGTCTCTACGACACGTAACGGGTTTTATCACCGTTGAGTTCTCGCAGGGACTTAACAACTTACTGTTGTTGGCGTTATTGTAATGAGCGGAGGGTAAGTTGCACATTTAGCATTGTCGGTGGGAACGCAATCGTCAGAATTCATTATTGTTTTACAATTTTGTATAATACTCGTATTAGTCATATCTTTTATATAGATAACGAATAGTATTGCACCTGTAACAGATCCCAGAGCGGCTCCCGTTTTCACATGTATGTATTCCGATACAGCGTTATTGATTTTATCTCTTTGCGTTCGTTCATTTAAATACGTTTTGAACCAGTTAAGCTCTTTATTCTTTATACCATATTTCTCGAGTTTTTATATCAGTATGTCATGGTCAATAGTTTCAAATGTCCAAGTAAAGTCCAGGAATATAGCCAAAATTTTGCTGTTTTACTCTAAAACTGTTCTTGTGTAATGATCGGAACATGTATTTTTATTATTATATTAACTGATTGATGTATCTATTTTTATACCCGAGTGCACTGGTGCCGAGGATATTATAACTTTGTTCACCTAACGGTTGTTTGTAACAGCATAAAAAAACCGAGATAGATATAGACATATATACCAAAATTCTTAGAATTAATAGCGAATTTGATTGAGTCATGTCTGTCTGTCCGTCCGTCAGGCGGTTAACTCTAGTAAATATTGAGCTATCTTAACGGTATTTTGTGAAAATCAAACCACCGAAATATTACAGTAACTATTGCAGCCCCTGTAAAAATCGTACAAAAGTGTCGGCCTCTCATATAACGGTAAAAAACAAGAATCAAAAAAACCCGATATTATTAACTATACCAGGGCATTTGTTCAAATTTGATAGACAAGATTGATTATGAAATAAATGGAATCATAAGTGTTGGGAGTGACTATGGTATCGCCATGAGCAAATAGGTATATCTCCGAAACTTTTTTGTCAAATCCTCCCGCTTTACATACACTTAGCATTTCTAGTTCAAAAGCACAAATTCGAAAATTAAAGAAATCATTGGTTTTGACAGGTCACGCACGTTCATGTCTTGTGCCACTATCAAACCAAGAAAAGCTTTCAAATTATTGAACTTTATAATCAAAATGCGTGCTCTGTTAAGAGTTCTTCGCGCAATTCTTTCATTTTATGGCCGGTTTAATCGACCAACTGAGGTGGCTATTCGGGCTATTGTGACTAAATTTCGCTCCAAATTTACATTGTTGGACATTAAACCACCAACACGCTTACGTAGTGTGCGAACTGAGGAAAATGTCGCAGCTGTATCGGCCAGTGTTAGGGATGACCGTGAATTATAGGGTCGAATTTATAATTCACGGCAACTGGGTGTCTGTTACTCCACTACAAGGAAAAATATTGCCGAAGGCTCATGTCTACAGCGACAAGCCTGCTTCGGTTGACGCACTGGAAGCCAACATTGAAGCATTTATTCGTAAGTCCGAAATGTTGGAAAGACTATGCCCAAAATTGACTAACCGGATGGATCATTTGATGCGCAGCCGCGGCCTACATTTGCATGAAATAATATTCAAACATTAAATTTTATCGACCGTACTATCATTTCAAATAAAGTTTCATGGATTTTTCTGAATTATATGGGTTTTTTTTTACTTACAAGTTCAGACAGTTCTTAAAAAATCACCCTTCACTAATTTTACTGCTCGACTTTCACACCTGCTCACCAAGAGCACTTCACAACAAGCCGGAATTCGAAAGCTATTTTACAAACGTAGTAAACTGCAGTTGCTTCTGCACTAAATACGGATGCGTAAGATGGTAGTATAGCGGCAGATAGTGTTTCACACTCGTTAACAACGCTAAAAGCGGGTATGGCTTTACGTTTGGAGCCGTCAGTGTACAGCGTGGAGCAGTCGTGGTATTTACTGCGTATTCCCTGAAAGTTTTGAAGAAACACATCGATTGGAGTGTCTTCTTTTTTGTATTTTGTTAACTGAAGTAAGATACAGTTCTTAGGCAATTTCCAAGGCGGGTTACGAATATTGGTGATCGCACTATTTTCCAGTGGCATGCCATAGTATTTAGCTATCTCTATTAGTCTTTCTACTGCTGGTTTTTTCGTGTTTTTCGTTTTCGTTTCAGTCTATTTATTACCATTGTTTTTAAAGCTGTATCTTCGTTTTACGTAAGCTTGATTGCCATTCTTTCCGAAATATAATGAACGCTGTCATTGAGTAATAGAAGTCCTGCTTCAGTAAGAATGTTGAGAATAGGAGTGGTGCGGAAAGCGCCCAGCGCCAAACGAAATGCAGAATGGTATACAGCTGATATTTTAGAAAGATTTTCTAAAGGCGTAGCACCATAAAGCAGCAGGCCATTATCGATTTTGCCGAGTATGATGGCTTTCACAATATTTAGAGTAGTGAATTTGTATTACTTTTTAGTTTGATGTTGCTTAGGTAGTGATTTTTGTAAATAGTTAGTGTGATCGTCCCAGTTGTATTTGTTATTCGATTTGGCTATGGATATTTCAGCTCCGCTGATATTGCACCAGTTTATAATCTCTGGGGAGGCTATTGAATTTGCTTTGGAATATCGTTACGTCTTGGACTCTGGCATATCGTATATACATACGTCGTCTGCATAGAATATATGTTTGAAGAACTTGTTTTCATTTATAATTCGACTGAGCCTGTCAAATACAACAAGAAAGAGAGTTACGGATAAAGGCGAACCTTGAGGTTTCCGTTTTCAAGAGGCCAACAGTCTGTTATGACGTGGTCTGCTTTAACCCTGAATTTTCGATTTAGCAGAAAGTTTTTTACATAGTCTATAATTTTTGGGCCAAACATCCAAGCTAACATTTGGTTCAATATTGAGTATCAACCAACTCCGTCAAATGCCTTTTCCATGTCAATGGATATAAGAGATGTGTAATTCCTATTGGAAATGCTATCAGCGATATGTCCGTCTAATCGAAGTAATGCGTTTATGGTATTGCTTCCGGGTTTAAAGGCGATTTGGTTACTTGAGAGTAACTTGTTTGTATGAAGATAGAACATAAGCCTTCGAGAAATCATTTTTTCCATGATTTTTGCTTAATGGGTAACCTACATTTATTTTATTTTTGTAACGGTTTCTGTGTTCTTTGAACTGGTCCGAGAAGTTAGAACTTTTTGAGTAGTCTGACCACGTTCTGGCCAGCGTATCGCCTATTTCAAGAGGATTGGTGGTTGGCGAATAATATTCATTTTCAATTGAGTGGATGAGGTTTTTTGAGCGGATTCCGTAAAGTAAATTTACTTTGTTCCATATAAGTATGTAACTTTTGATGGAGTGTTGTATCTTTAGTGAAATTCGCAAAAGCTACACGCTTTGAGATATTTGCCTCCCTCTTGAATTTGGCATTCGATTTTTTATAATTTAGTACATTATCAACCGGGGGATGTTGTTTGACAAGTTTCCACAGGTCTTGTTTTCTTTTCTTTAGTACAGTCAAATTATCATTCCACCAATATGTTGTGTGTTTCCTTTTTCGTGGACTTGCCGTTGGAATCGTTTTGTATGCACATTGCTTAACTTTTTTGGTAAAGATCGCAGATCAAAGCTTCCAACTCGATTGTCAGGAGGGTTTGGAATTGGGCCCAGTTTGCATTTTTAAACATAAATTGTTTGGGAGTGCAGTATGTCGTGTTTGGGTCGTATTGAACAACGTTATGCTATTGCGAGTAAATGAGTATGTAGCTCGAAGGGAGTAAATTCAATATTGTCTACCACAAGGAAAGCGACACCTCGTTTTGCATTTTCTCCTGTTTCAATATAAGTGCTTGCATAAATAGAGAAGATTTTTGGTATAAATGATGTAGGAGGGCCTTCCTTAAGGTGAAGATTTATTTATTGTTTTGTGATTTTATATATCTTTTTCTTTTTTTGTACGCGGGACATTGTTTGTTGTTGGAACGATGGTTTTGTTTGCAGTTAATGCATTCCACTTTTGAGCAAGGTGTGGTGTCGTGAATGGTGGATGAACATGTATGAAGTGGAGTGTCTGTGAGTTTTCCTTCTATGTGCTTTCTGATTGTTTTACATTCCACTGCACCTTGTTGTTTTAGACCTTCTACGATTTTCTCTTCGCACTTAACCCTAGAACACACACCCAGAAAATACCACGTAAACACACACCCGGGATACGTTTGTACCTGGGACCTTATTTTGAGGTTTTTTTAATGCTTATTCGACCGATTTCTATGATTTTTTTTGAAATGTATATTTTAATATATAACAAGTATTTTGTCTTTTGTTTCATTCGAATATTCCTACTGGTTCCAGCGATATGGGCAAATAAAGTCAGGACATGCAACAGTGGATTTTTGTTTTTGTTGTTGTCCTGATAAATGCAAAACAAAATAATATAATTTATAATAATATACTTGTAGAGTAACAACGAATACACATTTTGGTTTTTATTTCATTGAAATAAGTATGGGTACGTAGGTAGCAAATACACTGGTATAACTGGTTTTTGTATTTTATATGCAGCTGCAAGGGTTGTTTTCACACGAGGTGTTGTTATAAATGCTGCCTGTTGATATTTTCATTATTGTTTTGGTGCTCAAAAGTGTAAGAAGTGAAAATATAAGTGAAAATAAATATAACTGAAACTATAAATAACTGGATACGAAATGACTTCAAGAAGAAACGAATATTTAACAAGTGCAGCATATAGAAGGTAAAAAATGTAAAATAAGCAACAATGTAAACATATACTAATTTTTTTTATTATGCAGGCTAACTGAGGAACAGCGAGAATCATATATACAATCTTTATTTGATGAAATTTGTGACGATGACGCTCCCTATGACTTTGACTCAGAAGATGAAGAAGAAATTCAAATCAATGACATTGAAATTGCTGATGACGATGCTGAAGTTTCGCAAAGTGCCGCAGAAGTATTACCTGATTATGCGGACTATGAGGATGATGAAGAAGACGATGAAGAAGAAGAAGTAGAAGAAAATAATGAATTACCTGTTAGTGCCGAAAAATTTGTTGCACGAGATGGTACTGAGTGGATGAAAGAACCAAATGTAAGTCGTCAGGTACTCAGACAAAATATTATAAGAGAACGTTCTGGACCAGCTAGATGCACTGAAATGTTGTCAATAGAGCAAACATTCAAATGTTTCATGAACGTTGAAATGGCTGATATAATTATGCGCCACACAAATAAGTTAGCAAAAGAAACTTATAATGCTTACAACAATGCGCATCCAAACACAACTCCTAAGTCATGGACGCCTGTGTCAATAACAGAGCTGTATGCATTTTTTGGCATACTTATTATGACTGGTGCGAACCATAGCAATGGAGAACATGTTCGAGATTTATGGAGCGTCAAAAACTATCCTTTATATCGCGCCACAATGGGAGTCAACCGTTTCTGTTCGATATTGCGGTTCCTAAGATTTGACGATAAAAACACTCGTGCAACACGCTTCTTCTCTTCTTAATTGGCGCTATAACAGCCTAGGCGATTTTGGCCGATTTCAATATTGCACGCCAGCCGCTCCTCTGCTTTGCTGCCTGGCGCCAGTTAGATATCCCAAGTGTAGTCAAGTCCTCCTCCACCTGGTTTTTCCAACGTAGAGGAGGCCTTCCTCTTCCTCTGCTACCACCAGCGGGTACCGCGTCGAATACTTTCAGGGCTGGAGCATTTTCTTCCATACGTACCACATGACCTAGCCAGCGTAGCCGCTGAATCTTAATTCGCTGAACTATGTCTATGTCGCGGTACAGCTCATACAACTCATCGTTCCATCGTCTGCGGTATTCGCCATCGCAAAGACGTAAAGGACCAAAAATCTTTCGGAGAATCTTTCTCTCGAACACTCCAAGCGCCATCTCATCCGATGTTGATAGGGTCCATGCTTCTGCGCCATACATTAGCACGGGCATGATGAGGGACTTATAGAGCGTGGTTTTCGTTCGTCGAGAGAGGGCTTTACTGTTCATTTGCCTACTCAGCCCAAAGTAGCACTTGTTGGCAAGAGAGATTCTTCGTTGGATTTCAAGGCTGACATTATTGTTGGTGTTGATGCTGGTTCCAAGATAAACAAAGTCCTCTACTTTGTCAAAATTGTAACTGTCAACAGTGATGCGGGAGCCAAGGCGCGAATGCGCTGACTGTTTATTTGATGACAGGAGGTACTTAGTTTTGTCCTCGTTCACCTCCAGACCCATTCGCTTCGCTTCCTTGCCCAGCTTTGAAAAGGCAGAACTAACGGCGCCGTTGTTGAGGCCAATGATATCGATGTCATCGGCATACGCCAGCAGTTGCACACTCTTATAAAAGATGGTACCTGACCGGTTTAATTCTGCAGCTCGAATTATCTTTTCTAGCACAATGTTAAATAAGTCACACGATAGGGAGTCACCTTGTCTGAAACCTCGTTTGATATCAAACGACTCGGAGAGGTCCTTCCCAACTCTGACTGAGCTGGTGGTGTTGCTCAGTGTCATTTTGCATAGCCGTATTAGTTTTGCAGGGATACCAAAGTCAGACATCGCGGCATATAGGCAACTTCTTCTCGTGCTGTCGAAAGCTGATTTAAAGTCGACAAATAGATGGTGTGTGTCGATCCTCTTCTCACGGGTCTTTTCCAATATTTGGCGTATCGTGAATATCTGGTCGACGGTAGATTTACCAGGTCTAAAGCCACACTGATAAGGTCCAATCAGTTCGTTGACGTTTGGCTTTAGTCTTTCACACAATACAATCGATAGAACCTTATACGAAATGTTAAGAAGGCTGATCCCGCGGTAGTTGGCGCATATTGCAGGATCACCCTTCTTGTGGATTGGGCAGAGTACACTTAAATTCCAATCGGCGGGCATGCATTCGTCCGACCATATTCTGCAAATAAGCTGGTGCTTGCACCTTACCAGCTCCTCGCCACCATGCTCGAATAGCTCAGCTGGTAACCCATCAGCTCCAGCGGCTTTGTTGTTCAGTAGCCGCATAATTGCTATTCGAACTTCATCGAGGTCGGGTGACGGGATGTTAATGCCGTCATCAGCGATTTGGGGTTCGGGATCTTCATCTTCTCCGGCGACGCTTTCGCTGTCACCATTTAGCAGAGTGGAGAAGTTGTTCTTACAGGAATTCGCCCCGGTCTTAAAACCTTCCGTAAGTCGCCGCACCTTTTGGTAAAATTTTCGGGCGCTTTTCATGTCGGCTAGCATCTCAAGCTCTTCACACTCACGTATTTCGGCCTCTCTCTTCTTTCTACGGACGATACGTCTCTCTTCCTTTCTCAACTCCCGGTAGCGTTCCCATACAGCTCGCGTTGCGCCCGATCGCAGCGTGGCCCTGTAGGCAGCATCTTTATTTTCCGAAGCGGCGCGGCATTCCTCATCATACCAGTAATTTTTTCGGGTTCGCTGAAAGCCAACGACTTCTTCAGCGGCGGTACGCAGTGATCGAGAAATGTGCTCCCAGTGCTCGCAAATTCCGGTTTCTTGAGAAGTGCTCTCAGTGAGCAGGTGTGAGAGTCGAGTGGTGAAGTTTGCAGCTGTCTGTTGCGATTGCAGCTTTCCGACGTCAAGCTTTCGCTGTGTATTTACACGCACGTTTTTTGATGCACAGAGGCGTATGCGCATCTTGGCTGCGACAAGATGAACAATAATCTTGCTGCACATTACAAGCCCAGCTCATGCTTGACGATTGATGAACAATTATTTCCTTACCGTGGACGCACACGGTTTACGCAGTACATACCGTCAAAACCTGCTAAATATGGTGTCAAGGTTTGGTGGATTTGCGATGCCACAAATGCATATCCACTGCATGGACAAATATATACTGGCCAAGCAGAAACTGGTAGGGAAACGAACCAAGGCGAACGAGTGGTGAAGGATTTGTCTGCCAAATACCAAGGAAGTGGCCGAAACATTACAATGGACAATTTGTTTACGACCTTGCCAGTTGCAGAACTGCTTCTCACCTGGAAACTCACGATCGTTGGAACTTTGCGCAAAAACAAATCATATATTCCTCAAGAAATGAAGCAGAACAAAAACAGGACAATTGGTTCAACGACATTTGGCTTCAAAAATAATGTGACAATGTGCTCTTATGTTCCCAAAAAAACTAAAGCAGTAATTTTGCTTTCGACCATGCATAATGATGCTGAAATAGCTGACAGTGGGAAACCTGAAATAATTGAATATTATAATCGTACCAAAGGTGGTGTTGATCGAATGGACCAAATGTTTGCGGAATATCCAACACAAAGCCAAACAAAACGGTGGCCACTAGCGATGTTCTTCAACATGTTGGACATTACAGCTCTTGCAGCCTACATTGTCTACGATTTGAATAACCCTATGTTGCCTTGGAGAACAAACAACAAGCGTAAGCAGATCCTGCGCAGCTTGGCTGAAGCATTGTGTATGCCCATTATTGAAGCCAGAGCCATAAATCGTCAAGTGACGCGAAATTTTTCGACTAAAATTGCTATTGAAGCATATTTCAACCGACCGGTGGAATCAATGGTGTCAACAGCAGCATCAACATCTGCCGCAGCTCGCACCCCAAAACCTGTGCCCGGATCTTGCTATTTATGTTACGCACAAGAGGAAAAACGCCGTAGAAAAACCAGAAAGCTGTGCGCCAAATGTAAGAAGCCAATGTGTCTTGAACATTCGGTCACATCAACAAATTGCTCTATTTGCCATGATTTTCCTTAGATATAAGATGCATTTTTATAATTTTTATAATAAAAGTCAATAATATAATGTGTGAAATGAATATTTTTAATTTTTCAAATAAAAAAATAATATAAAAAATGTTTTTTTTTTTGATTATTATGATAATTTTTACTATTGGGGTACAAACGTATCCCGGGTGTGTGTTTACGTATATAATGTGTTTGGAAGGCTGTAGCTCCTGAACCAATGGTCCGATCTGGTTCAAATTTTGAATTTGAACTCAAAACTAAATAATCTTCCTAGATCCGAAGTTAGCGGTATAGAGGTATAGCGGTTCAAAAGTTACAACACTTCAAAGTTGAAAGTGGATACATTTGTACCCGGGTGTGTGTTCTAGGGTTAAGCGGTCTCCAGAGTAAACTACACCTTTTAATATATTAAGCGTTGGGTGAAGAGAGACGGATATATTGCAAATGTTAGATAATTGTCTTGCTTTTAGGTATCAATTTGCTTGTTGTTGAGTTTTTGCTAGTATAAGCAAGTCTCCGTCTCTTGTGAATAATATTTCAAGGGGCTTTTCTGTTGTGATTGATTTGATGATTCGCTGACTGCGAATATATTGTGGGATTTAAGTGATTTTTCGGTTTTGCTTTTTATTATTAGAAACTTTGGGCATGATGTATTTTGTGGAGTGCTTGCGTGTTTGTTAAGTTTTAGGGCAGGAAAGTCGTAGTTGTTGTTCATATTGTAGGCCTTGCGTTTTGTTTTTGGTTCTTCACCTTGGATAGTGAAATAGTTCCTTATGCCCCCCCGGGGTCTTCCTCCATTGCGGTTTGTTGAATTATACTTCTGGCTGAGTAATTTTTGTTAAATCGGTGTTTGAAAAGAAAAATGTAAGTGTTTAATATAGCAGAAAGGCACGTAATATACACTTGTTCGTGAGTTATATGAAGCAGAGACCTAACTGTTACGAGAAATATCGGAAAAAGTTGGTCAATAACTTTTAAATTGAAGAAATAAGTTATTTTTTAACAAAAAAAATGTTTGCTCCACCATAAGTGTTATTCATAATATAATATTTTTTTCGTCGCTCATAATTTCTATCTTTGACTTTTTTGATTTTGCATTGCCTGGTAAGAGTTTTTCTCAAGGCAAAATATTTTCCGTTGCTCATAACTTTTGTTTTGAACTTTAATTTTTTTCCGTTGCCTCGTTATCGGTAACGCAAACTTTTTTTCCGTTGCTCATAACTTTTATTTCCAAAACTTTTTTGTGCACGCTTTTATTAGCGTTCATAACTAGTTATATTTTGTCTTACCTCGACTTAGGCGGTTATTGCTAGGTATAAAACATGAGATTACAGCACAATGGAACAACAAGTGCTCGACGAATATTCATGGTATTTGTAGTTGTTTTCGAAAAAACTACTTGTACCGTTTCTTTGCTATGCAAAAAAATTCGCTTAAGACGTTTCATTGATATTTGTTGATATTCAGTGTGAGAAAATCGGTCGGAAACGAAACTATTTATTTGACCGATAATCGGTCGGTGACTTTGGCACAACGTTCGTCGCAGATTTCCTGGCCGTCCAACGCTCGCCTCGAAGAGACTGGCACAACACGAGATGCTGCCAGGCGTGGCAGACCCCGGAGTAGATGTTCTGCAGAGAATATTGCTGCTGTAGCCGAGGATGTCATGGAAGCGCCGTCGACATCGACCAGACGACGTGCCACGCAAATGGGTATCAGTCGACGGTCTTTACAGCGAATTTTGGTACAAGATTTGAAGATGTTTCCGTACAAAGTCCAGACGGTGCATCAGCTGTTAGCTGCTGACCGCCAATCGCGTCTAACATACGCTCAAGCCATCCTTAATCACCACCAAGAGGAAGATGATTTTTCATCAAAAATAATCATGAGTGATGAGGCCCATTCCCATCTTAGCGGGTACGTAAATAAGCAAAATTTACACTTCTGGGGCACTGAAAACCCGCGTGTAACCCACGAAGAGCCATTACACCCGCTCAAAGTCACTGTATGGTGTGCTGTTTTCGCTGGAGGAGTCATCGGACCTTTTTTCTTCGAAGACGTCGCGGGCCAAACGGTTACTGTGAATAGTGAGCGCTACAGAGCAATGATCAACGAGTTCTTTTTGCCGCAACTTGATGAATTGGGATTGGAAAACATGTGGTTCCAACAGGACGGTGCAACGGCATACACTGCACGTGCCACAACCGATATGCGGAAGGATGCATTTCCCGGGCGCACAGTGGTCTAGAGTTTCGATTTAGCGCGAAAAAAGTATTTGCATTGAAGAAAGTGATAGAAAAAAGTCAAATATATTGAATTATTATGTTAACAGAGTAATTAAAGTAATTTAGAGTTGTGAATAACTTGTTATAGTAAACACCGTAGAAGTAAATATACGTTTATTTAAGTAGAACAAAGATATCAACATGAATGAAATTCACTATTTATAAAATATGAGATACACTAGCTAAACTACGGTTATGCTACTATTTATTATGTCATTATTCACTGTCTGAACTGGAATCAGCTTTGGAACTTGCACTTGTTTTGAAAATATGTGGGCATTTTAGTAAATTTATAGCTTCAGGATCAAGTTTCAGCTTGTTTTTGTCATGCTTTTTTTTAAGAGAAATTTGAGAGATCATTGGGTCTGAAGATAGGAGAAGATAGTTCAACAAATCCTCATTGGTATGACATGCTGAATCTTTTCTAGTTCTGTGTTCTCGGACAAACTTAAAATCCTTATTTTTTGCTTCCTGAGCCTCTTCACCGAGCTGACCGATAGGCAAAATAGCATGACTGATAATATCCGCACCATGAATTAATATTTTATGTAGGCTTATCGGCATATAGTACCATGAATATAGCTCAACATATTTCTCCGCTGTTTCCATAGTGAATTTTTTGAATTTTTCGATATCTATTTCATAACCACTCGATATTGTTTGAAGAATAATATGAAATCGCTGTATAATAGTTTTGTCGACTCCGGTTATATCGGCTGCCTTATCAGCATTGCGGAAAAAAACTCTCGCAGTGTTACCTGTATTTGTTGTCCCATATCCAGGCTTAGGTAGGTCAACTAAAATACCTAGCTCTTTTCTGCAACGATCGATAATAAGTTTCTTTCTTTCTTCGATTTTACTTTTATTCTCTTTTCTTGCCTGCCAACACTTAATTTCTATTCTATAACCTATGTGAAGACAACACTCGAAGAAACGTATCCAAGAATGTAGACTAGATAACCCAAAATCGAGATTATCTATTATAGGTGTTTTCATATTCACATTTTGTAGGTTATTCATTTCTTTCGGGGTGGCCTTACATATGTAGCAGCTCATCGTTGATTTTGTTCCTGATAAGACATTACAAATTTTTCCATCCAACATACTCAAAACAAGTTTAAATGCTATACTTTTCCCATTGTATGAAAAATCATGTAAATCAATAATTTGCTGTTTTATATCATCTGTTTCGGTTAATGTTGTTTCAGGAGTTTCTTTGCAAAATTTAAATTTTATTGGCCTGCAAAACTTAGTCGATGATGGGACGGGATTTTGCCATAAAACTTTTGTTTCGTCATTCACGTCCCTTAATTGGATCGGGACAAGTGAACATATTAGTACAGATGAATCATCTATGCAATTTTTAACCAATTGCCTGTAATTACTTTGTCCGGAGCTTCCATCTATTCCCCATTTACAAAACAAAACCAGTTTGTCGCTAGAATACTGTTCAATGACTTCCGCTTGTAGTTCACAAATTCTCCTTATCGTAAGATCCAGCAGATTTTGTAATTTAATCTCGGCTGCTACTTCATTCACTTTAATAGCATTTTTATCTGGATAACAAGCCTGTTTTGCAGACAAAATTTGATTCCAAGCGGGATAAATGTCTGCTTTACATTGTTTAGCCGCTGCTCTATACGCTAAGTACGTAGATTTACTTGATTTTGTGGCGATAATCAAACTTAATGCTTCTTCAGGTGTCAATGGCAGCAGTTCTTGATCGCCAGATTGTGCTGAGCTGTAGGCACGTTTATAAGACGTAGCGCGTTTAGGAAACTTTCGTTGAGTAACATCTTTAACCACATCAGCTGCTGTTCGTTTTCCACTTTTCCTCAAACTTACTTGAGTTGCAAATGAAAGTTCTTCGGTGCTCGTTGTTGATACCAAATCCTTGACTTTCATTTGTTGGCTTCTCTTACAATATTCTTCAAACGCTTTGTGTGGTCTTCCTTGCATGGACGCGTCCGGACGGTCCCGTAGAAGTAGCATTGTCTTCTCGTCGTTCTAATTTTATAGATAGCTTCAACCAATCTTCATTTTTTAACAAAAACTTGCCTCGGTCTCTGTGACAAGGTTTCCAGCGTAGTTCGAGTTTTTTAATAAATTTGTCCAAACTTGGTTTGAGAACTTGAACAGGGATTTCATATTTCTCCAATATATACGAAGTTAACTCATTGCAAGCCATCTCTCTTGCTAGATGCTTACATGAAAGCCATTTCTCGAATAACTCTAAATGAGTCAATACTGAAAAAAATTATAAATAAATAGTCGGCGCAAGTAAGGGCACTTTTTTTCTTTTCTTATATGGACATCATAAATTAAGCTACCCAATAAAGGCAATTTAAAAACCTGCAAATATCTGCACAATTTTTAAATCGTTTTATCTCGAGAAGTACTTGCAATATTTTTAATATTGCCCGTTATGATATTTTTCCACCATAATAATGCACAAACTTACCATCATTGGTATCAGACATGACAAGGATGAACTACTGAACACAATATACACAAAACACAAATTAATATTGGTGCAAACAAAAAAAAAAAAAACGTGAAGGTAATGAACTATATTTTAACACAAAATATCAAGCACTTGATGTGAGTCAACTTTAACCGATTGGCGCGACTAAATAATAACATAGTTGCTTACAGTTTCATACAATTTCGATGACACACGTCATAATAATCATGACATACTTTTGCATCGTTGAAAAATATCACCTTCATTTTCTTACTTTTTTCGCGCTAAATTGTGTTTCTAGACTATAGTGGGGCGCCTAATCTCCCGTTTTGGCGATTTGCGCTGGCCAGCAAGATCGCCTGATTTGACCGCTCCAAACTTCTTTTTGTGGAGCTTTTTGAAGTGTGTAGAATGCTGTACAACATGTATGTTGTTCACAATCGCAACATGTTAGTTCCGCAACCGTTTCGTTAGAAAAAACTACCTACGCTTCTTTCGAAGTAGCTTTAAAAGTAGCTCAATGTAAAAAACCCCATAATATTGCTGAGCAGTTGATTAAACCAGCTGCAATAGCCATGGCAAGAACTGTCTGTGGAGATGAAATTGCGAAGAAGCTGGAAATGGTTCCAATTTCAAAAGATACTGTGAAAAAGCGAATAGATTTAATGTCATTAGCTATTTTAGAACAATTAATAACGGATCTCAAAAAAGCCATCAAATTTTCAATTCAAATCGACGAATCAGTTGATATTGAAGATTTCCCACAGCTGTTGGTGTACGTAAGATCCAGAACTCCTCAAAATTTCAATGAAGAGTTCCTGTTTTGTGAAAAGCTCTCTGGAACTACAACTGGGGCTGATATATTTATTTGAATAGACAAGTTCTTTGTGGAACACCAATTACTGTAGGGCAATTGTCTCGCAGTCTGTACAGATGGAGCACCGGCAATGATAGGGAGTCGCATCGGGTTTTGTGCCAAAGTCAAGGAACGAAATCCAGACGTTGTTTTAATACACTGCTTTTTACATCAAGAAAACTTGGCTACACGTGATATGCAGCCAGATCTACATCAGGTGTTAAAGGACGTAATACAAATTATAAATTTCATAAAGGCACGCGCTATGAACTCCCGGATATTTCGACTGATGTGCGAAGAAATGGGTTCAGATCACCAGAATTTATTATACCATTCGGATATCCGCTGGCTATCCCGCGGAAAGATTCTAGCTAGAGTTCTTTCTCTTAAAACAGAAACAGAAATATTTTTGACAGATAAAAGACACGAATATGCTGATCGCTTCAGTGACAACAAATGGATGGCTAAATTGGCATATTTAGGTGATATTTTCCACCACTTGAACACAGAAATGCAAGGTCAAAATCGCACTGTAGTAGACATTTATGAAAAAATTACTGTTTTTAAAAACAAAATAAAACTTTGGCAAAATAAAATTGCTCAATGTCAATTGGCAGCGTTTCCAACATTAAACTTGTTTTTGGAAGATCTTAATCTTAATGGCAACCGTATTTTCGTGGAGACCAGGCCTATTTTTTTAGAACATTTCACAAAACTTGAAAACGAAATGGAAAGATATATTCCACAAAATGTCCATATCGTCAAATACAGTTGGGTAAGAAATCCATTTGAAGTAGATGTAATGGGCGTTGAAACGGTTCAGCTGGATTACAAGAAGAATTGTCGAAATGCAAGGTGATGTAGTTTTAAAAGAGAGATTTGCCAGAACGAGTCTCACAAAATTTTGTCACAATTATCTGGGAAGCCTGTTCTGAGCAATGAAGCTGAAAAAGCCCTGCTACCTTTCCCAACTACTTGTTTATGTGAAGAAGGATTTTCATGCCTTGCTGTTATGAAGAATAACTACAGGAGTAGGTTGGATCCTCAGCATGACATGAGGTGTGCACCAGGGTAGTCACAAATTATTTTGCTGTAAATCTCGCGTACTTAAAATATATTCGTTCTTTGGGTCGCGAGCCAAAAAGGGTAAGAACCACTTCTTTAGTCATTAACATTTATGGGGTTGATATCGAATTCTGTTTAAAATTCTGGTTTTCGAAATACTCCTTTTGAAAATTCTGCGTTTCGAAAATTCTGCTTTCCAAAACACTTGATTACAGAATTCTGTGCTATAATATAATATAAACGATGATAAAGAGGGCATGTCCTAACTTTGAAATTTTTTTTTTTTAGAAAAAACCCAATTTTAATTTTTACTATTCTTTGGAAGCATATAATTTATGACTAGGACAAATATGTATAATAACATAAGTCCGAAGAATGCAGTGATTGGAAATCGGTGACCCAACCATAGGGTGGGCTGAAAAAAGTTCCTCCGTTAACAGTTAATTATAATTATCGAAGTTAAATTTTTCTTCAAAATTTGAGTTAACTGTGCCCACTTTTGATTATAACACAATTTTTTTTTCAAACGTTTAATAAGAAAAAATTAATTATTATGTAATTATATCGTTTTCATTTATGGCTTTGAATATAAATAAATCAAGGCTGTAAGAAATGTCAACGAAACCACACGGTATTAAAACGTAACTTTTCCTAAATGCAAAAATTATTTTCGTACACGTACGAGTATTGTCTTTAATGGCTTACATATTTGAATGAAATCAGTTTTGAAAAAAATTTACTATCATCAATCAAATGTGCTGCTCACACCCTTCAACTGGCTGTTAAAGACTTTGTTTCCGCAAAAAGTCAACTAATAGATCGAGCAAGATAAGTAGTTAAAACCTTGAGGACTCCAAGTTTTTGGTAAGAAGTATTTATGTATATCGATTTTTAAAAACATAACAGAAACCCTTCGCTTATAAGATAGGGATAATGAGAAAACAAGCAATTTTCACACGGTTAGCGTGGCTGAGTGGTTGCGCGCTCGCCTAGCAATTCCGTGTACCATGGTTCAAAGCCAGGTAAAGTCTAGAAAGAAAGAAGTCTGATGAGGAGATGCGGTGATCTCCGAAGTAGCAGCTATCTCTTCTACCACTTTGAAAAATTGTTGTTTCTCATATTATTCCCTAAGACAAACCTGGCCTCAAGCTCAACAAATTTTTTGTTTGACGAGTCAAAGTACGTCTTCGTTGTTGAAGACTTCACTTCGGGAACTTGAGGTAGATTCGTCTTTTGAAGATGAGCAGCAAGATAAATCTCAAGATCTGAAGGTGACTTTAGCTGAAATAGATAGCTTCAAACCTACTCGGCTGGACGGAGATGCGGATTTATTGCAATATTGGGAATAAAAGAGATACACTTTTCCATTTTTACGTTAGATGGCACACATTGTCCATGCTGTGCCAGCTACACAGGTTTCAGTAGAGAGAGCATTTTCTGCACTGCGGCTTTTATTATCCGATAAAAGGTACAACTTGGCGGATGAAGTAGTGGCCAAAACAGTACATAATAATTTTGTAAATAAATATTTTTCAATGCATTTAACAGAGCAATCTTTTGGAACCTGTAATTTATTATTTGTTATTTTAATTCACACTTAATCGGATTTGACCTGGTTTGGTTGTTATAAGAATCTAATTCTCTCTAACTGATTTTAACAAGCTAGGAATTATTGCTAAAGGGAACGAAAGGAAAAGAGAATTCTTTGAAATGTACGTTCTTTGGTAATGGTTTTAAACCTCCAGAATCCTGAATCTCAGAAATGGAAAATCTTTAGAACAGAAGTACATAAACAACATTCATGGAATCACGATCTCTAATGTTTATGTGATATATTTTTTGATAAAACTTATCGTTTAGCAGAAAAATACAAAGAAAATCATAAATGTTGCCTTTAACCTCGTATACACACATTTTTTGCACATGTAGGATGGAGACTTCAAATTTCATTTATAATGGGGCTCTTAACATGCGTATCAATCTTCATTTATATGCGAATTAAGCTACCTGAAATTGACCGGGCTATATGGTCAAAGTAAACAAGTTTGTCTTGGTAGTAAGCCTTACCAGGCAACGTAAACAAAAAAATTCGAAAACAAAAGTTAAGACCATCGAAAAAAAACAAAAATTGAGAATAACTTTTTCCAGGCAACGTAAAAATAAAAAAATTTTAAATAAAAGTTATGACCAACGAAAAAAAAAAAATTGAGAATAACTCTTACCAGGCAACGTAAAAATAAAAAAATTTAAAATAAAAGTTATGACCAACGAAAAAAAAAGTTTTGTTAATAACTATTATAACGTAACACAAACATTTATTTATTAACCTACAGCCAACTTTTTCTGCCTCAAAGAAAAAAAAGATAACAGTTACATATTTAGGGTCTCTGATATGAAGTCGACACTAAATACTGCACTAGCGTTTGCACTAACGTGACCGCACTCTTCAGTTATCTCGTGGGAACTGTCTAAGACGATTTGCGAACACTATTAAATAAAGTTATATTGGTCGCAGTATGAAATTTGGAAACTTGGAAAAGTGTAATCAATTTCATAACTTATTTACTCGTATTAAAAAAAATGTTTTCTTATTCTTATATTTTAGAAATTGTTGGCTAAAATAGCACCTCATATATTGCCAGATTCTCTTTGCATTTTCGCACCATTGGTGCAAATATAACGTCAAAGTTTCCTATGAAGTTCCATCCGATTTCTTATATTATTTTGGATATTCTTTAAGATTATTTTGGATTTCCTTGACTGTTATTTATTTATAATTATTTATCAGTCATCGACTGCCACTCGACGCATACGGTTGTTCTCTCAGTGCTTTTCGGTGTATACTTTACAAAGCGCGCGTACGAGCTAATTCGTTTCACGTGTTTTGCAATTTACTTTTTCTATAGTGATTTCTAAAACTTTTCTACACAGTTCACTCCATAGGAAAAACTTTTTTCAAAATGTCCCCTGGTGGGATCCAACTGGGAAATAATAGGTTCGCCCTGTTAGATTCTAGTCCCGAACCAAAAAGAAAAAAAACCAAAACGGCAAAATTTGACCTTTTTCCTACTCTACCAACAAAAGTGAAACACCATCCCAAATATTTAGTGGTAAGTGCGACAGACACGAATAAACCTCTAAACAAATATTCCTGTTTCGCAGTTCATAAAGCTTTATTAAACATAAGCTCTGAAATAATAAAAATCAGCGAGCTACGGGATGGAAACCTACTTCTACTTGTGAAAAACAACAATATCGCCAAAAAGTGCATATCTGCAAAGCAATTATTGCGAGTTTGCAATGCAAAAATTGACTTACACAAAAATCTAAACTCTAGCAAAGGAACAATTTACGCTCCTTGCTTAACCCTTAAATGCCCACTGTATCTTTAAAGATACAACCATTGAATATCACCAATTAATGATCTAAAAACATTAATATACATGTCACTGCGTGCAGAAAATATACACACTTCATAAAGGGTAATACTTTTACTAAATTTGTTACAACTGAAGGCAAATTTGATAAGCAAAGTAAACAATTTTTTTTTTGTTAAATAAAATAAATTATTACCTTTGTATTGTAAAATATCCACAACTATTTGCATTCTAGACCCGAAAATTTTTATACTGGTTCCGAAAGGAATTTTGTAACGATATTTTTTGACTTGAGTTTATTTTACGCCGCACTGCTGCATACGAGTGAATATAATGGTTGTATCTTTAAAGATACACTGGGCATTGCCGCATACTTTTCATTTGATAAACGGTCATATGTATTTGAAATAGAAAAGCACGTTAATTGCATTTATAACATCATTTGAGCTAAGAACGCTGATGAGTTAAGACGTTTACAGTAAAGCTCGTGCACGTAAGATATATATTTTTTTAATAAATTTTATAATGACCGATTATATAACAGTTGATGGGCTCAAAATGTCCACTGATGACGTGTGTGATATATTGTGTGATGAGATTGGTTATGAGAGTATTGATGATTTCGAGATTGACACTGATGATTTGATAAAGACACAGAATGCAGACGCATCAATTCGCAATGTTGCCGTTATTGATGGCCATTTTGAGGATGAAGTAGATTTAGGAACGTCGTTACATGATTCCTTTGTGAACATGATAAATGATGACGATAATATAGGGATTGCTGGAGAAGCCGGGACTTCCGCAGGGTCAGATGTACCTATCGCCATGAGGGTTTCCTCAAATTTATTTCCTACATTATTTAAAAACTTGTCTGTGGGTCCTAAGTCTTCTGAATTTGACAGAATAATATGGAAAACAGGAAATATTCAGTATACCAATGCTGAAATTGGTCTTAGAGGCGATAGTACCATATCCGATAATTTGAAGGTTTTGGAAACTCCTGAAAGGTCATTCCTATTTCCAGAATCTTCAGAGCTCAAAATAGTTGAACAACCCAAAATTTACTCCGAACTTAATGAAGCTTTTAATTTTGATATATTCGATTTACGTAAATTTATTGGTATCTTATTTTATATGTCTTACTTCAATCTCCCGAGTACAAGAGATTATTGGTCTAAAAATGGCAACCATTGTGTACCAATAATACAAACAACGATGACTGGGAACCGATTTGAAAAAATCCCGATTGTGCGTTGATGAACAAATGTGTTCTTCAAAAATGAAAAATTACATGAAGCAATATTTGCCTAACAAGCCTAAGAAATGGGGGTTTAAATTATATGCCACAGGGTTTGCTTATAAGTTTGAAATCTTTTCCGGAGGACCTAACATATTATTCCAGGGCGAACCAGATTTGAAGTCATCTGCAAATATTGTTGTTAGACTTTTGCGTGAGGTTCCTCGTTATCAAAATCATATAGTTTATTTTGATAACTACTATACAACTGTGCCGTTGTTAGTATATTTACGAACTCAAGGTATACTTTCAATTGGTACTATTCGTCGCAATCGCATTAAAACCTGCAAACTTCCAAATGAGAAAGAAATGTCAAAATATGAGCGTGGAACCAGCCACGAATATGTTGCTTCAATTTACGGCGTCGATGTGACATCATTGTCATGGAAGGACAACAAGATTGTTAACCTTGTTTCAACTTACATCGGTATGAAACCAATCTTGATGCATGATCAAAACGAAGATTTTCCTGCAACGTCTTCCTCCATAAAACGTTACGACAAAAAGGACAAGACATTCAAAATGATTTTCTGCCCAGAAATAATTAAAGAGTACAATCGTCAAATGGGTGGCGTAGATTTACTTGACAGCTGTATGGGTCGTCATAAAATCACGATGAAAGTCGTAAATGGACGAACAGAATGTTTTATCACTTACTGGACTTCACATGTGCTAATGCATGGATTATGTATAAAAGAATTAATAAGAATCGCCCCGGATATAAAGAAATGCGTCTTATTGATTTCAAATTAGAAGTCGCGAATTCACTATTTAGTTTCAAATCTTTTGAAGCCCCTAAACGTGGGCGCCTTAGCCTCCAGCCGTTTTTAGAGGAAAAAAGAGGAAACCGAATTCTTCTATAGCTATTTTCAAAGACAGCCGATTGGACATGACGGATCACTGGACTACAATGGGGAAAATAGGCAGATGTACATAAGTATCCAAATTGTTCGGGACAAACAAAAATGTTTTGTTCTAAATGCAAAGTAAATTTATGTATGACATCAGAAAAAAATTGTTTTTATAATTATCACCATTTTTAAGATATAATAAATTTTCTTTACCATATAAGTGTATTAATGTATGTATCATGGAGTATGTAAAAAAAAAAAATATTTTTCAAAACACTTTTGTTTAGTAAGTTATGTACCACATTTTATATTATTTTATATGAACATTTGTGAAATATGAATACATTTTTAATAAATTAATTTCTTTGCAATATAAACCGCATTTTAATCGTTTGATTACAAAGTTTACCGCATTTGGGTATTGAAGTAAAAAACGAAGGGAATGCCCAGTGTATCTTTAAGGATACAACCACTATTTTTTTTTAATTTCTCCGAAAGTAATTTTTTGCAAAAAATCGTCGAATAAACCACATTCTACGCATTTTTTTACATAACATATAAATTTTTTACTAAAATTTGAGGCCTTGGGCATTTAAGGGTTAAATGACGTTCCTGACAAAGAAATAGTTGAAAATCTTAAAGAACAGGGTGTATCGTCCACTTACAAATTCCCCAAATATGTAAATGGTCAACCTGCCCCGAGCGGGGTAGTTCTTCTTACATTCGACTTGTACTATTTACCGGAACAAATCGACATCTTGTGGTACAAAACAAAAGTAAGACCTTACTACGCTAATCCCATGAGGTGCAAAAACTGCCAAGTTCTTGGTCACACCAAAAAACGTTGTAACAAGCCCCCTGTATGTGACACATGTGCTCTTCCACCTCACCCTCCGCCATGCAATCGTTCCCTTTGCGTAAATTGCTTAGGCAATCACTCATCTTCCAGTAAAGAATGTCCGAAATTTGAACAAATAAAAAAAATAATCACCAGCCAAACAGACAACAAATGCTCATATCGCGAAGCAGTAAACATACATAAATTGCAAACTGCAGCACCTTTTAGTTCTTCTTCTCCCTCATTCTCAAACATAGTAAACAACTCAACCAACAAAGATATTGACAATAACAAAAAAATAACCCAACCTGAAATACATGCAGTTACACCCTCTCTCAAGTCAAATAATACCAATGATCCAAATCCAAAAGAAACAAATTCACCAAACTCAACAAACAACATTTACTCATTAAACTCATTACCAACCTCAACGGCAGTCGATGACTCTACCACAATGACTCTCGATTACACCTCAACGATCCCACTCATTTCCAACTTTATTACTCACCTTAACAACTCAACCTCCCACTCACTCCCCACAGAAATAGATACCCTCAGCTCTGAATAGACTATGCGAATTCTTCAATGGAATTTGAAAGGTTTATTTAACAACTACGCTGACCTTAATAAATTTTCACCACACATTATCGCATTACAAGAAACACACCTCCCCTCTAGTAAATCAGCTTACACTCCAAAGAACTACGTAGGCTACTTTTATAATCTCCCCCACAATAAAACAGCCAAACAAGGAATAGCTATTTTTATAAAAAAATCTGTTATACATAAACAAGTTCCCATTTCCTCCAACATAGCAACTCTTACAGTGGAAATCGACATAGGCTTTAAATTTTCGGTAATTACTTGCTACATACCACCGCAACAAAATTTTAACTCCAGAGAAATCATAAAGATCGCCGATTCTTTTCCAACACCCTCTATAATTTTGGGCGACTTCAACGCCTGGAGCCACCTTTGGGGCTCTGGCTTCACAAACCGCAGAGGTCAGGAGTTATAAGATGCCATACTTGCCAAAAACCTTGTCGTTCTAAATGACGGGCAACCAACACACTTCTCCACACATATGTATGTAATTCGTTTACCTACGTAGATATTGTCCTTTCATCTGCCTCAATTGCTCCTAAACTTTCGTCCCTGATATTAAAAGATTTACATAGTAGTGACCATTTCCCTATCTTAACCACCCTGTCTATTCCCAGTTTATATACCATTAAACCGAGGTCAAAATTCGTGACTGAGAAAGCTGATTGGGCTAAGTATTGTTCACTTATCTCCTCTTTTATTCAAGACAAAGCTATATCCAGCAACATAAACGCAGAAGCATCCACAATAAAATTTGTTATTCTCTCAGCTGCACACTTAGCCACTCCCCAAACCAACATTAAACAGTTTTCCACAAAGCTTCCATATTGGTCTAAAATGTTATCCGTCTTGAGGAATACAAAACAAACGTTATGGGCTACCTACAAACACAATCGAACAACCAACAACTTAATACAATACAAAAAAGCCAATGCCACTTTTCGGAAAGAATTAAAAAATGCAAAAAGACAATCGTTTGAAAAATTTACTGCTAACATAAAGCCTAGTACTTCAAGTCCTAAAAAGGTTTGGTCGGATATAAAGGCTCTGTCTGGCGTATCTAAACACCATAAAATCGATTTTATTCACTCTACGCAAGGCCCTATCTATGACCCCAAAGATATCGCTGAACATTTTGCAAGTTCATGGTCAAATGCTTCTCACAATTCTAATTTCCACACTGAATTCAACGCACTCAGTAATATAATTATTCCTAAACGTTACCACAACCCGTCACCATGTTCTACAGCTTCACTAATCGAATCAGCAATCTCACTTCACGAATTCGACTCGACAATTTCAACTATGTCGGGTAGCTCTCCAGGCCCGGATAAAATACCTTGCTGCCTCCTTAAAAACATCCCATACACCCTCAAACTCCGACTCCTATCCTTGTATAACAGAATTTTTTATATAGGCACGCTTCCACAAGATTGGAAAAAAGCTGCTGTTATACCTATCCCCAAACCTAACAAAAATAATCCTTCCGTCCCTAACTTTAGACCTATTTCCCTAATACCTAGTATATCTAAGGTGCTTGAAAAAATGATATCCGTGAAAATTATGTGGTACGCCAAACAAAAAAGGTTAATAACCTCTAACCTATTCGCATTTCAAAAAGGTCTCGGTGTCATCGACCCACTTCTGTATTTTGAACACTGTGCTTCGACAACGCTCTCCGCAAAAAACCAGCTGTCCGTCCTTAATCTAGACTTTGAAAAGGCTTTCGACAGAATTGGTGCACATATAGTTTTACGAGAATTACAACGCTGGTGGGTTGGAGACAAAATCTACAGTTTTGTTAGAGCCTTCCTCCTGAATCGTAAAATTTTTGTCAGCGTAAATAATCAAAACTCTAACATATACCCGTTGCACAACGGTGTGCCACAGGGCTCACCTCTTTCAGTCACCTTATTTATAATTGCTTTTAATGAACTCATCTCCCTATTATCCCAATACCGTACAGTTGAGCATTTAATTATGCAGAGTGTCCCCAAAAAAGTGGACATTTGACCATATGCTAGTGACTTTCGACCATATTTTCAATTTTCTAAAGTGGACATTCGGCCATATGGCATACTGGCACACAGTGACTTTCGACCATATTTTCAATTTAATATTATTTCATATTATTTCATTTCATTATGTTACCCTGTCTTACTTTGAAACGTGTCACTCTATTTGAATGGAACCGTTTTGAATTATATGCATTGGGCTGTCAAAATCTTGATGTTTTTATGTTTTGTAATGTATGTGGATCGTATTGTGTAAAGTGTAACAGAGAATTTAAAACGTATTTCGGAGAAAAAAATGAATAATTCAGACGAATGTATTTTTTAATATATAATGATACCGGGAATAAGGACAAAAGCAATTTGTTATATATTGAAAAAGAGAAACAAATATATAAATTTAGGTATACTCAGAAAAATTTTAAATACTATTATTGCTTTGAGCAATATTGCAATGTTGGTGTTGCAATTGATTTCAACAGTACGCGATATTGCCGTCGAATTGGAAGGAATGAACGGGAGCATATTCATGGTGGCCAAGAGGCACTTGTTGAACACTATAAGGTATTAAATTCTATCAAAAGTGAGTTCAAGAGAGCGCCAATAAAAAGATCAGGTGTCCGCGATGTGTTTGACGAACAATGCAAAAAGTATAAAGAATCGTCAAATGCAGTTGAATTTGGTAAAATGCGTAGACATTTGTTCAGAATAAAGCAGGAAAATTTCATGAAATTATAAAACTTTTCGAAAATGAAGAAATAAAAAGGAATTTCGGAATGTCTAGAGATAATTTTGAAGAGAAGTTTTATACAGATACTGTTATCGAAGACACATTTGCATATACATTATTTGTTTCACCAACTATATCTAATGGTATTAGAGCAATGAGTCCCTCTGAAGCGTGCAATTACATTGTTAATGGTACTTTCAAAGTTTTTCCAGTTTCAAAAGCCTATAAGCAGTTACTCATAATACACATTATTCGTAATAATCATGTAAGTATATACATATATATATATATGTTTTAAAATAGAAAAAAAAATGTAATTTAATGTAAAGTTTTGTTCAGGCCTTTCCATTCATATACGTCTTGATGTCACATAAAACAGAAGCAGCATATGGGCACGTCCTGCAATATTTAAAATCAAATGTCTTAGACTTGAAACCTAAAACAATAATAACTGATTTTGAAAACAGCCTACGTAATGCATTTAAATGTGTATTTCCAGCTGTGAAAATGGTCGGCTGTTGATTTCATTACATTAATGCTCTTCGGCGGAAAGCATCTAAAATACCCGGATTTATTTCGAAATTGAATAGAAATAGAGAAGCTAAACAATTATTTTCGAAATTTTTTAATTTACCACTGCTTAAACCAGCGCAAATAACAGAAGCTTTCAACATGTTAAACGCAGATGCAATGCAGAATAATTTTTGCACTGGAAACCATCCGCAGAATTTGTTTATGCTATTCATTAAGTATTATGAGCATCAGTGGACACTTAAAAAAATAAATTTATTTGTACTTTTTGCAGGAACAACCAATAAACTTTTCAGTTTTTAAAGAACCAATAAGGACTAGCAACTCGGCTGAAAGCTTTCATAGTCGCTTAAATGTAAAATTACCGAAGCGTTGAAATTTCTTACAATTTTTAGATGTATTATCAGATTTAGATTCTATAAAATCAATTGATTACCGCAAATCAATTTCTGGTTGCACATCTATACATAAAAGCAAGCAAAATCACCAGGTTATTAAAGACAGTTTCATTCGTAACAGACTGTCATTACTTCATACAAATAAAATAACATTTCGTGAAATACTCACCCAGTTTTCGAAACATGAAAATTGCATGGTTTCAGAGCATTTCATAAATGAAATTTATACTTCCGATGATGAACTTGAAGACGAAAGTTCTGAGGAAGAAATTGATGACAAGGACAATGAAAAAAGTATGTTATTATGTGTCATTTGTTGTGATAATGAACGACAATTGGTCTTCCATCCATGTAAACATTACAAAGTTTTTAAGAATTGCTATGGGAAAATGGAAGAAGGCACTACTAGTAAACAATTTAAAACTTTAGGTCCAGTTTGCAGTGCCGTTATTAAAAATGTAACAGAAATATATTCTTATAAACATTGCACTTAAAATGAAAAATAACATTTATAAGTTTTGCACTTTTTTTTTGGTTTTTCTTAAGAAAAATATTTGGAAAAAAGTTTATTTCGAATAAAGTTTTTCGTTTATTATGAACTGAACCCTGTTCTTAATGTTGAATTTTATTAAATGCATACTTAACAATTATTTTGCAACAGGGCAAACTTAAATTTAAGCAATTGCTTTTTTGGTACAATACTTTGCCCTTTTACAAAATGCAAAGGAGTTCTGCGCGGAAATACTGTTGATGGCGTAGCCGGAGTTTGTCTGGCCAGGGTTATTTTTTTGAAGCGCGGCCAAAGGCCGCTCACGCAAAAAGGAGTTCTGCGCGGAAATACTGTGTGCCCTGTTCTTATTGTTGAATTTTATTAAATGCATACTTAACAATTATTTTGTAACAGGGGAAACTTAAATTTAAGCAATTGTTATTTTGGTACAATAGTTTGCCCTTTTACAAAATGGATACTTAACATATGGCCGAAAGTCCCAAAAAAAGTGTGTGCCAAATACTTTCGACCACATTCTCAATTTAATAAAGTGGACATTCGACCATATGGTCGAAAGTCACTAGCATACAATGACTTTCAACCATATGGTCGAATGTCCACTTTTTTGGGGACTTACGGCCATATGGTCGAAAGTCCCATGGTCGAGCGACACCCCGTCTAGTAACTCACTCAGAACTTGCAGATGTTTACTTGCTGTTATGATTGCTATGTCATCCTCATACGCTACGACTTGATAACCAGTGCCCTTTAGAATCCAAAGTATGAAATCAACGGTTAAATTTCATAATAGAGGGGGGAGAACGACACCCTGTGGGGTGCCTCTGGTCGCATGTTTCGTAATGGGCCCATCCCCTGGCTCGAAAACAAAGTTATTTTTCTGAGGAGTCCATCAACGTCCACCACTCCCTGCTACATTCCCACTCTAAAGAGGCCATTTACCACCGATTCAGGGAAAATATTTGTAAAGCCTCTCTCTACATATATCCAGCAGCAATCCTAGCGAACACTCCTTGAAGGCAAATCCATTTTCATATTCCGCCGAATATAAAAGACTAAGAGACTCTCCTTGCATTTGGGCGCAAAAAAAAGCGTCAAGTCCCGATGACCTGCAGCTTCTGTAAGATCTTGAGGTAGCCCTTCGGTTTGCCGGGCTCTGGTGGGGGCAAAATGAATTCTGAGCAGCGCTGATCGAGGTCATTAGCCCAGCTACTTTGGTTCGCTTGCCCGTGAAGGACTTTGTGTTTGCCTCCTGCAGAGTGGGTATACCCGAAATGGGCTTGGAGGGATAAGACGTGTGCAACTTTCCACCAGGAGGGGCACTCCTTCTGTAGGCTTAGCTTTGCCTGGTTCTTTAGAGGATGGCTTTCCCACTAGGGGCTTCATATGCTGGGGCGTGTAGGTCCTTTTGGCGCCGGAGACACCGTCGGAATATAGTCGGATAAGCGTCGCCTACAAGAGCAAGATCTACATGTTTGTTAGCGAAGATACGGTTATCAGTCAACGTCAGTCCCAGGTACGCTTGTAGTATTGCTGCATCGATCGGACAGGTTGGGAAATTTCCCGCCATTTAAGGTAACTCCAGTGCTAGAGTCGAAATTGAAACCCTAAAATCGGCCAGCGATTCTTAAGTTATTGAACACACCTGGATTGCTCGCTCGGAAAGCGTGTTGTTGTATGAACGCACCTAGTGCTTGAACTGATCTGCTTAGATTTAGTTCCTGAGCTACTTGATGGTGTATTGCAGAAACCGTCTTTTCTCAAAGTATTTTCCTGGATTGGGTTCAAAGTCAGCAGCGAATGATGCCGAAAAAAACAATCTGAGCAAATCAACGCACTGGTGCATTTTCTACGCAATGTCCGGAAGCTAAGCAGTTCAAACAAAGCTGATTCCTTGGTGCATAAATGCCTCTTTCGAAAGGGACATTCTAAGAAATTGAGCGCCCCTTCGAATGCTGTGTGCGTCGAAATTTCGAGCTTGCATATATTTCTTGCCACACTCAAATGAAAAGTATTTTATTTTCAATGCGAATCGTCAAAACCCGATTTAGAGGACTGAGGCTTTGGTGGTAAAGCTAGGCCCACTAACATCGGAGACAACTTCTAAAGTCTGAAACTGACTAGCCAGAAATCAGCCGCTATCCTCCCACTTAATTTGATTGAGCAAAGTTAAGTCATGATGACGGGAGTACGGATGCACAATTATTAGAATCTTCAACTGGCTATTAACGATAATCCTTTTATTCTAGCAGGGATTTATAATATAAATATTTTTTCACGCTGGACAAAAACCCTCATTCGTAAGTGAAGCCTTGCCTTCTTTGATGTACGCAACACAAAAAAAAAACAACATTTGCACAACTATGATGTGTGGTGTCAATTCACCAACGAAATGAATTCGCAAATGTCTTCTAGCATTATTTGCGAAAGTATAATTTGGACAAATGCCGCAAATGAAAATTATGGTATCTACTTAACCACGAAAATTTCGCTAACAACACAAGCTGCACAAAATTACCGTCGATCCAGCGTTTGTTATTGAATCACTATGTGGCGTCCTTTCGGACGAACATGAACATTAAGCGGCGTTAAACAAAAAAGGGAATAGCACCTGATCCTCTTTTTGCGCGGTTAGCTGGGACCAAATATCCGCATCAAAATAAATTAATATTCATACAATATGTATGCTCAACTTTACAAATTTACAAACAGTGGCTCACGGTTTAAATCGTGCGGTGTAATTTTTTACAATGAAATGAACTTGGGACATGCATTTTATTACTAAAATTGTATGGCTTCAAAATTGTGTGCTCGAAAAGTTTCTTTAAATACTGCGAGGAAGCTTATAATTTATACAGAAAACAAAATTAGATTTTTATGCTTTGTGATATTACTATTCTGCTTCTTCTCACAAAACACATTGGCCGTTCGGAGACGGCGTACAACTGTAGGTCCCTCAATTTGTGTTCCAACATCAAGACGCACGCCGCAAATTGTAGGAGAGCGCCAAAATTGCTTAAGCGATTATAGTGCCAACTCGGTAAATAACTAAGTAAGATATTAAAATTAACTATATTTGCATGCAAACTTTATGAAAAAAATTTAGCTCGAAAAATATTATCAACATTGTAAAAAACAGCACTGCGCGATTTAAGCTGTGAGCCACTCTACATATTTTAACACCAAAACAATAAATTAATAACCAGACAAACATATTTTTATTCAGTAAAGACACAATTCATAAGTATGTACATACTTATCAAAGTGATGTACAAAAATATGTGAAGAGCCGGGCAATACAGGAAAACCGCGTACAACAAGTGACTGAGAAAAAAATATAAGAAAAGTCCGTGCACCAAAAAGAAACCCGCTTACAAGAAGTAACTGAGAGTTGTTTCAAAATACGTATGCAAAAAACCAGAATCAGAGGTGTAACTAAACAATCAGTAGTGCGACAATCGCAATTTTTGACGACAATATTTGTTGTTTGCACTAACGATTGTGAGATTCACTAACTTATTCTTAACGATACTTAATAGCTGTCTCGTTGTATTTATTCAAAGTGATAAAGAATGGTACCTCTGTCAAACTAAGTATCAAAATAAGCGAGAAGCACTAAGAGGAATAGAGAAAAAACAAACGTATGCTTGAAATAAGATACTAGTTTGTTTCAAACTACAAACATTTATAATTCTTTTTATATATTGCAATGGTCCATTGTAGCAGAATCCCGGACACTCCTCTGAGTGGTTTGGTATAATAGTCATCAACTCGACTCCAAGGAATATCCGGAATCACCTGCAAATATGCTAAGGTTTTCGTTTTCAAAGTTGGCGTTGTGCTCCAACGTGTTTAGGATTTACATATAGTATGTATTTAAATTTTTTTAATTAAAATCATTGATCTATATATCAAAACTAAACCATATTTTTGTTTTTGTACTTATATCTTTGATACAAGTTTGCTCTTATCATTTGCACATTAATTGAATGGTAGATATGGTGGTTGGCATAAGCCTTCCCATGATTCTTTGGTGTGCAATCGACGGCCCCCATAAAGAGAAACGACGCTAAAGTAAACATTTCTTTAGCAACGTGGCGTCATAGGAAACCTCACTTTCTGGTACAATAATGAATTATTGATTGCATCCGTTACCCGATGAATGCCGGCTTACGGATGGCTGGCTCATGGATATTCCCCATTGCTCACCTACGCTTCGTTGATATCAACTAGTTGCGAATAATCTGAAAGCCGGTAGAACCTATCAATATAAAAGTAATGGAATGGAATAATGGCATAGAATGAGTGGGGGAACACTACCCAGTGGCCAATCAGCTTACAGCGTTGGCCTAACCAAATAATAATAATAATAATATTAAAAATTAAAAGAAATTATACAACAAAAATTAACAGTACTAATAATAGCAAAAATTATAGTTATAATAGGTGAACCCTACATGAGCAAAGGTAACTGGCATTATGATGAGATTGGCACTGTTGCGATCTGGATTAACAACCCCACTATCCATACAATGAATAACGGAAACGGACGCGGTTACGTTTGGGTGTCGGTCGCACGGACCACGGTAGTGAGCTGCTATCTATCCGCTAACGACACAGTTAGCCATTTCAGGTAGAAACGGCCTGGAAGACGAGCTGCGTGAGAGAACGGGTGATATGGTTGTTTAATTTCAATGCGAGAGGCATGGAATGGGGTATACCTAAAACAAACCCCAAGAGAGACTAGTTCTTGAGATGGCGGCCCGCCTTGGGCTGACTATCCTCAATACAGGGACGACTCTAGTTTACCGAAGACCGGGGTTGGGATACACTATACCTGGTATAACCCTATTATCGGACAACCTTCTAAGAAGGGTCGAGGGTTGGAGGGTGATGGAAGACCTCACTGGCAGTGACAAAAACTACATCACTTTCCAACACTCCGATACAACACAAGGGCATGCAGACAGCACCCTGCGTTGAAAATCGGGTTGGAAATCCCTCAAAGGTTGATGCTCAGAAATTTGAGACAGCAATTTGCGAATATGGCCCACGATTTGCACATACGATTGAAGGCATCTCCAATAAGGATCCACAGAAAAGACTACCGAAGAAGTGATGCGCTGCATTCACCGCGCTTGTAAAGCATCTATGCCACAGAGGAGAGCTTACTTACTTACTTAATTGATGCTATAACCTCTTAAGAGATTTTGGCCGAGTTCAACAAATTGCCTCTGTCACTCCTTCTTCCTGCTTACTGGTGCCAATTAGAAATGCCAAGTGACGTCAAGTCGTTTTCCAATTGGTCCTTCCTACGCAGAGGAGGCCGCCCTCTTCCTCTGCCACCGCCAGCTGCTACCGCGTTGAATACTTTCATGGCTGGAACATTTTCGTCCATTCGCATGACAGCCCCAGCCTATGTAGCCGCTGTATTTTAATTCGTTGGATTATGTCTGTGTCGCGGTAAAGCTAATACAGCTCATCGTCTCATTGTCTGCGGTATTTGCCATCGCAAAGACGTAGAAGTCCATAAATCTGTCGGAGAATCTTTCTCTCGAACACTCCAAGGGCCGTCTCATCGGATGCTGACAGTGTCCATGTTTCAGCGCCATAAAATAGCACGGGCATGATGAGAGACGCCAAAAGTTACACGCTCTTATAAAATATGGTGCCTGAAAAGTTTACAGAGGAGAGAATGGAAAGGTAAAAGGCTGGTGTATTGGTGGAATGACCGTATTTCGGAGCTTCGAAGCATTTGCAATAAAATGCGAAGACCTGTGAGTGGCGCGAGTGGCGCGAATGGCAGGTCTGAGGGCATTACTAGGGCATCCGCATACAAGAGCGCTAAGAAAGCTCTTTGTTTGGAAATCCAGAAGCGGAACAGAAACTAGTGCCGAATGCTATGCGATGAAGTGGACCGAGACCCATGGGAGCAGGGGTATCAAATTGTTATGAAAAAGTTCCATACGCCAACGCAAGTAATGAATGAGGGCTAGGTACGGAGGCATAGTTGCTACTCTATTTCCTACCCATCCAACAAGAATAGACAGACCAGTCGAGGTAGGTCTGGCTGAGGTGCCACTTTTTAGTGTAGATGAGCTTAAGCAAGCCCTTTACAGCGCGAAACCAGGCAAGGCTCCGGGGCCTAATCGAATACCAGCGGAAGCAACCAAACTAACATAAAATGGCTGTCCCGAGATTCTGCTAAACATGTACAACACCTGTCTTAAAGCGGGGGTATTTCGTTCTCGGTAGAAGACTACGGGGATCGTGCTTATGACCTACTCTCCGTCATCCTATCGCCCGATGTTCATGCTTGACCCCGCCGGTCAGATGATGGAAAGCATGCTTCAATCTCGTTTTGCATCGGACATTGAAATCGCCGTGAGACTTTCACCTCGGCAACATATCTTCAGAAAGGGACACTCTACCAACGGCGCGATAAGCCAGGTGATCAAGGAGGTACATAAAACCAAAACAGCCGCCTTCCGGGGGAATGCGATTCCTGGCAATATAATTGATACAATGATATCCCTGGTAAAGCCTAGAAAAGAAGAGGAGAGTACTGATCTCCGAAATACCATTTTCAAAAATTGTTGCTTTGTCATGGTAGTCTCTAATAAAAGCAACAATTACGGCAAAAGTAATAATATCTAAAAATAATAGTAATAATAAAAATAATAGTTATAATAATAAATAATAATAATAATAGTTAAAATAATAATAATAATAATCGCTTCTTCCACTTTGAACAATCGTTGTTTTTTTCATATTATTCCCTTATAAAAATGGTCTCGAGTTCAATAAAATTATACCTATTTCTGATAATAATAATAATAATAGTAATAATAAAAATAGTAATAATAATAATAATAATAATAATAATAATAATAATAATAATAATAATAATAATAATAATAATAGAAATAATAACAATTGTAATAGTTATAATAATAATATTTATTAGCAGTAATAATTGTTAACAAAACAATTATTGTAATAACAATAAAATTAATAATCCTATATGTAAAAAAACTCGTGTCATGGTGGTTGTGGTCGAAGTCGTCCGACCGGTTTTTATGAAATTTTGTATGTATATTTATAAGTATGCGAATAGGTCGTAAAGTATATATAATACTATGCTTGGGAGAGGGTGCTTAAAAGTTCAAATTTAATTAAAATATACACAAGCAATATAAAATATTAAAATATGGGTGTCAAGAGGTTCGTATTGGAAAGAAGGTTCGTAGCTACCTTCTAATTAAAGTATACGCAATTTATATAGAATATTAAAACGGTTCATTTCGGGGAGGAGGATGTTTATGTTTATATTGAATAGTCGAATTTAATTGGATTATACACGACTTATAAGAAATATAAAATTATGGATGGTAAACTGTTCGTTTCGCCGAGGTGAAGTTTTATATATTTTGTGTCAAATTCCATTAAATTATACACATCTTTTTTGAAGTAGCCAGACATAGTTATCAAGCCATTTCTTTTGTTAGGAGAAAGTTTCTAGATATATTCTGAAGTGGTCCTTTCTGAGAAATCTTATTTAATAACACGAAGTAAAAAATTAAATCATGAGTGTCAAACTGTTTATTTCTGGTTAAATATGCTAAGGGCAGTTAATAAATAAATATAGGTAGGGCAACACATGCTGTGCTTTTTTCTAGTAATCATAATAATAATAATAAAAAAATAATACTAATAATGATAATATTAGAAAAAATAATGATATTAATAGTAGCAATAATTATAATTCGGCATTTACACCATACATATCTGTATGTGGCTTGATATTTGGCCGAACTTCCTCTACGATTTGTGGTGCGCGTCTTGATGTTGTTACACAAATTGAAGGGGCCTAAAGTTTTACACCGACCCCGAACGGTAAATGATTTTTGGTAGAAGTTTGTCAATCGCAGAAATATACTTGCCTGCCAAGGTGTAACTGCTAATAGAAAAAGCTTTTCTATAATTTTTGATGTTAGTTGGTTGGGTGTACCTTCGTCTATATAAAGCCTAGGACCCAATTCGCGCTTGGGATGGCATTTGCACATGCTGACTCGCCTGCAACAAGTTCTTTCTGCTGTTATGATTCCTCAATTTCACACTATTTGGATTTGTGCACATCTACAGGGCAAGCTTTGGTTGCATGACGGCCTTCCTGCTGTGCATTGAATGCACGCTCGTGGTTAATAATTCATTTCGAGCACCCCATGCTTTTTTCAAATGATATAGATTTTTGCTGCTTCGTTTGTTTGTTTTTTTTATTTTTATTTTTTTACTACTGTATTCATGTCGTTTGTTTCAGGAAAAAAAAGTTGAACGCTCCTTTGCTCCGAACTGTACCATACTTCATTTATTTTAAACAGTAACTAATTTTTTGCAGTGTTACTATGATTTTGAGTCAAAATTAACAAAAGCTATGTGATGTCGTGTAGGCCGAAGTGTATAAAACAAAGTTAAATCAATATCTGACGAACGCTTATTTGAAATTTGAAACGTAAACAATTAATATATTTGTTTGCATTAACCCTCCTTTGTTCATGTACTGTTACATCCGGAATTTTCAGCTATATCGATAATCCGAAAATTCGGGTATCCGCAATAAGAAATTAATGAAATGCAACATAGGGCAAATAAATAGATAGGTAATATGTAACGCAAAAAGGTGTTGGCATTAAGCATAGGTCGGGAAAATAAATCGCGATATGAAATGATGAATGAGAAATTATATTTCTTGCGAATATTGTATATATCTTTGTGAGAAAAGATGACTATTCCAATAATAATATCATCAAAATATTCAAATACCATGTCCCTATCCTAAGCATCATTTACGAATTGCCTTATTTTATTCGTTCACTAACGGTTTGTGCGTTATGCGTAGTCGTGGAATAGCACACATTAAAAAATTATTTACAAAAAGTATGCGTTGATTATTCATCAATTCGTTGATGTTTTTCGGATATCCGAATATACGAATATTAACCGAATCTTTGTAAATCGGGATATCCGGAAAATTGCGGCAAAGAATATGCGGATATTGCAAACCCTAATGTATATAAATGCATTATGGTAAAACTCTTTAACGAAATAAAGTTGATGATGTGGTAGCTCACGTAGACATAAGTACATATGTATAGAGAATGTAATGGTTTGGCAGACATAAATATTTCTTAATTATGTTATTATTTTACTCTCTTTTTGTATACCATAATATAACTCTATAAAAGTTGTGCCCGTGCATTGAAAATTTCTTTAAAATAGTGACCCAAGTTGGTTAAGGGAATGTTATAGAACGGATTTGTAAGATTTTTTGTATGTTTGTCTGTTTGAACTCATTAATGTCCGAAAATACTGAATGGATTTTCCTACCATGAGACAGGCCATGTTTTTTCAATATGTTAAATTATGGAAACCATTTTTAGGCACACGCTGGGCGTAGCTAGTGCAATAATCAAAAAAGCAGGATAACACAAAGTAATCTTAGATGACGCGGTAGTGGGATATCGAAGGTGTTCACCCATTCTCCTTTCTTTGCCAAATCCGTCGGCCCACAAAATATACCAACCTAATTATTGTGGGCAGTAGGCACACGTCTCCGGCATTGTTTCAAAATCATTGGGTTCTTTATTATCTAAATTTTTAGTTTTGAAATAATGTTTTTCTTTTTTCGTTGCACGATACATTTTGGTTTTAAAATAAAATTGTGTAAATTTGACGTACATATAAATCTAAACTTGCTACTGCCATATGATTCAATGTAATAACAAAACTGTTGTTAAATAAGCGTATCGAAAAAAAATATGTCATATATGTGTTGATTTCACTTTTTGTATATACTTTGGTGTTAGCTAAGGGAGCTAAGCTAAGTAATGTGCATACCTATGTATATGAGTATGTTACACATACGTGTAAATATGTAAGTTATGGGCCGCCGTAGCCGAGTGTGAGCGCGCTTGCCACTGGGTCAAGCATGATTATGTGTTGGCAGCTATGCGGTGGTCCGGCAGGAGTGTTGTCCCAGTCAGTAGATGCGATGGTGTCGGTTATTTGTGGACAAATTTGAAGTTAGCTTTGCATGGATTTCTTCTAACGCAAAATACATAAAAATTGCCAAGTATGTTTTGTATGGTTGTTTGCCACGAATGGTAGATGTTGTTGTGTTGTGTGTTGAGATAAGCTTATAAGTATTATTTCTCCATAAAATTGATAAGGGCGATCTCTCTCATCGACAGGAAATCGTCGTTACATTTTTGAAATGCCTGCGGTTATAACACAACGATGTATGCGGAATGAAAGTAATTCAATAATGAACTCAGGTTGAATGGTAGCTCCAAGCATGAGTACATCGTTCCACAAAGATTTAATGCCATATGTGCCGACGCATCGAAAACGACACGCAACTTGGTTGTTGTGCTTCGAGGGCGGAGGATACAATAATGTGGGATGACAAACACTAAGCAAAGAACACTTCTATTCATACACATGCGCTGCCCCGGTCGCGATAACAAAATCGCTCTTGGTGACTTTAATTTCAGGGTGGATAAGAAAGGAATTATTGGTCGCATCGTCGAAAAATTCAGTCTAAATGACGAAACCTCCGTTAATGGACTGAGACTGATCAACACAAGAAGACCACTAAGCCACGTGGATTTCCAGATCGAAAAACACGAAACCAAATCGATCATATTGCGATAGGCGGAAGGCAATGTCCCAGTATCGATTCGGATCATTATCTTGTTGCAGCCAAGATGCGCATACGCCTCTGCGCAGCAAAACCCATGCGTCTAAATACACAAGAAAAGCTCGACATCAGAAAGCTGCAATCGCAAGAGACAGTCACTTACTTCGCTACTCGACTCTCATCCCTGCTCAGTAAGAGCACTTCGCAACAAACCGTAATACTCGAGCAATGGGAGCACATATCTCTTTCACTATGTACTGACGGTGAGAAAGTCACTGGCTTTCAGCGACGCCTAAAAACAACTGGTACGATGAAGAATGCCGCTCAGCTATGGAAAGGTAAAGATGAGTTGAGGAGTTGAGGAAGGAAGATAAAAGTATTGTTCGAAGAAAGAAGAGAGAGGCCGAAATACATCGGAGCGAAGAGTTTGAGATTCTAGCTGACAAGAAAAGAGCCCGAAAATTGTACCAAAAGGTGCAGTGACTTACGGCGGTGACACCTGGCGAAATGGTGACAACCAAAGCGTCGCCAGAGAAGATGAAGATTCTGAACCCAAAATCGCTGAAAACGGGATATTAATCCGACCTCGATGGAGTTGGAATAGCAATAACGTGGCTACGGATCAACAAAGCAAGTGGAGCTGAACTCTCTCAGCATAGTGGCGAAGAGCTGGTAAGGTGTATTCACCAGCTCTTTTCCCGAATATTGTGGGACGACTGAGTGCCCACCGATTGGTTTTTAAGTATGCTCTGCCCAAGAAGATGATCCTGCAATATGCGCCATCTACCGCGGGATCAGCCTCGTTAACCTTTCATACAATGTTCCATAGCGCGTACTGAATGAAAGACTGAAGCCAATCATTGACGAACTGATTGGACCTTATTGGAGTGGGTTTAGACCTGGTAAGCCTGCCATCGACCTAATATTGGAAACGCCCGTGAAAATAGAATTGAACCACATCATCTATTTGGAGACTTTAAATTAACTTTCGACATCACGAGCAGAAGTTTCCTATGGGGTAGGGGGGTCGGGGGTGACTCCCCCTGGTCCCGGAGTTCTCGAAGGGGCCCGTATTTTTTATGAAATTTAGTGAATAGTTAAATTAGAATACTTTTGAAAGTCGATTAATTCAAACATTTATTCGAAAGTTGTGATTACCGATAAAGCGCGTTCTTGTGTTCATATACAAAAAAAAAACAGTTATGTACATAAGCAAAAACTATTTTTATTTTATTTATTTATTTTTATGAAACATTATTATAAATAGTTACATTACATTTGGCAAGGCAACTAGTAACTAAGACTATCGGCCTGACTTATTACTAAAAGATTTTATAATCTATTATAAAATACTCCACAATAAGATAATATTAAAAATATGTACAGCAGTAAATAAATCATTACACTAAATACAAAAGGTTACTTTGGTATATTAAGTTAAAGATTTTTTTTATGTCTTTAGCACATTTGTGGGCAATTCATTTCCAAATATATTGACTCGCGCATTTTTATATTTTATACACTCATCGAGGATATGTTTTATGGACAGTGTGCAGTTGCACGCTGCACAATAAGGAGGCGGTTCACCTTTTAGCAAATATTCGTGCGTTAACTTTGTGTGAGCCATGCGTAGTCTGGTGATAATTCGTAGTTGATCTGCCGTCGCTGAGACCGGGAGTGTTGGCTTGATGCGATTTTGATTGTAAACTTTGTATCCATGTTGGTACGTTTGCCAGTTAGTCGCAGTTAGTTTCCTAACGTGTTTGTTTACTTGTCGAAGGATGTCTGTTTTAACCAAAGGCTCGAAGTATATACAGGGTGTCTGGTAGACTTCTTTAGCTGCGATTTCTGCATATTCGTTTCCGACGATCCCACAATGGCCGGGTACCCACATGATTTTTATTTTTGAAGAATGTTGTATCAAAAGATCTCTTGAACTTTCAATAAGAGGCTCTTTATTGTGTGGGTTTTGCAGCGCAGCGACGGACGACTTGTTATCGGAGCAGATTATGTATTTTCTCTTAGTTATTGTGGAGTGCTTCGTAGCATGGTATATGGCGATTAATTCAGGCCCGAAAACCGAGCTGTGCGGGAAAAGCAGTCCCGTCTTGATAACTTTCCCTTTCTCAGATACCACCGCAAAAGACGTCGACTGAGTTGTTTTGGAGCCATCCGTAAATAAGAACTTCCAGCCTTATCTCTCTGAGTTGCTTTTAAATTCCAAAAAAGTTTTTTGATATATTGTGGGGCTCGTTGATTGTTTAGGGTAGTCTAAAAGTTTCGAGATAAAAACGAATGGAGGGAGCATCCACTGAGGAAATTTTGTTGATTTAGTAAGCGTAGGATTGTAAAGGATGTTGACTTCCTTCGCGTTCAGTAATGCATTGTATATAGCTGAAGGTTTCTTCATCCGACGTCTTCTTTTGGTTGCATTTGCTACGTCTTTGTGCAGAATCGCGTTATTTGTGAAGTATAGTTTACTTATTAAGCGGAGAAGGTTTTGCTTATAACGTTCGCCAATGAAAGGCAGACCAGACTCTGCCATCAGGTTTTTTATTGGTGTTGTGGGAAAGGCACGAAGACTTCTACGAATCGCGTTGTGACAGGGTGCAGATAAAGCCGATATTGTACTTTTAGCGCACTATCCATAAATAGGTAGACCGTAGTCAATCACTGACAATAGCAAAGGTTTTGTTATATTTATAAGAGTGTCCGGGTGTATTTTACTGTGCTTAGTGGTTAGGTACTTTATGATGTTTAATCTAGCATTAAGCTTTTTTCTTATATATTTACAATGCTCCTTAAAGTTAATACCTAAAATTTTGAGGTATTTAACATTATTAATATTGTAATTTCTGTATACAAGATTAAAGTTTTGACAATTTTTCTTTTCAGAGTTTGGGTTACGCAGTTGGTTTTTGAAAAAAACAAAACATCATCTGCGTAAATAGAATTTTCATGTACCTGTTTGTTTATTATTTTACTAATTTCATCGAAGGCAATGATAAAAAGAATTACGGAGATAGGCGAACCCTGACGTATGCCGTTATATAGATGTACTCTATCAGAGTTCTTGTTGTTTATTTTGGCCCTAAACGTCCGATGATTTAACAAACTTTTCACTGTGTTGTAGATTTTCCTGCCCGTTTGCCAACTTTTGAGTTGCCTAAGAACTACTTGAGCACCGATTCTATCAAACACCTTCTCGAAATCTAAGCTTAAAACTGATACATGATTCCGATTCGAGAGGGCGGTTGACAAGTAATGTTCAAAGTGGAGAAATGCCTCAGATGTACCTTGCCCTGTTTTAAAGGCTACCTGGTTGTGACTGATATGTTTATCTCTTAAAGCGAGCCACATGATTCGCTTTGCTACTATATTTTCTAACACTTTACTGAGACATGACAACAATGATATTGGTCGATAACTGCTAATTTGGTCTAAAGGCTTGCTAGGTTTTAAAATGGGAATGATGTCTGCATTTTTCCAGCCCTGTGGGTAGACGCCTGTTTCAAAAATAGTATTGAAAAGTTTAAGTAACCTATTATTTGTGCTGATTGGCAGATTTTTAAGCATTGGATAGGATACTCTGTAGTATCCGGGGGTTTGAATTGAACAACTTCATCGAGCTCTGTCATTGTGATATCCTTTTCAATCATTTTAGCGGAAGCTGAGATGTTAGATGGGTTATATTCCGAAGCAAAATCTGATTTTTCTGCAATGAAATCTGTTGCAAAGTTCTGGTCTTTGGAATATTCTGACCAAGTAAAAGAAAAATATTTAGCTATCTATTCCGTAGAGGAGAGAATGGCGTTTTCTATGTACATCACGGAGATTTCGCTTTGTCGTAAATCACCTGTCAGCGTCCTAACGTCACGCCAAATTTGCTTAGGGTTGGAATTGGGGTTGATTGCAGATGAAGTTCTTCTAAACTAGTTCTTTTGTTTGCCTTTACTTGGTATATGAAAGCCGCGTTGGCTTTCTTGTAATTAATAAAGTTGGCTTCAGTTCTTTTCTTCTTATATATTGCCCACAATTCTTGTTTCTGGTCCCTAAGTAAAATAATAGTTTTTATATTTGCTGCTTCTTTATTTATGTTATTTGATACTGGTATTTTGGATGACTCTGAAACGCAGCTTTCTTGGAACTTCAACTAGTCGGCTAGTTCGGTGATAAATCTTGGTTGTTTTCTCGGCATATATGCTAGAGTTTACCGTAGTGAAAATTGGAAAGTGATCATTTCCATGTAAGTTATTTAAAATTATCCATTTGCATTTAGGTACAAGACTCGCTGAACAGAGTGTGATATCTATGTTTGAAAAGCTTTGGTGGGTTGAAAAATGTGGAGGCGAGTCGTCGTTCAGAACTGTTAGATTTCAAGCTAGTATAACATCTTCAAGTACTTTACCTCTTGAGTTTGCTACTGATGAGCCCCAGAGTGGACTCCAGGAATTTAGATCTCGTAATAATAACATAGGGCTTGGAATATTATCAATTATTGAGAACAGGTCTTTCGAATTAAAGTACTGGTCTGGAGGGATGTACATTGATATCAGTGAAAATTTAAACCCTATTTTTATTTCCAGCATAATTGTAGAGATATTTGACACTATTCTAATTTGTTTGTGGGGTATGTCTTTTTTAATGAGCACGCAAATAAGTTGCTTGCCTGTCGTGTTTTGCGCTAAGTTGTGGAAATAGCCTGTATATGCTTTAGGTGGGTGAGGTGCTACATTCGAGGGTATGTGGGTTTCCTGTAAGCATATAATTGACGGATTGTGTTGCTTCATTATAAGTTCAATTTACGAATAGATGTTTGCTTTTTGTTTTCGGAAATTGACTTTTGGCCCGCTTTTTCGCATAGACTTTTCAATGCTAGTATGCCAGCATAGTCAGTGGTGTTAGCTTCAGCCCATGCGATAGCTATATCGAAGCTTTTAATGGCTTCAGTAGCTTTTATTGAATTTCCGATCTGTCCTTCGCCTTGGCTGTCATCACCAGATTCTTCAGTATCCATGGCATAATTATCTAAATCAATTTCTTCGTCAACTTGGATTGAATTCCACTTCTCAATATCTTGTTCAGTGTAGGTTTCCTAAAACAAATAATGTTCACATAAAAGCTTAATTAACAGGTGCTTGTCAAGACGGTCAATAAAATTACCTCCGGTAATACGATTTGCAGCAGACCCTGTATATCATGAACTTCTTTCCATTTTTCCTGCAATATTTTTTGACGAAGTAAGCTCAAAGGAATATCATCGTCTTCATCCTCGCTTTCATTTGCTTCTGTAGTATTTAAGCATTCTAATAAAGGCTTCCAACATTTAACTATTACATTTGCCTGCAGCTGATTCCAAGCAAGCATTAAAAATGATACAGCATCCTTTAAAGTTAAATGTTTTAGAAATTGTGTGATGTCATCCTTTCCTACAGCTAAAAGCAGGGGATGCTTTTTGTAATACAGCTTTGTTAAGCGAATCACATTTTGATCCATAGGCTGAATTAAAGGCGTTACATTTGGAGGCATATAAATCACGAATATGGATCTATCAGCAGTTTTAAGTTCATCTTCTGGTGGATGGCAAGGGGCGTTATCAAGCAAAAGGATAGCTTTGGCTGGTAATCCTTTCTGTAGTAAATACTTTTGAACCTAATATCAATTAAAAACGAATGAATACTCTGCAAAAATGTCAGGAGTTGCATTATAATGTACCTGAGGGACGAAGCAATGGTGAAACCATTCTCTGAAAATGTTGGCAGTCATCCATGCATTCTTAGAGTTCCGATAGTCTACCGGGATGTCATAAGCCTTAAAAGAAAAGTAATTCTGGCCTTTTCTGATTTTCTTCCCGGAGCTGTTTTTTCTGTTTGGCTGACATACGTTCTATCAGGAAGCATTTTCCAAAACAAGCCGGTCTCGGCTGCGTTATATACTTGGTCCTCGCAAAGCTTCAATTCGTAAATAATGTTTCTGAGTTTATGCTTAAAGGGATCAGTTGCCTGGATATCCGATGAAAGTTTCTCGCCACCCAGTTTTAAAAGTCGGATTCCAAAGCGAGTTTTAAATCCAGATAACCAACCGGGGCTGGCATGAAAGCTACCTTCTTTTTCCTTAAAGTCAGCGTGCAGCTTCATTGCTTTTTTCTTAAGCATTTCCCCAGTAACTGGACAATTTTTGTTTCGTTGAGCTATAAACCACTTGTATAACATCTTCTCCATGCGGGGATACTCGCCTTTTCTAAGAGTCTTCCGCTTAGATGCTCCGACTGCCTGGTGGGATATAATACTACGAGCATTTTTTTTATTCCCGAAACTGTTGATTTGGCCACACCATAAATCTTTGCTAAGGATGAAACACTAGCACCTTTCTCGAGTTTTTGAGCAATTCCAAGTTTTTGCTTTAATGGAAGGAATTTGCTCACAGGCATGATAACACTTAATTTATTAGCACATAAACACTTTTAAAAACACATACAACAGTACACATTCACTCAGAAGCGTTTTGCACCCGACAAGAGACAAATAAAGACTGGCACCAAATACATAGCAGCAGCTTTTCCAGTAAAAATCATAAAATGAGCAATTTCGGGGAATCCCCGACTTTATTTCTGTTTAAGTTTTTTTTTTTAACAGTTTATGCTTGCCGTTGCGTTTAAAACTCTGTTCACTATTTCGAGTTTTCGATAGTTCACTATTTAGAGTACTCAATATAAATTTTTAGGCGTTCACTATATCGAGGTGTTCACTATACCCAGACTCCACTGTATAAGAGTTAGTATGGATGTTTCTTTTGTTGAGATAAATTTAAGAGTCTTCGTCAGATGCCGTTGCGCCGTCTGAAGAGTTGCGGAAACCCATTTTGTAATTGTGGAAGTTTATTTGGAAGTTGTCATCAATGTTTGCTATGTCAAGAGAAGAGTTAGCGAGAGAATTGTATACCGAAGTAAGAGATGATATATCGAGTTCTTGTGGGGGAATATTTTGTGGCTGATCGATGGACTGCGGTGGGTATTGGGTTTGCGCGTAACTATTGAGTGATTCTTTGTTTTGAGTTATATGGCGTGGTGGATCATTGTTAGTCGTGTTATTGATGATGTGTGAGTGAGAGTGTGAAGCAATGATGTTATTGTTGGTTACAATTGTGTTGGACTGAGGTGATTGCGAAGAGTTGAGAGAGAATGAAGGTTTTGTGTTTTGTTGCTTGTGGTTTTTATTGGGATTTTCTCGGAGGTTGGATGGGTTAGTTATTGCATGATTTTGCATGTTTGATTCAGGTTGCATAACGACAGAAGAGAATGAAGGAGATGATTCGAAAATAAAGGCAAAGAGTTTTTGTGAATGTTGACGGCTTTTCTCATGGTGCATTTTTTTGTTACTTTTATCTTTAATATTTCTTTTGCTTGAATGTATTTTTCGCATTTGTTGGACGAAGACGGGTGGTCGGAAGAGCAGTTGGCGCAAAATATGCGCTTGCATATTTCAGGGGAATGAGGGGGTAGGCTACAGTTTTCACATTCTGGGGCTCGCTTGCAATATTTGGTGGTGTGTCCGAGAATTTGACAATTTTTGCAGCGCATTGGAGAAGGAACGTATTGCCTCACTCGCACGTTGCGCCAAGCGATGTCTAGTTTTTCAGGAATATGAAAACGATCGAACGTAAGCAGTACAACACCGGACGATTGCATTCGTTCATTAATTTTCTTTTGAAATTTGTACATGGCCACCACGCCTTGGGATGCCAATTTATGCACTATTTCATTTTCGGGTACGTTGTTAAGGAATGGTGCGTAAACAGTTCTCTTGTTATAATTCAAGTCCTCGTCATATTTTGCTTTGACTGGGCAGATGCCGTATAATTCTTTTAAGGCTAGAAATTTCTCTGCAACACTTGCACTATTAACCAGCAAGAGTAGATTGCCATCGGGAAGTTCGGAGATTGAATGAATTTCTTTACTAATTATAATGATAGACCGGTGGACCGCGAAACATGAATGTTGAGATAGAGTTTTATTCGTATCAAGGGATTCTAGCACCACAAACTTCGGGTTACTTTTTTGCACCGTGGGTAGTTCAGGGAAAAGATCTATATTTTTGCAGATTGAAGTTTTCTTTTTTTTCTTTTTAACTTTGTAGTTTTCGGCTAGCAATGCGAACCGATTAACCCCAATGATGGGGGGCCCAGAGGGCATTTTAGCTTTAATTACCAGATATCAAGAAATTTTACACAAAATCCAAATCAAGTAGGAGTTTCAAAGAAGTAAAAGATAATGAAAACTGAAAACACGGGTGTTAGAACACTATGAGAAAAGCGCTGAGAGAAAAAAGAACCGCTCGGCACAAGTGACAGTCGGAGACTGAAGCAAAAACTAGCAAAGTGATGTAATAAGAGCCGACATTACCGCCGCCAACCGAGCCCACTAAACTTTTCTGTACACTGTAGGAAAGTTCCTCCCCACCATCGAATGTCACCAGATGCTTCCCTAGTCGTTCAGAAAACTCTGGGCGAAATGCATGCGCGTCAGTCGGAAAATACATATAACTTTAACAGTGACATTAACGTTTCCAACTTGAGAATTTACGAATTTGTTTGCAGTATTTCGTGCTCCAAAAACGTTGTTATGTTATGCTCGGTGCTTCGGGACTGAAATTGATGCGCCAGAGGCCAGAGCAATTTTGTGAACATAGAGTTGAAAGCCTGTCCTTAAGGTGAGCTGAAATATTTAATTCACAAACGAAAGACTTTTTCCAAATATCTGCATCGCTTTGAGAATATTTTGCATTTTACCCGTTCCTGTTACAAGTGGTGAACGTTCGTTTAGTGCTTTAGCAAAGATCTAAAATTTGCATCGCCAAGAGGTTGGATTTCCAGACTATTATCGACGCATTCGCTGCCGCTAAAGCTCGAAAAGCTCACTTCTAAGTTCCAAATAATTGAAAATTGGAGGATTTTAGACTGCATGTTCAAAAACTTAATCATGATAGTCAACAGGCTTCGAAAGAACTGTTTTTTAATTAATCAGATCGATAAATAAATGTTTGGATAAGATGTTTCTGTCTTCTTATTAACTGTCAAGTCCTGCTACCCCTATATACGTATATTCCGATATAATCTGAATAAATATTTCTGGCCAAAAGTCTATATACATATATGAGCTGATTAATACATTCTATTGATTTTCGAAATCGTAAAAAAAAAAATTGTTTCACCCAACATCAACTATAAAGCAAATTCAATACAGATGTGATGAACTGATGATTAAAATCATGGAAGTAGTAAGTAGAAAGATAGTTGATGAAATTGCTGAAGTATTCTTAACTTTTACCCCTGGGCCCGGATTTCCTCTCGGCGGCCTTGGATCTATGCCGATAACAACCGCGGCGTTGGCTCTGCTTTGGGCTGAGTAGGCAAATGAGTAGTAAAGCTGTAAAAGTATCTCATCATGCCCGTGGTATTGTATGGCGCAAAATCATGGGCATTGCCAACATCATATGACATGGCCATCGGGTGTTCGAGAGAAAGATTCTCCAAAATGTGTTTGGACCTATACGTCTTTGCGACAGCGAATTCCGTAGACGATGGATCGATGAGCTGTATGAGCTTTATAACGATAGTGACTGGACCATGTTGTAGATATGAAAGAAAATGCGCGGTACCCGCTGGTGGTAGCGGAGGAGGAAGGCTTCCTCTATGTTGGAAAGACCAGGTAGAGAAGGACTTGGATTCATTTGGTGTATCCCCCTGGCGTCAGTTAGCAAAGTAAAGAGCAACTGGAGCGCTATGTTGAAGTCGGAAGAAACGAATCCCCCAATATTGTTGGTGATTTTTTAAAAAGTAATTTAACCTCTTTACATCCATTTGTAAGGAAGTGTTCTTCGCAATGGCGCTCCTCTTCAGAAATTATTGAAGTTGGCAAAACAAACTCTTCAATTTCCTATAACCATTTAATAATTGTGTTCATGTCATCAAAATCAGTGGCAGTTGCTACATTGCAAATATAAGAACGTAGGTTAGTGGGGATTTTACAACTCTCCCAGGAATCCAACCAAATGACGTATTGCGAAGACATAGTAATCTTGCACCCAGAGATGTTTGCCCATCTTGAAGGGCATTCGGAAAAACCTTCATGCATCGATACACTGAGGCTTATAAAATTTGAACCTCCTTGGGAATATTTAAATGCGATATGCCTATCGACTCGAATAGTTGTTGTGCGGAAATGCCTTTAGTAAGGGCAAATTCTGATAATAATGAAAAAACTTCGATCTATGATTTTATTGTTGCTTTGACATCGAAACCTGTAGTAATTGAAGTGATGTCGTCGACTGATGGGCAGAAGCTAAAGTTGTGTTAACCCCCCGTCAAACACATATTCTGAAACCTTCGAACAAACACATATGCCTGGCCAGACCCCTATACGTTTTCATGCATTTGTATGGCAAAAAGGGTACCGCAACTTTGAATTGCTAAGTATGTTCGTATATAATATTGGTCTTTAGACTAAATGTAAAATAATTTATATTTTTTATTATTTTTTATTCATTTTTTGGAATGCATGAAAAACAAGTATAATCAACTTTAGAATGTTGTTGGCACACAGGATTAGTGCATTTGGTGCAGTAAAAACGTGTCTTCCTACGCAGCTTTTCGTCTTACGTGACACAAATTCTGCAATCTTTTCTGGAACTCAGTGTACTAGGGCCGCTTTGTTGGTTAGGCAGCATGTTGCTGGGAATATTCAACGGCCTTCCAAAGAAAGATTCAACGGCCAAACGGGTTGAGTGTTGTCCCGAAATGTGGTTGTTGTTCATGCGATTTTCAGTATTAGCAAGCACCAATTGTTTACTCAGCGTGTTCAAGAACAATCGTCGCTTCTCTTTTCTGGTTCCTTCTATATTTTCATTGCATATGATGTAAGCGGCTAATCCCATGACGTCTATCATGTTGCAGAAAAATGCTAATGGCCAACGTCTGGTTGGCAGTTTTGTGGAGTAATGCGTTACCATTTGGTCCATTGTATCAACGCCGGCCTCTGTTGAATTGTAAAATAATATAGCTTCCGGTTTTTTGCTACGCCTTCAACTTTCTTGATGTAGTGCACAGTGGATAGTAGATTTACTGCTTTGTTTTTCTTTGGAACGTAGCTGCACAGTGATATAAGGTTATCATAGAAACCGAACACAGATGAAAGCACTGGCCGTTTGCTGTCTTTTTTCACTTCTTTGGGAAGGCAACTTCTGTTGGAACTAACGTCTAGTCCAATCGACGAAAGACGTTTAGCTGCGTCTAATGTTGTAAAGAAGTTATCAGCAATAATAGTTCTGCCGCTGTTAGTGTATTGATTAGCCAAACTCATGAGCACATTTTCACCTTGGTTTGTCTCTCGTTGTTCTCCCTCCTTACCAGTGTACAGTTTTCTTTGCAACGGATATTTGGTTTTCGCATCGCATGCCCACCATACTTTTACGCCATACTTTGCGGGTTTTGATGGGATGTATTGCATCAACTTTTTGGGCCCACGGTATGGAAATAGCTGCTCATCGATGGTTACACTTTCAAATAGTTCAAAATTACTGGCAAGATTGTTATTCAAGAAGTTCCATATGTCGCGAATGGGAGCAGCTTTGTCGGTTTGTTGACGAAATGCGCGCGTACGACTATCGTCAAATCGAATACTGCGCATCAAAGTAGCAAATCGTCTATATGACATGGCTGCACGGAATATTGGAAGTGCATCAGTTTGCCACATCAATCTTGAGAGCTGCATAGTATTATGACTGACACCAAAAGCCAATAGTATCCCAATAAAAGCGTCAAGCTCAACACTTCTCATATCAACCCATACTCGTGGTGTGCAGTTTCCATGTTCTGCGTTCCATTTGCGTGTAACTTTTTCTCCATATTGATTTGTTTTTCTTACGATGATGAACGTAATATTCGGTGAAAAGAAAAAGTTGAACACCTCAAGCGGAGTGGTCAGGTTTGTTTTTGGTCCACCTCTGAAACGCATGATGTTGTGCTGGCGGAATCTTACTGGGTTCAGCTGTACTCCACTTGGTACCATCTTTTCCAAGCAAAAAACCGTCTGCAGCTTGAGTTGGTGCATTCTCACTTTCGTCTTCGGATTCTTCATCGCTGTCCAATATTTCATTTGCTTCAATTTCTAATTCATACTCAATGTCCGAGGCGTCATCTTCCGGCACAAAATCTGTGTTTTCACCGCTTTGGTCTTCAAATAAATCTAGTTCTTCGTCTGCTTCTGTGTGAAATCACGCTGTAACGCTGAGGATAGTTGTTGTTGGAAATTATCAGTAAGCCTGCCTGTACGCAAGCGCGTATTGTACACAAATTCTAAATCCTCTGCCATAATAATAGTAATAATTTCACTTTAATTTCCGCACAAAAAATTTTTATTTCGGACTGTCGATGTTGTATGTTCAGCATTCAATAATATACTAACTGAACTCATAACCCAAAACGAAAGAAAGAAAAATAACATATAAACTACCTGGAAGCAAATATCAGTATTGAATTCACAGAAAAACAACCCAAAATATAAAAAACAAACAAGTTTAACAACAAAATACCTGGAAACAACAATCTGCATTGTATTTACAGAAAAATAACCCAAAATGTGTATAATAATAATTTATTTCATACAAATTGTATAGGGGTCTGGCCAGGTATATGTGTTTGATCGAGGGGGGACTTTTTTCTTTTGCAGTTTTCGTCGTGATGGAAATATCGTTTTGATTTTTTTTTACAGATAGAAAGCCAACAATATTTTATGCGGCTACCGGGAAATACAGGTATCTACCTAAACTAGAAGTATGTTTAATTAACGCTCAAAAATAAAATATGCCTGGCCAGAACCATGTGTTTGACAGGGGGTTAAAGTGTGAATGAGTTTGGTGAGATTACCGGCACATACGACAGCGGGATACCCTGTACCTTAATGCAAATCCCAGATTGCTTGACTAACACAAATCCTTTGGAAGGCGGCAGCGCCGATGAGCAGCTTTTAAAATTGTGATATGTGTTGATGCAATATTGACAGTTTGATTTTACGTTGGCGAACGAATGGTGATGAGTCGTTGTTTGGTTTCCACCCTTAGGGCAACTTTCGAGACATTGACAATGGCGACTGAGTAACCTACAGAAACCTTCCCAAGAAGGTAAATGTTCAAAATCCTGCTTTTGATCGTACGCTGAGTTTAAGTCTGCATATATTTTTGACAAAACGATATATTAAAACAAGTGACTAAACACTTTGTTATATATATATATCATTAGATTAACATAATTTTTTATTTATTTCAGCCCCCCAACCTTACATTTTGTGGACGGTCTATGTCCAACTCAGGATTAATGATAACATTCGTCTTTCAGTAGTACCATACCACGTCAATATATGCTTCAAAACCACTTTAGCTCCACGAATATATTTAATACTTTAGGAAGACTTCCTGTTTTACTGATATCTTCAGATATTTAAGTGTCCAGGTCTTTAATACCAAAATTTCGTGTTGATCATGTGCATTTACACTATGAATAACCGTTCCTTATTTCTCAAATTACTGAAGAACCTTTGCATTTTGTTCAGCAAATTCACCATTTGTTGGGTATATTATTAATGCTTTCTCAATCAAGAATTCATTGGTCGCGGTTGAAACTTTCGCAAGAAGTAGTTTAAGGTGAGTAGAGGTGAATTCCCCAACCCTTAGGGCCCCTTAGGTGAATTCCCCAACCCTATAAATGTCGCGTCTCCCTGTTGGTGCATATTTTGTTTGAGTTCAATCAGCCGTAACTGTCGCTGGCTTCATATGATCCGGTTCTCGAAAAACTTGATGTCCTCGAATGGGTGCTAGCTTTCTGAGAATAGAACTTAATTTGTGCGAACAAACCATGCAAATTCAGTTCTATTTTCTAAACGGTAAATAACGATTGTTTCTTAAGCAAAAAATAAAACTCAAGAAATAACGATTATTTTTAAGAAATAATACTCAAAATATAACGATTATCTTCTGAGCAAAATATAAAACTAAAAAAAGAACGATTAAACATTACTTGTTCAAATAAAACTTAAAAAGTAACTATTCGACACTATATGAGTCGCTTAACATTCTTGGCGAAGAAAGTTGAACCGACATCTTACATAGGTATTGATTTTCGTACAAGTCTGTGTAGATGAATTTGACATGTTGTGGCATGCGCGTATAGCTCTGGATTTTCTTCTTCTGTTGGAGCTTTATAGGAACAGTTAGGATCACGGAGAAGCTTTCCTTCTGCAGTATCAAACTCTGGACAACCTTCGATCCAAATTACCATATCAAGGTAAGGACTCTCATGATTCTGTTACTACATACGCAACCAATTGTCTTTTACTTTTCCATTGAAAGCCTCGTCGTTATTGCTGATATATTGCATTAGAGGTTTTACCCTAATTTAAAAATTACGACTTAAAACTATGGAGTATTTTTTTTTTATAAGCCTTTATTTCTCATATATAACAAGTCTACCGTCAGCTAGTAGCAAAGCCTTTCGTTCATCGAGCCAGTAAATATCATTTAAGCGAAAAGTTACACAATATCCTGTTTTGGGCTAAAATCTGATTTAAGGCTGAGGCTTAAGGCTTTAAGGCTTAAGCTGTAGAACCTACGTTTTTGGTTAACAGCAATAGATGAAACTACTGACGTCTGAAATTATTTCATATGTCGCTGCTTTAGAGAAGTAATTGTCTGGGTTGGTACTTTCTCAGTATTCTGATATATTTAGGTTTCTTGACCCACAGAATATTTGAGATACCTTTACACCGTTTCGGTCAAATGAATGAGAATCACTGAAGTAATATTTATTATACCACATTTTCCAAATGAGCAGCCCTTCTGTATTAGTATACCTGCACTATGATCCATGAAAACTGCTTGGTTCTTCGTCAAATGCGATCTGGACCCTTTTGTTGAGCGTCACCAATTATCTTTGATAACATTAAAATGAATGGTATGAGCCTCGAAATTTATCTTCATTTGGAATCTTATATCACTATTGAGTTGATCGCCTCTGTTATCGTGCTTAAATCTAGGACGGTCGTTGACCAATATTTGAATGAAAGAATACAAGCCTTTAAAATGTTTGTTAATACCATCACACAGCGTTGTCCAACGACAAACCCTGACGTGAATGCCTCATCATTACCTTGATGTCATGAAGCACGCACAATCCTTGAAAAATCGTTGGGTTTTACGCAAGCAGTAGCTGGCTGTGTAGGTTCGTCATTTGTCTCTACGTCAATTGCTATTGGTGCTTCTTCAACTGTTATTATATCCCTACCCTAAAATTCTGAAGACTCTCAGTAATGACAACTATTGCGGCATTATTTGAAGACTTTGGTAGTATTTTCGGAAGATTTTCAGTATCCTCGAAAAATGAAATTACTTTCTCCCGTTTGCTGCAAAGCTGCAAACGAATCATTCGACCTTTCTTCCGCTTATGATGATCGATGTTCAGCTTCGTACTGCCGCATTTGCAAGCGAGCTGCTCTGCTTTTCTTCCATTGTAGAATTGATTGAACATGGTTCTAAAAAATTAGCCACAGAGTTGGAGCTAGATAATTTAATCCGGTTAATTGCAATTAAAGCTACCTGACCCATTTTTGCATTTAAACTGGGATCACGGCGAACTTTTTTCGGCCGTCCGATTGGCATACCCTACAAATTACTAGTAATTTAATGGCTGCATTTAAAGGAGAAACGCCTTTTACGCGGAAGATGACTGTCTTCGTACTTCTTTATATTTCCATCCTACCGCTTACGAAAAGCTTTTATACATACATACTTTGCATGTACAATGCCGCGGGAACTAGAATCACATAACAGAGAAGAATGAAATTATATATATGTATGTATACTAGCTGGCAACGGTTGCGCGAGGCTTCGCCACGCGCTTTCTGTTTATGTATATGTATAAGAAATTACTTACTATTAGTTACTTTGGTTCTGAAATAGTTTGATTTTGCATTTACCTTAACCCTGCTGTTAGGTTAAAAAAAACTTACGAATCTTAGGTTAGAGGACCATTTGGTCCATACTGTAGTTTTCATACAAAATAACAATTTAATCTTAGTATTTATATTTAGTTTGGTTCAATACTTGCTAAATATTATTACTTTATTATTTACTCAACTCTGGTAAAACCCAGCACCAGTGGCCTGCTCTCAAAATGCTTCTAGTTCAGGAGCTCGAAAGCGAGGAATTTGTAGTTGCTGCAAGTCTAAGTCTGATGTAAAATGCTCCATTTGCAGTGCGTTTATTTGCAAAACCAACCGAAAAACATTTTTTTGCTCATCATGTAGTGCCAAAAAATATCGAACAAACTAATAAATACTTATTTTTGGAAAATTAATGTAAAGAAAATCAAAGAAAATATACTATGGACCAAATGGTCCCTTAACCTAAGATTCGTAATTTTCAATTTATCTTAGTCCAGTTTTAAGTCAGAGAATTAAATTTTCGCACATAATATTGTTTTATAAAAAGACCACCTGAGCTGAAAAATTTAGACAGTATATATCACCGTTCCAAAGTTACAAAGAAAACAAAAAAAAAATTGGACCAAATGGTCTTAACCTAACAGCAGGGTTAATTCCTAAATGTTGTGATAAAAATAGGTATGTATTTATTCAATGGCTGTTAAAGTGAGAGTGAGTACAAAGATATTAAAGAAAATTCTTGCTACTGCATGTACATATAACAGGTGTGTATATATATTACAGGGTTGTACAAAGTGTATGGGCACATAAGGTGTCAATCTATGTATATAAGTACTTATATTAATAAGTTGTTCAATTTATAACACCCTTCCTGAACGACTAATTTCTATGCGTTCACATTAGATAAATATTTATGTATGTTGGTAATTCAGAACAATGGAATACAAAATATTTTTGCTTAATTTAATTTAATTTAGACCAAATTTAGTGGCAAAATATTTTAACTTCTGAGCGGTAACGCCTTTTGTTAAAATATCTGCAACCATCTCGTTAGTAGGTAAATACTTCAAACTTACTTGCTTATGTTCGATAAGTTGACGAATAAATTTCGTTTTTATGTCTATGTGTTTCGTGCGTGGTGAGTAGGAATTATTCAATGCCACTTGAATGGCGCTCTTGTTGTTGCAGAATATGGTCATCGTTGTTTCGTACTTCGGAACCAGCTCAGCTTCCAAACGCTTCAGCCACACAGACTCTTGTATAGCAGCTACAATAGATATTAATTCCGCTTCAGTGCTCGACAACGCAACAGTTCTCTGCCTTTTTGTTGACCATGATATAGCAGCTGACTGAAAGACAAAGGTATAACCCGAAGTTGAACGCCTTTCATCGGTGTCTCCAGCCCAGTCCGCATCACAGTAACCTATTATGTTGTCATCAGATTTACAATATACTAGTCCCTTTTCAGAAGTACCCTTTAGGTATCGCATAACGCGCTTCACGGCTTCCCAGTGACTTGAGCAGCGAATAATAAGCAACCGATTGCTTGCATATACGGAACTTCGGTCATATCTTGCCTTTCACTAACATCTTTTGGTGACATATCAGATGACAATTTTTAATTGTAGTCGAATGGTGTTGACAGCGGATTAGCATCGCTCATACCAAAACGTTTCAATACATCTAGTACATACTGAGATTGGTCCATTTTTATAGAATTATCATCCACTGTGATTCTCACACCTAGCACTGACGTGGCTACACCCATGTCTTTCATTTCGAACTTTTTTGCCGATTTGTCTTTATACCATGCTATTTGGTTTGAGCTATTAGAAAAAATCAAGACGTCATCGACATACATATATTGCAACGTCACTTCTAACGAGCCCCATATTGAGAAGTTCACGATTAAGGGTATCGTTCCATACTCGTCCGGATTGCTTGAGACCGTAAATAGATTTTGATAGTTTGCACACCTTACCTGCACCATCATTGTAGCCCTCAGGTTGTTGCATGAAAACTTCTTCAAGTATGCGCACACGGCGTCCATTTGATGTACGGCCATATCATACTTGACGGAGAGCGCCAATAAGAAACGAATTCATTCGTATCTTACCACAGGTGCGAATGTCTCAAAGTAATCGATGCCTTGGGTTTGCGCGCAGCCTTTCGCCACTAATCTGGCTTTTCTGCGAAGTGGAACGCCGTTTGTGTCGTATTTAGTTTTGTATACCCACATAGAATTTATCGCCTTCTTGCCAGGTGGAAGATCAGTCAACGTCCATGTGTTGTTAAAATGTAATGAATCAATTTCGCTACGCATGGCGGACTCCCACTCTTCCGCGTGAACTGACGATACCGCCTGCTTATGCGTTGAAGGATCGCATAAATTAAACTGTGCAGTACAAAAATAGTAGGACTCTGCTTGCTTACTTGCAATTCTTTTAGAGCGACGGAGTTCGGAGTCAATGTTGTTGATACCTTCTTCACCTTTAACTGCGAAGTTGTCAACGCGGCTGTGGTCGTCATCAGCGTAATCTGTATCACTGTCGATAGTGCTCAATTCGCTACCATTCCCCTCTGCATTGACACTTTCGCCCCCGGATAAATCCACAAGTTGATAAGTATCGTTAGACTTGTTACAATTATGTTGTTTTTCCAAAAACACAACATCTCTACTAATCACGATTTTGTTGGTACGCCGATCAAAAAGTCTGTACGCTTTACTTTCACCACTGTACCCTACCATAATGCATTCGATTGACTTTTCACTCAATTTATGTCTTTTCTCTTTTGGTACATGGGCCATTGCCGTGCAGCCGAATACGCGAATATGTTTTAAATTTGGTTTTTTTGTAGACCATAGTTCCTCCGGACTACGCTTGTCTTCTCTGCAAGGCACAAAATTTGTTAAATACGCGGCGGTTGCAGCGGCTTCTGCCCAAAAACGCTCGTCTACCCCGCTGTCTATAAGCATACACCGCACCCGCTCGATCAAAGTGCGGTTCATTCGCTCCGCTACACCGTTTTGCTCTGGTGCATATGGAAATGTGGTTTGGTGAATGATACCGCTTTTATTTAAAAACGATTTAAAACTTTCATTCACATATTCCCTGCCGTTATCAGTTCGCAGAATTTTAATCGTTTTGGAGCATTGGTTCTCAACCATATTTTTAAAGTTTTTAAATGTTTCAAAGACGTCGGATTTATTCTTAATTAAGTAAGCAAACACCTTACGCGTAAAGTCAACGACGAAACAAACCAGGAAACGAGCACCCGAGAACGATTTTGTCTTTAATGGACCAATCACATCAGAGTGCACCAGTTCTAAAACATTGCTTGCGCGCGTGCCTTTTTCCTTATTCGGTTTACGTGTTTGCTCCCCTTTTATGCACACTTTACAACAATCACTATTTAATTTGCTAAATGATATGCCGTCATTGTTTTGTTGCACTTTGTGTAATGAACTGTTGCAAATGTGGCCCATTCGTCGATGCCATATTTCGAATTCATTTTTCACGAGCATTGCGGATTCTTTTGCCTTGTTGATTTTACTACTTAATCGGTAAAGATTATTATGGACCGACGCAGTAGCGACAACTTCGTTGTTTTCGTTTAAAATTTTACACGTGTCGCCTTCGAAAACTACTCGTTTACCATTTTGTACCATTTGACGAACCGACAGAAGATTTGCTCATAAGTCTGGAACATACTCGACATCTTTGACAATTGTGTGTTTATTTTTGTTAAAAAGAGACAAATTAACATCGCCTGCAAAATTTGCGGAGAGCTCGGTATTATTCGCTATTACAATAGTTTTCTCTTTTATCTCGTGCTTGTTATATAAAAGGTTAACCTCGTTTGTCGTGTGGTTGCTCGCGCCGCTATCTATGTACCAATTTATGTACTCGTTGTTCTTACTCATTATGTCGCGCATTTCGCCTTTGGTTGCTTTCGCACATGCCTGTCTTTCGTTATGTTCTTGTGTTGTAATAGTTCTACTACTCGTTGTAAACAGCACGCCCGCTCTTTCGATGTTTTTTCCTCTGTAATTTTCTATGTTTTTATTAGTGTTGCTCTGTTTGTGCTTTGGCGGGCAATTTTTAGCGAAATGACCAATGGCTTTACAACTGTGACACCTCAGTTTATTTGATTTTTTGAGTACAGCGCTTTTTCTTTGTCTACACCATCGAACTTAACATCTTGCAGTAGTACATTCTTCACTATGTCCACAGTTAACTTCTGTTTGGAGTTTTCTACTGCCATTACAAGAGGTCTGAATTCCTCAGACAGACCAGCAAGCATTAACGAGGCAGGTAACTCATCATCAAGGTTTAGACCGGCGTTTCTTACCTTTATAGCAATCATGATGATGTCATTTATATACTCCTGTACGGAGCTGTAGTTTTCGAGCCTGACATTAACCAGTTGTTTTAGCAATTCTACTTTTCTCGTGAGGCCATTGTCTTCATAGGCATTCATTAGAGCGCTCCACGCCTCCTTCGCCGTCGTCGCACTAGCGATCTGGCCGAAATTGCTGGGGTCCACCATCAAGGTAATTTCGGCTAGCGCTCGCTCATTTAAGTCAGCATCCTTCTCGCTTACGACTCCACTTTCGACGACTTTCCAGACACCTTTTATTACTAAGCAGGATTTTGCTTGACGCTTCCATACGTCGAAATTTTCCCTGCCACGCAACTTTTCCATTTGGAATGTCACTGGAATTGACGATGAACTTGCCATTTTACTATATTTAAACCTTCAGTGGTTAATTGCTATTTTTACTTTTAACTTAGCAAAATACACGTGGCTTAAGGCCCATAACCTGTTGTGATAAAAATAGGTATGTATTTATTCAATGGCGGTTAAAGTGAGAGTGAGTACAAAGATATTAAAGAAAATTCTTGCTACTGCATGTATAACAGGTGTGTATATATATTACAGGGTTGTACAAAGTGTATGGACACATAAAGTGACCATCTATGTATATAAGTATATTAATAAGTTCTTCAATTTATAACACTAAATATATAAACTCATAAAAATAACAATTTTATATTGCATACAATTGCAATTAAAACTTTTTATTGGACAAACATCAAAAAATTTCTTTGTATACAATATTATGCGTGCCTTCCTCTGCAAGGACAAAAAGGTTAATTTTCGATGTAACACGTGATGAGGCTACGTACAGTTGTCCGTGTGAAAAACATGGCTTACTCAAATCCACTCCGGTTACATTAAATGTTTGCCCCTGTGCCTTGTTTATGGTCATTCCAAAACAAACCTTTACCGGAAACTGAAGTCTTTTAAATCTAAATGGCAAATCTGTAGGTATCATCGGAATTCTAGGTATTAAAGTAGATTTTCCAGTACCACAACCAGTTAAAATAGTACATTCAACCAGATAAAAATGTAACATTTTTACCTGCAGGCTAGTTCCATTGCATAACAGTGGGGGACTTAAATTTCGCAGTAAAATTATTGGAGCTCCAACTTTTAATGTAAGTTTGTGGGGAGGCATACCTGAAGGGTTCATAGAATTTAGAAATTCCGTTGGGTAGTGCACAGCTTCTTCGCCGTCGACTACTGTATCCACCGAGTAATATTCTCCCGTTTGTGCGTGGAATTTTACCAATACCAATTCGTTAATTTTTTCGACTTGTTCATTAGTAGGTGTTAATATTGCTCGTTCCTTTAACCAGGATACAGGCTTATAAGCAAGTTGGTCTATTGTGGGATATATTTTGTCAATCAGTTGTTGATGGTCGGTGACTGAAACGCATATATCATTATTGAAGGAGATTTTCCCACAAACTGTTGGAAGCTCACCGTTACCAACCTTCAGTAACATGTCAGCAAACATCCTGTTATCTTCTGAGGCTTTAAGCACTCTCATGTTAATCTTTAGTGCTAATTTTATTACATGGGACCAAAGGTATGATCGTTTTAATGACGCATTCACCTCATCAGCCCTGGTCCCTCTAGATATAACTGGCAATATTTGACGGAAATCTCCTGAAAATAATACCGTACAACCACCCATAGGTGTGTTCGTACTTCTTAAATCGCGCATGGTCCTATCTAGGGTTTTAACTGACGCTTTATGTGGCATTGTGGCTTCATCCCAAACTATCAATGAGCACATCTTGATAAGCTTAGAAGTATTACTTTGCTTAGAAATGTTGCATACGCTGGCACAATCGTCAGAAATATTTAGAGGAAGTGTAAATGAAGTATGCCCCGTTCTTCCACCTTCTAAAAGGGTAGCTGCGATCCCAGAAGACACTACCGCAAGGGCAACGTTACCGCCAGATCTTACTTTAGTGAGAAGTAAATTTATTAAAAATGTTTTTCCCGTGCCGCCAGGAGCATCAAGGAAAAATATCTTTCCGTCCATGTATTGCATACAATGAAATTTTTTGATGTTTGTCCAATAAAAAGTTTTAACTACAATTGTATGCAACATAAAATTGTTATTTTTATGAGTTTATATATTTAGGAATTAAGGTAAATGCAAAATCAAACTATTTCAGAACCAAAGTAACTAATAGTAAGTAATTTCTTATACATATACATAAACAGAAAGCGCGTGGCGAAGCCTCGCGCAACCGTTGCCAGCTAGTTAATAAATAAACAAAACTAATTTTTGTATGGAAGAAAATGCGCAACACCGTAAGCAAAATACTAAAAAACTTTTAAAAATTCAGCTGTAGTTTCTAGTTTCTTGTATGATGACAAAGCATCTGAAAAACGAACATATCTAACAGTGTGGATCAAAGTTATCATTTCGCCTTGCATCGGTTTATCAACGAAGTCAACAGCACAGCTCTCTGCGCATAGCCGAACGAAGTAGCAACGAAGAGCAGTTGATTTACTACTCACACAACTACACATCTTCCCGCTACGACACTGATTTTACATTCGGTTGTATGTAGCAATGCTGTACTTAGTGTAAAATTTTTAAAACTTTACACTTAAATATTTCAGAAATGAATACGCTAATTTTTAATTTAAGTAGCTATCATTGTAGTGCTAACTGCAAGCATTAATTTAAAAAAAGTTGCATCCCGATCCGTTCAGTAGTGTCCGAGATTAGCTCTTTCCAAAATTTTAGACTTTGTTTTATAATATGTATATGTAGATACGTAGATGTATACTTTGCATGTACAATAATGCGGAAACAAGAAGCTTAAAGTAGAAGATGATCGAATTACATATACGTATGTATATGACAGTGCTGTCCAGAATGAAAAATGTGAATGTATGAGTGACAACGAGAGAATGGGAGCAGCCCAGTAGGAAATTTAAACCAAAATAAAAGCATATTGGATTAGAGTAGAAATAAAAAACTCAAGTGTGTTATATGTTAAGCCTACACATTGTTAAATAAGGGCGGTATTTTACAGATTATGTATTTGGTAAAATTCTGATCACGGAAGATAGCTCAGCTTTCAGTTTCAGTTTTCGATTTGATTGCTTAACAACTTCCTCATTTTCTACTTTAGCCAACCACCCTTTGAATTTTTTCAAAAAGACTAACTTTTTTGCTTCATATAATCCCTGGCTAGCTTTTTTGTCTAAAACTTGTATATTTTTGTAGGAGGAATCGAAATGCCTTCTGATATTAGATATTTTGCCTCCTTTGAACGACTTGTAACATAAAAGGCATTGCAAGTCGCCAAAGGCATTTTCTAGCATAAAGAAGTTCTTACAGGGCATTGTATTGCATACACGATTGCATACACTAAGCGTCGCGGACAAGCTTGGTGTTTATTCGTTGCTGGTTCGCTAACGACTGAACGATGGAGAGTAAGCTCAATTGAGCTATGGGATGGACAGCACTGGTATATGTATATACAGTGAAAGCTCGCTAATACGGATCAATGATTGCAAGCCCCTATCCGGATTAACGATTTTTCCGGATTAGTGGATGTGCCTTAAAAATTGAAATTAGACATCTACCAGTAGAAAAAGAATTTTCATCATTATAAATTAAATAAAAATGATTATTCACGAAAAAAAGCAAAAAAAAGAACAATGCTTATGTTTGTTGTTATACATGTATGAATTCAATAATACAATGATTTGGTGTAAATCTTATTTTAAAAAGCTTAGGATACTGCTCTGGTGTGTTTTCTTAATGCAAGCTTCTAAAGCTTGATTTCGCATATCTTTTAGTAAAAGGATGTGTTCAATAGCTAAATCACGCTCCTTAGCCCATTTTATGCAAGTGTTAAAGCTCTGCACAGCCTCACTATTTGTTGTACGTGGTGTATCAGGAATGCTAACAGTTTCTTCCTCTTCGGATGATAATGTACAGTACAAATTTTCGTTGGACTCATTAACCCATTCATGGACATCATTCATGGACAATGAACCGTTTTCATTAACGTTGTTGTTGAACATTTCTAACATTAATACTAAATCATCGCTTCTGTCTACATTTGTGGCATCAGCATTATTAGTGAAGGCAACTGACAAAGGAAGATTATCCTCCGATGTCCATCTTTGCGATTGAATATTCTTCCAACACGATTTTATGATATCATTGGACACTTTGTCCCAAGATCGTACGAGGATTTCACATGCCTCTTTTAAAGAGAATTGTTTTAAAAACGCATCGCTATCAGTAAATTCCGAATTGACTGATTCATATAAAATGTCTTTTTTGTAATACAGCTTGGTTAACCTTATAGCATTTTGATCCATAGGTTGAATAATGCTTGTGCAGTTCGGCGGCATAAAAATTATTTTGTAGTGCCCGCACTCAGACACAAGTGATCCAGCATGACACCTAGCATTGTCCACAATAAGTATAGCTTTGTGTGGAAGGTTATTTTCAGTTTGGAATGACTTTACTTGTGGTATGTATGATTTAAAAAACCATTCAGAAAAAATAAAGGATGTCATCCAAGCATTTTTGGATGAATAGTATTCTATAGGTGCATTGTTTTTAAATGATCTAGGGTTTTTAGCTTTACCTATAACTGCTATATTTAATTTATGGGTACCCGATCTATTAGCGCAAACCAGAAATGTGACCCTTTCCTTGCTCATTTTTCTCCCTGGAGCACTCTTTTCTTTGGCGTGCACCAAAGTTTTGTCAGGAAACATTTTCCAAAAAAGCGCAGATTCGTCTGCGTTATAAATCTGGCAGTCTACCAATTCCTCAGCTTCAACCATATCATAAATTTTTTTTTGCAAATCTGGCACTAGATCTGAATATTTCTGGCGACGAGGATGGGATACGTTGTGTTAAATTTTCGTATCCAAACCGAACATTTTGCGTGCAAAGCAAATTAATAACTTTTTGTGATTTAATTAAATAAATAAATGAAAAGTACACTTCAAAACTTAATGCTACTAAAATAAGTACTTTGTGTTTGTGGTTTGAGTTTGTTCTTAAATTTGACCACACATATATATTGTGAAATAAACATTTATCGAAAAAAAAGAAAAACTCCAAAGCAAAAAAAAATAGTGTTCGAATTACAAACGTGGTTTGCATATAAAAGAAATAAAAATTGTAAAGTCAATGCAACCAGAACAATATATTACAACAACAAAACCACATATGTTCTAACGAAACTTTCATCTGACCTTGAAAAGACAAAATTCATATTTTCACATTCATTTGAACTTGAAAAAAAAGAGAATAGAACAATACCATATTTAATATGTATACAGAAAAGAATCATTTCATCTTGAGAGACAACAAAAAAAAAAAAAAAAAAGAAAACAAAAATACACAATCATCGTTTGCATTGTAAATTTTTCAACATCAGCAAAGCGAGAGAATCTACAACAACAACCACACAAGAGCAGTTTGCGCAAACTGTAGCGGAAACAGAACCTTTTTGACAAAAACAAAACAATGGCGTTGACACTAGCTGAAAGTTTACGAGAAGCGAGGAGCCTACCGCCGTTTACTGGAAGTAGTGAGTACTCACTTAGTAATTATCTTCGAGACATCTCAACCGTTCTCCAATTGACTCCAATTGAGCACTTAGGTACTTTGCAAAGAGTTCTTAGCAACCGTTTACAGGGAAACGCATTAAGAGCAGTTGAGACATTAGTTAATCCTACCTGGGATGATATTGTGAGTAAACTTAAAGAAGAATTTGGAATAAAGAGAACGTTTTTTAATTTAAGAATAGATGCTCTTAATCAGTGTTGCCAGGTCCAAATTTGAAGCGTCATGAGAACAGATGCAGAAAGTTAGTAGATCTCCTACTTTGTTTTTATCGAAAAGTTGTAGATCTACTACTTCTTTCTAACGCTTTTAAATTAATTTAAAAAACTATTTATTTCTTTAGTTTTTAAATTTTAATTATTTATTTTCATACATTTCGATTTGCCATTTTGGGTATAAAAGTTAAACAATAACTTGAAAGTGATTTTTTATTGTTATTTCTTTTTTTTTATACTACTAACTAGTCATGAGCTATCCTTTTTTATTTACTTTTATTGTCAATATAAGTTGCTTAATAAAAAAATAATTATTTGTTGTACATTTGATTGTTAAGCTTTTTGAAATGGTTCTCAGTGGGTTCGCCTGTGGTGTTAGAAATAAATCGCTTCGTATGCAAAACTGCTTCTAAAGTTTCTGTGCATAGACGATTTCTATGTGTAGTTTTTACTTATTTTACTGTAGAAAAAAGCCTTTCGACATTTGCACTGCTGTGCGGTAAAATAAGAAGCTTTCGTACGAAATCGCTTATTAACGGGAAAGATTTCATTTCATCACCGTTTTTTATGTTTGATATGTGGCGCCAGAAAACTTCTACATCTTCATCTGGGCAAAATGAAAAAGTTGAATTCCGCAAGAACAGCCATTCCCTATCCAGTTCGGTCAAGTTATTGGTGCAAATACCTTAAAAAAGATATACTCTTAGTTTAAACTCATGGAATAACTACATTTTTATAAAGTACCTGGAAATGCAATGCCTGCGGAAGATATTGTTTTTATTGTTTGTCTTTGACCTAACACCATTGCCGGATTAAGAAATTTTATGGTTTTTAAGTTTCTAACCCAAATGCTCTTAAATGGAAAACGAAGTTTTATTTGATCGAGGCTTTCAATGTAAAAACATAAGCAGTTGTTCTTAAATGCTTCAATTTCGTCTTTTGTTATTTTTTTCAAGAAATCTTCACGCTGTAACATAGCTATAATATTTCCACCTAGATACAGCTTTTCCATCGATACAAATAAACTTGGATCTTTATAGTCCAGATTAATTATATTTTGCTCTAAACATTCAAGCCGATCCGTTTCATTTCTTTCTTCTTCCGCGGATAATTCCAACAGTTCATTTTTTATAAAGCATTCCAATATGCTTTTATATGTTGCAAGAACTTGATCGTATAATATGTATAATTTAGGTTTAGACGACTGCAGCTGTTTATTTAATTCGTGAAAAAATGGCAGAACAAAAGATAAAAATTCCAAATACAACTCTGTTGCAGGATTTAAGCACTTGTCTAATATTGGTTCTGCTGCATTTATTTTGTCAACTAGGACTGCACATTGAAAAAACAATTTCAAAGTAGGAAGCTGTTCCAATAATCTTTTCACGACAGGCAACAACGACAACCATCTCGTTTGTGCTGGTTGCAGTAAATTGTGCGGTTTTATATCAAGATACTCTTGAAATACCTTGTAATCTCCCAAGCGCTTGGGGCTATTTTATATATACCTGTATACTTCTCGAGCGAAATCTTCAATAGACCTTGGAATTTTTTTACATGCATACGATGCACAAAGATGGAAGGAATGGCAAACGCATTTCATCAAGAACAAATGCGGAATGTCGTTTACAAAAAGCGTTGCTACGGAGTGGTTTTGTCCAAACATTGTATTAGCACCATCAGCTGCGAATCCAATCATATTCTTTTGATATGGAATGTCGTTTTTCTCGAAAAAATCCACACATGCACGATGCAAAGTATTTGCTGAGCCATCAATTATGGGTATTAAACATAAAAAGTTGTCTTCAATGTTGAAATTAACACCGGTTCTAGCAATTACAGCCAAATGCTTTGTGGAAGAGCAATCCGTGCTCTCATCCACTATTAACGAAAATTTTTCTTTTTGTAAAATAGAAATTAATTCACTTTTTGCTACTTCTCCGGTAACTTTTGTTACTATCGCCTGGGCTTTTGTTCTCCCAAACGTAAACTGCTTGGCGATTTCCGAATCAGGACATGCAGCCTGTACAACAGCTTTTAAATCGTCTATAGAAAGAACATATGTTTGTTAGTGAAAGGCTTATGGGAAAGTAGTACTTATTAAGAAAAACGTACTTGCTATGTTGAAGGCAAGATTGTTTTTTGTTAAGAAGCAGGCCATTTTTATTTCTCCTGATTTTATTAGCAGCTCGGTTTTCTTGTGCGTTGACTGGGGAAATATTAACTGCACTGAAGGTTGCAGATTCACAGCTAAAAATTGCAAAAATTTATAAAAAGATCTTACAATATATAGGTACATATATATATTTATAGGTTATTGCAAAGCGAACTTAAAATTAATATAAGTAAGATACATTTTATTGTTAGTTTTAAAATACCTTTTACTTTTTCTAAGTGCTTATTGCTATTTCTATGCTTATCTAACATAGCTCTACCAGCCACACATTTCAGATCGCAATTACAAGCATTACAGAAAAAATAAAGATCACCCTTTTTGCTCCGTTTCAACCAATTAGAAAATGCATCCTCCTTTTCCCACTTGGGATTATATTTCTGGTCGTAATGCCGTTTTCCTTTCATCTTTGGAGGTGTTTTCTCATTTTCGCTGCAATCTTCAGACGACATTTTTTTACGCGTGGACAAACAATGTTAGCAGAAATACTACACATTATAGAGATGCACATATGTTTATCGATAACACATAAAAGGCAAGTGGCTTTTTTAATAATGGAAAAGAAAAATGATACCGAAGCAATCTTATGTTATGTCCAGACGAGCTTGTTTTCAACGAGTTTTCGCTGAAAATGTGATAATGCTGAAAATTCGTTGAAAAGTCGTCCGTGTGGACATTGTATTAAGTAATTTTTGCTAAAATTTATATAAAAAAAATTAAAATGCATAAAAGTTAGTAGATTTTTTGCCAAAGTCATGAGAGTATGAGATGAAGGTTAAAGTTAGTAGATCTAATGAAAAAGTATGAGACCTGGCAACACTGCTCTTAATATCGAAGCCATAAGCATTGAAGAGTTACATTGTAAGTTAAGAATGATATTAAGCCAAATGAACACGAAATACTCTTTAGAACCCAACGAAATGTATACTCCCTTAACCCTGCTGTTAGGTTAAAAAAACTTACGAATCTTAGGTTAGAGGACCATTTGGTCCATACTGTAGTTTTCATACAAAATAACAATTTAATCTTAGTATTTATATTTAGTTTGGTTCAATACTTGCTAAATATTATTACTTTATTATTTACTCAACTATGGTAAAACCCAGAACCAGTGGCCTGCTCTAAAAATGCTTCTAGTTCAGGAGCTCGAAAGCGAGGAATTTGTAGTTGCTGCAAGTCTAAGTCTGATGTAAAATGCTCCATTTGCAGTGCGTTTATTTGCAAAACCAACCGAAAAACATTTTTTTGCTCATCATGTAGTGCCAAAAAATATCGAACAAACTAATAAATACTTATTTTTGGAAAATTAATGTAAAGAAAATCAAAGAAAATATACTATGGACCAAATGGTCCCTTAACCTAAGATTCGTAATTTTCAATTTATCTTAGTCCAGTTTTAAGTCAGAGAATTAAATTTTCGCACATAATATTATTTTATAAAAAGACCACCTGAGCTGAAAAATTTAGACAGTATATATCACCGTTCCAAAGTTACAAAGAAAACAAAAAAAAAATTGGACCAAATGGTCTTAACCTAACAGCAGGGTTAATTCCTAAATGTTGTGATAAAAATAGGTATGTATTTATTCAATGGCTGTTAAAGTGAGAGTGAGTACAAAGATATTAAAGAAAATTCTTGCTACTGCATGTACATATAACAGGTGTGTATATATATTACAGGGTTGTACAAAGTGTATGGGCACATAAGGTGACCATCTATGTATATAAGTACTTATATTAATAAGTTGTTCAATTTATAACACCCTTCCTGAACGACTAATTTCTATGCGTTCACATTAGATAAATATTTATGTATGTTGGTAATTCAGAACAATGGAATACAAAATATTTTTGCTTAATTTAATTTAATTTAGACCAAATTTAGTGGCAAAATATTTTAACTTCTGAGCGGTAACGCCTTTTGTTAAAATATCTGCAACCATCTCGTTAGTAGGTAAATACTTCAAACTTACTTGCTTATGTTCGATAAGTTGACGAATAAATTTCGTTTTTATGTCTATGTGTTTCGTGCGTGGTGAGTAGGAATTATTCAATGCCACTTGAATGGCGCTCTTGTTGTTGCAGAATATGGTCATCGTTGTTTCGTACTTCGGAACCAGCTCAGCTTCCAAACGCTTCAGCCACACAGACTCTTGTATAGCAGCTACAATAGATATTAATTCCGCTTCAGTGCTCGACAACGCAACAGTTCTCTGCCTTTTTGTTGACCATGATATAGCAGCTGACTGAAAGACAAAGGTATAACCCGAAGTTGAACGCCTTTCATCGGTGTCTCCAGCCCAGTCCGCATCACAGTAACCTATTATGTTGTCATCAGATTTACAATATACTAGTCCCTTTTCAGAAGTACCCTTTAGGTATCGCATAACGCGCTTCACGGCTTCCCAGTGACTTGAGCAGCGAATAATAAGCAACCGATTGCTTGCATATACGGAACTTCGGTCATATCTTGCCTTTCACTAACCTCTTTTGGTGACATATCAGATGACAATTTTTAATTGTAGTCGAATGGTGTTGACAGCGGATTAGCATCGCTCATACCAAAACGTTTCAATACATCTAGTACATACTGAGATTGGTCCATTTTTATAGAATTATCATCCACTGTGATTCTCACACCTAGCACTGACGTGGCTACACCCATGTCTTTCATTTCGAACTTTTTTGCCGATTTGTCTTTGTACCATGCTATTTGGTTTGAGCTATTAGAAAAAATCAAGACGTCATCGGCATACATATATTGCAACGTCACTTCTAACGAGCCCCATATTGAGAAGTTCACGATTAAGGGTATCGTTCCATACTCGTCCGGATTGCTTGAGACCGTAAATAGATTTTGATAGTTTGCACGCCTTACCTGCACCATCATTGTAGCCCTCAGGTTGTTGCATGAAAACTTCTTCAAGTATGCGCACACGGCGTCCATTTGATGTACGGCCATATCATACTTGACGGAGAGCGCCAATAAGAAACGAATTCATTCGTATCTTACCACAGGTGCGAATGTCTCAAAGTAATCGATGCCTTGGGTTTGCGCGCAGCCTTTCGCCACTAATCTGGCTTTTCTGCGAAGTGGAACGCCGTTTGTGTCGTATTTAGTTTTGTATACCCACATAGAATTTATCGCCTTCTTGCCAGGTGGAAGATCAGTCAACGTCCATGTGTTGTTAAAATGTAATGAATCAATTTCGCTACGCATGGCGGACTCCCACTCTTCCGCGTGAACTGACGATACCGCCTGCTTATGCGTTGAAGGATCGCATAAATTAAACTGTGCAGTACAAAAATAGTAGGACTCTGCTTGCTTACTTGCAATTCTTTTAGAGCGGCGGAGTTCGGAGTCAATGTTGTTGATACCTTCTTCACCTTTAACTGCGAAGTTGTCAACGCGGCTGTGGTCGTCATCAGCGTAATCTGTATCACTGTCGATAGTGCTCAATTCGCTACCATTCCCCTCTGCATTGACACTTTCGCCCCCGGATAAATCCACAAGTTGATAAGTATCGTTAGACTTGTTACAATTATGTTGTTTTTCCAAAAACACAACATCTCTACTAATCACGATTTTGTTGGTACGCCGATCAAAAAGTCTGTACGCTTTACTTTCACCACTGTACCCTACCATAATGCATTCGATTGACTTTTCACTCAATTTATGTCTTTTCTCTTTTGGTACATGGGCCATTGCCGTGCAGCCGAATACGCGAATATGTTTTAAATTTGGTTTTTTTGTAGACCATAGTTCCTCCGGACTACGCTTGTCTTCTCTGCAAGGCACAAAATTTGTTAAATACGCGGCGGTTGCAGCGGCTTCTGCCCAAAAACGCTCGTCTACCCCGCTGTCTATAAGCATACACCGCACCCGCTCGATCAAAGTGCGGTTCATTCGCTCCGCTACACCGTTTTGCTCTGGTGCATATGGAAATGTGGTTTGGTGAATGATACCGCTTTTATTTAAAAACGATTTAAAACTTTCATTCACATATTCCCTGCCGTTATCAGTTCGCAGAATTTTAATCGTTTTGGAGCATTGGTTCTCAACCATATTTTTAAAGTTTTTAAATGTTTCAAAGACGTCGGATTTATTCTTAATTAAGTAAGCAAACACCTTACGCGTAAAGTCAACGACGAAACAAACCAGGAAACGAGCACCCGAGAACGATTTTGTCTTTAATGGACCAATCACATCAGAGTGCACCAGTTCTAAAACATTGCTTGCGCGCGTGCCTTTTTCCTTATTCGGTTTACGTGTTTGCTCCCCTTTTATGCACACTTTACAACAATCACTATTTAATTTGCTAAATGATATGCCGTCATTGTTTTGTTGCACTTTGTGTAATGAACTGTTGCAAATGTGGCCCATTCGTCGATGCCATATTTCGAATTCATTTTTCACGAGCATTGCGGATTCTTTTGTCTTGTTGATTTTACTACTTAATCGGTAAAGATTATTATGGACCGACGCAGTAGCGACAACTTCGTTGTTTTCGTTTAAAATTTTACACGTGTCGCCTTCGAAAACTACTCGTTTACCATTTTGTACCATTTGACGAACCGACAGAAGATTTGCTCATAAGTCTGGAACATACTCGACATCTTTGACAATTGTGTGTTTATTTTTGTTAAAAAGAGACAAATTAACATCGCCTGCAAAATTTGCGGAGAGCTCGGTATTATTCGCTATTACAATAGTTTTCTCTTTTATCTCGTGCTTGTTATATAAAAGGTTAACCTCGTTTGTCGTGTGGTTGCTCGCGCCGCTATCTATGTACCAATTTATGTACTCGTTGTTCTTACTCATTATGTCGCGCATTTCGCCTTTGGTTGCTTTCGCACATGCCTGTCTTTCGTTATGTTCTTGTGTTGTAATAGTTCTACTACTCGTTGTAAACAGCACGCCCGCTCTTTCGATGTTTTTTCCTCTGTAATTTTCTATGTTTTTATTAGTGTTGCTCTGTTTGTGCTTTGGCGGGCAATTTTTAGCGAAATGACCAATGGCTTTACAACTGTGACACCTCAGTTTATTTGATTTTTTGAGTACAGCGCTTTTTCTTTGTCTACACCATCGAACTTAACATCTTGCAGTAGTACATTCTTCACTATGTCCACAGTTAACTTCTGTTTGGAGTTTTCTACTGCCATTACAAGAGGTCTGAATTCCTCAGACAGACCAGCAAGCATTAACGAGGCAGGTAACTCATCATCAAGGTTTAGACCGGCGTTTCTTACCTTTATAGCAATCATGATGATGTCATTTATATACTCCTGTACGGAGCTGTAGTTTTCGAGCCTGACATTAACCAGTTGTTTTAGCAATTCTACTTTTCTCGTGAGGCCATTGTCTTCATAGGCATTCATTAGAGCGCTCCACGCCTCCTTCGCCGTCGTCGCACTAGCGATGTGGCCGAAATTGCTGGGGTCCACCATCACGGTAATTTCGGCTAGCGCTCGCTCATTTAAGTCAGCATCCTTCTCGCTTACGACTCCACTTTCGACGACTTTCCAGACACCTTTTATTACTAAGCAGGATTTTGCTTGACGCTTCCATACGTCGAAATTTTCCCTGCCACGCAACTTTTCCATTTGGAATGTCACTGGAATTGACGATGAACTTGCCATTTTACTATATTTAAACCTTCAGTGGTTAATTGCTATTTTTACTTTTAACTTAGCAAAATACACGTGGCTTAAGGCCCATATCCTGTTGTGATAAAAATAGGTATGTATTTATTCAATGGCGGTTAAAGTGAGAGTGAGTACAAAGATATTAAAGAAAATTCTTGCTACTGCATGTATAACAGGTGTGTATATATATTACAGGGTTGTACAAAGTGTATGGACACATAAAGTGACCATCTATGTATATAAGTATATTAATAAGTTCTTCAATTTATAACACTAAATATATAAACTCATAAAAATAACAATTTTATATTGCATACAATTGCAATTAAAACTTTTTATTGGACAAACATCAAAAAATTTCTTTGTATACAATATTATGCGTGCCTTCCTCTGCAAGGACAAAAAGGTTAATTTTCGATGTAACACGTGATGAGGCTACGTACAGTTGTCCGTGTGAAAAACATGGCTTACTCAAATCCACTCCGGTTACATTAAATGTTTGCCCCTGTGCCTTGTTTATGGTCATTCCAAAACAAACCTTTACCGGAAACTGAAGTCTTTTAAATCTAAATGGCAAATCTGTAGGTATCATCGGAATTCTAGGTATTAAAGTAGATTTTCCAGTACCACAACCAGTTAAAATAGTACATTCAACCAGATAAAAATGTAACATTTTTACCTGCAGGCTAGTTCCATTGCATAACAGTGGGGGACTTAAATTTCGCAGTAAAATTATTGGAGCTCCAACTTTTAATGTAAGTTTGTGGGGAGGCATACCTGAAGGGTTCATAGAATTTAGAAATTCCGTTGGGTAGTGCACAGCTTCTTCGCCGTCGACTACTGTATCCACCGAGTAATATTCTCCCGTTTGTGCGTGGAATTTTACCAATACCAATTCGTTAATTTTTTCGACTTGTTCATTAGTAGGTGTTAATATTGCTCGTTCCTTTAACCAGGATACAGGCTTATAAGCAAGTTGGTCTATTGTGGGATATATTTTGTCAATCAGTTGTTGATGGTCGGTGACTGAAACGCATATATCATTATTGAAGGAGATTTTCCCACAAACTGTTGGAAGCTCACCGTTACCAACCTTCAGTAACATGTCAGCAAACATCCTGTTATCTTCTGAGGCTTTAAGCACTCTCATGTTAATCTTTAGTGCTAATTTTATTACATGGGACCAAAGGTATGATCGTTTTAATGACGCATTCACCTCATCAGCCCTGGTCCCTCTAGATATAACTGGCAATATTTGACGGAAATCTCCTGAAAATAATACCGTACAACCACCCATAGGTGTGTTCGTACTTCTTAAATCGCGCATGGTCCTATCTAGGGTTTTAACTGACGCTTTATGTGGCATTGTGGCTTCATCCCAAACTATCAATGAGCACATCTTGATAAGCTTAGAAGTATTACTTTGCTTAGAAATGTTGCATACGCTGGCACAATCGTCAGAAATATTTAGAGGAAGTGTAAATGAAGTATGCCCCGTTCTTCCACCTTCTAAAAGGGCAGCTGCGATCCCAGAAGACGCTACCGCAAGGGCAACGTTACCGCCAGATCTTACTTTAGTGAGAAGTAAATTTATTAAAAATGTTTTTCCCGTGCCGCCAGGAGCATCAAGGAAAAATATCTTTCCGTCCATGTATTGCATACAATGAAATTTTTTGATGTTTGTCCAATAAAAAGTTTTAACTACAATTGTATGCAACATAAAATTGTTATTTTTATGAGTTTATATATTTAGGAATTAAGGTAAATGCAAAATCAAACTATTTCAGAACCAAAGTAACTAATAGTAAGTAATTTCTTATACATATACATAAACAGAAAGCGCGTGGCGAAGCCTCGCGCAACCGTTGCCAGCTAGTTAATAAATAAACAAAACTAATTTTTGTATGGAAGAAAATGCGCAACACCGTAAGCAAAATACTAAAAAACTTTTAAAAATTCAGCTGTAGTTTCTAGTTTCTTGTATGATGACAAAGCATCTGAAAAACGAACATATCTAACAGTGTGGATCAAAGTTATCATTTCGCCTTGCATCGGTTTATCAACGAAGTCAACAGCACAGCTCTCTGCGCATAGCCGAACGAAGTAGCAACGAAGAGCAGTTGATTTACTACTCACACAACTACACATCTTCCCGCTACGACACTGATTTTACATTCGGTTGTATGTAGCAATGCTGTACTTAGTGTAAAATTTTTTAAAACTTTACACTTAAATATTTCAGAAATGAATACGCTAATTTTTAATTTAACTAGCTATCATTGTAGTGCTAACTGCAAGCATTAATTTAAAAAAAGTTGCATCCCGATCCGTTCAGTAGTGTCCGAGATTAGCTCTTTCCAAAATTTTAGACTTTGTTTTATAATATGTATATGTAGATACGTAGATGTATACTTTGCATGTACAATAATGCGGAAACAAGAAGCTTAAAGTAGAAGATGATCGAATTACATATACGTATATGACAGTGCTGTCCAGAATGAAAAATGTGAATGTATGAGTGACAACGAGAGAATGGGAGCAGCCCAGTAGGAAATTTAAACCAAAATAAAAGCATATTGGATTAGAGTAGAAATAAAAAACTCAAGTGTGTTATATGTTAAGCCTACACATTGTTAAATAAGGGCGGTATTTTACAGATTATGTATTTGGTAAAATTCTGATCACGGAAGATAGCTCAGCTTTCAGTTTCAGTTTTCGATTTGATTGCTTAACAACTTCCTCATTTTCTACTTTAGCCAACCACCCTTTGAATTTTTTCAAAAAGACTAACTTTTTTGCTTCATATAATCCCTGGCTAGCTTTTTTGTCTAAAACTTGTATATTTTTGTAGGAGGAATCGAAATGCCTTCTGATATTAGATATTTTGCCTCCTTTGAACGACTTGTAACATAAAAGGCATTGCAAGTCGCCAAAGGCATTTTCTAGCATAAAGAAGTTCTTACAGGGCATTGTATTGCATACACGATTGCATACACTAAGCGTCGCGGACAAGCTTGGTGTTTATTCGTTGCTGGTTCGCTAACGACTGAACGATGGAGAGTAAGCTCAATTGAGCTATGGGATGGACAGCACTGGTATATGTATATACAGTGAAAGCTCGCTAATCCGGATCAATGATTGCAAGCCCCTATCCGGATTAACGATTTTTCCGGATTAGTGGATGTGCCTTAAAAATTGAAATTAGACATCTACCAGTAGAAAAAGAATTTTCATCATTATAAATTAAATAAAAATGATTATTCACGAAAAAAAGCAAAAAAAAGAACAATGCTTATGTTTGTTGTTATACATGTATGAATTCAATAATACAATGATTTGGTGTAAATCTTATTTTAAAAAGCTTAGGATACTGCTCTGGTGTGTTTTCTTAATGCAAGCTTCTAAAGCTTGATTTCGCATATCTTTTAGTAAAAGGATGTGTTCAATAGCTAAATCACGCTCCTTAGCCCATTTTATGCAAGTGTTAAAGCTCTGCACAGCCTCACTATTTGTTGTACGTGGTGTATCAGGAATGCTAACAGTTTCTTCCTCTTCGGATGATAATGTACAGTACAAATTTTCGTTGGACTCATTAACCCATTCATGGGCATCATTCATGGACAATGAACCGTTTTCATTAACGTTGTTGTTGAACATTTCTAACATTAATACTAAATCATCGCTTCTGTCTACATTTGTGGCATCAGCATTATTAGTGAAGGCAACTGACAAAGGAAGATTATCCTCCGATGTCCATCTTTGCGATTGAATATTCTTCCAACACGATTTTATGATATCATTGGACACTTTGTCCCAAGATCGTACGAGGATTTCACATGCCTCTTTTAAAGAGAATTGTTTTAAAAACGCATCGCTATCAGTAAATTCCGAATTGACTGATTCATATAAAATGTCTTTTTTGTAATACAGCTTGGTTAACCTTATAGCATTTTGATCCATAGGTTGAATAATGCTTGTGCAGTTCGGCGGCATAAAAATTATTTTGTAGTGCCCGCACTCACACACAAGTGATCCAGCATGACACCTAGCATTGTCCACAATAGTAAGTATAGCTTTGTGTGGAAGGTTATTTTCAGTTTGGAATGACTTTACTTGTGGTATGTATGATTTAAAAAACCATTCAGAAAAAATAAAGGATGTCATCCAAGCATTTTTGGATGAATAGTATTCTATAGGTGCATTGTTTTTAAATGATCTAGGGTTTTTAGCTTTACCTATAACTGCTATATTTAATTTATGGGTACCCGATCTATTAGCGCAAACCAGAAATGTGACCCTTTCCTTGCTCATTTTTCTCCCTGGAGCACTCTTTTCTTTGGCGTGCACCAAAGTTTTGTCAGGAAACATTTTCCAAAAAAGCGCAGATTCGTCTGCGTTATAAATCTGGCAGTCTACCAATTCCTCAGCTTCAACCATATCATAAATTTTTTTTTGCAAATCTGGCACTAGATCTGAATATTTCTGGCGACGAGGATGGGATACGTTGTGTTAAATTTTCGTATCCAAACCGAACATTTTGCGTGCAAAGCAAATTAATAACTTTTTGTGATTTAATTAAATAAATAAATGAAAAGTACACTTCAAAACTTAATGCTACTAAAATAAGTACTTTGTGTTTGTGGTTTGAGTTTGTTCTTAAATTTGACCACACATATATATTGTGAAATAAACATTTATCGAAAAAAAAGAAAAACTCCAAAGCAAAAAAAAATAGTGTTCGAATTACAAACGTGGTTTGCATATAAAAGAAATAAAAATTGTAAAGTCAATGCAACCAGAACAATATATTACAACAACAAAACCACATATGTTCTAACGAAAATAAGTGACTTTCATCTGACCTTGAAAAGACAAAATTCATATTTTCACATTCATTTGAACTTGAAAAAAAAGAGAATAGAACAATACCATATTTAATATGTATACAGAAAAGAATCATTTCATCTTGAGAGACAACAAAAAAAAAAAAAAAAAAGAAAACAAAAATACACAATCATCGTTTGCATTGTAAATTTTTCAACATCAGCAAAGCGAGAGAATCTACAACAACAACCACACAAGAGCAGTTTGCGCAAACTGTAGCGGAAACAGAACCTTTTTGACAAAAACAAAACAATGGCGTTGACACTAGCTGAAAGTTTACGAGAAGCGAGGAGCCTACCGCCGTTTACTGGAAGTAGTGAGTACTCACTTAGTAATTATCTTCGAGACATCTCAACCGTTCTCCAATTGACTCCAATTGAGCACTTAGGTACTTTGCAAAGAGTTCTTAGCAACCGTTTACAGGGAAACGCATTAAGAGCAGTTGAGACATTAGTTAATCCTACCTGGGATGATATTGTGAGTAAACTTAAAGAAGAATTTGGAATAAAGAGAACGTTTTTTAATTTAAGAATAGATGCTCTTAATATCGAAGCCATAAGCATTGAAGAGTTACATTGTAAGTTAAGAATGATATTAAGCCAAATGAACACGAAATACTCTTTAGAACCCAACGAAATGTATACTCCCTTAACCCTGCTGTTAGGTTAAAAAAACTTACGAATCTTAGGTTAGAGGACCATTTGGTCCATACTGTAGTTTTAATACAAAATAACAATTTAATCTTAGTATTTATATTTAGTTTGGTTCAATACTTGCTAAATATTATTACTTTATTATTTACTCAACTCTGGTAAAACCCAGCACCAATGGCCTGCTCTAAAAATGCTTCTAGTTCAGGAGCTCGAAAGCGAGGAATTTGTAGTTGCTGCAAGTCTAAGTCTGATGTAAAATGCTCCATTTGCAGTGCGTTTATTTGCAAAACCAACCGAAAAACATTTTTTTGCTCATCATGTAGTGCCAAAAAATATCGAACAAACTAATAAATACTTATTTTTGGAAAATTAATGTAAAGAAAATCAAAGAAAATATACTATGGACCAAATGGTCCCTTAACCTAAGATTCGTAATTTTCAATTTATCTTAGTCCAGTTTTAAGTCAGAGAATTAAATTTTCGCACATAATATTGTTTTATAAAAAGACCACCTGAGCTGAAAAATTTAGACAGTATTATATCACCGTTCCAAAGTTACAAAGAAAACAAAAAAAAAATTGGACCAAATGGTCTTAACCTAACAGCAGGGTTAAATAACGAAAAATTAATGTTTGATGATAATGCCAATTATTTACCAGTACATATTAAATCTCTTTTACTGCAAAATAATATAAGCTCAATAAATACAGCTTATACATTTTATTTACAAAATAATTTATTGAAGGATATCCAATTAGTAAATTATAAACATGCAAATAGCTTTCCATATAATAATTTGCAAAATAATAATAACTATTCAAGCAGCAAAAATAATTCCCATAACATTCGAAATAGACGTAACTATTCAAATGGTATGAATGTTCAGCGGTATCAAAATTTTAACAACTTGCCTAATTTGGGTAGCCAATATAATAACTTTAATAATCCCAGAGCAAATTGTTCGAATTTTCAAAGCCAAAATAATACTTACCCTAATAGTTTCAATACAAATTTTGGAAATTTTCATAACCAAAATTTTAATCCATACCCACAAAGTAATAATTATAATTTCCGCAATACTAGTCACTTCCAACCAAATCCTCAGCAGTCTAACAATAACAGCCGAAATAATAATTTGGAGTCAATGGAAATAGATGCTATAAATTATACAGAAAATTTTCCTGTTCAGCCTCGAAATTATCATTACCCATAATTACACTAAAAATAAATAATACTAAAACAAGGTGCCTAAGCGATAGTGGCGCTGCTACAACCTTAGGGGATTACACATTCTTTTCAAAACTAGGAAAATCAAAAAAATTAATAAAACCAATTTTGTTGCATACCCTAGTTGGTGATAATATAATAAAAGAAGAAGTCATTGTTGATGTGCCAAGTGAATTTAAAGAAAAAAATAGTACTATGTCCGTTAAGTTAGTGAATTGTATCGATAAAAAGTTTGATTGCATAATAGGAATAAATATTTTACGCCCTTTCGGTGCAATAATAGACTTTTAGAATAATAATCTTATAATTAATAACAATAAAATAAATTTAAATAATAATAACTTTAATATATCCTATGAGGAAATAAACTATTTAGAAAAGTTTGAGCTGGATAAATTTAAAGAGCTAATACCAACAACTTTAAATAACGAAGAAAATAAATTATTAGAAAATTTTCTACATAAAAATAAAAAGACATTTTACATTAAAGGGCAACAACAACAACCACTTGTGTAAAACATAAAATCATAACTAATTCTAATAAAGTAATTTATTGCAAAAATTACCGACATCCACAGATCCTAGATAATGAAATAGAAAAGCAAATAAATGAAATGTTGAAAGAAAATATAATACGCCCTAGTAAATCCCCTTACAATTCCCCATTGTGGATAGTAAAAAAAAAATCAGATAATTCAAATGAAAAAAAAATGGCGATTAGTAATAGATTTTAGGAGATTAAATGAGATTACGGGAGACGACAAATTTCCCATACCGAACATAGAGTCCCTATTTGATAAGTTAGGTAAGGCGCAGTATTTTTCTTCATTGGACTTGGCGAAGGGCTTTCATCAAGTATTAATGGATGATAGCGATATTGAAAAAAACTGCCTTTTCGACTCCTATGGGGCATTTCGAGTTCATTCGAATGCCATTCGGTCTCAAGAATGCGCCTGCCACATTCCAGCGAATGCTGAACTACATTTTGTCGGATTATATTAATAAAATCTGTATTATTTATATGGACGACATATTAGTATTTTCGACATCTTTAACCGAACATTTAGAAAGCTTACAAAAAATATTTAATAAACTAAATGAATTTAACCTAAAAGTACAAATTGATAAGTGTAAGTTTTTATCTAAAGAAACAAGTTTCCTTGGTCATATTATAACAAATGCGGGAATAAAACCAAACCCCGAAAAAATAAGTATTATAAAAAATTTGGAACTGCCAAAAACAGTTAAAGATATTAAATCTTTTCTGGGCCTAACCGGCTATTACCGCAAATTCATTAAAAACTATTCTTTAGTAGCTAATCCTATAATTAAATATTTGAAGAAAAACAGTAAAATCGATGTTAACGACAAATCATACATTGAGTCTTTCGAAAAGTTAAAGAATATTTTAGTAAATCCGCCATTATTGCGCTATCCCGATTTTAGTAAAAAGTTCGTATTAACTACTGATGCTAGTAACGTAGCCATTGGCGCGGTATTAAGCCAAGAAGGAAAACCGATAAGTTATGCCAGTAGGACTCTGAATGGGCACGAACAAAATTACTCAACTTTAGAGAAGGAGCTGTTAGCCATTGTGTGGTCAGTAAAATATTATCGTCCATACCTTTACGGTCGAAAGTTCCTAGTCCAAACTGATCACCAGCCCCTGAAATGGCTTTATTCGCTTAAGGACCCAAATTCGCGAATCATCAGGTGGAAAATTTTACTAGACGGGTTTTACTTTGATATCGAATACATAAAAGGCAAGGAGAATAACGTGGCGGACTTTTTGAGCAGAGTGCAGCTGACTCAACCGCCTTTAGCTGAAGTTCATAGTGTGGAGGAAAGTTTAAATAATAAATTTTTCATGATAAATAAAATCGTCAACAAATACAGAACGCAAATTAGATTAGTAAAAAATAAACATAAGGATATATAAACACTTTTCAAAAAATATAAAATATTATACGTGATGATTTAAATAATACACATTATTTGAATGATTTGTTCAGACGAGAGTTAAAAAAGAAGCAGGCTGTGTCAGAGACACGGCCATTAAGTTTAACGTAGAATACGCCATCCGATAAGACAGAAAACATATGTAACAATAAATGATAAATAATACAAGCGAATGAATTTCTTTATTTGATAGTTACTTTGGATGATATACATAAGCTTATGATAGGAAAAATAGGATAAAAATGTTTTTAAATTATCAATTAAATTTCTCGCAAAAACGAAGTCAATGGCTGTTATCAATAGTAAAGATAAATGATAAATAACATACGCGAATCCATTTTATTATTTTTTTTGCAGTGCTTGGCAGCATTTTCTCTTTTACTCTACTTTAACTTGCCCGCCTAAAATTATGCAATACAAATAAAGGGCTGCACGAGTACATTTAAATCGCCCAACAGCAAACACTCAACCAAACACCACACACATATTTGTGTGCATGTGTTTATACAATTTTCATTTGAGAAATTTAAATATTAGGAAGATATCAACCAACATGAAATGTATGTCAAACGAAAGTTAACATCTTCATTTGACTACAAAAAAAAAAAAAAAAAAAATTAATCGAGCCGTTTCCTTATAATTAAAGAAATAGAGATTACAACAATAAAAACCTGACATTGGTGCCCATACCGTAAGGTAAGACGTATTCTACGCCAAAATGGAAAAGTTGGTGTATACTCGGAACTCGAAGATAATAAATACAATATAATTCAAAATAAATTAACACAATTATTTTCTAACAATAATAAAATAAACTTTATAAAATGTACTAAAATTGCACGTGATGTTGCATCCGAGGAATCTTTGTTGAGTATCATTGATGATATTCACACGAAAGGTAACCACAGAGGAATTCATGAAAACTACAATGAACTAAAAGATAATTATTTTAATCCGAAATTAATAAAACTAATAAATAGATACTGTAATAACTGTAGAGTTTGCAATGAAAATAAATACGATAGAAAACCCATAAATAAAAAATTTCAACATACTATAACACCAGAAAAACCTAATCAAATAATACATATAGACATTTTTCAAATACAAAAAACTTCATTTTTAACAACAATCGATAAATTCACTAAGTTAGGGACAGCGCATAAATTAAACGATAAAAATATGGTAACAGTAAAAACTAAAATTGAAGAGCGAATCGCGTTCTTAGGAAAACCTGATAAAATTGTTACGGATAATGAATTTAATAATGCGCTTATAAAATTATTCTGTCAAGAAAATAATATAGAAACCCATTTTACAACACCGAACTCTCACACCGGGAATTCGGATGTGGAAAGAATGCATTCGACTCTTTTAGAACACGTAAGAATACTAAAAAACGCTGAAAAGATGAATTACTCTGAGGAATTCGTACTAAAAGCAATAAACTTTTATAACTACACAATTCATAGTACAACTAAACTTAAGCCAATAGATTTCATAAATAAAATAAACATAGATTTAAATGAAGTTAAAGAGAGATCTGAAACAAATAAAAAGAAAGCCATTGACAGAGAAATTATTAAAAGAGAAAATGTAACGCTTAATTTACGAAATCAAAATCTATATATTAAAAATCCTGCTGCGGGCAGTCAAAAAACTGCTAAAAGGTTTAACAGATACCACTACAGCAATCCCAATAAAGTAGATACTGCACAGTTCAGAAGGTCATTAAAGCCTATAAACTGAATTGAAACAAAAAAAAAAAAAAACAAAAAAAAAATTTTATAAATAGAAAACTATGTATGTATACCATATTATTTATAGGTATATGATTTAGAAATTTAGAAATAACAAATATGAGTAGGTACCCATAATTTACAATGTAACTAAAATGTTAAAAAAAAAAAAAAAAAAAAAAAATGCTAAATTGAAAAAAAAAAAAAAAATGTATAATAGTACTTAAATTTTATGTCTACCTTTTCTAATATATTTTTAACGAATTCGATGGGACTCGAATTTAATATGGGAGGGCGAGTTATATATAAATATGTCAAACTCTTTCTTTTCTCGCTCTCACTCTCGAATAAGATTTACTGCTAATTTTAAATACTTAGTTTTTTAAGTTTGAACTCAACGTTGTTAACAGAATTTTGGATTATCGTTAAGTTAGTTGAAGAGTAATGATTAAACAATAAAGATTCATATATTCGTATTTTCAACCGCAACATTCAGTATTTAATTCAGCTGAATATTTCTTATACGCATATACACTTACAAATGTACCTACATACATATGTATATATGTTCATTCTTTCGTAAATACATGTGTGCGTACATACATATGTATCTACTTAGCAAGTTCAATCCGTCCCTGCAAAAATCGATGGACCAAATGGATGGACCAAGGGTACTCTGGGCAGCTCCCGAACATATGCTTGGAAGTGAGCTAAAGTGAGAAGGCGAACCTAGTGGGGCCACTCCGACGTTTTCGGTTTAAGGGATCATCAGGGCTTTGTAGCGTCTATTCATCAGTAGGTGCGGCTCCGTGCATTTTATTGCAAATCCTTCGAAGCTCCGCGATGCGGTCATTCCACCAATACACCTGCCTTTCACCTTTCCATGCTCTCCTCTGTGAACTGTTCAGGCACCATATATAAGAGCGTGCAATTTCTGGCGTATGCTGATGACAACCGCGCCGTTACTTCTGCCATTTCCAAACTGGATAAAGAAGCGAAACATATGGATCTGGAGGTGAACGAGAGCAAAACTAAGTACCTCCTGTCATCAAATAGACAGTCAGCGCACTCGCGTCTTGGCTCCCGCACCACCGTTGACAACTACAATTTCGAAAAGTGCAGGACTTTGTTTATCCAGGAACCAGCATTTACACCTACGAGAGAAAGATTCTCCGATTGAGTTCTGGACCTCTAGATCTTTGTGACGGCGAATACCGCAAGCGAACGATGAGCTGTAAGAACTTTACCGCGACATAGACTCAGTCCAGCGAGCTACAATACTGCGGCTACGTTGGCTGGGGCATGTCGTGCGAATGGACGAAAATGCTCCAGCCCTGGAAGTATTCAACGCAGTACCAGCTGGAGGTGGTAGAGGAAGAGGACTTGGTGTTTCCAATTGGCACCAGTTAGCAGGAAGAAGGAGTGACTGGCGAAACTTATTGAGCTCGGCCAAAATCTCTTAACGCCCCTTTTTTTAAACTATGTATGTGCGCGTTTCATGAAATTAGGCCTGTTGCGTCTGGCAATATAAGTTTTATTAAAGTTATTGCGCAGACTGTTCTGGTATCATGCAATTGTGCATTTGTTTTTATAGAGAATTGATGAAAGCGGTAGTCTAATGACGTAGATTACAAAAAAGTTGCATCACTCCCACCGTTCCTCTAACAGAAAATCTCTTGCAATTTCACCATACCAGAAAAAATCGGATTTTGATTGATATAAGAATCTGGTGTGGTTAAATTGGACGAAAATTTTTACCACTTTAAACTAAACGGCATGCAACTTTTTATAATCTACGTTCTTTGCGGTAGTTTTCTTGCAGAGAAAACTCAGAGAACGTATATTTACAGAGAAGTAGCATCCCGCTTCATTACTGCTGTCGTTCTGCGTTTTTGGGAAAAGGTCTATTTCTCGTCCAGCTCACCACTCAATAATTTTTCACCTACAAGGGGCAAAATTTAACATCGGTTGAGCGAAAACAACAATTTTAGAGAAAATTAATGTACGTTCTCTGTTATCAGCTACATTGTGTGGTTGCAAATGTTTTTTGGCGAAAATTTTCCTATTGTTTTGATAAGGAATTTTCGCAATTCTATTTCCAACATTTAAAAAAAATATTAAAAAATATGTATTCTTCTATAATTTGAGTTTTAGTGTTTTATTTTATTCTACTAATATTTTCCATATATAAATTTCAATAAATATTTTAAGTAGTTAAGGAAAAACACTAAAGAAATTGCATTTATTGTTTATCATATGTATGCACATGCATGCATTTATTTAACAATGCATATTTAATCGAATTACTTCCATGCAAAAGGGCGCGTACAAGCATATGTGTAGATATGTAAATAGAATAGAAATAATTATGAATGTACATATGTTTGTTCACATGCGCGCACATTCAACCGAACTCTAAGTCTGCGCGCAAAGTTTGACAAAATATCTTATCTCCAGTTGGTCTTCAATTTTTACCATGTCAAAAATAACAATGTTCTAATGAAATATTTATACAAATAGTTAAACAATGCAATAAATAGTTCAACAGGCTATCGTGGTCAAAGATTAATTTAAATATTAAATTTGTACGTCAAAGATAGAAATTTATTGATTTGAAAATAAAAACCCGAAATCCAAATAAGCTGTTTTGTCAAAACTCCACAGAAATATGTAGTAGCTTCTGCCCGCAATTCAGTCGAAAAAGCTGCGTCGCAAAGCCGCCATCATTAATCAGGGTTTAGTTGAATTATTTTGTATTTGAGATAGGTACAAGAAAAAAGTGGAGTATAATACAAATATGATTTACTAGATCGAATAGAGGAAGATCTGAAAGAAAATACTTACATATACATAAATACATACATAAGATGGCGTTAAGTTATACACCACAGAATTCAATTTGCAACGAAAATTCTGGTCCTTTATACCCTCTTAGAATAAAAATGGTACGGTTTATTTGTAATTTCGTGTTGAAAGTCTTTTCTATAGGCCATTGACCCAGATTGTTGGTTCAGGAAGAAGCAAAAGTAGTAAAATTAATTAAAGGTCTCACAAAATACAATTAATTATAGCAATGTTTGCGTTTAATTAGACAATTGTAGAAAAATATGTTAAAAGGTAGTAGATTTTCGAGTCCTAAATATATTATTCTGCTACTTGTGCTACATTTGTGATAAGACGTAAGCCCTGACATAAAGGCGACCAAAATTTAGACTACATATTGACATATATATATATGTATGTGATGTACATATGTATGCAAGTAGGCGTAGCGGTAAGGCGTTTGGTTGCGCCGATTGGAATAATTAGGGCTTTAAATGGCATACATATATAACAGGATTTCTGCAAAACACGTTTATAATGATAAGGGGTCGTGCACATATTAGGTAATGCAATTTTTGATCATTCCAGATCCCCCACCATGTCACACTTTCAGAAAAATTGTTTTTATTAATCGTAAAATAAAATACAATGTTAATTGATATATGTTATATATTAGGCAAAGGGAAATCACATGTCACACTTCGTCACAAATCGCAAACCCCCGCCGCCCCCCTATCGCGTTACGTAATATGTGCACGACCCCTAAGCAAACATAATAGATTAATAATAGATGAATTTCTTCATGAAATATTTTACGGGCACAAGCGGGCCAAAATAATACCTACATTCCCATTTGAAGTTGTGAGCATTTGGACCAAAATTACAAAAATCTTCAATTTATGATTTTTAGATTTTTGTCTTCGTCGCGAAAAATGCGATGGATGAGGGGCGCATGTGTTTGTGGGGAGATGAAATGTTCACATTTATGAATGAACGGAAATTTGTTTTCAATAATATGCGCGTGCGCTTATGTATGAATTTTTTGTTGCTGTACTGCAGTTGCGCAGCGGTTGAAAACAGACACGCTGGCGTAGGGATGAAACAAATGCTGCATATATGTACATATGTATCTACATAACAATAAATAAATATATGATGATGATAGATATAATGCATATGAATGCATGTGCACTTGTTGACATTTTTTAGCACATATTACGTACATACATACATATGTACATGTGCATGAACATGTAAATATATATACATACATACATACGTATATTTGGATATTTATATATGTACATATGTACTACATATTATCCATATACATATTTACATATGTATACTTAGTATGATAACGATTATTACGCTTATAATACATATGTATATAATGCATGCATAAAACCAAAATTGGCTCACTCTTATCATGAACATATATAAGTAAAGCCAAATTTCACGTCAAATTAAATATTTAGATCTTTATATCAATTCGTTAATATATTGGCAAAATCTAAAATTCGAGCCAAAACAATTAAAATTTATCAGAAATCATAGTCTGTTAAACAAATTTTGCCTTCGCTCAGCTCTGTTAACTCGCCACTCTCACGATTCCCCCTGTCGGCCATTAGAATGGTGAGCTGGACGAGAAATATTGATGCATTTTGACAATTCACACCGTCATCCTAATTTAATGCTTCTCTGTCTAATATACGTTCTCTGGAAAACTGCGAGGCATATTGAATTTGCGTTGGTCGCAAGCAGAGAACATAAATTAAAAGAGAAGACACATGACCGAATTTCGGTGTGAATTGTCAACAACCATGTTAACAGAGATGAGCAGAGACAATAAATTTTAAAAGAGAATAAATTCTAATAAATGTTTATTATTTTGCTGTTTTTCTGATGGCACATATAAGTACGTGCATATGAAATGATTATTTTTTTTAAACAAGATTAAACTTGGTTAATATCTAGCAAACGCAAGGTTATTGTAATGCATGAAATTAAATTTTTCGGTCATTTAGGGATATGTACATATATTACACATGGCGCAATTTTTTTTTTTGAATCTCAAGTGTGGGTAGCGATAGAAATATGCCATTGGATGTCAAAATCATGGTGTAAAATTTTCAGGTCAATCGGAATGTGCCAAGTTGTGCCCTAATGAGGTCAAAGGTCACAATTTACCAAATACCAGCAAAAACATGAATTTTTTTTTTTCTTATAAATATACATAGATATGTATAAATTTAAAAACATGAATAATTTTAAATTTATTATGCATCCATATAATGATCAAAATAAATACTCTTTCAGTTGAAATTTTCATTTAACATCTCCTTTGTGTAGTTAGAGTACACATTTTTGTGCTAATGAACGAACACAAGAAGTGCTCGCGAATTAACTGTTAAAACCTTAAGTGCTACATTTGTTGCTATTTTCACAATTATCTGCTGATACATGTGATCCCGTTATTTGTCTGGCAGAATGTACGTAGCTGCTTATTGTGTCATTGTCTCATTCAGTTGTGTGACATTAAGAGAATCGCAGTTATTCTAAAGTTTACTATTGTGGAACAATTATTATCAGTTTAACAATAAATTTTTTCTTAGATTTATTAATAATCATGGCTTCACAAGCAAGCCTAACTACGAGACGACTGAGACCTGGTGACGATAATGTGTATTTAATAGGAAAGTGTGAACCTAAAATAGTTGGTGTGAAATTGCCTTCTAATAAGCAAGTGTTGCAGTTCTTTTTTTAGAATACACGCTATAAAAATAAAACAATTAATGAAAGTGCATGCCAAGTGGTGAAGGAAATCCCACCATTTTGGGAGAAAGGTCGAATACCGACACCAAATGAAAGAACATGTGTAGCAAAAGTTATTTAACTTTATAATGAGTGGAGGTCAGTGCAAAAACATAACAAATCCAAATATGCAAGTCATACTCAAAAAAGAGCTGAATTCATTGATAATTTAAATGACTTATTTGACATTGCACACGTTGATGCCCTTAAATTAATTATCTACTATTGAGGAAGACAGAACATTTTTAATTAAACAACGTGAGAAAGGGCGTGGGGGCAGCATGACTTGCGTAGATAAAAATCTCGAAAATAAGGAAAAGCGGAAAACTAAAAGATTAGAGAATGAACTGCGGCGAATAGAAAATTTACTTGCATGTATTATGTCTTTATTTACATAAAAGAATTTTCGTTTTAGACCTCAATACAGTATGCTCTTATTCTGATGATAGTGAGCATGACAGTGTCGAGGTTGCGCAGGTTTTCAACATGTCAGACAGCAGTGATATTGCCAAATGTTCTAATAAGCCAAATAAAGTCAATGGAAAAACTAAATTCATTGACGACAGAATGTTAGCTTGTATGGATGCCGACAGTGTGTCATCTCCATTTGCGATTTACTTTATTTCAGCCACTGCAAAAGCATTAGGACATGATTTAAAGGACCTTGTACTCAATTGCACGAGTTTGCGTAAGCAGCGCAAGGAATATCGTCGGCGTCAATGCAAACAAATTATGGAGAGTTTCGAGGTTATTAAAAATAGTTTTATTAATTTTACTGTTATTTTCATTATTAGTTTTATAGATTCCTGAAACTTTTGTTTTACATTGGGATGGCAAACTACTCCCCGTTATAGCTGGAAAACTGAAAGTTGATCGCTTAGCTATTGTGCTTTCTTCTGAGAATATTCAAAAATTAGTTGCGATTCCTATCATCCATGAGGGATCTGGTGAAGCGATTGCCCAAACAATATTTCATTATTTAGGCACAATGAGCATGCGCAATTCAGTTGAAATGGTGTGCTTTGATACAACTGCCACAAATACTGGCTACAATAATGGGGCGTGAGTAATATTGGAGCGAAAACTAGGGAGAAGCCTTTATGGTTACCAAGTCGTCATCATGTTGCAGAACTTTTATTAAAAGCAGTATTTGAACTGAATTTCGGAACAACGAGTGGTCCAGAAGTTCCAATTTTTGAACGTTTGGCACGCGCATGGAAAACTTTTAATATGAATGAATTCAGCATTGGTATGAACGATGAAGAAGTTGAACGCGTTATAAGTACTGAAGAATGTCAAGAAAGTAAGAAATTTCTTATTGATTACCTATCAGAAAATCATATTCGCCACGATTATAAAGAGCTGTTGCAACTTGCATTGATTTTTCTTGGTGGTAGCGATGAGAAGGTCCATTTTCGTTCACCTGGAGCAACGTCAAATGCCCGTTAAAAATATATATGTTTCACGCACAATTTGAAATGACGTCCTGAAACTTGAATGAATTTCGGAACGTGTGTATTTTCCTTGTACGTATTTATATTCCGTACTGGTTTAGAGTCGTGAACGCAGTTGAGGCACCACGCCTAGATTTGTAATTGATCAAAGACTTTGCAGGCTATTACGATTCAAAAACGTCTGTGACGTAGAAATTTCGCAATCACCTGTGGTATTTATCGGAAGAAGCAGTTGGACTTGCGTTTTTCGATCCAAACGTTGATATTGAAGTGAAGAAAAAAATGGTTTTAGCTCTTAAAATTGATGACAAAGAAGATAGTGACTACGAACAAATTGAATGGTGTTCCAAAAGAGCTATTGCAAGCGTACAAGAAATGCAACTGTTCTCAGATTTGAGCAACTTTTTAACGTCAAAAACTACCAATTTTTTTGAGATTGGATATAGATATGAATTTTTTACAATACGATCCATCAACTTGGAGTGTGAGAGACGATTATTTGCATGCGGTTACTAATATAAGAAGCATGACTGTGGTTAATGACCCTGCCGAAAGAAAAGTGAACCTGATAACAGACTTCAATCGATCATTGACGCACAGTGAAGAAGACAAACAATATTTGTTGTATATTGTAGAAAATTACCGCAAAAATTATCCATCATATACCAAAAACTCACTTATGTAAAGTTAATATATATAAAAATAAAATTATAAAATAAATTTATAAAAAAAAAAAATTCATGTTTTTGCTGGTTTTTGGTAAATTATGACCTTTGACATCATTAGGGCACGACTGGGCACATTCCGATTGACCTGAAAATTTTACACAATGATTTTGACATCCAATGGCATATTTCTATCGCTATCCACACTTGAGATTAAAAAAAAAGTCTCATATAAGCCGCGCCAGGTCTAATGTATATACATATATGTATATGTATGTATGTAGAAATTCATATGAAAATATAGAAACATGTACTTACGTACATATATACCTGCATTTGTATGTGCATATGTACATAAACGCACAAATCTATATGTAAGTACATTTGCGTATGCTAACATACATACATTACTAAATTGTCAACAATTGCGCACATGATATGTTCATACTTATGCAAACATATGTACGTGTATATGTGCAAGAATTCAGTTGCACCTCCGCAATAAAAAATCATTCATATGCGCGTATTTCTGAAAAAATGCTGCTCCCGCAAACACATGCGGCCCTCCTCCAAAATATTTTTCGTGACGAAGTCAAAAATCTAAAAATAATAAGATTTTTGTAATTTTGGTCCAAACGCTCACATATACTAGAGTTGGGAATGAAACTATTTATTTTGGCCCGTCCGTCATGTACCCGTAACATCTTTCATAAAGATATTTATTTATTATATATCTATTATTTTTACTTAACATTGCAAAGGACTTTTCCACGAAACCCTGCAATATATGTCATTTAAAGCGATAATATTATTTCAAATCGGCGCCACCAAACGCGTAGGCCGGGCTAACCGCTATGCCTACTAGCAAACGTGCTACATATGTACATACATGCATCACATATACATACGTACATAAGCATGTATGCCAATATGTCGTCAAAATGTTGGTCGCATTTATGGCAGTGTTTACGTCCTATTGCAAATATAGCACAAGTAGCAAAATAAAAAATTTAGGAGTAGAAAATCTACCATCTTTCGAGAAATTTTTCTACAATTGTTAAATTCAATGCAAATATTGATTCAATTAATTGTGGTTTGTGAAACATTTAGCTGATAGTACAAATTCTGCATCTTCCTGAGCCAATGTCAGACGTCAATGACCTACATATGTATATAAAATAATTTCATCAAGAAATTCAAATTTAAACGTACTATTTTTACTCTTAAACTGTATAAGACTTCAGAATTTTAGTTACACATTTGATTTTGTGGAGTATAACTGAATATCACTTATGTATTCATGTTTTTGTAAGTAGCTCTTCCTCTATTCTATCAAGAATCAATATTTGTATTCTACTCCAATTTTTTCACCTACCTACATAAGTCAAATAAAAATTAGTTCTACTAAAACCTGATTTATGATGGTGACTTTGCGACGCAGCTTTTTCGTGTGAATTGCGGGCAGAAGCAACTGTTTCTGAGGATTTTGGACAAACAGCTTATTTAGCATTATTTTTGAATTTAGACTATTAAATTCTGATCTTTCTTACACAAATTTAAAATTTGAATACCAATAGTACAAAGATGGCCTGCTAATCTGGAGCAATCTTCAAATATTACTTAAAATATTTCATCAAACCGTTGCACATATATTGAAGATTGAAAGGAAAAAGAGATTACTGAATATACAATTTTTTGTCAAATTTTGCAAATATTGAGAGTTCGGTTGAATGTGTGCGCTTGTAAGCATGCATACATAAATATATACATATGTAGGTATTTATGCATAAATACAAGAATGTACAAATGATAACAGATATAAAATGTGTTGCTTATCAAATTTAAATAAATGATAGAAATTCCATTAATGCACATATAAATTGGATATGCAAATATTCATCAGTGAAAATGCATGTAAATACGTACATGGATCAAGAACGATTGAGTACATTTTTGCATACATAGGTGTTTATACAATCAAAAAATATGTATGTATGTATGTACATATGCCAATTTTTTTGTTTTTTATTTAATTGCATTATTATTATAAAATGCTAACATATCAAACTGGGAAGAAAATTTCATAAAGTCTCTCAAATTACCAATACTCGCTCTAGCGCTATTAATTTGGGTCTCACTGCTGAAATCAGAGGGTCCAATGAATACATGTGGTGGAAAAAGAGTGTGGTATATTGGCAGCGGACGCACTGACGCACAGTGGGAGAAATGGTCAATCTAGCGGCGCTTTCTTAATAGCTTCTTAAATACAATGAAAAAATGCATTACTTTATTCTAAAAATATGTGTTAATTATTTATTTATATGTTTTTATGTTTTATTAGACAAAAAAAACTATTCAGAGTCGGAGCTCTCAGAATTACTGCCGTCAGGTAGATCATTTATATGTAAAAGAAGGTTTTTGACCTCATCATCTATTTCAATGTGACTTTTGGAGTACTTGGAGGTGCTTTTAGACTTAGATGTAATAATAGGATCTGAAGAAACTAAAAGAGTGTGTATTAAGTCTTCCATTGTATTCAACCTTGAGTTTTTTCGCGTATGGTTCAGTCTATAACTGCGAAAATCTTTATTTCTTGCCTCAAGTGCCTCTTCTGACATCATTTCTATTGGTAGCGAAACTTTTTCAATAATATCTGCTCCGTGTATTAATATTTTATGTACAGATGGAGGCATATAAAACCAAGGATATTCGGAAACAAATAATTGTCCTGTATTCCAAGCATATATGCGAAAAGCCTCTATGTTAACTGCATACCCACATGCCATAGTACGCAAAATTATACCAAATCTTTTTATAAGTTCTACTTTTACGCCAGTTACTGTAGGGGCTAAAATTGGATGCTGGAAAAATATTCTTGCAGTATTCCCAATGTTTGTATTGCCTGATCCTTTCGTGGGAATGTCCACCAATATACCCATTTTTTCTTTTAGCTCAAGTTGAATCTTTCTTTTGGTTTGCTGAGCTATTTCTTTATGTTCTCCACGAATTTGCCAATTTTGTATGGGTATTCTATAGGCGATATGAATTATACACTCAAAGCACCGTATCCAAGCATGGAGTGTTGACAATCCGTACTCATACAAGTGCTCCTGTGGTTGTCTCAATTGAACATTATTTAGATTATTCATGAATTTTGGTGTTGCTCCACAAATTCCACAGGCCTGCGATGATGAGCCCGCTAAAGTGTTAAAAACTTTCCCATCAATCATTGTTAAATGGAATTCATGTACTACTTCGAGAAAACTCAAGTTTGTCGGAACAATGCTTACAATTTGCCTTTTAATATTATCTATCTCAACCTTAACTAACTCCGCTGACTCTTTTTCAAAAATTATTTTAATGGGTCTGCAGAACCGAGTTGAAGAAGGCCTGTTATTTTGCCATAGAACAGCGTCTCCTTTTACAATTTGTAAAGACACAATACATACAGCAAATAAATACTCATCAGTTATTTCACAATCAGAAGCACTAAAACGTTGACGGTAAGTGGAGTGACCACTGCTGCCGTCACAGCCCCATTTAAATATTACTTTTATGCTGTCATTAATATTGCCTGCAGTCAAAACACCTTCAAAAGATTTGGAAAATCCTTGTACTATACGTGCAACAGTATGGTCTACAAGACTTTGCAGGGCAACTTCCGCTGAAAGTTCAGTTACGTGTATGCCACTGGGGTAACACTCTGTTTTAGCCTTAAGTAAAATATCGTAGCTTGGATAAATATTGCAGTTTCGTTCTTTGGCACCATATTGCATTATTTTGTACGACCTTTTTGAGTATCCGCCATCTGTATAAAGAGATAAAGCTTCCTCAGGTGTATACGGAATTGGGGTTTTTTGTTCAGAGCTTACAGACTTAAGCATTTTCGAAGCAGTCGAACTTTCTTCAAACAATTTTGAAACAACCTGTGAAGCATTTCTTTTTCCAGCTTTGTAAAGACTTACGCTTGCCGCTACCATTAACTCTTGGTTTGGTGTTTCGTTAACAACTGATGCAATTTTTTTTTTTTTTGAGTTTTCATTGTACACTCTGAAAAAGGTTTTTGTATGCGGTGATGAACAGTTGGCTTAGAAAAAATTATATTTTCATCCAACCATACCTTATTTCGCTCTTCGAACACTGACATAACCCTATGACATTCTTTCCACTTTTCTACAAGTTTGCTTATGAAATTTCTTAATTGTTTTTGAATTTTGCGAGTTTGCTCTTCACTATACTTTGAGCGATCAATGACGTTAGAAAATATATGATTTTCAACCATTAGAAATTTTTTTGTTGGTACTGGTTCACTGTGCCATATTAAAAAAAGCGTGCGTTTAGACTCTGGCATAGTATCTAAAAAAGGAAAAAAATCAGTAACTTGCAAATACTTGCAGCCAATTTTTGGACAAGACGTAGACCACAACATATTTTAACAAATTATACAAACATTGAATCGAATCCCATCGAATCCACCACACTTATTTTCTACGGAACATTGGATTACACATATAAAAACACTTTGATATAGGACAATTTCTTTTTCCATTGTAAAGATCTAAAACATATATTAACAGACCACAATGACTTTTTTTTATATAACACATACCAAATAATAATAATTAAGTCACAAATCTTATTAAAAAATTTTATATTTAAGTTTTTCAGTTCAACAAAAATTGCACTTACAAATAGGTAAATAGTAATTATTGCACTTGCTAAAACATGTGTTAAATTCGAAAGCTCACAGATATGCGAATATTTGGAACAAAACAAAAACGAAAACAGAAAAGACCCCGTTAAGAAATAAATTTTCAATAAAACAAACAAAATTTGGAGAATTCTGAATTTAAAAATTTCGCTAAAGCGCCGCTAGATAGACCATTTCTCCCACTGGGCGACGGCGGAACGAATCCCGGAGTGGACTGGGATGAACCCTCTCTTTTAATTTACGTTCTCTGGTTGTAAGTAAAAGAATATAGTTCTTCGTTTGGCTTTCGTTTTGAATATGTAATGAATATGTTGAATTTTGTTGTTTATCCTTCTAACATTAATTTTATAACACGTGTGCTAACATCAGTCTGTCTGACCGAATCACAAAATTTTTTGTCAAGTTACCGACATATGCTTGGATTCCGTATTTATTTTTTTTTTGTACGATAAACGAAAAACGAAAAAAGGATAAAGCAAAATTTTATTAAATAAATAAAACATCACATCACAAAAAATTGAGATAAGCAATTTTTCGTAAATCGATATAATATATTCATATAATAGTAATATATGTATACGAAGCTTAATTATATGATCAACTAAGCCTAATGCTCTCCTAAAAAGTTAAAACTTTTACAGAAAACATAAATTAAAAACACGGGATATGAAAATGTCATGAAATATTACAGCGTGAATTATACAAAAACAAGAAGTTGAGTGAAACAATTCATTTTCGTTCGTAAGCCAGTATTGTAAGCCATTCGTAAGCCACTATCTGCATAATAAATATAATAATAATAATATATAAGTAATATAATAATATAGATATAATAATAATAATCAAATATACCCGAGTTATTGCACTAATGCAATAGCACAAGCTTCTAAAATACAGCGCAAAACCAACTTGAATAGTCATTGCAATGTGTGGATTTATATTTATTTTATTGTGTAAAATCGTGTAAAAGTAAACTGTATTTAAGGCCATTAAATCGCAAATTTGCGCGTTTATAAAATAAATAGAACTCAGATTACACTGGACCACGAATTTCAACTTTTTCTCTTTACCAGAAACGCCGTTATGGAATTCATATGTAAAACCACCCCCTGATTTCGAAAATTGGGTTCATTTTTGATTCTATGGTACCGTTTTTGAGATATTTGCAATTTACCGTTATTCGAAAAAACAAAAAAGATGGCTCCCTTTAATTACATATATCTCACGAACGGGTCAAGCAATTGCAAAACAGTCGAAAAAATCGGAAAGACGATAAATTTTGCTATAAATGCATCATACATTGTTTTTTTGCTCAACCAGATAGTTTTCGAGATATTAGCTTATCATTTTAGATTTTTGTTTTTTTTTATGAAAAAATATGAAAAAAATTACTCTTTGCGAGGGCAGCATTCCAAAACCACAACTTTTTTTCCAGATATTTTTTCTTTACGTAAAAATCTGTTTAACTAGAAAAAAGATAAGCCATCATCGAAGAAAATCGATGCAAAACTACGTAAGTTATAAACGATCAAATAAAAATACCCAGGTTGCGCAACTTCAATGTATGTATACATACATATATTAAAGGTATAAAGTGCAAATGGGATATTATCCGGATAAACGAATAACACCATAACAATGATAATACTTATTCTTTAAATAAATCTAATACTTTAATACTTTTAATACTCGAATTGTTTTATAGTAGGTAGAGTGGTTGCATCGAAAGGAAGAGTGGTTGGGTTCGAAACCTGCTGTAGGCACGTAGTTATAAACATGTATTTCCGTCACTTATGGGTAAGTATGCAGGTAGATTTTCAAAATTATAAGACACAGAAAATGTTTAGAGCCTGCATCTAAAGCAGGTAGTATTTTCTTTTCCCGGCTTCGTATAAAAAGGAACTTTTCTGTCTAGGTAAGACCCGATTTTTCCAATTCTATTCTTCTTCCGAGTATAACATCTGCAAGGCTCGCCAGAGATAGTTCAGTTCATAAGTCAAATTTCAAAACCGTGATTTATTAAAAAAAATAAAATGAGTAAAAGGACGCGAGAATGTGAGTGTAATAACGATCCAGATATGTTCTGTTTCATGTGTGGCCAATATACTATCATAAGGCGACGACGAGTGTTCTCAGATCATATCAAAACTTTATACTCCAAGTATTTTGGCATTGAGCCCAAAAATGCTGAAAAACCATGGACACCGAACACTTTGTGTACATCGTGTCGAGTAGAATTGATTCAGTCGGAATCAGGACAACAAATAAAATTTGAGACACCAATGATATGGAGAGAACCTACTTGCCATTCAATAGAGTGTTATATTTGTCAAACAAAAGTACTTGGCGTTGGAAGATCAAGAAGAGTAACCTATGCTAGCGTACCTATAGTGACATTACCAGTACTATATTCAACGGCAGTTGCGGATCCAGTTCCATTGTCAACAGTAATATCTGAGTGCGGGGAATCAAGTTGTACTGAATTTCGCATGGGAAACGAGAGAAACGTTCTGTCACAAGCACAACTTAATGATTGGATAAGAGATTTGGAACTATCCAAGGAAAAGGCCGAGCTCCACACTTCTCGTATGCAACAATTTAAATTTGTGTCATCCGATGTAAAGGTGATATATTGTAGAACACGTCACACACCATTTTCCAAACACTATACCAAGAACGACAGTATATGCTACTGCAACGACATTCCTGGTTTATTCAAAGAGTTTGGTCAAACATATGATTCAAAAGAGTGGCGATTGTTCATAGACAGCAATAAACTGAGTTGAAGGCTGTATTATTGCATATTGGTAACAAAAAGCCTTCTATCCCGATCGCACATGCAGTAAATACAAAGGAAACCTACGAGGAAATGCAAAAAATACTCAAATTTATCAAATATGAAGAGTATGATTGGAAAATATGTTCTGATCTCAAAGTCGTTGCAATGATATTCGGTCTACAAAGTGGCTACACCAAGCACTGCTGCTTCCTGTGCATGTGGGATAGCCGAGCTCGTAAGGACCACTACGTCAGAAAGGATTGGCCGGAAAGAGTCGAGTTTACCGTTGGTGTGGATAACATCAAATACACCCCTCTTGTCAAGAAAGAGAAAATCATACTTCCACCCTTACACTTCAAGCTCGGTCTCATTAAAAACTTTGTTAAGGCTTTGGACAGAGAAGGCGAAGCATTCGACTATTTGAAAACAATTTTTCCAGATATTTCTCAAAGCAATATAAAGGAAGGTATTTTTGTTGGACCACAAATAAAAAAGGTGATCAACAATAATCAATTCAAAGGACTACTCTCATCAGTTGAGGCAGCAGCGTGGGAATCCTTTGAAAAGGCCGTTGCTTCTTTTCTCGGTAGACACAAAAGCCCTAACTACGAGCAGATAGTGAACGACTTAATCAATAATTATGCGAAAATGGGTAAATATTAAAGGCTTCTTAAAATTAGTATCCCAAAATTTTATAACTTGTTTACCTTACTAATATTGTCTTTAAAAATTCACTTTCTCCACTCACATTTGAGCTTTTTTCCGGCAAATCTTGGCGCCGAAAGTGACGAACATGGCGAAAGGTTTCATCACCAAATGAAAATAATTGAGAATCGATATCAAGGATTTTGGAACGTCGCAATGATGGGTGATTACTGCTGGTTTCTCATAAGAGAAACCGATCCTAAACTGAATAAGCGTCAAAGTAGAACACATAATTATTTCGACTACATAGTAAAATCAAATTAAGATAAAGATTGTTAGAATATAGTATAAACATAAATAAATTTTAAAAAAAGTTAAAAATATGGGTAATTTCATTCATAAATTGAACTTTTAACTCAATAGAAACAGAGCATAGCTAGATATTTCACTCTTCTTTATACCATACATACGTTTTGAGGTATACGTTGAAATTGCGCAACCAGGGTATTTTTATTTCATCGCTTATAACTTACGTAGTTTTGCATCGATTTTCTTCGATGATGGCTTATCTTTTTTCTAATTAAACAGAGCTTTACGTAAAGGAAAAATATCTGGGAAAAAAGTTGTGGTTTTGGAATGCTGCCCTCGCAAAGAGTAATTTTTTTCATATTTTTTCATAAAAAAAAACAAAAATCTAAAATGATAAGCTAATATCTCGAAAACTATCTGGTTGAGCAAAAAACAATGTATGATGCATTTATAGCAAAATTTATCGTCTTTCTGATTCTGTAAATTTTTTTGCTTGACCCGTTCGTGAGATATACGTAATTAAAGGGAGCCATCTTTTTGGTTTTTTCGAATAACGGTAAATTGCAAATATCTCAAAAACGGTACCATAGAATCAATTTTCGAAATCAGAGGGTGGTTTTACATACGAATTTCATAACTGCGTCTCTGGTAAATTTTGGCCGTCGACCAGTGTTATTAGCGATCTACACATCGGCAACAGGAAGAGCAAGCACTGACAAAAAGCGAAAGCGTAAAAATCGCAACTTTTGCGTATAGAGAAGTTTAAGCGTGTATGCTGTTTATTTGTCTCGAAACGGATTACTTTCAACGGCAAGGATAACGGATTTAACCATCCGTAGGTATTCCATGGAGTAATTAAATAGTCCAATGCTTGCTAGTCTTCGTTTTATTTTGTAACTCTACTCCTAAATATTTATTTATTAAATGAGAAACAAGAACACAATTGTTATTGCACAGCGAAAGAGGAGCACTGGCTGCTGGGGCCTTCGGCTCTCTGGTATGTAAAAATCGTATTATGTATAGGAAAGTGTTAACTTGAAACAATAGTTAAATAGACAATAATAAAATTATGTGACTTAAGTCTACCGCTACAGGAAACTAAATTACATCTCGAAGATTTGTTTAATCTAAGTACGTAGCAATTTTCTCAATGTTTTCGGCTGAAGTGGTTTTTAGGAGGTCGAAGGGGTTGTCATCATTAAATATATTTCTTCTGATAGAAGTGAACTGAGTACATTCACTGAGCATGTGTGTGATCGAAAGTGTAGACGCTGGACAATATTGACAGGGTGGCGGGCTAATACCGTTAGCCTATACGAATGTGTGGCTATTGTATGCCCTATGCGTAGTCGGACGAAGGATTTAGTACCTGGAATTCCTTTATGCCCTGGTACCCACATTATTTTTAATGAGTGGTAGTTTTCGATTAACTTATCGCGGATACACGATATGATGTAATTTTTGTTATACATGTTCAATAAGGATGATATAGTCGACATACTGTCAGTGCAAATTATGGTTTTAGATGAGGAGAGTAGTGCGCAGTCAACTGCTTTCAGTATTGCAGCGGCTTCAGCTGTGTAAACAGACGGAAATTGGGGTAAGTGCCCCGCTGTTAATGCTTCACCACTAGATGTTACAGCTGCGAATGATGTATAGTCTTCTGATTTCGATCCGTCAGTGAAAATTGGGCTCTATTCTCGAAGTATAGGTGCTAAATATTCTCGGAATACTTGTTGATAAAATATAGAGCTGGTGTTTCCTTCGCATATTTTTCGAGCTCTGAGTGACACGTCATTGATTCCAAGTTCTTTAGCACATTCGATGCACGCTTCGATAACATATTTCCGACGCTGGGAACGTTTTAGATTAATGGCGGCGATCACCGTTTCGTGAAATGCCCAGTTATTTGAAAGGAACAACTTTGGTATCAGATTTTTTGTGCTTAGCTCTATTCTCTCCTCAATAGTAGGGAGGCCGGCTTCCGCGAATATGAATTTAGTTGGAGATTTGGGAAAAGCTCTGATGCTACGACAAACAGCGGTATGATAGGGAGCATAGAGAAGTTTTACATGACTCTAAGCACAGTTGCCATATACCGGAAGGTCATAATCTATCTTCGACAATATAAACTAACTAATGTTGCGATGTTAATTAAGCAATTTTTAAAACTTAAGTACTTGATAATACTTATCCTGGTAGCGATTGCTTTCTCAGATACAAACAGTGTTCTTTAAGAGTTAATCTTTTATCAAAGGTTACACCCAAAAACTTAAGACTATTTATGTGTACAATATTAACATTTTTATGTTTCAAAGTTACGTTACGACATTTGTGTTTGCAGCAAATGTGAAGCATTTTACGTTTTCCTACATTGATATTAGCGCCAGAACATTAAGTAGTAGCGGTCTATATTATTTTGCATGGCCCCGCTTTTCGGCACGACAAATATCACACCACCACTCATTATTGATGCAGCCCAAATTACACACGTTTGTATACCTACATACATACATATGTGCATAGGTACATAATGGAATGACACCAGGCTGCAGTTAAATCACGCCACCCAACTCCCGCTATTCATCGTCAGCGTCACTAGTATATTAATTGCTCATACAGTCCACAGCATTCATTCGCTTTTCGTTGCTCACCTACGCACCAACAATTACTTTTCGCCTCGTCGATTTCTTCGTTATTCGACATACGTACATATTTTAACTCAACAAATAACTTAATGTATAAACGATAAATAAAATAATTTCTAAGTACATAGTACTTTCGGTTCGTTTAATTTCGAGGAAAAGGGCTAAGGAAAAAGCTTCTAGCTCCATCAATTATAATATTTAGAAATTACATATGTCGCTTATTTCGTTAAACGCTATGACAAACAAAATTACTGACAGTGGAGAACCTTGGGGTATACCGTTGTAGAGATCATAACTGTTTGAAAATGCTGAATTTTGAGCTTGCGATTTAAAAAAAGCTTTTCACAAAGTTATATATTTTGCCACCTATATTCCATTTTTCAATTTGTCGTAGGACCACGTGTACACCGACACGGTCAAAGGCTTTTTCAAAGTCCAGGTTTAAAGTTGAAACGCGGTTTCTCTTTGAAAGTGCTGACGATACATAATTATCAAAGACAAGCAAAGCATCTATGGTACCTTGTCCTTGTTTAAAAGCGACTTGCTGTGAACTAATTAAATTATGTTTTGAGGCGTACCAAGAGATCCGCTTGGAAACAATTTTCTCCAGCAGTTTCCCTAGGCAACAAAGTAGTGAGATCGGCATGTATCCAAGTACTTCCATTGACTATACTATTCGATTTTGGTATAGGCAGGACAATGGCATTTTAAAATAATTGAAAATGATTGGTGTCAGAGTAGGATGCGTTAAAAAACTCCTACGCCTAGTGACTAATTTGTTTTCTTTGCCAACTGTAATTTGTGAAATTAATCCAGTACGGTTATTATAATTAATTTGGTCCAGTTCGGTTAAAACTCGCTGCGATAGCTACAGTCGCTAAACTGTACAATAGCATCGACGGCATCGGTAGTCCCGATTTAACGGCGGAAAAATATTTATTAGAAATATAACAGCATAATTGCAAGTGCCGTTAGTGACACAGCAGAGGTGAAAGTCGCCAAAGGGTTAGAGCAGAGAACATGTAAGAAATGAGAAGGCGCAAATGCTAAAAGAGCTTTTTCATCAAAAAAATTTGCGGGTGCGATCGAGAGAATTCACCAGCGGAATTTAATTCTACCATACCAATAAAAACCATTTTCACCATATTTTGCTATATTTAGAGCAGAGGGGCTACATTGCGGAGGCGAGCGGTTGCATGTGTACAAAAAGAAGATAAGTAATAAATCAAAACAAAAACCATAGAAGAAAAATAAGTAAACAAAAAACCCGTTTCTGGATCGCGAGGAGCTACTTAAGACGGCAGATGAGTTATGCAACAGTTGAGGCTAAGAGAAGGGTTGAAAGGGAAAGAGGGAATCGTCAAAATAATATTCTTTCGAGTTTTCGGCAATTTTTGTATCAATCGCCATCAGCGCGTGCACATGTACGCAAATGAATTGATGCGCAGTTGGACAAAAGTTCTAGAATATTCTCGAATATTCTAGAAAAATTCCAGCAATTTGTCAGACTACTTTGCCAAAATGCATTATTCTCTGATATTGCGATGTTGAATCTTTTCAATGACCGTCGAAGGTTTGTAAAATTGAAGATTTTAGCATTTTTGTGTTCGTCGTGAAAAGAATTGTTGCGGGGAACATTTGCGTGCGCGACGAGATGAAATGCTTGCGCGTATGAATGAACATATTTTGTTTTTGGAAATACACGCGAGCGTTTATGAATGAATTTTTTGTTGTTGTTGGTGTGCACATATGTAAATATGTTTTTTTTTTTGTATACAAGGAGAACGCATCGAAAGCCTGATCCCCGTAGAGTAGGACTTTAACCCAAACTAAAACTCCTTGTGTGTCCTGTACCCAGGGCCGGATTAAGAATGTGGGGGCCCCGGGGCCTGGATACGTGTGGGCCCTTCTTTTATATCTATCTATAAACAAAATCAAACACATTTTCACTGCCGACCATATAAAAGATCTCATAGTTCAATTATAAAACAGAAAACCATTTTATGACTGAAAATACTATTTCGAAGCAATTCACATTCAAACTGTCAACATGAATAATGATATGATAATCATAGGATCTGACTTTATGGAGTTTTTAAAATTAAAAAAAAAATTGTAATTCTAATAAGAATTAAAACCACAAATATAATTCTACAAATTGATGTATATATTTTCACGATCTAAAATGATTAAATCATATCATTGACACCACAAATCAATTATAAACTATTTAAATTTACGTTCAAAATATACAAATATCTCTCTTTAAAATTAATAAATTTAAAGGAAACCAAGAAAGAAATTTTTTTAATTTGGTAGATTGGACAATCCTTATGTTATGCCATGACCGTGTCTGTGCGAAATGGACGACTACGGAGTACCTGACATTTTACTGACATTTTATATTCGATAAATGAAAATTATGAAATTTCCTTGGGCCTACCCGTGCCTAAGGCAAACTGAAAACAATGTATATACATATATAGTCACTAACGCAGCTGCTTGAACACAACTAATTTTTTATTATTCAAACGCTGTGCACTTTGGATTAATAAGTTTGTTAATTTAAGTAAGGTTATAATAGTTATGGTTCGATTATTTTTTAATAATCAAACTTGGATTGTATTTTCATGTCAAGGTTAACTCAGTTACAATGCAGGTGAGTAATGTTATTTTTTACGAATGACAATCAAAAACTAAAATAAAAGCTCTTGAAAAGCTAATTTTACACGTTTGATTTTGGCAAATTAAAAATAAATCACATTTCATGAATTATGTTAGCAAAACCTGCAGATATATCTAGCGAATGGGATATTGACAAATTTATCTTTCTTGCTGACGTTAATTAATCCAACAAACTCGAAACAAACGGTTCAGAGACAATAATATCATTAATGAGATTCATTTTACAGCAATTAACACAGTAAGACAAGTGAGACACATTTTCTGAATCGATAGTTCAACTGCGTTGCTCACACTAAGAGGTGGAGGGAAAATTGAACGAAATATGACCTAACCAGTATCGCGTTACCTATTTGTAACACGATTTTAACCAAAAATTTCGTTATATCAAGTTGAAATAAAATGATAAGATCAACTGTGTCGAGTAATATAATAAAATTTTATTCAAATCAACTGAGTAACAAAAATTAAAAATGGAATAAAAATATCAAAGCAAAAAAAATCGTTTGTACTGATGAAAAAAATTATTTTGTTCTTTCATTTTGTGGGGGCCCCCTAAATGTGGGGCCCGGGCCCCGGCCCCGTCCGCCCTGCCCTTAATCCGGCCCTGCCTGTACCGTATATATATCCCTCCGGTATTACCGTCAGGTATTTCGTCGGGAGGCGGTTTTGAGCACTAAGCTCTATCGTCTGTTTCTGTCCTGGTACAGTTCGTCAAAAGCTGCACTCACTTGGCACCACCCACTGTTGGTATTTTCTGGCCCACCCTCTGAGCAGGATGTTTAAACTCTAGCCTGTCTCTGAAGTCTGCCCCTTTCCTGTTCGCTATTTCTTAGCTGTTGCATCACTTCGGCAGCCATACGCTGCACATCGTTCCACGCCTCGGTGCTCTTTACCATCAGAGCCACTAGGCTTTCTGGCGTAATGACACAGCTGAGTCTTGCTTCCACTCTCTTCTTTAAGTTTCTGAAGCGGTGGCATACGAAAAACACATGTCCCGCATCTTCAATTACTTCTGGTACGCAACGCTCACAATATGGGGAATCCTCATGCCCAAAACGGTTTAGATAAGCTTTAAAGCAACCGTGCCCACTAAGCATTTGAGTCAGGTAGAAGTCTACTTCACCAAGCTTTCTCCGGAGCCATGTTTCAACTTTGGGAATAAGCCGGTACGTCCACCGTCCTTTTGTTGTCGTGTCCCAACGTGCCTGCCACTGGGCTATCTGCGATGCTCTAGTGTTTTTCGTTGTACGTTGGTATCGCTTTGACGATGGTTGCGCGTAATGTTTCGCGCTGCGCATATCTGCTGGATTTCTAGGTTCAGTGGAGAGAGGCCAGCTATGATGAACGCCGCGTCTTCCGATACCGTTTTGAACGCAGAACACACTCTGAGAGCATACAAGCGGTATGAGGGGTTTGCACTTCGTGTGTATAAGTTAAACTTAAATGCGTCATGCCAGACTGTCGCGTCGTAGAGAAGGATAGACTTCACTACCCCAGCAAGAAGTTGTCTGGTCTGCTGCCTTGGTCCGCCGATGTTTGCCATTATTCTGGACAGGGCAACCGTTGCAATCGCAGCTTTCTTGCTAGCGTACTCCAAGTGGTCGCGGAAGTTAGGTCGGTGATCCACCAATACCCCTAGGTACTTCACATGCGGTTTGGATACGCTGCCCCCTATTCGATATTTCGATATCGCCGACTTTAAGCACCACCTTTTCTACCTTCTTCCGTCTTATGGGCTGCTAAGTTTGAGTTTCTTGCGCTGAGCCATTCTTGTGCTGCTGCTCCTGCCTTTTCCGCAATGTCTGCCACCTCCTTGAGCGTTTTTGAGGTCGCAACGATTGAAACGTCGTCCGAAAGGCCAATGAAGGATATCTGGATATTGTAGATATCGAGGGACATGCAGACTGCAGAGAGCGTGGAGTATTTCCTTCCAGCTGGCACTGTTGAATGCATTTTTAACATCTAACGTGACCATTATGCAGTACTGTTTAGTGCCCCCTAGCCATCGCTTGCCACTGATGGTCTATTCGGCCATTTCCTTTACGGCTTCTAACGCATCGATGGTCGACCATTTTTCCCTGAAGCTGAACTGATTTTCTGGCAGGAGTTCTTCTAAATACGCCTCCAGCCGGTTTTTATAATTTGCTCGAATAGCTTTCCGATGGAGTCCAATATACATAGTGGTCGATATCCAGTGGGAAGACCAGCACCTGTACTTTTTGGTATGAGTACCAACTTTTGTAGCTTCCAGCTTCTTGGAAAGACAACTTCCTGCAGGTAAACGTTAAAGACGCTTGCAAAGATACAGAGATTTTGTGACCCCGCTTTCTTCAACGCAATATTTGGTATGCCGACTGGTCCTGGCGCCTTTTTAGCCAATAGCTTACTGCTGGCTTATAGTACTTCGTCCACTGTAACCGTTGGTATGTTGCTAAGATTTTCATTAGGCAGGCTCCTAACGAAGTCGGCATTCGCAGGGAAGAGATCTTTTACGATTTGTGCAAAAAGAATTGGGCATATTGGCTGCACCGTTTTCTTTAGCTTCTTACGCACTATTTTATAGGCCGAGCCCCAAGGGTTGTTGTTAGCATCCTCGCATAGTTCCTTAAACATGCTGCGTTTACTGTCACGAATTTTCTGCATTTCGTGATCGCTGGCACATTCTTCTGGCACCATTGCATTGCACTCGCAGCTCCGCGATCTCGCTATTCCACCAGTACGCTGGCTTACGGGTTTTGCGCCCTCCTTGCCGAGCCATGGCCATGTCACATGCCTTGGCTATTGCTGTCATAAGCTTAGGGGCAGCAGTTCCACCGTTTGCGATACCTCGATGTCCTCAAAGGCTACTTCAAAGAGTTTCTCGTCGAAAGATTTTATATTCCAGCCATTTTGCCGTGTAGAGTTTGGGCCGCATCTTCGTGTTTTGTCAATACTGATAACTATCGCTCGGTGGTCGCTATGTGTATAGCAATCGCTTATGTACCAACTTGTTGCTCTACTTAGTCCCCTGGATATGAAGGAGAGGTCAATGACGGAGCCAGCACCGTTTTTGCTGTAGGTATATGACTTCCGCTATTTAGTAATACCAGATCCAGCGCTGGGAGTGCATTAAGAAGTTCCCTTCCTTTGGGATTTGTTCTTTTGCATGCCCACTCTAATGTCCACGCATTGAAATCGCCCGCTATGATTGCCGCACCTCTTTGTTTATGTAGATGTGCACGCTGTTTATTTCAACACACACGAAGCCATTTGTAGATACGGCTTTCCCCAAATGGATTGGATCTCTCCCGCAGCTCCATATGGCGCATTTTCCTGTTCCATCGCTTACCCATGACGCTTCTGGCCTATTTTTATACAGCTCACTTAGTATTGCTACATCTACACCCAGCTCGTAAACCGTTTGGTTAAGCAGGCTTTGTGCTGCTTCGCAGTGGTTGAGGTTGAGTTGCAGTAGCTTCATTTTCGATATCCAGGTTAGGTCGCGTATTTCGCTTTTGCCCTCGGGAATGCTGGACACATTCGCCCGCCTGGTATATGGTTGGGATCGCGCTCGCCATTCTTTGCACATACCTCGCACCTCGGCGCATTTGTGCAGCCTTTTGCCTTATGGTCTTGCCCGCCACATCTGAAGCAATGCGCTGTGCGATCTTCTTCGTTCGGACACTTCCTGGCCAGGTGGCCGAAATCGTGGCATTTGTAGCACCGTGTTATGGCTATTTTCTCTCTTATCCGGCAGCTGACCCATCCAATGCGCATTTTGGACATGTTTATCAGCCTTTGTGCAGACGTTGGCGGCAGGCTAATTATACAGGTCTGTGTGCCACCATATGCAGCGCGTATTGAGCGAATTGCTGCTAGCGGCACTTCACAATCGGGAATGCTAATCCGTATAGCATCTATGATTTCCTCTCTGGTAGTGACCTCGTCCATGTCTTTTATCTCAATTATAGCTTCTTGAGTTAAGGAACGAACTGACGCATTTTCGCCGAGAACAGTTTCTACAGCTGCCTTGAGTTTTTCAGTGGCGGGATCACTCGTCTGCTTCAGCTCAAACAAGAGCTCGTCCTTTGCAGTTTTTCTAATGCTCTTTATGTTTTCGCTGAATTCCTTTAGCTCGGGTTGCGCTTTCATCTTTTTTAAAATGTCCGTATATGAAAGCTCACCAACTCTTTTTAGAATCAGCGCATCTGGTTTCGTTGGCTTGATTTTGCCCTTACGATTGACGACTTTCGTCCAGCTTTCACGCGATTGGGTAGCCTCCCTCTCACCTTTTGATTGGCTGTGGCCTCGTTGTTGCTGTTTATCTTTCGCACTTATTGGCCCTTTGGGTGAGGCCGAACGAGTGCGCTTTGATTTCTGCTGCGGCGAATTGGATGCATCCCGCATATTATTACGGGCTACATGGCTTGCTGATATCGCTGTTAGCTGGCACAGTTTGCGTGTACTTAGTTGTGTACTCGATAGGCGGCTTTGCTATACTCTGCATAGCCAGTGCTCTCTGATGCTGTTTGCTTATGGCGCTCACCAAATCTCTCATAGGCATATTAATGTGCCTCTGTACCTCCATCATGCTGATAAGCTCTCTTATCTTTTCTCCCAACAAGTATAGGGGCTCACCATCTGGTTTTCTCTGTGCCGCTGGTGCATTTTCACATTTCCTCGCACGTAACGTGCTACTCTCTTCGCTGCTTGCAGTCGTAAGCTCGTGTCGCTGCTTGTCTATGCTGCGCTCCTGTCCTAGTGGGAGCGATTCATTTCGCACGGGTGAACGAGCGGTTCTCGCACTTTTACCAAATGGGTTCGGTGCATCTTTTGCTTCAGCGCATCTACTCGGAGATTTATCAGACATGTCGTCAGCTAGTCTGAGTAGTTGCTTGTAGCGGATGTCATTCACCTACTCTTTCTCCGTTCTCTGCTCTCTATGATAATTTTAAGCCTACTGTTGTTTGTGTTATGAAGGTTGGTTGCTGGCTGAGCTGATCAGATAATCAGCTGGTGATACCCAACTGCTCTCCTTCTCAGCACAACTTCGCGCCTTTTCTCGCTGTTGTTATCCGCGGATATTTTCACAGGGGCTTAAGTCTATTGTTTATAAAAACTTACTTTTAGTCCATCAGGTGTATGCTATACCTGTTAGTAGCGATCGCAGTTGCTGCTGCACCGCTTGCACATGCACTTTTTTCAGAGCACTTGTAAACACGTCTTCACTTCTTAACTTCTCCTGTGCCACCTATGTAAATATGTAGATATGCATGAATGTATGTATATACAATGTTTCGCTGTGCACTTGCGCTGAAAAATTGAGCATGTGTGAATGAATCTTTTCTTGATTCTACTTAAGTACATATGTATGTATAATGAACCATAGTCGATTTTTCATTAAAATATATAATTTTCTCATGTTTTTATTAAACTTATTTTCGACTTAGAAAACTAGTAAATAAAGATTAGTTGATAGGTTCATATACATATGTAAGTATTTATGTAAATATGTGCATACAATGTGCATGTGTATAAATTCAACCTTGACCTACGCTAAATCTTATTCACATCCCAGCGCATCGCAACCGCAGCTGCACTTGTGCCTGCACTAGCGCTAAATATTCTAAAATATCTGAAACTACATACATACGTACATACATACATGCATGCATTTATTAGGCAATTCATGCGCGCATCAATCCATTTGCGTACATGTGCACGCGCTGATGGCGATTGACATAAAAATTGCCGAAAACTCGAAAGAATATTCTTTTGGCGATTCCCCCTTTCCCTTTCAACCCTTCTCTTAGCCTGAACTGTTGCATAACTCATCTGCCGTCTTAAGTAGCTCCTCGCGATCCAGAAACGGGTTTTTGGTTTACTTATTTTTCTTCTATGGTTTTTGTTTTGATTTATTACTTATCTTCTTTTTGTACACATGCAACCGCTCGCCTCCGCAATGTAGCCCCTCTGCTCTAAATATAGCAAAATATGGTGAAAATGGCTTTTATTGGTATGGTAGAATTAAATTCCGCTGGTGAATTCTCTCGATCGCACCCGCAAATTTTGTTGATGAAAAAGCTCTTTTAACATTTGCGCCTTCTCATTTCTTACAAGTTCTCTGGTGCAGCGAATAGGGGTTGTTTCAAAAGCAAAGCAGAGATAATAAAAAGAAATAGCGATTCCGCGGATGGAAGACAGGAATATGTGGTAATTGAAACGAATTGTAATTGAAATGCAAATTGTAAACAGTAATTTAATCTTTTATTTTTGTTGTTGCATTCAAACCATTTTGATATTTTATACATATGTATGTACGAACAGTTTCTTTCTTCATTTCGAAAAGAGCGAAACAAAAAAATTGTATTTACAAGTTGTAAAGAACGAGATATCTACACTCTTTACTCTTTGTTGCGATATTGAACTCATGTTGCTATTGCAGGCATATGCATATGTTCACATGTATGTACATATTGTCTTCTTTTTGAAGAGAACGAAAGTGGAACACAATTCCAATAAGAAGTTATTTGTCCATTGAAGTAAAATACATAAAATTCATTAATGTTAATGCAAATGTTAAGCTAAAAATCAAATATTGCTTGTGCACACATACTTATGTACATACCTTAAGGCACTAAAATTTTATATTCTATTGTTCATTTTACAAAATTTCAAATGTCATAGCGACAGGCATGGACAGAGCACAGATCTTTAGGCTGTCTGTTAATGAATTTAAAGAACGACTATTGAAACTTAATCTTTCAACGACAAGTCGTAAAGTCACCTTACAGGACAGATTATGCGAGCACTTCGCCCTTACTGTAGATGACGATGAGGCCTCGAATGATGAAAGCGAGTCATTGCAAAACTTTGTTTATCCGCCAATGGGTAATGACCGCGTAGCCTTTACGCTCTGGGATATCGAAAATTCGATGTTAGCATTTAGTAGTTCAGGTTACCCAACTATCGAAGAATGGCTCGAAGCTTTCGAAGAAAATGCCACTGCAGTTCAGTTCAGTACAAAAGTATATTTATAGCAAGCAGCTGTTTAAGGGTGCTGCAAAAAATTTTGTACGTAGTCTGAGGGGCGTTACAAATTGGAGCTCACTAAAGCGTTCATTGAAAAACGAATTTGGCACAGTACCATCATCAATTGATGTACCGTTTGTTGAGAAACCGTAGTAAGCGTCCTAACGAAGATTTTCGGGAATACTTTTATAGCCTCATGGAAATAAGAAAACCCATAGAGTTAGACGATAAAAGTTTAATCGAATATTTTGTCGATGGTATACCGGATTCCAGGGTCAATAAAGGTACTCTTTCTCATGCAAAAACTATACAAGACTTTAAAGACCAGATAGTTATTTACGAAAAAGCACGTTTTGGGCGTCAATGGTTAATTCACAAAAAGTAGTTGATCATAAAAATAAAATATCAATTTCAGTAGCAAAAAATTGGATGCGTTGTTAGATGAGACCTATATCTCAACAGTTTGTAAAAAAATTCATACTAAAAAAACTCATTTACTTTTCGAAATATTGCACTTTAAAGTCCAAAAAAATATGGGCAAACTGTAGCGTAATATGTAGGTGAAAACAAAAGTTATGAATAAGAACGCGACGGACAATTTTTGCAAATATTCTTAGAAACTGTACAAACTTGTTAAATTGTCATAAGCAACGGTACTTTACAAAACAAGAGGACAAAAAGAAATCAAAAGAAACATTAAAGTACTCTGGAATATAAGCATTGGTTGTTAAAATATATTCAAAAATGTAAAAAAAAAAACCCGTTTTCGATCATTTTTCGAATTTTGTGTGCTATATCTCGAAGATTTAAATAGAACCTTCATAACTGAGTATGCCAAAAAACTTAAATTAATAGCTTTTATGATGCATTGACCAAAAAAGGTCAGAAAAATATTTGTTTTTTAAATGTTTAATGCCACGCCCACAAAGTTAAAACCACAGCTTTGTAAAGGTAATATTCGTTATCAGCAACCGCAAATCAACTAGAAAAGGTATGTCGCAACCCTGAATAATTTTACGTGTTGCGTAGTGTTGTCAATGTGGTTGAAAGACGGTTTTATACGCCCAAGTTCTTCAGAATATGCATCTCCAGTCGTATTAGTAATGAAAAAGGCTTTGTTGCGATTACCGTCGACTGAATGAAAAAATTATAAAGGATAACTTTCCAATGCCACTAATGGATGATGTCATAGAGAAGCTACAGAGCGCGCGCGTATTCACCACAATTGAGTTGCGGAACGGATTTTTCCACGTTCCAATTGAGACGAATTCTCGAAAGTACACGTCGTTCATGACCCATCAAGGTCAAGGCGAGTTTTTGTTGGTAGCCTTCGGCATATGCAACGCTCCTGCAGTTTTCTTGAGATACATTCGCGCTGTATTTAGGAAATTAGAAAATAATGTCGTAGTGATTTATATGGATGATTTAATTATCCCTGCAAAGAATAGAAAGAAGGGAATTGCTAAGCTAAGAGTAGTCCTAGATAAGGCGGCCAAATTCAACCTGCAAATTAAATGGAGCAAATGCCAAATTCTAAAAGAAAAGGATGATCTCTTAGGATACATCGTAGAAGCGGGTACTATAAGACCAGTTCAGGCGATTGAAAATTTTTCTGTATCGAAGAACTGTGCAAAGATTTCTTGGGCTAACCTCGTATTTCCGATGCTTCATAGATAATTAAGCAGGGGTCGCTATACCGTTTTCAGACCCCTTGCGTGAAGAATCGAAGTTTGTGTTTAAAGACGAACAAATGATAGCAGTTCAGCAACTAAAAGCCGCTTTAGTAAGTGCGCCGGTGTTAAGGTTATATAACCCTAAAGCTGTAACCGAGGTTCATACTGATGCTTCCATGTATGGATATGGAGCAGTTCTTCTTCAGAAGGATAATATGGACCAGCAGTACCACCCTGTGCAGTACATGAGTCGGAAGACTACCGAAGTTAAAGAACGGTATCATTCCTATGAGCTCGAAGTCCTCGCCATTGAAGCCGTGTTGAAGAAATGGCGGGTATATTTGCTTGGTATGCCCTTTCAAATAGTGACCGACTGCAATGCTTTTGCAATGACTATGCATAAAAGAGATGATCCATTAAGAATTACACGCTGGGCACTATTTTTGCAAAATTACCCGCACACTATTGAACATAGATCCGGGAGCAAAATGAGGCACTTAGACGCATTAAGCGGAATTTCCTGTTTGTTGCTAGAATATTTCACACGCCATAAGTTGCAGCAAGCTCAAGCTGAAGACGATTGGACGCGAGCAGTAATAAAAGTGTTAGAAAAAGATTCGTACGAAGATTTTTAAGTTCAGTGTGCAATACTCTACAAAGAACTGGTAGTAGTGACATCATCAATGGAAGAAGAAATTTTACGGACAGCTTGTTATCAAGGTCATTTCTCCGCTAAGAGAACGCAGGACATTATCGAAAAAGCGTTTCGCATTCCGCAAATAACAGCAAAAGTTAGGCAAATTGTCCGAAGTTGTGTGCAGTGTATTATTTCAGAAGCCAAGTCAGGGAAAAAAGAAGGCTTTTTAGAACCGACCATTGGGAACATACCACGTTGACCACGTAGGTGCAATGAAGAAAGCCAACAAGCGTTACTGTTACATCCTTGTCGTTGTTGATGCTTTCTTCAAATTTGTTTGGTTATACCCTACACGTAGTACCGGAACTGACGAAGTGATGGAACAATTAAAAAAGCAAGCATTCATTTTTGGCAATTCGAAACGCATCGTATCAGACAGAGGAGCAGCCTTTACGTCTTCTTTATTTAGGGGGTATTTCGAGAGTGAAAATATCCAACATTTGTTAATAGCAACAGGTGTCCCAAGAGGAAACGTACAGTTATTACGATGCTGTCAAAACTGTGCTCCGAAAATCCGGCTATAATACACCACCAAGGAGTACAAAGATATCGCCGTTGAAATTGCTAACAGGAGTCGAAATGCGTGTTAGTCCAATTCCAGATTTAAGAGAATTCCTTGAAAATTAAGCAATTGAGGAACTTAAACGTAATAGGGAAGATCTTCGAAAGGAGGCGCAAGCAAATATCTCGAAGATCCAACAAGATAATCGAAGAGGCTTTGACTCTAAAAGAAAGGAAGTGGTGAAATATCGAAATAATGAACTGGTAGCCATTAAGCGTACCCAGTTCGGAAGTTCACTTAGGTTACGAACAAAATTCTTTGGAACATATAGGATTGTTAAAACATTAAGCCATGACAGATATGAAGTAGAAGCGTTTGGGGGCGAAGGTCCAAGGCGAACAACGAGTGTAGCCGAGTATATGAAAAGGTGACAGACAGCGGTTGAGGCCAAACGATATGTCAGGATGGCCGAATGAGGGAACGTATGATCGGACTCTCAGTGAACGGGCTACTAGTAGACGGACAAATGCACCTCTGCAGAAAAGGACAGAAGAGAAACACTGACGGAACACCTGGGAAAAAGGGGACAAGTGACAGAAAACGGGGTACGCACTAAGAGTTGTTGCGCGACATTTGAGTTGAACGGACGTTGATAAAAGTGCTTAAGAGACTAATAAACCAATGTAATTTTATCGTAATAAACTAATTTAAGAACTTAATAAACTGATTGCAAATGAATTAAATGAACTTAATAAACTAATGCAATAATCACTTAAATATAGTGAGCTTTATTATTAGTGCTGGTTCGGTAAACCCACATATATTTCAACTCTGTAGCGTGTTGTGGTTTAGAAAAACAGAAATGGATAGTCACAAACAGAGAGACTAATATGAGCGCGTTAAAAATGGCAATAATAGTAACATTAACTTATGTAAATTCTCTTATCAACGTTAGGTGAATTCTCTTTAGTTCTACCATCTATGTACATATGTCACCAGCAAACAGTTTTCCCTGCCCAATTTCCTCATTAGTTCCCTTTTAATTCGCACCGAAGAGAGTGTCAGTACAATTTTGCCACCTTTTGATCTCATTCGGTAAACCTCGAGGTTAGGGATATGTGGTGAAATTTTCTTTCACTCTTTTATCAATGTTGCTCTTATCACTTAATTGAAAGACATTAGACAAAGACAGTGCGTGTTTAAACACATTTAGTCTTCTTTCCATAGTTGACATTTCTCGGCATTCTCATTGCATTTGCGAAAATTTTGCAGATAGTTCAGTATCATTTTTTAGTTTACGTACTTGGGACTTCACAACGGAATTTTTATGTTCATCGGCATGTTCCTGTAGTTGTGTCGACTTTTGTGAAGCAGTTGGTGGCAGTGCAATGATGGGCTTTGACTGGGTGAGTTGACTGTTGATGTTACAGGTATATTTCGTTGGCGGCACTTTCGGCATTTCCGGCTTCGTATTCTGTCAGAACCGATTTCAAAATGGTATTTACCGCTGCATACTGTACAATATGCATACTCGCCGCTGCAGGGCAAATGTTTTTTTGCATTTGTTAGAATAAATTGTTGTTGAGTTTAGGCCGTCAGTCGACGTATTGAAATATATTTTCACAATGAAATTGCTTTTCTTTTTCGTTTAGCTAAGATAAGTGTGTTAATAAGTTTTTTAGTAAGCAGTTTTAGAAATCTTAGCTCTGCTAATTTTTCTTTTTCATAGAAAGACTTGCTGAGCGTTTGTAAACCGTCCTTTCATTTTCACTTTCACTTGACTGTAATAATATAAGATTATTGAACAGGACTCCGCAATTACGATCCGATTTATTTCCGATTCCGATAAAAATTTAATTTCAGAACAGGCCTGAGTATTATTAGAAGCACTAAATGTACATGCTTTTATACCCTAGACCGTGGAGGTTGTGGCTTCGATCCCTGGAATAAGTTTAATGATGAGATGTTATGATCTCCGAAATAACTATAACTTCTACCATTGTTGTTTTTTTTTTTTTTTGTTAAAAAAGCCCTTGAGCTCATAAAACTTAATATTTGATATAAATAAATAGGCCGGAAAATTAATCTAAAATTTCAACTAATTGTAATTACGATTATTTTTTGGTGTTAATATATAAATACAAATATGTGTATGCAAATGTATATTATCCGTTCAAAAATCGTCTTATACTGACGTTTGTGGATTTTGATTTTACGTTGAACTTTATTAATTTACATAAATTGTACCTTAATTCAAATTTGGTTAAATTTTATATTATTTTAATGGAATTTAAATGAAATACATTTTTCGTATTTTAATATATTTTACTCCAAATTTAAATTAAATTACATAGGTTTGGATTAGTTTAGTTTTATGCTAATATAGATTTAATTTAACTTCACTTTAATGTAATCTATTTTAGTGATCTACCTTCATATAAACGTTTAAATGCCTCGCAATCCGCGTAAACCTCGTAAACATACGCGTAACATTGATGTCAAAATTTGTAGGAGAAATGAATTATACGATTGTGAAGTTTAAACGAAGATTTCAGTGTGTGAATTTAAAAAGCACAAAACGACTCTGTTTATTTTGTATATTAATCGTACTTTGTATTGTAAATCGTCCTCGGAAAGCGCAGCACAGCAGCTCTGCAGGGTTTCAAGAGGGGATATCTGACGTTCGTCTAGGACAACAGCACAATCTTCTCTAAACCAATACCAGACTTATGGGCTAATTCGGTGTCATAAGCTCTGTGAATGGCCCGCTATTATCCAATTCGTCAGCAAGTTCGTTACCGTAAACACCGCAATGTCCCGCAACTATACGAGTTCAAGCTTATTCCACTTTTCAACAGAGTTCAGCTTCAACTTACTTCCTTGGGCAATTTTCGAAGAGGTGCGAGCAGAGTTCAAGGCCTTGATTGCAGCGTGGCTGTCTGCAGACTCTGATTTGGTATCCACTCCACCTTTCGCCAATTATACAGTCCACTACCTTAAGTATAGCAAATATCCCTGATCTGTAAACCGTTCTCATTGTACCAGTTAACCCGAAATGCTGGCCAGCGAATTGCCCAGTCAGCATTGTCTGCCTAACATCCGTTCATGGCAATGCGGAACACTATCACCACCCCAAGCCGTGATCAACAGGCAGCGACAAACAACTAACGCTGCATACAAGCTACCACAGTCGTGGGATCTGCTAACGCAGCACACGCGCAATAGGCAGCGGACTGGCAGTGACAAACAACCAACGCTGCATACAAGCTATCACAGTCGTGGGATCCGCAGACGCAGCACACGCGCAACAGGCAGCGGACCGGCAGTGACAAACAAACAACTACCACTGCACACAAGTTGGCTTAGTCGTGGGATCCGCTGACATAGCAATATGCAACAGGTAGCGGACGGTAAGAGCAGCGACGTCAACGAACAGCGGTAGTAGCGACAGCAACGACGGTGAGGACGGCTTAGGCTAGGAGGTAGCAATAAGTGAAACATATTCTCAGTTCTAAGCAGACTCAATAAATGCACAGACGTGCACCAAAAATAACTGGCGCCCAACGTGGGGCTAATCCGTAGCAGTAAACTAACTTAAAAGTAATCAAATAAAAATTAAATGGTAAATTCGCGCGGTATTAAAGTAATAAATACAACAAGGACCAAGGACCAAGGGCCAAGCACCGAGGACCAAAAAGGACTCAGGATCCGAACAAAAGGAACTCAAGGACCACGGATCAATATTGCAACCAAAAAATGTTAAAGTTGTAAATAGAGTGCTCGTTCAAAAAAAAAGAAGATTAAAAGATTAAGAATTAAAATCTTTTGAGAAAAAGTATTAAAGAAAATGTATCATTGTTAAAAAACAAAATAAAACCAATAGAAATTTGTAACTACGAAAAACAAAGGAAAATATTGAAATGTATCGTTAAATTTAAAAAAATAATAATAATAAATAAGCCAATCGAATTTTGCAACAATAAAGAATACACCTAAAGGAAATAGTGTGGCAGTATTTGTAAAGGGTTGTTTGAAAATGAGTTAAATAATTTAACAGTTTATGTGAGAATTTAGTAGCGCTTTAGCTAATAAATTTTTTTTCTCACCCCGCTTTTCAACGGTTTGATGAGCAATAACGACAGTAGTCTAGAGGAATTGTTAGAAAGGATAAATACCCTACAAATCTCAAGAATAAATATAATGGACGCGAGCCAATTGACGGCTTTAGTGCAGGCTGCCATAACTGGCGCACGAATTTAAAAATAGATGACAAAAAACCACAAATCTATAAGCCAGTGACAATAACAGTGGGTATTAGATGTGAAGAGCCTCTGAATCTAGTGAAATACTTGCCAGAATTTGATGGTCAGGTCAGTGCTTATGTTTCATGGCGTCAGGCCGCTCATACAGCGTATGAGGTATTTCGAAATTATCAGGGCACGGAATTAAAGGGTTCGGCTGATGCCGTTTTAGCATCTTTTAATACTGTACTTAATTTCCAAGCAATAATTGCTCGACTAGATTTCACATATGCGGCCAAACATCCGATATACCTTATAGAACAAAAGCTTTCTACTCTTCGGCAGGGCAGCCTTACAATTTTAAAATATTTCGAAGAGGTGGAAAAGAAATTAACTCTCCTCACGAATAAAACCATTATGACCCATGAGGGATCCATTGCAGAATCAATTTGTGCAAAGTATAGAGACGACGTATTAAGGGTATTTATTTCAGGGCTGAAAAGACCTCTATGCGACATTCTTTTCGCGTCTCGACCGGTCGATTTGCCAAGCGCTCTAGCCTTAGCGCAAGAAGTTGATTCGAATAGAGAGCGATATGTATTCGCTACAAGCTTCGCAGCTTCTAATGAAGACCCAAACAGGTTTAGGAAAATTGGTAATAACTCGGACCAAAGGATACGGACTCCTCAGAAGAATCCGCATTTTTAAAATAGGCAGCCGAGAAGAAATGGTACCGAAAACGATCGGCAGAATCAATCGGCACCAATGGATGTGGATCCTTCGGAATCACTTCTGCGCCAAAATACGAACTGGCGTAAAGACTTCTATAATTTCACTGCTCTAAAAAACATTCCTGGCACTACTGAGTACTTGGACTGAGGTACAAGGAGGTTACATGGGTGACTAGACTGCCCAAACGTTAATTTCGAGGAAAGATATTTCCGGTCTCGCTTGTAAACTAGCCTATGAATAAATATTATTGAACGACGCTCAAAAAATTCTAAGTCTTCATTAATTCTGACGATTACGTCCTTCGATAAAGCTATAATCGCACATAAGTATAGTTGTGCGTCCTCCGCATATCTGGTGTAACATATGTAGGTCTATTACCTACATTATGAATTACCAGCCCGAAGGACAGAATAAAGTCTAGAGAGTGATTTCGTGGGGGATAGGGCCGTGGAGGATGGGACTGTTTGTAGAACTCCATTCAACAAATGCCTTGGATGAGGCCGCCTATCCTGATGACGACCACGACAAACGTTTAATGGACTATGAATTTCCGGTGGGACAGTGACATCGTCGCCAAGTACTGTCGTTCACTCTGGTGGACGAGCGTCTCGCCGCAATTCGCATCAAAGCGAAATTCTTCAACATCTCGCTGATTTGCGCCCACGCCTCTACAGTAGAGAAGGATGATGTGGTCAAAGATTTATTCTATGAGCGTCTTAAACGCGCTTATGAATGCTGCCCCTCACGATATAAAACTCTTGCTAGGCGATTTTAATGCCAAGGTGGGAAAGGGAAGGATATTTGGTACCACAGTTGTTATATTCAGCCTACGTGATGAAGCATCCGCTAACCGACTGAGGCAGATCGACTTCGCGGAGGTCCGAAGAATGGTAGTACGTAGTACCAGGTTCAAGCACAAGAAGACACATCAAGCTACCTGTGGTGCAAAATTGAGCCAATGTTAACCAAACTTTTTCGAATGATCTTCTGTTTTTCCGTTTTTGTTTACAAGAGTAACAATATTTACATTTTTCTAATCCATATTGCCTTTTTTCTTTAAAAAAAATGAATAAACATTATTTAATGCGATTCTCTTATTTAGAATAAATCGATCTCTTTGACTCAACTGCATTGGCTCACTTTTGCACTAGCCAAAAATTTTCAACTAACGGTGCTTTAGAAGAGTGTACATTCTAGTGTGAAAATAAAATACCGTTTAAATGAAACCATTATCGAGTTATTTAAAAAAAGAAGTTGTAGAAAAGGCCAGAAATAGTGATTCTACAAGAAAAATAGCAAGTTTTTTTTAAAATAGGACAGCGGTCAATGGCTAGAATAATAGCTAGTTACAAAACTCTCGCCCGAATGAAAGTTTTTCAATTAAAAGTGGAAGGCCGAAGAAAATAACTGATGCTAAGGCCAGAGTCCTTGGACGTGCATTCATTTCAGGAAAGATTAAAAGCACAAAAGAAGCTGTTTCTTCCTGTTCTGCAAACGTTAGCAGATGGACCGTTCAGAGGGCCCTTAAAAGAGCAGGATACAAAGCTGCCATAAAAAAGAAAAAACCAAAATTGTCACAAAAAAACGTCAAATCGCGTAAATCATTTTATGAAAAGTACAAGTCATGGGGTACATGATTGGCAAACGGTGATTTTTTTTTATTTTGTTTTTACACATCTTTTTTACATATCTTCATTTATCTTATAGGTTATATGGTCAGATGAGACCAAAATCAACAGGTACCAATCGGATGGAAAGGTTTGGTATTGGGCCAAGCCTTCAACCACTCCAAATCCTACTCATGTATCCCAAACCATTAAGCATGGCGGTGGTTCGCTTATGGTATGGGGATGTATAACAGCCGATGGCGTGGGTCCAATTGTTCGTATTGACGGAATAATGCGTAAGGAAGACTATCTTCGCATTTTGCAAGAAAATTTGCCTATAGCGTTTGCCAAAATGCCAGACAGGCCAGAAAATATAATTTTCCAACACGACAATGACCCCAAACACTCTGCCAAAATTTTGAGGGAATGGCTTAGTACTCAATTATTTGGTATCATGGAGTGGCTACCACAGAGTCCAGACTCGAATCCAATAGAAAACTTATGGGCTTTTTTAAAGAGACGGTTGGCAGAACACCAAGAAGAACCAAAAAGTATTAAAGAGCTTTGGGAGAGGGTTCAGGCCGAATGGAAAAAAATTCCTGTGGATTTTGTAGCCAAACTTTACCAGTCTATGCCAAATAGGATGAATCAATTGAAGAAATCAAAAGGATACTGGATAAATTATTAAATTCAGAGGAGCAAAACCTTGGTGCAAAAGTATGCCAATGCTTAAAAAACCAAAACGTCTATTTTCTGAATAAAGTTATGTTATAAATAAATGCTTTTGTTATTGTTTTATTTTTAGTATTTGTTGTATATTTTAAATTTAATAAAAAGTTTGGAAAAAAAATTGTTGAAACAATAAAATAGTTTTATTCAAACATTTGTTTAGAACATTGGCGCAATTTTGCACCACAGGTATATGGCTTTCATATGATGGAAAAATACGAACGAACCATTATCTTGCAGCAAAAAGCGCGCGCTCAGTGACAAGAGGAAAGCTTGACGCCCAAAAGCTGCACTCCAGCTCTTGAGACCAATATTCAACAAACGGATATCTGGGCGCAATGAAAACAAATTTCTTGCTTAAAACGTACCACCATATTTTTATCCACCACAAATCCGCTTTCGATATCATGAGAAGAAGCTGCCTATGTGCCGCAATGTCTGAGTTTGGTATCCCAACAAAACTAATACGTATATGTAAAATGCCGTTGAGCAACACCACCTTCCGTAAGAATCGATAATAACCTCTCCGAGCCGTTTGAAACCAAAAGAGGTTTCAGACAGGGTGACTCTCTCTTGGGCGAATTCTTTAACCTTATGTTAGAAAAGATAATTCGCGCTGTAGAATTGAACCGTTCAGGCACCATATTTTATAAGGGCGTACAACTTCTGGCGTTTGCTGATGACATCGATATCATCCGCCACTATGATGACTTCGGCTGGACTTCGGCCGCCTATACAGTAACATATTTTTATTGCAACAATATTTTGAGACCAAAACTCTAAGGATCCCACATTCTACTGATCGGAACTGTAATGCATATTCTGTTCCTCTAAATTGAATGACGTTACCCCAAGACCTCGCTTCAAGACTATGCCCACGACATACCCATGGTTCCTAGGTTAGGATTATTGGGGGATTTGTATGCAGCTTTGCATGCCTACTGCATTAACAGTAGACGATTTGTTATACTGCTCAAAACACCGAGTTACCAGCTATATTTATATATACAGCGTCAATTACCAGCCAGGAGCAAGCTTTTTATTTACCAGAGCGGCACCAGTCCACACAGCTTTACGCCCCCGTATAACGATTTAAACGTGTAAGTTCATTACTTGAAAATAACTTTTTAAGCGAGGAGCTTTACGGGGTTCCTCTGGCCACTTGCGGCTACTTCTGAACAAGTAGGCTAGCAATCTGATTGGTGAACGCTAGGCAGCTACTACTACATGTAGGGTTGTGAGGTCTCTTTGGCCGGAAGTTGCCGGAGGAGATCCCGGGAGTTTCTAAGATTATCCAAGCCACAGCTATCACTGAATGGGGGGTGCCAACAGGGGACTCTCCAATCCATGGTAACCATGCGGTGAACGTCAATATCAATACTAACACATACTGCGGCAGGTGTTTGGAGGATGTGGAGTTGGAATCATCTCAGCACGTTTTACTCAGCTGACCTGACTTCGCGAGACCATAACTTAAGTATCTGAGATCGCACCTTATCAAATCTCCGATGAAGTTATCGGGAGTCGAGACTGGCCAGCTTCGTCGGCAAATGAAGAAAATAATTGCCGTTCTGTTTGTACTCTGGTATCACAATGGATCCCAGAAGGTTCATGTGAGCTCCTAGGAGCAACCAGTTTAACTTAATCTTATTCGGAACATTCAAGCATACAATTTATCCTCTACTTCAGTGTGAATATGATTTTAGAGATCTTGCATCATTGCAGCAAGATCATACTGTTTTAGACATCCAATGTATGGGATATGACGAAGCGCGTCTATTTAGAATTCCTCTCCACCGACTCCGCCGGCATAATAATAAAGATGGAGCCAAGAATGATAGAATACAAGATTGCGCTGATTGATCTGAAATTGTTAAATGTGTTGGAAATAATCCATATGATTGTATATAAGTACTTATACATACACTGTTTGTGTAAATACAGTATGTTGTTACGTAGAAATTCTCTCAATATTTTCGAAGGAGGATTAGCGTTAAATCCATCTTCTGTATTCATTGCAGTAGTAAAGAAAAATACATTCTACTGTGCCGACTTGTAGTGCAAGGAACCGATCGGCAGCCTGTCCTCCAAGTTAACCCTCAAACCGGCAACATTGAAATAGTTATCCGAAATGGTTGGGAATTTTTTTCTAGCATAACTTGGGCATGAGAAACTCAATGCCGTCATCTATTTGCCATTTTGTCGCTTCGTTTGCTTTCCAGGTGAAATAAAAGAAACAGTGCCTCTAGGCACTCTTATCGGTTAGAGCAAAAAATAGGAACAGGTAGAAATTGTATTCAGTACCAATGGTTTTATTGCAAAAAGTTTAACAGAACATTGAAATCAAGAAAAATGTATTACTTCTTTGTGTGATATTCCAAAAAGCAATTTTTTGCTGCGGAGCAACATAAATGTAAATTGCATACTTCGCAAATACATTGAGTTTGCGACTTTTTACAAAATTTGCACCATTTTTTTCCACCTCTTTTCTCGAGCCATTTTGGAAGATGATTGTTACTGTTGAAACGAACGTCATCCACAGGATATACAGCTTTTCTGCCAACACTCAGAGCAGCAGGTAACGATTCATCTTGTGGAGTAGAACGTTGACTTGTTGAATATGGGCGACCAACCGCACGCGTCTGAGTGTAGCTCACAAGACCAGCAGCGATCTGTTCTCGGAATTCAGGTAACTGTAACATTTTCCCTCCTGCAACAGAAATATTACTGGAGTTATTGAACTCTTCCATGTGAATTCGACGATAGAGAATATAAGCGTTCGTTGCAGCCATATCAATGAAATGATAAAAAAGGCGCGTCATTGCATCACGTGTCTTGGCTCTCACATGATAACGTCCCATCAAACCATCCATTAAGTCGACGCCCCCCATATGGCTGTTGTATTCCCGAATTATTTGTGGGCAATCGACTTCAATGTGCTGCTTTTTCTTTCTATCATACCGTTTAGCCTTACCTACTTGCTCATCCGGATTGTGGCGAGCGAATTTGTCAACGCCGACATAAGTCGAAGCCAGTCTCACCGCTTTATTGTCCTTCCAAAGAACAGTACTAATATCGATGCCATATGCTGAGCCCACATACTCCGTTGAAAACCCACGCTCTTTCTTTGCTATAGCACCGTCAATCGGGAGCTTGCAATTTGGGATGCGATTCATTCGAATTGTACCAAGACCAAAGATACCACGAGCTCGCAAGTAGACCAGCAACGGTAACGACGTATAAAAATTGTCGAAGTAAATTATATGGTGCATGAAGTCATTCACAGTTTGAGACAAACGAATGACAACGTTTGCCGAGCTGCCCAGATCAGGACAATTTGGTAGAACAATATTGTCGCCTGCGCCGTTGTAAATTTCGAACCGATATGCGTAACCAAACGAATCGCATAATACGAACAACTTCATACCCCATTTGTGCGGCTTGTTCGGCATATACTGACGTAAATGATGTTTCATTTTCGTTGAGCACATTTGTTCGTCGACACTGTCAATGAAAGAAGAAAATCTAATTCAATGCCATGAGTGTACAGTTTGTAGGAGCTTACCAAAGTCGGGCATGTTTTGGGATGGAATCAAAGCGCTCGTTGAGAAGGTTCGAAAACTTACGCATCCGAAACAATGGGTCATAGCCTGGCTGGCCTTTTCTAACTCGTTCATCTTCATCTTGGAACGACAGGAACCTTTTTATCGCTTCAAACCGTTTCAATGGCATTGTTTTGCGAATGGGTTCGAATGCATTCTTGCTCCAATAGCTCTCCAAATTCGGGTAGCGATAAATCGACATGTATAAATGAATTCCGATGTACTGGCAGATATCATTGACATTCACATTGAATTTTGAGTTTATATCCTGACTTATAGCACACCGGTTCGTCTCTTGAACAATCATTTCAAGTATTTCCTCAGAGAAAAAATATAGGAATAATTGCGACGGTGTTGAGAGCGCTTTTATGTGCTCAGGTAATAATGTGGAGCCACGAAACGCCACCTCATTTACATGAAGTTTAAGATTTGCTTTGCGCCAGATCACTTTGCTGAATTCAGCAGAATCTTTGTTTATTGATTCAATGCCTGCAATAAAAAATTAAAAACGATCAGTACATGGAATAAAATCAATTTTCCAAAGGTATGAGAGAAATTCTTACTTCCAGTAAAACCACCATTGGTTGGTTCAATTGATGGGCCGGTGGATTCGGCTATTGGCAATGGCGAACGGACTCTCTTGTTCTGAACTGGAGTGGAATTCACTGCCGTGTAAGTCGATGGAATCGCATTTGTCGATGAAATTATTTCTTCATCGACAGTGACAGTCTCTTTCACTGCAGAAGTATTCAATGAATCACTGGCTGCATCGGTGATAAAAATGTCACTTGATACCATATCCCGAAGGCACTGGGATATGAAATGTTCGTCCTCTGGACTTATTTCCACCGGCTCGTAGGTTCGATCTATAGAGTCATTTTCGATGCTTAAATCTTCTTCACCACTAGTCTCCACAGAATCCATAAATTCAAGGATTTCTTCGTCCGATAACTTCGACAATTTCACACGCGACATCATGCGATGACTTTCGAATACTGTTATTTAGACACTTTACGAAAAACAGGCGAAAAATTATTTAGAAAGTCTTTGCAATACCGGGAAAAAGCACCATAAATAAAACGCAGTAGAAAAATGTGAGGCGTAAAAAGATTAGCGCCGAACGACAAGAGTGCCTTGAGGCACACTTAAGTTTTTCGCTTTAGAAAACAAAATCCAACTATTTTCAACACCGTAGATATAAAATCATGAAGCTTACGACTAAAACTTTGCGGAAATTAAATTATTGAGCTAAAATTACGTCACCAAAATAAAAATTTTCGATGCTGAAAATCAGGAATTTTTTAATACGAAAACGCGACCTTGTCCTCCACCTGTTCGCAAAAAACTGATTACAGAAGAGAAACGGTCTATCGGATTACATTCTAACTTGAGACAAATGTCACGAGAAAAATGATCAAGGTCGTTGACCTAACTTTCGTAATGAAAAATTACATCTTCATATTCAAAATGTGATTTTTGTGATGCTTGCCTTGAGGCACTCTTACCGGTTAGAGGGTTAACAAAAGCCAATAAAAACACAAAGAAGAAGCTTCTGTAATGGATCACAATATTCAGCTTCCGCCTTGAGATACCATAGCTTTTAAAGGATATTACTTATCATGGCCTACATATTGTGACCTGATCCAAACTATTTACATATAAAAAACACTTTACCACTAAACTAAAAAACTACGGGGGCAGCAAAGAAAATCGTTCGCAAGGGCCCACTTACGAATAAAGGGTTTTCTAACAGCGTGGAAAAATACTTTATTACTTATTGCTACGAGAATAAAAAAATTCTCGTTAATAGTCAATTTAAGATTATATTCAACCTATCCCTAGTAGGAAGCGAACCTGGAAGTACAATTAAAGATTTTCAATGCATAACTAATAATTGTATATCCGTATTCCCGAATCAAAAAATTTACATTACGATTTGGGATGCCGTCATCACTGAACTTTGCCCAATCAAATTTCCTGAGGCCACTCTTTCGATTTGGGGGCAACCGGTTCTAGGTATGACGGAAATACCAAAGTGGGAGGGTAGGGACAGATTTCTGACAAGTCGGTTTCAGACTTTGGAAATTGTCTCCGATATTAGAGGATCTATCGTTTCACGGTCATCAAAGCCTCAATCCTCTAAATCGAGTCTCGACAATTCGCATCGAAAATAAAATACTTTTCATATGAGTGTGGCAAGTAGTTCGGCAACTACTTCTAACCGGGACCGCTTTAGAATTAGTTGCGCTAATACTAGTAATGAGCCTCCAACCCATATATAGTCGTGTTTTACGAACACGTACAATGGAATTCTACTAGGAACAACTCTGGTCAATGTCGGAAACATTATGCGTCCCATTCTTCAATGAAGGAGCTTTGGACAAGCAGCTCACTGGGAATTGGAGGGCCTGCCGCGTGGCACCTCAAACCTCAAATATAATAATAAAGCGAATATTTTCATACTTTTATGAAGATTAGCCGTTTCATCGAAGCCCGCAACAAATCGGAGCAGTGCACTATGGCGTTTGCGATTCGCTCCAGACTTTGTGGCGCTAATCCGGGCAAACGCTTGTGCTGATTATATCGCGAGAAATCGGCGAAAGAAAGGATAAATTAATATTTTTTTTTAGAAAAAATTAAGGGGTTATACAAATCTTTAGTTTTGTAAATGTAATTTTTATTTATTTAAAAATTTAAATACTAAAATTTAGTTCATACCCGTTCAAATGCGAACTTATTTTTAAAGTTAAATCAGCAACTTTTTTTTAGTAGATTTTTAAAATTAACACGCGAAATAATAAAAGACCACCATAGCCGAGTATGCAGCGTGTGCGCGCTTCATTCGGTAGGCCTCGGGTTCAAATCCTGGCCGGGGCAAATAACATCAAAGATTAAAGAAAAGTTTTTTCTAATAGCAGTCGCCCCCCGGCAGGCAATGTCAAACCTCCTAGTGCATTTCTGCCACGAAATAACTTCTCACAAAAAAAACATTCGCCGTTCGGAGTCGGTTTAAAACTGTAGGTCCCTCAATTTGTCTTATCACATCAAGAAGCACACCACAAATTGTAGAAAATTTATTGACAAACAGTTTTACGCCGAACGGCAAATGATTTTTGTCAGGGCCAACCGCTACTAGAAAAAACTTGTTTATACCAATACCTTCATTTTTGAGAAATTTTAGGTCTTTTATGGTTTTTAAATTTTCCAAGTTTCTAATTTTCATTTCTTCTAATGTAATATCTGTTGGAAATGTTTCATTATAACTATTGCTCGAATAGAACTATTCATCAACAAATGTGGGTTATTCGTTATATAGATATTTTTATTTCACACTTATTATAATTAATTAAATAGTTTTAATTCAGTGTTATATATATAAGTTATACAATTTGGTTTGTATTCAAATTATTATATTTTATTCTTCCTACTATATATGAGTAGCCGGTGTGATCAACAGTTAAAGTCGCTTGTCCGCCAAAAAGAGTGATATTTTGTGTTTGTGAAATAATGAGGCTAACCAAAATTATCAAAAACTAGCTATTACATGTTTTTTCTTATTGCTGTTATAGGACAAAATAGCTTACTAAGTACTACCCTATTCTCTTAATCTTGTTGTCATTGCGCTGCCTCTGCCATCGCCGCAGTTGGTATGCTCCTATCTCATGTGAACTATTGGTTGCTTTGTTATTGTTATTGTCATGCTCGAAACAGCAGGAAATTATGTTTAAGCTGAGTAAAGCCACGTCAAGTGATCCCCGAAAATTTCACTAAATTTTGGATTCCAGAAACAATTATTTTATTATGCTTACATCGCACATACGTCGATTTCCACTATTTAGGCGGCCAAAAAGCTGTTTTGCGAAAAACAATGTAATGATAAATTAACTCTTTACTCAGGTAGTTTACAGTTCCAGGAACATAGTGGCACCCTTTCCAACGTTGGTCGATGCGCAAGAGGCTATCCTCAGGTAGTCGGAATTCGATAGTCGCTTAACGTGTACGTGTCTGTTCTCGGCGCTCCTAAACTTACAACTTTTGTAAATTCCATAAATATTTTCAAAGCCAGTGTTTTCGCGTAACAGTGATGGATTGCAATAATTCAGGCAAGAATCTATGTTTTTCATCAGTAATGTACTACATTTTCGGTTTTATTCATGTACTTTTAACTTATCAAAGATAGTTCTATCAATCATGTCGTTTTTTTGTATTTCTTAATTTAAGAAAGGTCTTTTAAGTTACTTATGGGTCCGTCCGGGCAATATTTTTTTTTGTTTTTGATACTTTACATACTTGCCTATCTAACGACACAATAACTAGCCGCGGAAACCCGCGCTTTTTTAAATTAATAGCATTTGAATACTTTGAACCAAAATTAAGTAAAATATGACGGTAGTTGTATTTTGTTTTAAATCAATTTATTTTTTTGTTTTAGGTGTTTCTGGTACCTCGGGTACAAAAATAGTGACTCGGTAATATTTGTTTGACCAGTTACAAAGGCAAAGTTTACCTAGTTTAAGTGAAAAACTCGATTTTTATGAAAATATTCTATTGAACCGTTATGGCGACACTGAAGATGCTAAAAAGTGTCTGAAGCAAAGATTTTCTTGTGTCAAAACCGAATCCAACAAGAGGTGGGCGAAAGCCAATAAGCATGAAGAGGTTTTCCAAAAAAACAACCGAGATTGGTTACAAGGAACTTTCGTGATCCCGTTAGAATCACCCTCTCCTCAAGGTAGACCAGCTAAATCTTTTGGTGATTTAAGTGAGCGCAGCAAAAGAAGAAAAACGGAAGAAGTCCGAGCAACTTTGGAAGATGACGTCATTATTCACGCAGCACAATCTGTTTTACAAAATACTGGACACAGAGATGCTTCAAAAGTTCTCAAAGAAATAACAAATTCACCCACACGCGCCAGCGAATACAGAACTGCCTATTCCAAAGCCAACAATAACGATAACGTATTACCTTCGCTGACGCCACTGCAAGCACTTGATATGTTCGTGGAAGCCGATCTTTCTAGACGGCAATACGAAATAATAAGGGCAACGAATCCGAAACATTTCCCTTGCTACGATCTTCTATTAAAAGCGAAACAAGACAGTTATCCGCCTAAAGAATCCATTAATGTCACGGCAGAAAGCAATTTACAATGCCTAATGGATATTACTGTGACACGCTTATCCATATTCCTCGAAGAAGTGCTAATAACGCTTAATGAGGAAGAAAGGAAATTACTAACGATTATCTGTTAATGGGGTTGTGATGGGTCTCAGCAGTCAAAATTTAAACAAAGTTTTGATAATGATGCCGACTCTGATGGAAACATTTTCTTGAGCTCTTTTGTACCTCTTCGCATTGTTTGTAGAAGAGAAAATGATAAAATAATATGGCAGAATCCAACACCATCCTCGCCGCGATTTTGTCGTCCTATTCGGTTTCGGTATTCAAAAGAGTCTACAGATGTGACAAAAGAAGAGATAAATTATGTGCAAAATTCAGTAAAGTCGCTGAACAATACTAAAATCGTTTTGCAAGACAAGGAATACGAGTTTGCGCACATACTAAAAATGACAATGGTAGACGGAAAGGTGTGCAATGCTGCTACAGGCACCAAATCAACTTCGCGGTGCTACATCTGTGGAGCTACCTCGAAAAGCTTCAACGACTTGGGCATGAGGAATGAAGTGAGCTCCGAAGCTCTAGAATTCGGCTTGTCTGTCTTACATGCTAGGATTCGCATTTTCGAGAGCATACTCCACCTTGCATACAAACTACCTGTAAAGAAGTACAAGGAAAGGAAAACCACTGAAGAAAAAGCATTAGAGGCACAAAGAAAGTCGGAAATCCAAACCAGATTTCGCAATGAAACTGGTCTACTCGTGGATATGCCTAAGCCTAACTTTGGCAATACAAATGATGGCAACACAAGCAGAAGATTCTTCGAAAACCCTCAACGGGAGTCTGAGATCACAGGAATTAGCTTTGAACTAATTTATAGGTTCAAAGTTATACTAGAAACAATATCCAGTGGGCACGAAATTAATGTGGCAAAATACAATCAATACGCTTATGATACCGCGAAATTGTACTTGGAGCTGTACGGATGGCATCCAATCACTCCCACCATGCACAAAATATTGATTCATGGTGGGCAAATCATAAGCAATTCTCTACTGCCTATTGGTCAACTATCGGAGGAGGCAGCTGAAGCCCGGAACAAACATTTCCGGTCATACCGGCTTAACTTTGCCAGAAAGTTTTCTCGGAAGGAGTGTAACTTAGATGTATTTAATAGGCTTTTGTTAATTGTTGGCTTATGTCTGCCAAACCCAACAACGAAACAATAATTGTGGAAACAGATAATGATATTTAAGTAGTTTTATTTATGCTGTAAGTTTTAGATGGAATTTTATAATATTTTTAGTACATTTTTTTATTAAAGAACAATTTTAAAAACATTCCTTGTGTATCAATTAATCAAAACAAACTAGTTTGAATCAAAAAGACTTTATTTAAGTTTAATATTGTATGTATGTAGAAATGATTTGAAGCAAAAAATCTTTTTGGCCGCCTTAATCATGGAAATCGACGTATGTGCATCGTCCCATTAATATTTTGCAAAAACTCGAATTATTGTTAAAGTTATTAACAATCAAAGTTTTGTGCACGATCAAATTAAAAAATTAATATCTCATAAACTAAAATAGATAATGAGACGAAACTTTCAGAGCTTATTGAAAAGTGTTTGCACTATTTTTCTCATTGAAAACAAACATTAAATTGTTATAAAGAATTGATTTTGCAATAACTTATTTTAAACAATTGCAATTTTCAATGCTTTCTTCACGCAGTAAAAAAAGTCCTGTTAAATAATATTTTCTACGTATAATTTTCTATATTTGTTACCAATTATTTTGTTGGTTTTCACAAACACTTTGTCTCCAGGTTGGTATGTCTTCAATTTCCTAGACTCATTTAAATAATCCAACTCAAGTGCTTGCTCCTTGGTAATTTTGTTCATGATGTCTTCTCGTAATTGCCGAGGAATTGAATGGACTACATCTATAGGTCTCTGCCTTATGACAGAGTGAACCGACCTATTATATTTGGACGTAGCAAGCAATATTAAGTCCACAGTATCGTTCAATCCTTAGGTTAGTTTAGTGCACCTTGCGATCTCTGCTAATGTGCTGTGAAACCTCTCGACTTGGCCATTAGTAGTACTATGGTGCGAAGAGATTGTAAAAATCGTTACCGAAAAATAGTCTCTCAACAGTGACTTTATCGTTTGTAAATTGAAGGACTTTTCATTGTCGCAAACTATGGTCTTTGTATTTTTAAAAAAATTCAGAAATTGTATGACAGTTTCTTTTATGTCAACTATTAATCTGGAAGCAATCGGGGAAACTATTGTGAATTTCGAAAACTTATCAACGTAAGCTAAGAAATGTTTTTCGTCTGTTGAGTAAATGTCCAGGTGGAGAATCTATCCAGGATACTGTGGTTTAAGGGTTTTGCCTACCGTTGGAGTTGGCAGATGGCCAATCTCGGCAAATTTTGCAGTTATGTACTAATTCTTTCAGTTTCGTTTGTATTCTTGTGAAGTAATATTCCTTTAGAATCTGTTGTAGGTTTTCTCTCACAGAACGATGAGCCATTATATCTCTTTCTAATCGTTCTCATTGGTAACGCCTATCGTTTGTTTGGTTGCGTGGCGGAATTTTACGGATGGGAATCTTATTAAAACTTCGTCCTGAATTGCTGCCAGTGTTGTGAGGTCACATAGTATTTCATTAACAACATTAGGATTAACACTATCCCCTATGATTTTCAGTATATTATTTCTATCATTAAAGACGAAGTGGTGTCTCATCTGCGTTCTAAAAATAATTTTTGAAGTCTTCGAACGAGTTACCTTCTTCAAGAATTATTTGATTTTTAAAACAGCTTGATTCCAAATCATTAATATGCTGTCGGGACAACGCGTCCGCTACAACATTATCTTTCCCTCGTTTGTAAAATAAATTGGGGGAAAATTCCTCAACAAATGCTCTCCATCGCTTTAATTTCGAGTTCGGGTTCTTATCAGATATAGCGAGCGTAAGAGGTTGATGGTCTGTGTAAATGTTAAGCCGCTTGACACTATAAAGGTAATTTCTCAATTTTTGAAGAGCCCATACTATTTATTACCAAGGGCTCGCGTTCATTTGTAGCATAATTTTCCTCAGTGGCCGTCAATGTTCGGAAGATCATTGCTATGAGTCGACCTCCCTGTGACAAAACCGCACCCAATGCGTGTGAGGACGCATAAGTTGTTAAGTCGAAAATCTTTTCAAAATCAGGGTATAATAAGAGGGCATCTTCTGAAGACTAAATTTCTTTAATTTTTCCAAAGGCTCGTAACGCCTCTTCGTCTAACTGAATATGTATATTTTTGGAACGATTGGCACCCACATTCCCAGTTTCACCGCGGTGATATTTAGTTAACGGCTTAGTGATAGACGCGCAGTCCTCCACAAATCAGCCATAGTACCCTGAGAGTCCGAGGAACAACCGCAGAGCTCTCAGCAACCTGGTTTTCTCAAGCGACACTCTCATGTTTGCTTCATAGAGTTTTTCAAGAATACGCTTAACGTCCGTAACATGCTGTTTTTCGTTCTTTGAAAAAATAATCACGTCATCGACTTAAACATGGCAACACTTGCCAATCTCGTCTCGGAGAACGTCATCGATTGCCCGCGCTTTTAAGACCGAACGGAAGTCGACAAAACTCAAATGTTCCGTTATTAACAGAGAATTCTGTCCTTTCTCTATCTCGTTCTGCCAACTTAATCTGATGGAATCCAGATTTAAGATCAAGGGTGGTAAAAACTGATGATTTCCCTAGATTAGCCAAGATGACTGAAGTTTCGGGAATTGGATATCACTAATCGTTTTCCCGTTAAACTTCCTAAAATCAATAACCAGACGCATCTTCTTCTCTCCCGTTTCCGTAAGTCCCTTTTTGGAAACAACCAATATCGGATTATTATATGGTGACCGTGAAGGTCTAATTATGCCATTACAGAGAAGATCAGAGATTTCTCCGTTTACAAAGTTAGCTGAAGCCATTGGATATGGGTACGTCTTGGAATAGACTGGTTCATCGTTAATTGTTCTTATGGTCCCCACAATATTTGTGTTAAAAGGCAGTGATTCATTTGGTGTAGCAAATACTCCAGAATGTTCTTTAATGAGTGTAGAGACTCGGGTTTCGCGATCCCTAGTGGGCAGAATGACATTCACGTCGGGGCAAGGGAAATGTCTGAGGTTTTTCTTTTTGCCATTATAGTGAGGAGGGACTTTGTTCTAAACAAATTGATTTGGTGTGCAAAGCCTTTTCGAAAATTCGTCAATTCTATTTAATGCGGTCCCTCGCTGGCTTCGTCTCGGCGTGAAGTGCAAAGCTTTATTATAGATTTAAATTGTAAATTTATTTGAGTTGACCACTTTGACTGGACTTCCGCTGCCGTAATTTTTCACTACCCATTTTTTTCGTGGGGATCTAACATTCGGCCACGTCACTCACGTATCTTCTTATGAAGACTTTTCTGCGTAGCTAATTATCCTTTTATACGTAGGAGTAGCCGGTGTGATCAACAGTTAAAGTCGCTTGTCCGCCAAAGAGTGATATTTTGTGGTTGTGAAATAATGAGGCTAACCAAAATTATCTAAAACTAGCTATTACATGTTTTTTATTATTGCTATTGTAGGACAACATAGCTTACTACTAACCCATTGCGCTGCCGCTACAGTTGCTGCTAACGCCTCTGCTACCGCCTCTGCTACCGGCGCAGTTGGTATGTTGCTATCTCATGTGAACTATTGGTTGCTTTGTTATTGTTATTGTCATGCTCCAAACAGCACGAAAATATGTTTAAGCTGCTGCGCTTGCCGTTGATGCAGCAGGTGCGCTTCTCGCTACAAGTTGATACTTGAAAATTAGCTGGAATGAAGAGCGTACATTTTGCGTGGGATTGCAGGCTCAGGCAGATGAGCACGTAGTTGGTGTTAACTTACATATATCTTGAGTCGCAATTTTACATAACTTTCGAATTTACGGCGTTTTTCACACTAAATGATTCATCTTCTAATATTTCTATTGAGGTTTAACTCTTCTATATTAGTTTGCATGATAGTGTGAATATACAGGTTTTCTTATTTTCAAATTCTTTATTTCGGTGTTTTTTTCGAATTCGTAAGTTACATTTGTTTTTTTTTGCAAGGCTGGCATTCCCTTCTTGTATTTTTTAATAGTTTTTGTCGGGTATAGGTTTTATTAGATTTAAATCGGTTGGCACATAGGTTTGGTTGGAGTGGCCGCCGTCTGCGTCTAAGGTCATCCAAGAACGGTGATCCCAGATATCGCAGCCTGCTTTTACACAGTGCAGGACACTTACACAGTAAGTGCATGATCGTTTCCTCCTCGTCATTTTTACAGCTCCTGCAGCACCATCGGGAAGGGTGCTCCCAACCTTGCAGCGTGTTTTCCTATTAGACAGTGCCCTCTTCGAGCCCCGATCACGTTCGAAATGTGTTCCCTCCTTAGATGGAGAACGTTGCGGTACAATTTTGGCCACGTCTGCCTTGAGGTTCGACAGGTCGTATTTGCCTCCATCTATTGTCACCTTGTTTATATGTACATGCTCTGAGTAGCAGTTTGCAAGTGGCAAACGGCATACCAATGCGTTCTTTATCCTGAAGAATCTGCTTGGTCGTACCTTTTCTTGCAAGTTCGTCTGCCATGCAGTTTCTTTCTATGTCCCGGTGACCAGGGACCCAAGTGAGGTGCAGCCTGTTCTACTTGGTCAGCTCCTTTAGAGACAGGCGGCAGTCCAGCGCGATGTTCGAGTTGAACGTGAAAGAGCTCAGAGCTTTGATTGCAGCCTGGCTGCCACTAAAAATGAAGATGTCCCTTCCTATAATCCCGGCTTAAATCTTCTCTATCGCTTCCATGATAGCTGAGACCTCAGGCTGGAAGACGCTGCCGTGATCTGGTAACCTAAAAGAAATTTGCAGAAGAGGGTTTCGTGAGAAAACGCTTCCTCCAACCTTATTATTGAGTTTCGAGCCATCTGTATAGATGACAATGGTGGACTATGAAACTCAGGTTTCCACTCCTCCCTGCTTGAAACTCGTATTATAAAGCTACTTTTAGAAATCGATGTCAAAGCACACCGATTCGTGCTGCTCGGAATAGAGCAAAACTTGTTCAAAATACAAGAGTTCCCTTGGCTTTCAGGATGCCACTGGGATGTCTCTCTTAGTCGCAAAGCAGTCATCGCTGCCATCTGTAGTCCAACCAAATCTAAAGGAAAGAAGTCTAAAATGGCGTTAAAGGCCTCATTTGGCGTGGTTCTGAGCGCCCCACTTATACAGATCTTTACACCTTGGCGAGTAGCCTGAGGTTAACATATCTTTCTAATGCAGGCCACCATACGATCACCCCATATAGGAGAATTGGTCTGACGACCGCTGTGAAAATCCATCGACAGATCCGGGGGTTAAGAACCCATTTCTTGCCTATGGCTCTCTTACATGTGTAGAGAGCTATGTAAGCCTTTTCATAACGTTGAACTAAGTTCTCTTTCCAGTTCAACTTCTTATCTAAAAAAAAGCCTAGAAATTTGGCACTTGTAGAAAGACTTAACCGTATACGGTTTAGTACCGGTAGAGTGAAGGCATTTTATACCTTCTCGTGAAGAGTACAAGTTCCACCTTACTTGAGCTGACCATGATCCCGCAATGGGTGGACCACTTGGATACCTCCCGAAGCGCACGTTGCATCAGCTCGCATAATGTCTGCGGAAACTTCCCCTGAGTGCGATCGCTACGTCATCAGCGTACGCGACAACTTTTGCGCCACCCCAAACCGTATCTTGCTGTGGCGTATTTACGGTGAGGTTCTACAGAAGTGATGTTACGACACGTCTTTGGGGCGTGACCCTTGGCACGTGACGCGACAGTTCGCTCGCACCTAGCTTAGCCCTTACTACTCTGCAACAGAGTAGCTGGCCGATAAACTCAACCAGTGAGTGTTCAACCCCTAGATCCCTAACGGCGCCAGTTATAGCTTCTGGAAATACGTTATCAAAGGCGCCTTCATTGTCCAAGAAGGCTACAAGACAGAATTCCTTGACGCTGAGAGACTTCTCAATATAGCCGACCAAGCTATTGAGTGCAGTCTCAGTAGATCTGCCTTTGCGGTAGGCATGTTGGTCATTAGCCAGTAGTCTAATAATCCTTTCAAGTGCCTTGAGAGCAAAGGATGATAGACTGATAGGCCTAAGGTCCTTTGGATTAGTGTGTGAGGCCTTTCCGACCTTCGGGACAAAAAATCAGCCCTGACATTTCTCCATGCCAGCGGTATATGATTCAGTTTGAAACAGGCCCTGAAAATAGTAGTGAACCCTTTTGCAGACACCTCCAGTGTATTAATTAGCTGAGCAGGTATTATCCCATCCAGCCCTGTAGATTTGTATGGTTTAAAGCTTGGTTGGCCCATTTAACCTTTTCTTCCGAAACCAGTACGTTGACAGGGTTGAAAGAAATAAACGGAGGAATTCTTTCCTCCGCAGTTGTGCGAGGTTCAGGAACCATCTTGCTTTTGTAAGAAACCTATCAAGTTAGAGCATCCAGAAAGAACCTTCCTTAGCCTGGCTGTCTCGGAAGTCGCCGCAGAAGTTTCTCCACGAAGATCTCTTTACCACCCTTAAAGCTTTTTTATACGTATGGAGAGACTTTTTGTACTGCTGCCATACCAGCTCGAGACTAAGTCTCTTGGCTTTGTTGAAATTTTTCCTGCAAGATTTACGCAGTGAATCTAACTCATATGACCACCAATGGTGTTTACGTTTGCCCCATTGTTTAGGTCAGCATTCGCATCGCTGCCGACCAAAATGTGTCCGCTCTTGTAGATCTTACAGAAGTCTATATTATACGTACGTTATAATTTCTTCCGAAGTAATGTAGTTGGATGTAAAAATTTTACTTTTTGCTGATGCTGTGTTATCCTGTATTTAATCTGTTCTGTTTATTAAAAATCTGAGTTTTAGTAATTTGCTCATGCAGAGAAATTGCTTTTCTTATCTCACTAAGTCGGAGTTCGAAATTCTTCAGTGTTTGTTTGATTTTAATGCTGTCTTCGTCAATGGCTTCATTGAAGTTGTTGTTAATGGAAATTTGATTATTGAGATTTGTAATTTCATTGCGGTTATTTTCTTCGATAATACTTAGATTGTGCGTATCATCGTCATCCATAGTATCATATAAAAATTTTTGAATTGTGCCTATAGCGTTAACTAGTCCTCTTATGTTTCGTTTTACCGCGGTTGGCATTATTGAAATTATTTTTGATTTAACTGAATTAATTTCCACTTTTGTTATATTTTTATTTGGTAGACTTATATCATTTATATTTTGTCAAAGTTTGTTTATAATATTAATTATCTCTGCAAGATGAATAACATGTAAAATGGTATTTGCTCTGTTAACTACAAAACCTCCTCCTACTCGGATTCGAGCTATTGGTGTTACCTGTAGTCGTCCTAGTGACATTTGGGTCAGTATTAGTACCGACATCATTGTTAACCAGTTAGTCTATTTGTTTTTCGTGTAATATTACTTGAATGAATGTTATCAAGTTTTAGTTTTTTATAATTTAATTTAATTTTTTTAATTGTTATACGTTTTGTTTCTTGTAAAAAATAATTTAGTAACGAGTTTACAATTTTTCCCTCTACTATATCCAACGCCCTCTCCTTTGTTGTTGAATGAATTGGTTTATTATAGTATTCGATACACTTAAATACTCTTTCTTCTGTTGATAATGAAGAATTGTCTGTTTCCATTACTCTAAATATTTCAGAAGTCTTTCCACGTTAGCATTGCCACTGTGGTTATTCGGCTTTGTGAAATGTACATCAATTCCTGCTTTTTTAATTTTGTATTGGTAATTATTCGGGATGGTTTTGTCTTCGTTGACAAAAACCCCGTTATGTCTCAACTTTCGTTTTGACATTCCTATCCTCTAAATGATACGATATCATACATTTTAAAAATTTTACAATGAACGTAATAAAACTATCAAGGTGAATTTATACAAGGTGGTGCAATAAATACAACTACAAAATTCCTATGTATTTTGTTTTTGCTTCTGCGTAAGAGTTGTCAAAAATTACATACACTTTGTTTATGTTTTTACGGCTTTTGAAAGCTCATACGCAAATGCAAAAACAAAATACATGTAGCTGAATAAAAAAAATCAAACCGGCTGTTATAGTACGACTAGCTACACCAAGGCGAATTTATAGAAGGTGCGTATGAATTGCCAATATGAAATATTTTGTTCACATTTAATATTATTGTTGACTTTCTCCTTTGAAGTAAAAGCCATAATAACAATAATAAAAATTGAAATCGATAAAGGGAAAGTATGCAATTTGTAATAAAATTGTGTAACGGGGAAATGGACCGTTCTTCCAAGCTCCGAGTAATGAACGAAGGATTGCGTTGTGGAGCACTGCTTGCCGGAAGCATATACATATGTACATGTAAAAACATACATATGTAAGAATGTTCATAGTACATTGCTCAAATGGGATTTGGAATTAAACAATATGTATTTACTTGGAGGCCACTAGCTGTTAAGAATATTATAAATGTCATTAAATTTTAAAATAAATAAAATGAATATCGAGGTGCCGGCGTGCGACTTATTTTGAAGCGACTGGCTAAAGTTGAAACTAATGTCCATTAAAATAATGCGCAAATTTTCGGTAGTGTTTAGTTTTGACGCTAAAATGTTAGCTAATACTTATGTATATAAATATTAGTAATAAATATAATGCATATAATGAAAGGTGGATATTATAATTTAAAAAAATGCTGCAATTAGAAACTGCTTAGCCGATATAAAGTGACCAATTGGGGTAAAATTAATACGGTACGTGGAACCATTTACATAGGGATTATTTTTCTTGGATTTTGGCATATTTTTCATTGGTGGCATAGACAGGTATCCTCAAACGACACGTTTATGCTCCTATAGTTAACTGCTCTGATATCTATTATTCGATGCCCTCAGAATGATGGCCTCGTGTGTTGACGCGCATATACATAGATCGATTTGTAAAAGTGTTGTCCTCTATAATTAGGTTATGCTTCTTGGAAAGTGTGTAGGCGATGCATCAGCCGACGGCATTAACGATCGCAGTTATCGATCCATTATCATCCGCTTTGTTCTAAAATTTTCACAATATTACAAGTCATGCAAATAAACTTATACAAATGCGCTTACTATGTATGTACCCCCATTGCGCAGCCACTATGTCCTGTACGGTTTGTAGCTTCTTCACTGAAAAACGATTGCGATCACCAAGTGGGCTGGATGCAGGAGATATTTGTAGTGCTTACATTCCCAATGTTCGTAGATTTGAATTAATCATTCCATAATATAGAAAAGCAATTTCTTACCAATTGAAATATTCTGCCACATTTTTTCCAAAAAAGCATTTGAATTTGTTTTTAACTTTTTTATTTTTATTGTCAAGTCCAATTCATTTGGACAAAGGCGAATTCTATGAATTTGCTTTGATTTTGGCAGGTCATACGCACAAATTTGTATTTGTATTATCGCCATCACCTTCTATGAATTCGCCTTAAAAACTATGTTTCTTTGGTGTATGTGTAATTGAATGACTTCATGAATTTTAATGGTTTTTCTATTATATGTTGATTTATTACAAATATCGCAATGTTAATAAATTTTTGAATTAGTTCCTTCAGATTATTTTTTTAGGCACTTCATTATTTTCGATGGTTTCTCCATGTCCTGTTTCTGTAGGCTGTGGTACTTTGAAATTTGGTTATTCGTCTCGTTTTCATCCCTCATATCTTTTGCATGATAACCACTTTTGAGAAACTTGATGGATATTCCAAAATTTTGTATAACTTTAAGTTGAGCTTTGTTATACATATAATCTGAGAGTTGGCTGTATATTCCCACTTTATTGTGTTGTATGTGTCGTCTAGAAATATGTGTCATAAAATCTAATATCACTACTGTTTATGAAGATTTTTTTTAACAAATTCCGTTTCTACAGTTTTCAATTCGGAGATTATTATTTGAGTTTGAAACCTTTTCTCAATATTGAAAAGTGGTCATTCTGTTCTTCTAGTAGGGAATGAAATGTTGCCACCTGATTCACATTCACTGATTCGATTGCCAAGAGTTATTTTTCTAAGGTAGCATAGTGCTTCTCATGCTCGTTAAGACTGCTACTAGCATAACTGATTGGGTGATCCCTTTCCATTAAAATAGCGCCTAATGCATTGCCACTTGCATTTGTCACCAATTTGAACTTTTTTAATTGTCAGGGGAATTTAAGATGGGTGTGTTTGTCAGTAGGCTTTTAAGTGTTTGGAAAGATTCTATGTATAATGGATCCTTTGTATTGACCCTGACTTCTTTCCTAAAATATTTAGTTACGTTGAGGCTACTTTGGCACTGTTCTTTATTAATTTTATAAACTCCCGTTACTCTCGGAAAAGATTTTATTTGATGTTTGGTTTCGGAAAACTAGTGTGGTTGTTGAACCAATATCAATCAAACAGTTTATTTTACTTTTACCTATTGACAACTCTACTGTGGGAAAATTTCCCTGGAGATGGTCGATTGAAAATAGACCTCTTCCTCTTCCTGGAAGTGGTCGATTTCCATTGGCTCGCTAGTATTTTGTCTCGTTTGCTGTGAGGTATTCCGTCTGTACTGTCCGCAGTTAGTTTGCCAATATTGTGTTGAGTTATTCTGGCGATTTTTTATCGTCCTTCTATGCGTTGGATGTTATTGTTTTGTGAGCTTGCTTCATGGGTTTCACTCTTATTTCCCGCGTTTCTTTGATGAAACTTGTTTTCGTATTTTTTCCAAAATTCTCGTTTTATTAACCCAGTCTCCTCAGGCATATGACAAGCTTGTCTAATTGTTTTTGATTATGTGTTGCATTCGGTTCGACTTGGTTGACTATTAGCTTGGGTTCTAAACTTATCTAAATTCATTTCGTATGGCTTATTAGATTTTGTGTTCGCATTTGTCTTACATTTTGTCATTTAATTTAAAATTTCGCCGAACGTTTGAACGTATCCCACACTGCGGCAATTAAATTAACATTTTCTTTGGAAAAAATTCAGCAGCCAAACAAAACTTTACTTACTTAAGAATTTAAATACGAAACTATAGTTCATACCCCTTCAAATGCGAACTTATTCTTAAAGTAAATCTATAAATTTGTTTTCAGTTTGCAACTACTCGACTGTCGTTACTCTTCCCTTTTGTTGTTTCATTCACATAGTAGATTTTTAAAATAAACATACAAAATAACAATTATTCTGACCACTCAAATACCACCTTTCATCTCAAGATAAATGGTGAATTGTCAAAAGGCGATGTCCGCGAATTTAGCATTTTGCATGAATAGACCTGGAAAGTTCTTTCTACGAGCTTTACTGTACGCACCTGGAAATTGTTTACAGTTATGTCAAGTATATCCAATTATTTATTTCTGAACAGTGTGTCAATGTTCGCTCTGAAGGTAAATGTTTGCTCTAATTAAGCAATATCGATATATGGTGATAAAGTGATACAAATGGAAAACCCAAGTTTTACAACATTCAAAGGAAAAATATGAGCCAAAAAGGAAAATCAATTAATCTACTCGTATAATTTGTTTTAAGGAATCCTCTGGGGGGTTTTTAATGGCGGATAACCAGGCGATCAATAAATAATGCGAAATTTTTGTAGCCTTATTGTACATACAATTACATGAATTTGGCTGACAAAAAAACTTATCTGGAAAACAAACAAAAAAAATTGTTTGGAGTAAAATACAGGAAATGAATTCGACACAACTTTTCAAATTGAAAAATATCCGCTTAAATTGACTACCACAACAATCTATCAATAAGATCTGAGGGGCTATGCTTCCGAAATGCAATAAGCGGTTAGAAATAGAGGACTCCCAATATTCAAAAATCCAGCTTCTGACGACTTCTGCTAAAAAAGAGAAACTAGTGGAGAATAGCAAAATCCGCGGTCATAACTAGAAATAATCCAAATTAAGCACATCCAGCTCAATTTGCGCGGACCGAAAAAATATTTACAATTACTTGGAACGTTAACAAGAGTTTAAGGCAGGGGTTTTAATCAATGTACTGCTTGATTTAATTGTAAACCTAAGAACTGCCCATCGGCCTGTCTTTCTGCCACACGTGTTTATGTAACGACTTTCTCCTAAAGAAGAAGAGAGAAAGAGAACTATAACGGCCTAATGCCCGGTAGAGGTAGGAAATGATGTAATTTCTCCCTAGGTCTTCGGCAAAAAAACATATTTTCTCAACTATCGTTATGCTATTCCTATCCTCTAAATGATAAGCTATAGAAAATTTAGAAAATGTATCAATAAAGGTATTAAAACAATTTTTTTATTATATAAATACCTAAGTGAATGATTTCACGTGGTCTATTAGGCGTTTTTATGAAACAAAGCTCAGCTTTAATGGGTTTACTATCATTTCTGAACTATTACAATTATCACAATCGTTAATAAATTTTTCAATATTATATTAAAAATTATTTTTTAAGGCTTTTAAAAGTTTCGTTGATTTCTCCATGTCCTTTTTCTAGTCTATGGTATTTTGAAATTTGTTAATATGTATCGTTTCAATCGCTCATATCTCTTATGATAGCTACATTTGAGAAATTTGGATTAACAGATTCCGTTTTCACAGTTTCATCGTAGGATATTCTTATTTGAAATTGAAAGTGAAATGTTACATTTGTGCTCATGTTGTCATCGTGTTTATTTTCATAACTGTCAATGTTTAATATTTTACCTGATTCACAGATTATTCCACTTAAGAAATCTGCCACTTTTATCTTTCCTTTTATGTAGCTGGTGTCTATAAGTATATTACACTCTCAAAGGTTTATGAGCCACCTCTGTAATCTTGCGGTTATATCCTTTCCTTTATGTTTATGAAACAACCAACTAGTGGTTGATGGTCTGTATGCAGCTCAAACTGTCTCCCATATATACGTGACCGATAATATGTTACCGCAGGCAATAGCCGAGAGTTACTTTTCTAAGGAAGCATGGTGCTTCTCATGTTCGTTCAGAGTTGTACTAGCTTAGCTAATTGGGTATCCCCTAGCATTAAAATATCACCTAATGCATGGACACTTGCATCTGTCACCAATATGAACTTTTTTGAATAGTCAGGGTAATTTAAGATGGGTGTATCTATCATTGCTTTTAAATGTATTGACTTTGACTTCTTCCTCTAAATATTTAGTGATGTTGAATGCTACTTTGGCATAGTCCTTTATGAATTTTCTAAAGTTTCTCGTTACACTCAATTTATATTTTGAGCTTATGCTGAATTAACCTTTCGAAAACGTTTTGAATATTAATCGTAAATTATTTTAAGCTTGTACTAAATACAAACACGTCATCTAATAAGACTACACGTACCTTATTAATTAATTCATCCTGAACATTTGAAATGTTGAATGGGCATTGCTTAGCCCAAAATTTCAAAATGACTCGACGGAGTTGGAAAAGCAGTCTTTTTTTTTATATTCCTGCTTAACTGATTAACTCCTGATTGTGATAAAATATTGAGCTTTTCGTAGTTTTTCTAGTACTTACTCAATATTTGGGATTGGAAATTTATCATCTATGGTAATTTCATTGAGTTTGCGGTAATCAATTATAATGCGCCGCTTTTTCTTGTAGAGGCAACCTAGAGTGGATAATTGTATGGAGATGTACTTTAATTTATAATCTTTTCGTTCTCATGAATTTACAGGATTATTCATTTTCATTTGATTTCATGTTGAATTTAATGGGTATGGCCTAATGTCCGCCCTTTTAAAAATAATAAATCGCCGTTGACTATTAACTTGGGTTCTCAACTGTTCTAAATTTACTTCGTATGGCTTATTAGGCTCTGTGCTCGCATTTATCTTATATTTTGGCATTTAATTTAAGTTTCGCCTAACGTTTCAACGAATACCGCACTGTGCTATGTGCTGTGAAAAAAATTAAGGAATCAAGCAAAACTTTTGTTTTGTAAATATAATTTTTATTTAATAAATTTAAAAAAAAACCCGTTCAAACGCCAGCTTATTCTTACACCAGAAGCTTACTTTTCGTTTGCAACTGTTGTTGTTTCGTTCGCGCAGTAGATTTTAAAAATAAAAATACAAAATAGCAATTATTTCGACTGCCCAAATATCACCTTTTGTCTTACGGTTAATGATAACTTGCCAAAAGTGGATTTCGGCGAATTCAGCATTTTTCATTAATAGATCTGAAAAAAATGCAAACGTTCTTTCTACCAGCTAATCTGTACTGAAACAGCAACAAATTGTTTACAGATTTGTTACGTTTATCCAAATATTTCTGATGTTGAAATATCACCATTTCTTCTTCTTCTTCTTAATTGGCGCTATGACCCCAATCCGATTCTGGCTGACTGCGCAGGCGGTGATAGTCGCGAGATCGACCATCTTCCCTAAGATGGCTGCGTCCCCCTAACTCATGCGGGCAGACCCAGACTTTTACCCCCATACCACATCCGTCGAGCTTTGGACATGGAGGTGTACGGACGCCGCATAGTCAGTGGGTCGTCTCCATCATATATTGGAGACATACTGGTGCAGACGACCATATTCGAATCGGTCGGCTTGGGAGCCCACCAGCAGTTGGCCGGTATCAAGAAAAACACTGGCATAAAATATTTAAAAAAAGATTCAATTAAGAAACTGAAATAAACGTACAAATTGAACTAAAGGAAACGGCTCTTTCCTTTCATCCTCATTTGATTTTCTAGCAATGGCTAAGGAAAGGCCAAAGCGAATTTCCAAGTCTCAAATGATATCGCGATGAGTGATCAGCACCTTCAGCGGCTTATAAATATCCGGACAATAATGAAGGTTGCACCGTAATTTAAGAACTTTTGTTAAATACTTTAAGAACCAAACTGCGTTATTAATATAATATAATTTTTTTTATCCAGGCTGGTGCACTCCATTTATAATATTGCCCATGGCAAGGGGCCGGTATTATTAGGTCAGTGTTCTAAATTGGTTTACCACTAGGTAGAGTTCCCCTATTTCATACAGATACAGATATAGTTGTCAACCATATCTGCGGTTGTAATAATAATAACTATATTATAATAATTTATAACAATAATATATAAATATAATTATTAATAATATAATATATATTATATAAAAATAATAATAATAATTATCAACTATCATTATTATAATGATCATAATAATCTACTGTTCTAAACTACTATATAAAACTGATTACATGGAGAGTGTTTGCTACGCTTTGTCTCTTAACCCTGCTTTCATAACGTACGTCTGCGAGGCGTATTTTCTTTTCACTTGTTGGTCTCCCTCTCACAATTGATCTCAGCAAATTCATACTCGCATTTATCTCAATCGTTATGCACACCTTTTCAGTGGTGGGGTAAGTTTCGTGTTTTATGAACTATGGATTTAACATACTCGTACGCTTGGGAGACGTATCGTTATAGTTTATGTTACTTTTACGTTTTACATTTATTTTCAAATTAAGGTAACTTGGGCAGTTACAGCTCTTTCACGTTTAACTCGAACATCGCGCTGGACTGCCGTCTATCTCTACAGAAGATAGCGAAGCAGAACAGTGTACCTCATTTGGGTCCCTGGTCATACGGACATAGAGGGAAAATGCAAAACAAGGTACGACCAAGCAGATTCTTCATGATAAAGAACGCATTGGTATGTCGTTTTCCACTTGCAAATTGCTACTCAGAGCATGTTTATATAAACAAGATGACAACAGATGCAGACAAAATACGACCTGTCGAACCTCAAGGCAGACGTAGCCTAAATGGTACCGGTAACGGTCGAGTAGCGTTCTATCTTTAAGGAGAGAAAACATGTATAACATGATAGGGGCTCTAACAGGGCACTGTGTGATAGAAAACACGCTGAAAAGTTAGGCGTACCTTTCCGAAGATGCTGCAGGAGCTGCAAGAATTACGAGGGGGAGGAAACGGTCTTGCATTAACTGTGTGAGTATCCTGCACATTGTAAAGCAGGATGCGGTATCTGGGATCACCGTTTCTGGATGACCTTAGTGAGGTTTCAATCACCGGGGTTAATTGCCTGTTGAGATTCATCAGCGATGCAAGATGGTTTGCTGAGGGGTAATTTTTCCTCAGAGGGTATTAATTTTATTGTGGTAACACAATGGGCCTCCTATTGCTGGCTTAAGTGAGCCGCCACAGGCGGCAGCCACTCCAACCATATCTAACCTAACCTTATTCCAACCTTGTTCTATCTGTACTTTTTGCGTGATTGTTCGTCAAACATCGATACATACAAACTTCATTATGTATCAAATCTTTAATAATTGAATCATGCTCGTTAAAGGATTTGGTATTCTGTGCTTATTATTTTCTATATAAATTATCAACTTGCCTAATGTTCCTGACAAATAAAATATCTGTTTTACCGATTGTTCAAAATTGTGAAAAGGTGTTCGCACTAAAACTTTAAGTTTTATCTAGTTTGTCAGAATAACCAAAAGCGTTTTCCTTCATAAAAATTATGATAAATTATTAATATTTTGTTAATTTGTGAGGTAAACAGAATAGGGGAGTTAATATCACATGACGATTGCATAATGTGACGATAACGATTCGAGCCGTGTGCGAAAGTCGTTATAGCATTCGATAAGAACCTTATAGCATTCGATAAGAATTAAAACAAATCGAATCCATATAAGGTGGTAGCAGTAGCAACTTTTAAACATATTTGGTTTTTTACTTTGCATGTTAGACTGTTAAATTATTTTCATTTCCACCTTTAAATAGTATGCAATTTTATAGAAGAAACTTATTCAATTATTGTAGGCTGCGGAAAAAGAGGCGTTTAAATTGGATATGTCTATCAAAGCAGCTGATTTTCTGTCCCCCTATTTGGTTCCTTATAACAACGGATCTTTATCATATGAGGAGTCATGGACAGCTTATAACGCATGTTTAAATGATCTTAAAACCCGGTTTATGGGATTATTGAATGACCTTCAACGTCAGTACGAAGATGTAAGCAAAATGTGTAGTGATTAAATAGTTTCCTTATATAATGTTCTTCTTACAGCTAACAACAGAGGCTAAATCTTTCGATCGATTTTTAAATAAATTTGAGGATCAGTTTGATAACCATAACTATGAGCAACTTGTAGAACAAGCCAATGCCGTGGCATTGCATAAGCGAATGGTGCAGCAACGTTTAACCTTAACTCATAAGGAATCACAAAAAAAGTATGAAATTGTGAAAAGCTCTCTAATGAGGGATAAACGCCTTAACTTAAAACAAAAATAATCAGAATGAATGACGCGAATAATGGTATATGTACAAAAAATTAATGTATTTATGTATGGATATTCTGAAAATATACAATATTTAATATAAAATAATTGGATTTTATTTCCAAGCACGTTCAAAAATAATATTTAAGATGTCGCTGTGAGCTCGACAGCTCTTTATTAACATACAAGTTTCTATGGCCGCTTTATGGACATTGGTGTACTGTGAGCTCGGCAGTACTCTTATAAACATACAAGTTTCTATTGTCGAGAATACAAATTATTGATACTACCATTTCACTGGCGGGGACTCTCTCCTAATGTTTGCTGTTGCAGACTTTAACATGCAATATCCTCTTATCTTTCTACAAAAAGAATGTTTGCCTTATTTACCATTTTTATTTTCACTATTTTTCAGGCTTCCTCTTGGAAGATGCTTGTAAAGTTACGTAATCGGAACAAGAGAGAGAGATAAGATATTTCAGAAAACCACACTATAATCAAATCGCAGAATATTTTGGATCCGTCAGTAACGAGGAAGGATTTAACGGCCTGCCTCGAAAATTTTAAAAGCCTGATTCCCTGAGTTTGGCAGCCAAAACGGCAGCAGTTTCTCGACTTTAAGCTTCTGCACAGTTAATTCTGTATAATACTGAAGGCAACAATTGGCTACGACTTAGCGGCTCCTTTAACACCTAAATGTATTGCTTCTCTATTCACGAAAAAAGGATCGACACTTCTAAACGTGTTTTTTCTAATTAAAAAAAACTCCGTTTTTGGCGGTATTTTTTAATCGGCCTAGCTCACGTTAATCCTAATATACTTCGGAAATAACGGGGGTTTCAATAGGGACGCTACAAAAGTAGACCGATAGTGCCAGCAAACGACGCCATATATTTTCCCGCTCTTTTGACATTTTTCTTCAGCAAGGTTTGCCATTTCATCATTTAAAGATATACGATCCAACAACGAGTCGAAATTATTAAAATTTACTATCGAAATTCGGAGTCAATGGCCTCAACTTTAAGAGCGCTACGTCGAATTTATGGCCGGCGTCATTTCTGGCTGAATGGCTTCGTCAATAAGCAAAATACGCATTATTGGACAGGCAGTAATCCACACGTACTCCATGAGTCAACATTGCATAAATTGTTCATATACCGTGATAAATGTCAGAAAAACGGGCGAAAAAATATCTAAAAATCATATACATAGTACATACACTTTGAAGAAGTTTGGGTCGTAGCTAACATAACCAAAAAAATGTAGCGCGCATATTTCGCTGTAAAAATTGATCAAAGTGGAATAGCTGAGGAACACCTGCTCGAATAAAAAAAATGTATATATCATTGAAGACAGAATTGATAGGAGATTAAATTACATATGCACTGCACTGGTTAACAAATTATTCGCAAAATCTGCTATTAAAGATGAAAAAATTAAAAAAAAATTGATTTTTCGATATTGTTTCGCCCGTTTTTCTGACATTTATTACGGTATATGAACAATAAAAAAGTTATTGAGAAATATGTGTCTTAACCTATGAAAAAGAGGGTTTTGGCCCCTAACTTCAGATTTTGGGGGTGTATTGGAAATTCGGAGGATGCAGTTTTTATATGTCTGACCAGACCTACAAAATGAGGTATGTCTTGAAAAAAGTACCATTCATTTTTTTTTTGTCACACCGTGTTATCTGTGGCGCTGATTTCGAAACTTGCATCCCGGAATATTCTTGAGTAGTGATAATGATGCTGGTCCATCAAAAAGAACACAAAAGACTGATAAGTTTCCGAAAAAACGCGCAAGGTGTCAAATACGCCTTCAATCTGAAAAAAAAAAAAATTACTGGAGATTGCCTTTCTGCGTCTTATGTAAAAAACGACCGCTTCATGTAGTGGCAAACCTCTGAGTGTAATTCTGCCATGCAAAAACAGTAGATCCCTTAATTTTGTGCAACAACATCAAGACGCACACCACAAATTGTAGGAAAGGTTCCGTCAAACTTCAAGCTATGGTGTAAGCGCCAAATTATGAATAATGTTATAATATTATTATTATCATCATCATCCTCATCATCCATATTATTATTTCCATTATTATTACTTTTATTACAATTATATTATTATTATTATTATTATTACTATTATTATTATTATTATTACAATTTATATTATTATTATTATTATTATTATTACTATTATTATTATTATTATTATTCATATTATTATTATTATTATTACTATTATTATTATTATTATTATTATTATTATTATTATAATTATTATTATTATTATTATTATTATTATTATTATTATTATTATTATTATTATTATTATTATTATTATTATTATTATTATTATTATTATTATTATTTGTTGAAAGAAAAATGAAAGCTCCTTCCTCTCGATGCGTGGTGTTCAATCCATTTATTAAAAATCCACTTACAATATTGCGCTATGCGCTTATATACACTAAAACTCATTGGAACTTGTCCGTTAGGTTAACATCGGATGATATTGAGTTAAACTTAACAATAGAAATTGGCAAACGCATGTATAGATATGTATGTACGCAAAATAAATTTGACTCAAAAACGGTAAGTTTCAAATTAGTATTCGTAGAGAGTTAAAAGTAAGAAAAAATAAGTATGTAAGCGAAATAAGTATACACATATGTATGTACGTTCCGATGTATATCAGCTTGTGCGCTAATATGTGCGTAACCATGCAAAGCACTGACTGAAGGGTCGTCGCTAATGTTTTTATTGTATGTATGTTACGTAGGCACAGTGGGCGCGATATGACCAAACATGCGCCCACCATTGAACGTCCTCGTTTCAATCCAACATAGGCAATGGAGCGACCTTCTGTATTGCACGACGAATGTCTCCTTTCACGGTTTTGATATCGATCACTCGCACCTTACCATCAGAACCGGGAACCACGTTGACCACTCTGCCAAAGCGCCACTGTTGCGGTGGTATATTCTCCTCATGAACAATGACCATGCGTCCAACTTCAATGTTGGGTTCTGGTTTCCGCCACTTTGATCGCTGCTGCAAGCTCAAGATGTAGTCTCGTGACCACAATTCCCAGAAGCGCTGTTTCAAATATGTTACTCGTTTCCACTGAGTTAAGCATGATGTTCGGTCGACGTCTATGTGGTGGTCCGGCATTGAAAGCAATGATGTTCCGATTAACAAATGCGATGGAGTCAAGGCTTCGCCGTCATTTGGGTCGTTTGACAGTGGTGTAAGTGGACGGGAATTTAAGATTGCTTCCACTTCTATGACGACAGTCTGCAATTCCTCATAAGTAAGATGAGCGTTGGAAATATTCTTCATTAAAATGGTTTTCATCGACTTGACCGCCGCCTCCCATAACCCACCAAAGTGCGGCGCTCGAGGTGGGATGAAACTGAAGTCAAACCCAATGTTATTGCTGTAGTTCAATACGGCTTCGACTGCTGCTTCGTTGAAGAGTTGTTGTTTTAGCGCCTTGAGTTTGGAGTGGGCTCCAACGAAATTCGTTGCGTTGTCGCAATATATACGCTGAGGTATTCCACGTCTACCTACGAAACGTTTGAAGCAAAGAACAAAGTTGTTAGTTGATAAATCTGAAACTAACTCGGCATGGATTGCTTTGGATGCAAAGCAGATAAAATTGCTAGGTATGTTTTATATGGTGGCTTGCCACGTATACGATATGACGTAGCAAATGAGCCACAAAAATCAACCCCACTGATTAGAAAAGGACGCTGACTTCGCAAACGACTGGCTGGAAGATCGCCCATTATTTGCCCCATTAATTTGGGTTTGTAGTGGAAGCAGTGTATACAGTTTCGTACTACTTTCCGTACCAATTCTCTGGCATTTACTACCCACATCTTTTCTCGCAGCAAACTCATAAGAACCTTGGGGCCAGCATGTAAATGTTTAATGTGAAGATGCTCCACGTAAAGTTTCGTAAAGCGATAACACTTAGGTAATAATGCGGGAAATTTTGAATCAAATGCAATTGGCGCATTTGAAAGACGACCGCCGACACGAAGAATTAAAAATGTGGCTCCATTGAGTTCCATTTCATGTAAAAATGGTGTTAGCTTTTGAATGAAAGATTTTACTGGTTGTTGCTTTCGTAGGCATTGAATTTCTGAAGCGAACTCCATACGTTGAATTTCTGCAACAGTTTTCCAAAAACAAGTATCCAATTATGTGTATGGCAAATGCAGCACATCTGAGGGTGAAAGGTTTTTGTTGACAGGCGCCTTGTTGAACATGCGGAAAACATATGCAGTTGTACGCATCAAACGATGATATGATGAGCTTCGCTCGATTATTGAACATAAATTGGATCCCTCGTTGCCACTATTGCTACACTGAAGCGCCTTTGTCTTACGAAATTCCATATTAGCTTCTTTAGTTATTTCCATTTTTCCTACAGGTCATTCAGAACAATGCTGCGAAAGAAACTTAGGCCCTTTAAACCAAATTGTATTTAACAGCTCACCAGCGCTCGATCCGCGGGAAACGATATCTGCAGGATTTTCTTTGCTTGGCACATGTCTCCATACAATCCCTGTGCAATTCTCCTGAATCTCTGAGACGCGGTTCGCTACAAGGCAGTTTAGTGTTGATGGGTGCACCTTAAGGCAATGTAAAACGATCTCCGAATCTGTCCAAAAATAAATATTGGATACATAATTAGAAACCTCTCTTTAATTTTTTGCCATGTTCGACTGAGCAGTAAACTAGCACACAATTCCAATCTGGGGAGGGATTATGCCTTTATAGGTGCCAGTTTCGACTTCGAAATGAGTAAACTAGTTTCAAATACGCCTTTTATTTTGCATCTGGTGTAGATGCAGCAACCGTACGCGCGTTGAGATGCATCCGCAAACCCGTGAATTTCACACTTATTAGTCAAAGATGTGAATACGTACCTTGGCACCTCGATTTTATTGATCGAGATGAGATCCGATTTGATTTGCTGCCATTGGGACTGCAGTTCCGAAGGCAGCATTTCATCCCATTCCAATTTCCGTATCCAAATTTCCTGAATAAGTATTTTTCCACGAACGGTGATTGGGCTCAACAGACCGATGATATCAAATATTTTGGCAATAGTTGATAGTACAGACCTCTTTTTAACTATTGGCTCATCTGGTAAATCGTACCGAAAGCAAAATATGTCACTTGCTGGTTTCCACGACATGCCTAAAGCCTTGGTGATATTTTCTTCAGTAAATGTCAATGAAACTTCTTTCGGCGTGAAGTCGGACATCTGTTCACAATTGGAATACCACTTTGTTAGAGTTAAACCAGCAGACTGTAAAACGTTAACTATTTCCGATTCGAGCTGCTGTAATTCGGTAATGTTCTCCGCGCCAGTGAGTAAGTCATCTACATAAAAGCTATGACGAATAGCACTTGCTCCCACCGGTTAGGTGTTGTTGTTGAGCTCAGCGATGTGGGATAGGCTGCGAATGGCGAGGAAAGGCGCGGCAGCCAAACCATACGTGACGGTGTGAAGCTGGTATAGTTGTAAAGGCTCATCAGTTTCGTTTCTCCACAAGATGAGTTCGTACCGACGATCTCGTTCATCTATAAGAAATTGCCGATACATTTTTGAAATGTCGGTTGTTATAGCTTACGGATATAAGTGGAATGAAAGCAAGGTAATGATTAGCTCAGGTTGGATGGTAGCTCCCACCATGAGAATATCATTCAACGATACATTTGTTGAAGTACGCGCGGAAGCATCAAAAACAACACGCAATTTTGTAGTTGTGCTTTGCGGTCGAAGAATGCAATGGTTTGGAATTACGTAGTGTGGACTAGTAAGGTCGACATTATTGATTGGCGCCATATGACCAAGCGACACATACTCCTTTAAAAAAATGGAATACATTTGTTTTAATTCTTTATCACGAGTTAAGCGACGTTCTAGAGATAGAAATCTCCTTTTTGCATTTGCAAGCGAATCACCCAATGTGCTAGGCGATGCCTTAAAAGGCAATCGAACCTGTATACGTCCGTCCGGTTGTACATGCACATTTTCACGAAAGTAGGCCTCACACTGACGTTCTTCTTCGGAGAGAATTGGTGCTGGCTGAGTAAATTCTTCAATTTCCCAAAAACGTTGAAAAATTGAATTTATGCCATCTTCTTTTGTGGTAGCGACTACACTACACATGAAAGAACGTGGGATGGTGGAAATTTCACAGCATCCTCCGACTATCCAGCCAAAGGACGTGTTCTGGAGATATGGTAATCCTTCGCCTAGAGAAATTTTGCCATCCTGAAAGCATTCGAAAAATACCTCCGTGTTAAGTAAAACATCAACGCGTTGGGGTTTGTAAAACAATGGATCAGCGAGCTGAGTTTCTTTGGGAATGTTCAATAGCTTCATATCTATCGATTCAAATGGTTGTTGTGTAGATATGCGCTTAGTTATTGCAAATTCTAAAGTAAGCGAAAAGTTGCCAATACGCGACTTGATGGTTGCATTAACAGAAAAATTTAGATTTGTACGAATATCAGAAATACCTGAAATTTCCCTGGTTGATGAATAGCGTTTAAGCTGCAAAAGTTTGGCTGTTTCCTCCGTGATAAGATCAATTTCGGAGCCCGAATCGAGTAAGGCGCGAGTTGGTTGCCATAAGCCAAACTTGTCTTTGATGTATATAAGCGCAGTCGGTATGATTGCTGTTTTACGAGAACGAGCGATGAGTGAAACAGCAGAATTCTTTGTTGATTGTTGAGATGTATTTTGCGAAATATTTGGAGATGATGACGGTGCACCTTCTGGTTGTCGAGGGGATGGAGCTGATTTCTGCGAAGAAGCTGAAACACTGTTGAAATGCAAATGTGTATGGTGAGTCTGGTGGCATATTCGACAACGAGATGTAGATGGACATTTTGACACTAGATGCCCCTTACGCAAGCAGTTTATGCAGCTTCTGGACTGCTTGACGAACTCAAAACGTTCGGCAATCGGTAGAGCCAAAAACGATGGGCAACTACTAAGGACATGGCCTATGTGGTTGCAATGTGGGCAGTTCGATTTAAAATTGACCAGCGAAGTGTTTCTCTTGCCAGCTGCCTTGTTTTCGCGATGTGTTGGCAATGAGGATTCTCTCTTATGGCTGCTTTCCAGGTACTGACAGTGGCGACTGAGCAACTGGTAGCAATCTTCCCATGAAGGCAAGCGATCATAGTCCAGTTTTTGATCGTAAGCCGCTTTTGAGTTTACATCTAATTTGGACAAAACAATATGAATTAGTATCGAGTTCATCACATCGCTTTCAGATCCTATTGACAAAAGTGAGCCATGAATTGCAGCTACGGTGTCAATAACGTTCCGAAGACTTACAGCATCAGCAAATTTCATAGACGATATTTCAAATAACTAGGTAATGTGTTCACGAAAAGTTAGCACATTGTTGTCATACCTTTCCTTCAACCGCTGAAGAGCTTTCGGATAGTTATCGTCTCTGACCTGGAAGGGTTCTACTACACTTAATGCTGGTCCAGACAAGCAATCAAGAAGATAGTTGAATTTGTCCAGTTTAGCTATGGTATGGTCCTCGTCGATCATATTCGAAAACGTGCGAATGAACCTCTTATAATCTGCATACTTGCCGTCAAATTTCGGTAATTTCAACTTAGGTAGCCGGTGTTGATGAGTGGCTACTCCAATCCCTGTAGCGTTGAACATACTAGATTCCATGGCAGCATTTCGATTCCTAAAAGTATTCAAGAGCGAAAGAATTTTTGATTTTACCTCAACGAAGGTTTCTTCAATTTCTGCTCTCAACGTGTCGGAGGGGTTTAGTGCCTCAATATTCGCCTGCACTGCACAAAATTGTTGAAAATACGTTTCTACAATTTGCAGTCGACATTCGAGGACAGAAGCGTCGGAATCGATGTCTTCAATTCCAGTCCTATCTTTCATGCTTAGTAGGTTGCGCTTTATGGCTCGTTGTTGAATAAGTAACTGTAGTTGGTTCTGCCGGTCCGACGAAGTGCCCGTTTGAACTGTATTTTGGGGTTCCATTACGCTAATGACTGTAGCAAAAATGTAGCAATAGTAGATAATAGAAGTTTTGTTAAAAGTCGAAAACTGCAAAGTACAAAAAAACCAAAAAGAGCAATCTTTTTCCTTATTAACACTTGAAGGTTTTGTATCCAACGATGTCATGTCACGGTCGCCAATAATGTTGAAAGAAAAATGAAAGCTCCTTCCTCTCGATGTGTGGTGTTTAATCCATTTATTAAAAATCCACTTACAATATTGCGCTATGCGCTTATATACACTAAAACTCATTGGAACTTGTCCGTTAGGTTAACATCGGATGATATTGAGTTAAACTTAACAATAGAAATTGGCAAACGCATGTATAGATGTATGTACGCAAAATAAATATGACTCAAAAACGGTAAGTTTCAAATTAGTATTCGTAGAGAGTTAAAAGTAAGAAAAAATAAGTATGTAAGCGAAATAAGTATACACATATGTATGTACGTTCCGATGTATATCAGCTTGTGCGCTAATATATGCGTAACCATGCAAAGCACTGACTGAAGGGTCGTCGCTAATGTTTTTATTGTATGTATGTTGCGTAGGCAACATTATTATTATTATTATTATTATCATTATTATTATTATTATAATAATTGTTATTATTATTAAAAAGCAACCAAATGAGAAAAAGGTGCACAGATGAACCAAACAGAAGACGAAAATCCTTTTGCGATAAGAAGTTGTCTCTCGCGCTCTTCTGTAGTAACGCCGATAGTACACAGCTGTAACAAGGTAATAAATCTTGAGAGCTCGGATGTTAGTTCAACTCTTACCCAAACATACCGAAGCGCTTCCGCGGACTCGCTCACGTTGCATAATTAAACTGGAAACACGCCTCGCTTGGAGCTCATAAGTAATATGAGATCGCTTGAAGAGGGGGCCTTGTCTAAATGTCGTGAGCTTTTAAAACTGACGAAACTGGCTATGCAGCGCCAACGAATTGTTGCAATAGATTTGAAAAATGAGTTTTCGGAATTCAGTGAACTTTTCGACGCTAGTGCCAACTACAGACAGAGCTGGAAATCAGTAGAGATGGAAAGAGAAGTCGAAATAAGGCAGTATGTACCCCGTGGACAAAATATTTTTACACTGCTTTCCGTTCAGACTAAGAGGGCTGGCACAAGTCCAGGTGGCCATGTGCTAGTGAAAAAGCCTAAATGTGGAGGAGCAGAAGTTAACTAGGAAAAAGCTACATCGAAACAAAAAAAATTTCACTAAAACCGTGAGCAGTTACGCTGACGTCCTAAGAAATTTACGTAATAAAATAAAGACCGAAAACGTAGAAATTAAAAAAAAAACAATCAAGAAGGCAAAGGATCGAGACATTTTACTACAGCTTGAGAAAAATAACAACAATGAAGAGGTTTGCGAAATATTAAAAAATACACCGCAGCAAACATCAAAAGTAAAGATCTCAGGCTCAAAGCTACAATAGTGATCATGGATTTGTATAGCTTCACAGACTCCGAAGAGGTATCTACTTCGTTAATAGAAGCCACAAAGCAGCGTCTTGAAGACATGAAGGTTCATGTTACAGCTCGGAATAGTAGAGAGCAGTGTCCAACGTTCGTAAAAGTATGTGTAGAAGCAGCTCACAAAATCCTTGAACTACAAGAGCAACATTGGTTCAGGTTCTTCGGTATTGGGCTCCTTAAAAATAGCTGTGACGGCCCCGATAGAAAGGCCCAAGGAATACGAATTAGGTGCGGAGAGAGCGGTCATAAAATGAAGAGCTACAGCAAAGAACCAAAATGTTGCCTCTGTATTGACGAAGGACTAAGAGAAGTAAATCATATACCCTGGTCAAGCAAATGTAGCGCATACGAGAAAACAACCAAAAAGCGATGAATATACGTTACGGAAACCAACACCGAGCAGAACCGCTGTTGCTCTCTTGCCACTAACACTCCTAGAAAAAGAAACTGACCTCGTAACAATTATGGTTCGAAGATGACACAAACACTGCAGCAATTTGGATACCTGGAACAAATAACATACAGATGGGGTTGGTTGGAAAAATACACGGCTTTGTTTATGTTTCAATAAATGATGTTATACTATTTAGCTGATACTTAAGCCCGAGCGACGACATACGAACCTTCCAGTCTAAGCTTAACGCAATCAAAAATAAGATTTTACAATTGGAGAGAGCGTTTATAGTCGTCGAAGACTTTAATTCCAGGGCACAAGAATGGGGTATGCAAGCAACGGACTCCAAAGTACGTAAGGTTTTGGATATAGTAGCAAGACTGGCTCTATTAGTAGCAAGTACAGGCCGGAGAAGTACATTAAGACGTCCTGGGTGTTAAAATACCATTCCTGACGTCACGCTGATATTTGAGCCATAATCAAGAAAGATAATCTACTGGCAAGTACTGGAAGATTACTGCTACAATAAACCGCCGCCAGAATACGCGAAAATGGAATATTAATAAACAAGGAAAAGACTGGTGTCAGAATTCGTTCTAAGAGCCCGGATTATCGACCAAACAACACGTGCCAGAAAAATAGTGAAGCACACGATGCATTCAATTAAATAAGCATTTAACATTTCCATTCCAAAACTTAAACAAGCGTCTACTGGTGGGATGAAGAAATTGCGCAGCTGAGATATGATTGTGTTAGAAAAAGAAGGAAGCTTACAAGATCCACAAGAAGCGTATAAGCGCGTGGGACATGAGTTCAAAAGAACAATCATTAAAATCAAAAGTGGGCCGAAGTTTGTCGGGACGTAAATAAAGATCCCTAGGATCTAAGTTATAAAATCGTGATGAAAAAACTGGGCTCCAGGAAAAACATACCAGAGATAAAGGAAGAACAAATGGACAATATTGTTGCAACTTTATTCCCCTTTCGCCCTACACATCAATTAGAAAACTAACTGAAAATTTACGATTAGTTGGGCGTTTACCACTTTTATACTCTTTTTTCATAGAAAACAAAACGCACAAATTAAAATGTTTATTAAGAAAACTCGAGCGAGGTTGTAGGATGCGTCCGAATCGGGTGTGTGGAGGAGCGGAAGTGAGACTTCGGCCATACTAAAGCTGCTCCTTTATTTAACCTATTTAGCCTAGTAGTCGCTGAGGCTGTAGTAGTATCTCCACAACGTTGCCGAACCTGGTTGGGCGACTATGACGCGGCCTTGATGCTGGTTCCGCCGGTGTCGTGCTGCAGGTCCTTTCTGAGTTAGATGGTGGAACTTCTGTGGTCCCACATTTGGTGGTGTTACCGTACAAGTATTGCCGCGTTTTACAGCACTAGTTTTTCTCTGTTAACCAGTGTGAATCAAAATTAGTGATTTTAGTGTTGTGTGGGAGTAAAGGCGTACATATAAACGCACGATTGTTGAATGAGACAGGCTTTAAGTAATTTGATATTATTTTGTAGAGGGCTATAATTTCTTTATTGTCTGTGGTTTTATGATGCGCTATAGATATTTGTCGCATGTCTGAATCCTTTGCGGTCGGTAAGAGGTAGAGTTTTACAAGCGGCGGAGTTTACATGCCGTTTTGTGTACGTAATCTACTACTCGTATGTGACCGTCAGAGTCACAAAGTAGGTTTTCGATTATTTCAATATTGCCATTTTAGATTGGACGGTTTGTTCTGTTTTGGGCCTTGTCCCAAAGTTTAAACAGCTCTCCTCGATGTTCGATGGATACCACTGAGGGGGGTATAATACCTTTTTCCGGGGTTTGCGGGCCTTGATGTTGTATTTAGCCCTTTGGTTCTTTTAGCGGTCGAGCTATTGTGGGGGTCCTTGTGAAATTATTTATATGGAGCAATTGCGACTCATTATGTTTCACAACTAAAAAAATATCTGTGAAATAAGATCGCAAAAAAAAGGAATAAAAACAGTAAATTAAAAAATTAAAATTTAAATATAACTTATGATTATGCGTTATGTTTTTTTCAACTTAATATTAAAGTTGCAGTGTAATTGTCGGCCACTTTTGAATGGCTAATTTGAAAATTCGATTTACACCGAATGGCAGGGTTAAGTAACAATTGATAAATTAGCTCATTTCATAATTTTTATTTTATTTTATTGTTGACCCTTTCACAATCGAAAACCAAAGGAAGCACATTGTGTAACTTTGCGCATCCTTTGTATTGTTTTGTTTTTGTTAAGCGCTGTGAGATAATTCGATTCGCTGACTCTGTCGACGTTGCTCGAGCATAGGTTAGTTTGTTTATGTGTTTATTGTCTGGGGCGCATGAGCTCGCCAGTTTTTCAATATAGAAATCCTCGCCGACATTCAAGTGATTCATTTTTTTTGTTTTAAACAATCTAATGTTTTATAAATATGTACATAAGTGCGGTATGATTTGCAAGTTTATTATTTGTTTTTTTTGGGTTTTTGTAGTCAAATCTCGATATGTTAGATTTGATACAACTCACTCTGATTGTTAAGGGGATAAAAGGGGGAAAATTTGAGAACTTAGCTCCTGCTCTTGACGTTCTGATGGAGCTAGCTTTGAAATATCCATTGCCAATGCTTTATATGTATAACGTTTGTCTAAAGAAGGAATTTCCCCAGACAAATGGAAAGAACAGGTGGGGGTACTAATTAGTAAAGGTAAAGGCGACCCAACGACTCCAGCAGCCTCTCGACCCGTTTGTGTGCTAGACACTGCCGGAAAACTATTGGAAGAGAACTTAAGCCAAGATTAGCAGTAGCGGTTCAAGAAGCTGGCGGACTCAGTAATTGACAACATGGTTTCCGGAAGGGTAAATTTATCGTAGGAGCTCTGCATGAAGTGGTAGAAGCAGCAATTTTAGTTCAGCGGGGAAGGGGAAAGCATTTCTATATGTAAAAAATGAGTTCAACAGTGTTAGATGGAGAGACATGAGTAAAACATTCGAAGACCGCATCAAGATAACTATTTATTTAAGGAAAATGATTCGCAGCTGCCTAAAGAATCGAACACTAATCTGTGACAGAAGCAACGGTGCCATGAAGATGAACATAACATCAGGTGCAGCTCAAGGGTCCATTTTAGGCCCAGTCCTTTGGAAAATTAGCTACGATGAGATGCTTAGAAAAGAAATGCAAGAAGATACTTTTTTTGTGGGTTACGCAGATGATTCACGCCAAGACCAAGACAAAAGCTAACCCAAGTGATTTTGCTCGCACAAGATTGGTTAAGTTCACATTGGATCATATTAGGAAAAGCAAATGCACTTTAACAGCGAGGTTCTTGCAACACAGAAGCGATCAAACATCTGGGAATCATGCTATACTCAAAACTGTCGTTCAACGAGCAATTAAAATACACTACAAAGAAAGCGGCAAATATACCAGCGGTCTTAAGTAGATCGATTTCCAATATCAATGGGCCACTCACGGTGAAGCAATAACTACTAACGGAGATGAACCCCTCCATCCTATCTTACGGCTACGAAGTGTGGGCAAATACACTAAAGCTACAATGTAGATGAAGACCACTCCTAGGTGTGCAAAGAACAATGGCCCTTAGAATAACAAGTGCATATCGAGCGGGATTATGAGCAGCAGTTTTAGCCATAACGGGCGTAAGTCCAATCGATCTACTTGCCGATGAGCGTAAAAAATATTACGAATCAAAACTGTGCGGAAGTCTAACCCGAAGCAGAGTAGAGGAAATAAAAACAGATACAATAGAAGCCTGGCCGAGAAGATGGGAAACTGATACACGGGGCAGATGGGCACCGAAGCTAATCCCGAATATAAACGAATGGATTGCAAAGATGAGATCAACTACTACTGAACACAGCTTTTATCTGGTGATGGATGTTTTAAAAAATACCTGCACAAAATTGGAAAAATAGATAACACGAGCTGTATTTACTGCAGCTGGCCTGAATATGATGCTGAAGTTGGGCCGCTGCCCACATTGCACTTTGTTATTAGTAGTAGCGGTCGGTATGGTTTGCATGGCTAATCGGGAGCATAGGTAAAAGCGCGTGCATAAAAAATAGATTTTCAGGAGGACAAATATTACACCACCACTCACTATTGAGGCAGCACAAAATACACGCGTTTTCATGACAACATAATGCAATAACATCAGGCTGCAATTAAATTACCCCACTCAACACCCGCTATGCATTTTCTGCGTCACTGGTATGTTAGTTGTCAGTACAGTTCACAAAAATCATTCGCATTTCGTTTCTCAACCACACATCACCAGTTTTTTTATTCGCTTCTTTGCTATTTGACATATTTTTAACATAACAAATTACCCACTGTATTAATAATCAATAAATATTTTCTAAAATCCGAATACTTACGGTTCATTTGATTTCGCAAGAAGCTCCAGGGGTGCAAACTCTTCTATGCCGCGAATCGCTTGAAATCTGTGTAAAAAAGAATCAGCGGTTATCGCTAGTAAATCGCTTAAAAGCTCTTGAAATTACGTCGGTTCAATTAAGCGCGTTACCAGCACCACACATAGATACCAAACTGGTGCTAATCGAGCCCAACTACAATTCGTTCGAAGAGCTACAGACGCGGCTGGAGATTTTAGACGAAACCCAGCTGGATGAAGACCATCGCCTGGCCATGGACGAAAGCTATTGCAAGGCTTTGCACAGTGAAAGGCTCTCATTTTTTCGCACCACCTATGATATGCAGATGAGCAGCATCCAGACCGCACCACAATACAGCCCATCTTCATCGCGGCAGAGAATACATTTTCCGAAACTAAAACTATCGACGTTTGATGGTTGCTATCGGTAGTGGCTGGGTTTTAACAATACCCTTTTAGTTCTTGTTGATAAAACACCAGACCTCTTGGATCTTCAAACGTTTCAATATCTGCGCTCAAGCCTATCAGGGTGCGCAGCTACACTCATACAATCATTAGAGGTAACCAATGCAAGTTACAAGAAGGCGCTGCAGCTGAAAGCACGATTTGATCATAAGTGGTACATTTTCCAGGCGCATCTTCTGCACATCTTCGACACCCAACACATCACCAACCCCACCGTAACCAATCTTCGTAGCTTTGTTGATACCATAAATGCCAACATGCGTGCCATGCAGTCGATGGCAACCTGCGAAGTGGGATCAGCAAACACAGCAAGCCTCACTCACACTGCCAACATGGAAAGATATCGCAACATTCCTCGAGCGTCGCTGCCAACTCATCGATATCATCGATCGCAGCGCTACGCCAACCAAATCGTCGCATCGGTCAACAGAACCAGCATCATCATTGCAACCGAAGTCTGGGCAGTAACAACAGCGGTTGTCGTTTATCGCCACCAATCAACCAAAATCCAATTTATGGGAAAACGTTAGCATTCATAAGGGCTTTCGCTGCTCGGTCTTCGTAAGATGCCAAGTGTGTCGGGGGAGTCACCACACTTTCTTGCACCATTCGCAGCCAACCACAATCAATCAGCAATCATCACCTTCGCCATTGACACTATCCATCTCCATAAAATCAACTTCACCACCAACAGTGCTTCAGGTTTGTGACAACAATCAAGAAGTCTTACTTACTAAAGCTATAATCCAGCTCCGCAGTCAATAGGGTCCAACGATTTTTGCCCGTGCACGGATTATGCGGCATCGCAGTGGCATTTAATAACTGAACGCTTGTCTCAGTTACTTCGCGTACTTCGCAAAAATATTCCATTAGAAATCGTCGACAAAACATGTAATCATCATCAAGGCGATAACTACATGCCAACCGCACACATGCTGAACACCATCGCATAGGGCATGCCAAAGAACATCAACTTGGCTACCAATGATTTCGATAAACCAGACCCTGTTGATCTTCTCCTCGGAGCGAGCATTTTTTATGACTTGCTGTTGATTGGACAAATCAAGTTGGGTAACACCTGCCTGTCCTTCAAAAAAATAAAATTGGGTGGGTGAACTCTGGAGCTACTACTATCTTCGGCGTCATTGGTCGCATCATACACCACCTCAATAGACACTTACTGCATACTGTCCGATTCATGGCCATCACGAAAATCATTTGATTCACCAGTTCCGGAAGCTTCGTCACTCACGTTGGAACCTTCACTTGATCATGTTTTGGAAAAGTTTTGATTCATCGAACATAATCCACATCAAACACTATCCAATCTAACTGCTGAACATCGTTCGTTTGTCATTTAGGAAGCTCTTATGATATAGCACTAAAGCGATTAGTTTCCATCGAAACCAAACTTCGTCGGAACAAATGTCTAGAGCGAGAATATAATCCCTTCATGAAAGAATACTCCGAGCTTCACCACATGATTCGCATACCTCACCTAGGTAGCTTCGTAAACTACATACCACACCATGCAGTAGTAAAGTTATATTTATTTATTACGACTTCGTAGAGTCTAGTTCAAACAAAAAAAAAACAAAAAATCACTTAAGAGATATTATTATTTACATTTCATTAGCAATATGTACAATGTTTGAATACAAAATATTGAAATATTGATATATTTATCTCAAATCAACACAAACTTCAAACTCTATCTTATATTCAATGATTTTGTATATTCAAATAATCTTTTTTGAACAAATTAGTGTCACAATTTTTAATGTTTTCAGGCAATTCATTGAAGCATTTTAAGCCCTTATAAAAAAGGCTGTTTTTCAGATTCTGTTTTATAATTAGGCAATTTGAAATCATTTTTCCGTCTGGTATTTTTGTCATGAACCTCGTAGTTAAATTTAATACTTGTTCTCAGATAATCGGGCAAATGTCCGTTCTTTATATTGTATATAAATTTCATTGTGTAAAAAAATATTAGTTGTTTTACGCTAAACCAATTCAAACTGAGTAGCATTTCTCTTGTTGGAGTATCATAAGGTTTGTTTAATATAAAACGCATAGCTTTATTTTGCATTTTTTGCAGTTTATCAATTTGCGAATCTTTCATGATAAAGAGAATTGTAGAACAATATATAAAGTATGGATCAGCTATTGATCTATATACTCTTACTTTATAATAATTACTTAAATATTTACAGGATCTTTTAATAAACCATAGTTTAGTAGCTATTTTACTTATTGTGTGGTCAATATGATCGTCAAATTTTAATTTGTAATCTATTACGATACCCTGGTACTTAATTCTCTGTACGTTTTCAATTTCCATATTGTTTATTTTGATAGATTCAATATTAACAATGTTCTTTCTTGTTAGTACCATGTATTTAGTTTTTTCAATATTAATTTTAAGTCGGTTAGCACATAGCCAGACATACAAAGCATCTATATCACTTTGCAACTTCTCTCTTATATCTTTTTCGTTCTTACCATTAATCGAAATTAATGCATCGTCAGCAAATAGTTTTATACAACTGAATTTCAAGACTGAATTAATATCGTTAATGTAGATATTAAATAAAATTGGCGGAAGAACAGAACCCTGGGGCAAGCCAATCTTGACGTCCACATCCTCTGACAATTTCGAACCAACTATTGTTCTTTGCTTCCGATTTGTTAAAAAATTTCTAAACCAATGCAATTCAACATCTTTAATACCAATGCCTGATAGTTTTTCCAATAATATTTGTTGATCTATTGTTTCAAACGCTCTTTTTAGATCGATGAAAACTGCTATTATCGATTTCTTATCATTAAGCTCTTCTTTCCATTCAGCTATAGCCATGTTCAATGCTGTTTCACAAGAGTGATTGCGTCTAAATCCTGATTGTTGAGGAATCAGTATCTTATTATTTTCTAAATATTGAACTAATTGGTTTTTTACCACGATTTCTAAAATTTTTTCGTCATTTGCCAATGTGTTAATTGGACGAAACTCATCTGCGTTTATCGTATTTTTAACTTTTTCTATTGAGACAATAGTTAAAGTTTTCCACATTCTTGGGACTATGCCACTACTTAAACTTTCATTTATTATTTTAGCATAGAAAAAACCTAAATATGGTACCGCGTCCTTTACAACGCCTTCCGACAATAATTTTTTACCACCCTTTTTGGCTTTAAACTTATTAACAAGTTCTTCGATGTCATCTGTTTTAACTTTGCCAAATTTAAATGTAATATCAGCATTTAACTGATTATCTGCACTCTTGTTTCTACTGACTAGTTCTATATTGCTGCAAATATCTGTAATACTATCTACAAAATATTTATTTAGTTTACTCGCTATTTCCGATTCATTTTCGTATATTAGTCCATTCATTACTACCTTCTTGATTGATGAACTTTCATTTACTATGCTTATTGCCTGTTTAAGATATCTCCACATCCTTTTACTATCATGTCTATTCATATTTATATTATATTCCATATGCTTAATTTTTTTAATCTTCACTAATTTTTTATATTTTCTTTTAACGTCTCTGTATTCATCCCATTCTCCCGAATTCTGGGCTAACTTATACAGTTTAAATTTATATTTGTTCATATTGGCTAGCTCATTGTCATACCATTTATTCATTACTTTTAATTGAATTGATTTTTCATAGGTCAAATTTCGCATAACATTCAGAACATTATTATAAATCAAAAAAACCTTGCTCTCCAAATCAATTTCATCAAAGTTGCTGAAATCGCATTGTCGCAATTGATTAATAAGTGCTTCATTATTATAATACTCCCATGAAATAATTTATCTAAACCTTCTCATTTTGAATTTGTGGTTAAGCTTAATTTTAAATTGGATTGTTTCATGATCGGATGTTTGATATTCTTCTAACTTTTCACAGACGATATCCTTAGTATTGGAAAATAGTAAGTCAATTTTTGTTGCAGATATATCGGATATTCGAGTATCAAAACCAACTTTCTGATACATCGAGTGTGATTTAAGCAGTTCAGTTAATTGGGTGCTATAAGTTGATGTATTATTTAAATTAATATTAAAATCGCCTACAAGAATATTACTCTCCGAAAGTTCACAAGTACTACCTAAGACGTTGCTTAAATAATTTATGAAATCAGCATCACTGGCGCTAGGTGAGTGATAAACTACTCCTATTTGCCATTTAGGGTTAAAGTGCTTCAATTTGATAAAAATACACCAACGGTTTTTATCTATTGTTCTATTAAATTTAGTGATATATTCAATAGACTCATGTACATAGATAAGAACACCACCGGTATGCCTACTATGAGAATCACATCGCACTAGCTTATATGCTCGTATGTTTAACTCTTCATTTGTAATTTTACTTGTCGTACATGTTTCAGCACATAATATTAAGGCTGGATTCTTAATTTCAATAAGTTTTTCTAACTCATTCTTATTACTTAAAATACTATTAATATTAAGATATAAACAATTTAGATCATTACTTCTTGATTGTTACTTTCTAGTTTTAGTCTTACTTTCAATGTATTTTTTATATACAGGGCATTCTCTACTAAACGCAATATGATGTACATGCACATCTAATAGCTTTTTTTGTACTAATTCACGACAATTTACACAACTATGAACATTTGATATACAATCTTTAGCGTCGTGATTTCCTCCACATTTGCCACAGGCTTTTTTGTTAATACAATCAACCGCCTTGTGATTGAATCCCAAGCATTTAAAGCATCTAAATACTCTAACATGATCCATAGTAATGCACGAGTCCCACTCTACATTAACTCTCTTTTGTTTTAATATATTTTCATACGTTTCAATATCAGTTTCAATAAGAGCATTAAAACATTCTTCTCTTCGATTCAAGTTTTCAAAAATTTTTATAACTTTGAATTCTTTACCATCACATAAACTATTTTGTTTCGCAATGCATTCAACTAAGCGCTCATTGCTTAGTCTCTCTGTTAGACCAACAATTTTAAATATTTTTTTAAACTCCTTATCTTTCGTTTTCTCCATCTCGTAGTCTTTTCCAATTCGTTCCGCTATCTTCTTCTGTACCAGTTCGCATGATTCCTTGTTTTTGCATTGCACTATTATCCCGCCGTTGTTAATATCTCTCACTGTGCTCACATGACATTCAGTTGGTTCTATCACTGTTTCTAGCGCTTCTTTAGTTTGTCTGTTTTTCTTTGCTTTGTCTTTTGGTTTAATAACAATTCTGTTTTCACTTTGAGTGGCTGCTTGAGAATATGTCATTTTGTTATTTACATTAGTTTTGTTATTCTTAATGTTTATACCCGACCAAACTTCGTTTAATTTCTCGTTATTTTTTTCTAATGCTTTAGCTAATTCCGCTAGTATGTCTTTTCTAATCTGACTTATCTTAATTTCCACATTATGTTGCAGTAGTGAATTAAAATCCGTAACTAATCTGGTATTCAACTGTGAGATTTTATTAAACAAAACTTCTTCCACAATATCTCTCACTTCCACCTTTCCAAGCTTGTTTTGATCGCATTTTTGTATTAAATGTTTGATTTCAACAAATTTTGTATTTGAATCGCACAGAGTACATTGATTACAAAACCATTTGATGTTTACATTTTCACTCATCAATTTTATTTCGTGTCTTTTTATATTTCTACATTTAATGCAGAAAACGCAGCCACATCCACCCGAACATGAAACAGAATCATCTAATTGTACCAATTTCACTGTGCACTCCTTGCACTCAGATGGCGGCATTTTGCCTCCGCTATCACCACTTTATTACAAATTTATTAAAGTCACTGTCTTCCTAATTTTCGCTTTGAATTATCTTTATTTGAGTGGCGCCGGTTTTGCATTCGCGTTAGTAAGTAAAATATATTTGTTATTCATAATAATTGATTCAACATATTTTTTTTTATTAAAAATTACTTTAATGACGAACGCAAACTTGTACAGCTCGCCTTCGAACTCAAAAAAAAGTTCGCGTCGTATTAGGTGCATCGTGCCGTACATCCAACGGCAAGTCACTGAACGACATTCTTCGAATTGGACCGGCCATATAAGGTTCAGAATGCATAAAAAGATGTATTGACAAATCATCGTAGACAAGAAAGACGCACAATGGGAATGCATTTTGTGGTGCGATAAGATAACTGACCGTATAACGACATATCAGTTACAAACAGTGTCTTAAGGTACAGCATTTGCATCTTACTCAGCAACAAAGTGTATGCAGCAGCATCTAACGATGCACGCATCATCGCAGACGTATCAGAAGCAGATCGTGAGGACGTCATACAGCTTGATGACATGGACTACAACAAGGCCTGATGTGGTCCCCATAGCAATATAGTTTTTTGTTCCACTACACACCACCACCGTGAAAGTGTTTCTCCCTGCACATAAACGCAATGGGAGTAGTTCTACGCAAAACTGTCACTTATCGAAAATCTTCGAAGTGAAATCTTCAAGTGATTAAAATTATACATTCGAACTATGCTTAAGAAATAAAAACATTTCCTGCTTGAAGAGTTATTTTTGTGTTGTATCTTAGCATTCCAAGAACAACGTAATGTCTTATTTCAACATCGTAAAAACGTTTTCGAAGTTGCGTCTGTTCCATTACTGAGCATAAGCTTGTCTAAAGGTAACTCACTAAATACCAACTACTCAATTTCTGTGCATTAGTGCATGTGCGTCATTTCAAAACCTCATTAAGATAAATGGAAAGACTGGCATGCTTTTATAGAAGCGACCAAAACCCCCTAGGCGGTTATAGTGCCAGTTCTTGGTTGACTGATTTTATATTTTAAAATAAATTTATTTATTTACCAGAGAATCATCAGAAATACTCATTTGGTTTTGTTTCTTTTAAATTTGACTAAACAAATCATATGCCTAGTGACATATTTTGCTAGTGTGGAGAATTAACTTAAAGGAAACTTTATCCGAGTTGGAGTGCTCTTTTGGAAATCGGGTACAAAGGAACGGGTCTTGTGGCACACTATTAAATGTTCGTGTCACCATGGCATATTATCAAATAGTTTTATGTCTGGATAATGGTTCATAAATAGAATACCACAATTAAGTACGTAATTGTGTATTCGGCATTCAATACTTAAAAAAAAAATGTTGAGCTCGGCTAGTTCGTGCCAGACGTAGTAATTAGGTAGGTCATTATAAATTTTAAGCACGAAACATTCACTAACGCAGGGACTGCCCAAACATCGCTCGCGGAGCTAAAAACAACAAAAACTCCAGAAATATTGATACCTACTGAATTTTGTTTCCTCGAATATTATTTACAGAGTATTGTGAGCAATTGTGTAATTTTATGAACCTAGTTTTTATTAATAAATATTTTAGAAAACACCAATTTTTCAAGTGGATGAAGTGATACCTGTTATTTCTACGAATTTCGAAAATTGCTGCTTTGTCATAATATTCCCAAATAAAAACTGACCTCGAGGTCAATAATATTAGATACAAATTCATCACAGTTTTGCAATGGGGAGAAATTTGTTTAGAAGTCGAGAAAACTAAAAACCTTTGGGAAACGTATCCCGTCTTGTTTAACCGGACAAATATCTTTATCATTCATCTGAATATAGCCAACATTTTCTTCACTATTCCATCGTTGATGCTTTGGAGAAAGTATTTTTGTAGAGTTTGCGGATATCCTTTTCGGAGACATAATTGAATGGAGGTAAAGAAGGACTTGGCTTTAGTTAGTGTCTGCAGTTGGCGCCAGTTAGCAAACTCAGGAAAGACTGGCATGCTTTTATAGAAGCGACCAAAACCCCCTAGGCGGTTATAGTGCCAGTTCTTGGTTGACTGATTTTATATTTTAAAATAAATTTATTTATTTACCAGAGAATCATCAGAAATACTCATTTGGTTTTGTTTCTTTTACATTTGACTAAACAAATCATATGCCCAGTGACATATTTTGCTAGTGTGGATAATTAACTTAAAGGAAACTTTATCCGAGTTGGAGTGCACTTTTGGAAATCGGGTACAAAGGAACGGGTCTTGTGGCATACTATTAAATGTTCGTCTCACCATGGCGTATTATCAAATAGTTTTATGTTTAATTATATTTAACCAAAATCCACTTGTGAAAATAAATATGGAGGATGGGTTAAGTCGATGTGGTAGTCCCCAGAGGGAGCTTACTTTGACATTGTTAAAGGAGTCCATTTTGATACCACCTGTTGTTGGAACTTTAACGTACATCGCAAGAATGGTTAGCTGGACAAATGCTGCGTACCTAGAATGAAGTCACGTAGACCGCTAATTTCCACCCTAGAGAGCTCTTCTGGGGTGCTATAGAAGTATTACCCTTGGCACTTGAACCTCAGTCTCGCAGGGCAGGGCAGCTGAGTAGAAAATGAAAAGATGATCCGACCTTTTCATCCTCCATACAGCTTCGGTACAAAGGGTCAGATACAATATTCAGCCTAACCACATGAATTGCCAACGGTCCATCATCGGCCAGATGGCCCTTGCAATTCTGCATGTCGTTGTAGTTTCCAAGCAGAGGAGCCCCACCCTCTCCCTGTAAGGAGTAAGGACTTCCAGGGTACACAGCCGAGCGAGCTCATCAGCAATGCAGTTTTCTGCAATGTCGCTATGGCCCGGCTACCAATCAGTCCAGTATTCAGAGGCGGCTGTGAGAGAAATCAGGGACTCTCCGACAAGTTTCGAGTTTGAGTTTCTGAGAGTTCCCCGCAGAAAACATTCCATGGCACCCGCTCTAGCTGATTAACTTTCGATAACTTGTCCAGTGAGTTTTACGAGATAAACACTCCATTAAACATTAAAGGCTTAGTATTGCTTCATAAAGCCATTTAGAGAGGGCCCATCTCTTCCCAATAGCACCCTGGCAACAGTATACAGGAACCGATGCCTTTTTCACTCTTTCCCAAATAGTTGGCTCACAGGAGAGCTTCCTGTCCAAAATCAGGGCCAAGTTCATGACCCGGTCAGAAAGTAAATGTGGAAAACCGCCGATTGAGGGAGGTCGGACATCAGGCACTACATATCTTCTAGTAAACAAGACGGACTCCGTCTTCATAGGATCAATAGCGAGCCCACATACTGTGGCCTTCTTTAGGTAGCCCTGAATGATGTCAAAGAGGGTTCGCATAGGCAATAACCAAATATGGAGTCATGCCTCTCCTTTCCATCTCCTTCAGAACGCCGTTGATAATATCGACCCAATGGAGTGGGAAGAGAACTCCCACTTGCGAAATGCTCCTACTCACCATTCGTTGTATGGAGGCGCTGCCCCATTCTGCCACGACATTTATGTTATTGAGCAGGTGGTAGATGAGCCATATAAGACCCGCTTTGACCCCAAGCTCACCCAGGGATCTGACTATTGGCTACGGCTGGACGTAATTAAAGGCCCCCACTATATCCAGAAAGACAGCGGCAGCGTTATCAACTGTGTGCAGGGTTGTTTCCACTGACCTGCCCTTTGAATATGCATGCAAACAATCGCTCACGAGGAATTCCATTTCTTATACGCAGATCAATCAGCCTCTCAAGGGTTTTGAATTCAAAGGAGAGAGGCTAATTGGCCTGAAGTCCTTAGGGGGCACATGAGGCTATTTCCCGTCTTGGAAATGAACGTTATCCACACATCTCTCGAAAGCCTACGAATACAATCCTTGCCTAGTAGCTCGCCTAAATAGGGATCAACCAATGGCAAAACACCCATTCAGAGCTTTGTAGCTGAGCAAAAATGATGCCGTCAGGTCTCGGTGACTTGAACTGCTTGAAGGAGCGTATCGCCCAGAGCCTCTATCAGGCTAAAAGGATGTTCAGAGATGGCACTCAGTTCCAAGTCGGTGGCTCCAGAGGACTCAGAGGTGCCGTGAAAGTGGGAATCGAGGAGTTTCCCAATGTCGTCTCTCAGGCATCCCAAGGGAACGTAAGTCCTCGCAGGCAGACCCCTAAGTCTAGAACACTTGTGGCAGGTTTTTACGTTCTCGCAGAAGATTCTCCACAAATCCCGTTTAACTTTCCTTAACTCGGATTTATAAATCCCTAACCCGATTCTATACAGTTCCCAATCCGAAAGGTTTCTACTCTTCTTTTCTTAGTGAAAAATACGTCTACTCGGACCCCTAAGCTCCGAGAGTTCTAATGCCCACCAGGGTGGTTTCGATTTGCCCGTAGGCTTCCTCGGTGGACACAAGATCTCGATCACTTTAGTACAAGCTAAGGTGATTTTCTCCACCAAGTACCAGATTCTTCTGAGGTTCCTCCGCAAGAAAATACTGCAGCTCCTACAGTATAAATCCCAATCTGTGTTCCCCAGATTCCTGTAGAGAAGATATTGAGGACGAGTGTCGTGCAGGTAGAATTGAATATACCTATGATCAGCAAAGGGGTGGACATATCAATCCAGACGAATCCAGGGTAATGTCTAAACCTCCTCACTGACTGAAGTTACAAACGTAAAGTCCCTTCCACTATTACAAATATACATGTTGTCACTAAGAATAAAATCAAAGAGGGCTCACACCATGCGTTGATATCCGAGCTTCCCCAGCAGGAGTGCCTCGAAAAAGCATCACTTCCAATAACGTCGCCGGCCTCTCTTCGTCTCGATTCCACCAGAGCATTCCTCAGCAATGTTGGAGGTGGTTCCACCTAGTCCTCGTGAGCCAGATATGCGGACATGAGCCAGAGTTCTCCGGCAGCGGCCTCGGGGCTCACAGTTAGAACGTATTCATTGCTGAAATAAGGCAAAATAACTGTTTTTAAATATTCAGGCCTGACTAGGGTGCAAGCTCTAGGTTTATCTGCGTCGCTCGATACCAACAGCTTGTAGCTCTTCATTCCGATGCCAGCAACAGTCAGCCACGATTCTTGAATCTAGACTACATCTTCCCCACGTTGGTCAAGGTGGAGCAGTAAATTGGCGGACCACGAATCAGAGGGTTGGAGATTGATCGGCGGGATAATCATCCTCAACAATTCCCTCCACCTGACCGGACGACTTCCTGAATATCCTAGGTAAAGAGCCTCTCCTCCATCCTGTCGAATAGCCTATTAATGCTGATGATGGACTGCGCAAACGGGGAGATGCCACCAGTGCTTCCAGCGTCCGCCCTGACGGAGTCCACCTCCATGCTCAAGAAGGCTTCATCCACGTCCTCCGAATCACGTTCGCACACCTTCGACACAACTGGAAGGAGAGCGGGGGAGGATGAAATAGGATAGGCCTCCGCTGGGAGCCAGATATGAGCTCGTGGAGGCAAAGGCAGATCCTTCTTGTCCACCAGGATGGCACATTTTCAAACCTCTCTCACCAAGAAAACCGCCGCCTTTTAAAGAATAGCCGACTGATCGTGGGCGCAAAAAATTCTTTTAAATAGCCCGATTCCAGCCCGCACTCTCGCAGCGTGGAAGTGGGACAGAATTGTCGCTGATGACTTTCAAAAAAAAAACAGCTGTGATAGCCGATGCCACATGCTTCTATTCCTTCCGAAGTGCATTTGCAGTGTCACTCAGCTCCCCTAGACTCACTCAAGGGATTTAGGATATTTCTCAGAGATCTGAGAAGCAGCCTGCCTGCCGTAGCGTTCCAAAATCTTGGAGGTCATGCGATGGTCAGAGTGGTCTCTTCTTTCGGTGCCTATCTGCCGTTTAGGCCTACCAGAGGGCGATTTCTGGGTCGCCCTCAAAGACCCCGGTACACTACATAAGCCCTTACTGGTACTGGCCGTCTCGTCCATTAGCCTACCAGCCGTTTCTGCTGAGTTTCTCCTCAGCATACTCAGGTAGTAGAATGCCTTGCATTACATTCCAATAAAGAAGGAATATACTGTATCTGGTTTTGATATATGTATTTATGTATTACACTACAGAAGATCACAATCTATGATATAGTTCGGGATGCAGTTTATCTTTGTTTTCACAATGCCCGGGAGTATCGAAAATTATCGAAGCTAAAATCCAACATAGTCGCTAATAATATCCTTCAGGTGACTTATAATCAATGGCTGTAAACTGATATTATTGATGATATTTCAAAGTTCAATGTAGCTGAAAATGTATCAGTGAATAAAATTTAATATATATTCATATCTATTCGCAAATGTCAATTCTTTCGTAACACAGAGTTGGTTTCTGGGCAGTCGGATTTGCCTGCATTACTCAAACTTGATTTTATTGTAAGCTCTCATGTTGGTCGGTGAAGAAGACTTTATCGTAACCATAGATTTTTCAGAATACACTGGTCAAAAGGTCAAATAACCCAGCACGCAAAGATAGTGTAAAAAAGTATTTTACTTTTCTGATGGTTATAAAAACCGGAACAATTTTATGAATTTTATTGAACTTTAGAATTGATGCTAAACTAAATTTTTTCGCGACATCTCATGGAAAGGGGCCTGCAACGGGAGCGCTGTATGTTTCCAAAGAAATCCGTATCGCGCTAGTTTACATCGCGTGGATGAAAAAAATATTTCGATTGGGCGCATGGAGACGAATTCGGAGGCCACACGGTCTTTATTCGTTAATGGCCCTTCAAGAGAAATTGAAATCATGTTTCGCTGGTAAGAAAACTTTGGAACAAACTCGATAATACCATTGCTACGCACCAACAGATGAGAAAAAGTGTTTTTGGAAGAATTTTTTAAGTGATGAAAATTATATATTCCAACTATGCTTAAGAAATAAAAACATCATCTGCTTGAAGAGTTATTTCTGTATAGTATCTTAGCTTTTCAAGAACTACGTAATGCCTTATATCAAGGTGGTAAAAACATTTTCGAAGTTGCCTACTTTCCGACCAGCAAATTACTCAGTTTCTGTGCAGTAGTGGAATGTGTGTCATTCTCAAACCACGTTAAGATAAATGCTCTTTCACATTATTATATTCTTTCCCTGAATAATAGCTCATAAATACAAGACCACATCTAAGTACGAAAATTTGTATGCTGAATTCAATATTAAAAAAGAATATTTGGGATGGGATAGTGCGTGCATAACGAAATTAGGTAGTAACGTAGGGTAGTGAGCAAGCAAGGCTTTTACGGCTCTTGCGCCGCGTGCTTAAAACGTCAGAAACTCCAGAAATATTGATACCTACTTAATTTTTGTTGCTCGAATGTGATTTACAGAGTATTGTGAAAAATTAACTTTTTGCCCGGTAGATATTTAAGCCCTAGAAGTAAAAAGAAAGTATTTATAGCAAATTATCTTTTTTAGCAAAGAAATTGTTTCACGCAACATTGTTGAACGCATTTTCTCCTTCAATATTTTTTCAAGATTTTGAAGGTTCCCGAGCTTAATTACACCGAACCATTCGTGAATGACGTCACGTGGAAGAAAATGCTAAGGCGGTACCCACTGTTGGGGTCAGAAGAAGAGAAAGTCCTCTACGTTGGAAAGACCAGGTGGGGAAGGTTTTCGATTCATTTGGTGTATGTAGCTTGCGAAAGTCAGTAAAGCAGAGAATCAACTGGCGCGTTATGTTGAAATCGGTTAAAATCAACTAGGCGGTTAAAGTGTTCATTAAAAAGAAGAACGTATTGTGTAGTAGTAGTATTTCTCGGTTCAGTTCGGCCGATGTTCGGTCGTTCTCTTACTGTGTTTATAATTTGTGCTGCAATATTGTTATTTTTGACCAGAATTAATAATTGTTCATCTCTTACAATTTCTGTGCTAATATTTTGTACAGCTTCCACGAATATTAATTACGAGGTCGATTTGAGTTTACTTCACCCGCTTCCAAATGTTTTGGGTTTAACTTTTGGGGTTTTGGTAAAGTTGGGAATGAAGCAAAATGTTTTGAGTACTTTTCTCTTGCTTTTAGGGCTTGAGGATAACAGGAATATACCAAAGAGTATCAGTCGGTAACTGTTCTGAAATAATATCTTACATTTGGTGAAATTTAAAAACGTGATCTCTATCTGATTCTTGCTTTTCAAATATTATTTGCTGACCCAAAGGAATTTAGATTTAAACCACCGGTGAAGTAAACAACTTTAAAAAAGTTGTTGTTGTTGTTGGTGTAGCGGCTGGTCACCCTCTGTAAAGAGCTGATTCTCCCATGGTCGTTGTCGTCAAACTCATCTAGGGGGAGCCCAGGAAATGAGCTGTTTTTGGAAGTCGGACCAGAAGGAGAGGGTTTTTAGATGAGTAGGTTTGAGAGGGCATGTGAATAGGTGTTTGGTATCATGCGGAGAATCTCCAGTTGCCAGACATGTGCTTGGTATGTTAGGGTTTTTCTGGATAGGGAGGAGTTAAGTCTACTACAACATCCAGGTCTTGATTGGGCCTGATCTGCAATTGGCGGTGGTTGGACTCCTATTACGGTATCGACAAAGAGATAGTCGATGGTGGTGGTGACTGTCTCTTTGTATTTATTGCTTAGGCCCCCCAGTGCGCCTCTGGATCCAGCGGTTGTGTTACATGTGGCTGGATATCATCTTTTAGTCCGAGCAGAAGCCTTCTGATGTACCTGGGAGGTGGCTCGTCGCGGAGCACATGCTCCTCTTGGTGTAGATGTCCCTCAAAGGACATCAGCAGGCATTCTGTCACCGTGCGGAGTGCGGCGTTCTGGCAGTCCTGCAGCTTCATCCACCGTTTCTTACTGGTTCCCGGCGATCACACTGGCGCAGCATAGTTTATTTCCGGCTGGCTTATTTCCTTTGCCTTTGCCTCAAGTGCTGCCGGCGAGCGAATTGAGGATATTGTTGTGGGCTTGTACTTTGTTGGCAATTGCGGTAATGTGCGCGGAGAAGGAGAGAAGACTGTCAAATCCAACCCCCAGACTCCTGGGGTGAATAACCGTCGGAATGGGGGTGTCGATATGAATGGGGGTATCGATATGAATGTTAAAATCCAGCCTGACCTCTTTCATCCAGGTGGTAAAGAGGGTCGCCGAAGACTTTGTAGGGGGCAACGCCAGGTTTCTGCCTGTGAAGAAACGGACAAGGGCGGAGAGATATCCGTTCACTTCCAAACACTGGTCATCAATTACATTGCCGGTGACCATTATCGAGCAATCATCGGCATATGATGACTCCCTCTGGCGGTTGAGGGTACTTGGAGATGTAGTGATTAAACAAAAGTTGAGATAGGACGCCACCCTACCATACTCCTTGTTTAATTCTGCTTAGTTTTGATGTTGAGCTTCTAAATAATATCGGTGGTTGACGACCACATAGGTAATTCGCGGTCAACCGTTTCAGTCCCTGCGCGAGAGTTGACGCTTCCACGTCGGCTAGTAGCGTGTATTGACTAACTGTGTCAAAAGCTTTTGACAGTCCAACATTACTAAGACGGCTCTCTCGCAGGGGCGGTTCAGGTGAAGACCGGGATTAACCGGTTTGTTTATGGCATTGAGTGCTGTTGTTGTACTGTGCGCTTTCCGGAAGCCATGTTTTAGCTTAGCCGAGCCCAGGTGGTATGTGTAGTGCGGGAGGAGTAGGGCCTCAAGTGTCTTTATCACTGACCAATGCAGGAAAATCGGCCGATAGGAGTCTCCCTTATCAGCCGGTTTCCCTGGTTTCAGCAATGGCCTTGGAGGATTTCACCTTCCCGATGGCCTCCTTCACCTCGCCACAAGTGAAAGCAAGAGGCGTGCTGGTGTTTGACTGTTTGCGCGGCCTTCTGGTCACCTTCCGCCTGGCCCTTTCCCACGAAGGCTGTAAAATGAATTGCCGGCTTGAATAGCTCGCACATCTCTTCCGCTCTGACGAAGCATGATATCCGAATGAGATTTCCATTCGGTCGTCGCACTTCGTCATGTTGGACAAGGACCTCACGGTGGACCAGAGCTGACCGACACCCGTGACTAGGTTGCAGGACTTCAGGTGCTTCTCCCACTTGTTCCGCTTGTTCTGATCTGCCAACCTCCGAATCGGCACGTTCAAATCCCTTATATTACGATTGCGGGGATCGGAGTAGCGAAGGCGGTCACGCTCATTTGCTAGAGCAGCCGCTTCAGCCGGGAAATTGGGACGGATATCGGGTGTCGCCCCAGCTGGGATGAAGCGAGCCGCAGCAGACCTTCTTTTCGCTCCTGCGAATGTCAGTGGATGTGGGAAGAGATCTGAAGGTATTTTCAGTAAACTCCGCGAACCCGACCCAGTCAGCCTTTTTAAAGTTGATATAGGTCCGCGTGTCCGCGGAGAGAAAGTCAGCAGGTCTGTCAGTCGAGATGATTATGGGAAGATGGTCGGATGCAAGCGATAGCATAGGTCGCCAAGTTATGCTATTTAGAAGACCTGCGCTAGCTATTGTTAGGACAGGCGAGTTGCTGCAACTATCCATAATCCTGGAGGGGCGTCATTGTTCATCGTTCACCTACTACCAATCGGTTTTCACCTCTGAGGAGCGCACCTATGTCAGGGTGATATCCTGCCGGGCAGAAGTGGCAGGTGGTATATAAACATTAAATATTTCGTGCTCGACATCGCCTGACTGGACAGTTATTCCTTGACATTCTAAGGTAGTGTCCCCGGGGTCGATAATTTGTGGACCATTGTGGACGAGACCTTAAGATGGCTTCATCCGTCGCACGAAATACACCTTACCGAAGTGGAGTTCGGGTGAAGCCTTTACTGGCAGACGCAGCAAAAATAGGTTTCTGGCCCAGGGTTTGGCTCGATTCTAGCCCTAAACAGAAGGATGTGGAGCTAAAGTTGCTCCAGAGGAGACAGACGACTTATGGGGTAGGGCGATCTAAACAGGGTTAGATCGCCGAAACAACAGTACTTGGCCGGGTGAAACCCTGGTTATTTCGGTATGTAGAACCAACTGTAGTGGATGACTTTCAAAAAAGTAGCAGTCACGCATAGAAAACTTGATGTCCAAGCGCAACCACTCTTACTCGCAATGGAGCGTTACATAACACTGGAGAAATTAGGTTAATTAGGTAAACACACTTTTACAAAATTACCTCTTTCCGTGACTAATACATGTTACGATAATAAATGCGTAAGCTATATTATCTATCAAGTCAAACGCAGCCGGATTCGATGGGGTTCATAATTCAAGACCATGCCATACGTGACGTATTTAATAAACTTTATTCTGACAACCTGTGTTTTTCCAAACTACTGGAAAGGTGATAAGATTATTCCTGTTAGAAGGAAGAATAACGAGCTTAGGCCTATAGCTATTCTATCCTTTATATCAAAAGTCGTACAGCGAATCTAGAATAATCAACTCAGTGCATATGTTAACAAGAACAGATTCTTGGGGGATCGTTGTTAGGTTATATAACAAATAGAAACTGCTCTACCGCGGTTACCTTAGCGGCAGATCTGAGGCTGTGAGCATTTCCTCCCACAAAATGAAAGAACAAACTAATTTCATCAGTAAAACGATTGTTTTTTGCTTTGCCATTTTTATTCCATTTTATTTTATTTCATTTTTGTTACTCAATTGATTTGAATAAAATTTTATTATATTACTCGACACAGTTGATATTATCATTTTATTTTAACTTGATATACCGAAATTTTTGGTTAAAATCGTGTTACAAATAGGAAACGCGATATTGGTTAGGTCATATTTCGTTCAATTTTCCCTCCACCTCTCAGTGTGAGCAACGCAGTCAAACTATCGATTCATATCGAGAAAATCGAGAGTAAACAAGAGTCAGTTGAAATAACGGGGTAACACTTACGAGTAAAGGAAAATTTGTCATTTGTCTTACTGTGTTAATTGCTGAAAAATGAATCTCATTAATGATATTATTGTCTCTAAACCGTTTGTTTCTGATGTTCATATCGAATTGTTCCGTTCGATTAATTAACATCAGCTAGAAAGGTAAATGTGTCAATATCACAAGTTAACAACAACGCATTCGCTATTTATATCTGCTCGTTTTGCTAAAAAAAAATCATGAAATGCGATTTATTTTTAATTTGCCAAAATCAAACTTGCAAAATTAGGTTTTCAAGAACTTAAATTTTATTTTCTGAATATCATTCGTAAAAAATAACTCTACTCATCCGCATTGTAACTGAGTTAACCTTGACATAAAAATACAATCCAAGTTTGATTATTAAAAAATAATTGAATCAAAACTATTATAACCTTACTTACATTAACAAACTTTAAAAATCTAAATGGCACAGCGTTTGAACAAGAAAAAATTAGTTGTGTTCAAGCAGCTGCGTTAGAGACTATATATATGTATATACACATTGTTTTCAGTTTGTCTCAGGCACGGATAGGCCCAAGGAAATGCCATAATTTTCATTTATCGAATATAAAATGTCAGGCACTCCGTAATCGTCCATTTCGCACAGACACGGTCATGACATAACATACCGATGGTTAAATCTACAAAATTCAACGGCAAACTTCTATAATAAATATGTATTCTCATGTAAATTCATAACTTCTCGAGCGTTTTCCTACCTAAGGCCTACCCTTGTCTAGAGCAAGCTGAAAACTCCATATAGTCAGGTTCTATGATTATCATATCAAAATAGTGTATTTAGTCATAAGACGCTTTTCTGTTTTATAATTGAACCATGACATCTTTTATATGGTCGGCAGTGAAAATGTGTTTGATTTTGTTTATAGATAAGAACTACAGTCAAATTGTGACGTATTTAGAAAATTCGTTATTGCGGTATTTTGCAACTCTTACACTTTGGGGTATGGTAATGGAAGATTTTTTTTGACAAATTCAACGACGCGATATAAGATATTAACTGCCAACTGATCCTCACTAAAAGTATCTTACAGTCTCAAGCGATTGAGTAGTACTCGTTGGTCGTGTCGTACCAATGATACAAAAGCTGTGAAAGTTTATGACAGTGATCAAAAATATGTGGTTAGAAGCCAAGCTCGAGGACTGACAATGAAAATGGGCTCCCTTGAAACAGGTACCTTTTGGCACGGCATTCTTGAAAGGTTCGATTCAACTATCAAATCTCTCCAAAGTCCTACGATTACACTACGCATTGCTGTTAACTGTCTTATCTTTGCAATCATTCGTGAAATCCACGAGAGATGAGTTCGAGACGTACGAAAAAACTGCTAAAGAATGGTCCGAGCTCAGCGACTATGAATCTGTCCGAGTAAGACCCACCAATGTTCGCCTTCAACCTCTTTTTTCTAAGGCATCGGCAGTGCAACTTTCAGCGAATGAAAAATTTCGTACGAAAGCTTTTCTTCCAGTCATTGATGAATTGATTAGTGCACTTGAAGACAAAATTTCCGCCTACGAGGTGGCTTACGAGCGATTTAATTTCATTGGTGAGCTAATACAAATAAAATCAGATGATAGCGACTTGAACGCAAAAAAAATAGTAGAAACATACCCGAGAGATTTAGAAGCCTCCTTAGGGAATGAGCTCAACCAACTCAAAAATTTTGCAAACCTCTACACAAAAGGAGAAAACGAATCAACTGAGATGTTTTTGTACCGCATAATAAAGGAAAACAATTTACAGTCTACGTTTGTCAATTCAGAAATTATTCTACGATTATACCTGTCTATGATGGTAACGAATTGAACAAGTGAAGATCCTTCTCCAAGATTAATTTGATCAAAAATGACTTAGTTATATTGAGTTCAAAGAGAGATATACTGCATGAACTAGACTTTGACGATATCGTTGCAGTATTCGCAGCAGAAAAAACTCGTAAAGAGTCGTTCCAGTAGTATCATTTTAATATATTTAGTGTTATATACTGTAAAAACGTCAAAGTATTGATTACTATATTACTAATGAATCGAGACAACTGATTATATAAACAACGACCATGTTAAAATAAATTGATGAGTAACTTTTTAATAGATTGTATGTAATTATGACTTCAAAAGAGGGGCCCCACACGTATCCCGGCCCCGGGGTCCCCACATTCTTAATTCGGGCCTGTCTGTACGTAGAAATTAGTTAAATGTTGTGTAGTGGCTAAAATAACTTCACCACGTAGCTGCACATGCTGAGAAGCTACTTAACATCTGTTTTGATAACCAAGCAAAAGTTAAGATACATAATATTTTATATACACAGAAGCCACATTATTTCTATGGAAGAATCCAGTTATTTCACTCTGCGCGACCTACTCTACTAGTGCATATCAAACATCGCACTTTATCCGTCCTCTATACGTCTTTGGAGCTCTCTCCCTATTAGATTAAGACAATTATCAAATACACTGCTTTTCAAAAATAAATTAACAAACTGTTATAATTTTGGTCGTAATTCGGTCTTTGCTCACTGTTATGTGTGCGCAAAACTTCTACATATTCGTAAAATTGTATTCATGAACTCGACGAAATTGTACTTTCCTTAAACAACTTTAATAATCACATCTCACGAATCTAGATTTAATCAGCAATATGACTAGCACTGTGATATAATTGTAAAATTATAGTGCTAGGTTAAACCAATAAACCAGTATACCCAGTAGAAAACCTGTGGTGAAATCCTTCTATAGGGTTGAGCCTTCCAGGAGGGAAATTAAAGTATGAAACCGCTCTCTCTACACATGGTTGCTCTTAAAAGACAATAAAATCAAGAAGATATAATATAATATAATGTACATTATTTTATGCACGAAGAATAATTTATATAAAGTATTTAGTATCAAATTTAACTTGGATCACATCGTTCCTTCCGTTTGAATAAAATGCTTGTTTATTAAACTTTATCGATCTAGTTAAATATAAATTCGAGATACGTTTATATGAGCCCACCATTTAAAACCGACTGCTTCCACCTCATTTATAAAACAGTAATCTTACCGGTTTATGCGACACTAAAAACTTAACACGCTTCGCAATTGGTCATACAATTGCCACCCATCCTCCTTACTGAAACAAGCATGCAACCTTGTTCGTTTAATGGATTCAACAATTTTATCTCACCGCATTCACGACTGTGACGATATTAGAATGGTATGTTGTTGGTCCAACAAAAAACACTTTTATGACGCTAGAGGCGAGTTATTTCGAAAATCTGTATTTATGATCCGATTTTAGTTTTAATGAAATAATTGGAGGGCGACGAGAAGCACTTTTGTGAAAAATAAATCCGCTAGATGGCACTAGAATAGAAAATCGGTATTTATGGTCCGATATTAATGATATTCGTAATGCATACCACACCTGCGATTAGAAAAGCTTCTACAATCCGGCTTAGATAATATTGAATACGTACATTTTCATTTTATTTCATTTATCCGAATACACACAAATAAGACCAGGTATTTTTTCCTGTACATATATAATATTTATACTGTAGATAAACTAATGCTTTATTTGCAACAAAAGAAAAATCTATATACAAACCTGTGGTCGAAATTTTCTTAGTCATAGATGAGATAAAGTTCACCATTCAGTTACTACTGACTTTAAAGTCGACTTCATCTCTACCGTTACTACGGTACACGATTTTTAATTTCACCGAAGCTTAATCTTATGAAACTAACGCAGTAAGCACAACGCGGACGAAGTCGTGGGTATCAACTAGTCTTATATGTATATAAAAATGAATGTGAGTTCTTTATAGGCGTTCAAAGTACTCACATTCGGTATATATGTATATATTTCCCTTGGGTCAAGGTATAAAGAATACTGTAAGCACAACAGCACTGTTCAATATTTAAAAAAAAAAGTTCTTTATTCGCGCAGCAAAAGCAAGCTGGGTATGCTTTTACAACATCATTTTTAACCCTTAAACGACTTTTTTGATTTAATAAAACCTAACCATTATTTTGTTTTAAAGTACCGCAACCATTTTCCAAAATTTTGATTTTTAAGTATTTATCTTTCTAATTAAATTATTTATATAATTAAAGTAGTGCGCGATATGACTTAGTAAAATATTGAATGTTTTCATTGGTTGTACATTACCGTTATATGCGATTTTCGAAATTGTACTCACTAAATATAAATGCAAAAAAAATAATAATTTATTAAAATGATTTTTAATAATTTTTTAATTTTTAATAAAACGCAGCGAAAATTTGATTGAGTTTTACTCATAGAATATTTATGACACTTGCGGTCCAAGATTAAGTAATTGTTTTGCTTGAACGATGGGGTGTATCCTTCTCTTTCCAACGGCTAGTTATATTCCGATACAGCTGTGTACTCGATGCTAGTACTTATTTCAAAAAACCGGAGATAATACTCGATGCTATGGAAATTATTGAAGGATGATACACGATTCTACTTCGTACTTTGAAGTAATTCCTCTGCTTTAAATCCTGATTTATTTTCAATTTTTTTAAATAAACGCAGCCAAATTTTGTACGTAGCAAAGTTATAATTTAACATAAAAATGAATGATTATCGAAGCATACATATGCTTATTTTTTACATTACATATTACATGTTAATTTTGTCGAAATGGTTCCCAATTTGTACGTGGGTGCGATTTTCCTGAAAATTTTAAACATTTTCTACACACTTTTCTTAAAATCACTTTTCTTGCAGGCAAGTAGAATGAAAATCCTAATTTTTACTCTCAGGAGATTTTTTCTACTATCTACGGTTATCGAGTTGTAGGAAGAACAGGTATCCGAACATTACAACCAACGGTATTAATATATCATATGAGCTAAACATCACATTTAGCAGGTTTACACTCTAAGCCGATGATCAGTAGTTTTTGTTTTTCATAGTAAAATAAGCATTTGAACTTTTGAAGAATATTATAGTCTTTATATGTCATCTTGACGGGTATTTGTGAAAATTACTTAAAATAAATAGTATCTCATTTTGCTAAATAAGCTCTTAAGGGTTTTAATTAGTATACAGAAATTTAAATCTTAAAAAGTGCATATATCGTACCTAATATGTAATACGTGTGGTAACACCGCCACCGACTTTGACGTTTTCCTTTTGTACATATTTTCCTTTTTTGACAAATAAAATAAGAGACAAGCCCTCCTTCTTTTTTCGATTGGTAGAGTCTCGACGAAAGTAACTTAATTTCGGAAGGAGGAAACGTCGTAGAAAACTCCAGCGTGCAACATTTTTTACCACGGCTGCCGTTGCTACAGATGCGTGAGGATAATGTTGAGGCGTACTTTTACTCCTTGAACTGTTGGTTCGATGCTGCGGCCATCGTGGCGGACACAACCAAGTTCAACATCGTGTTGCCAAGCGTTCCACCACCAAAGTTAATGGAACTTCGCACCATTATCGATGCTGCACCTCCCACCAACAAATACGGTTACATTCGCACGAAATTACTGGAAAACTTTACTGAAAGCCAACAGCGCCGCCTTCAGCGCGTACTTAGAGAGATGCCGCTGGGCGAACGGCGCCCAAGCGATCTCTATAATGAAATGAAACGCGCCGCCGGTACTACGTTAAGCGAGAGTATTCTTCACGACCTATGGCTTACTCGGTTGCCCACGTATACGCAGGCGGCAATCATAGCAACCAATGTCGAGAAGCTGAAAATTGCAGACTCCATAACAGAATCAATTCAACTCCGTCAGGGAGAAATCAGTGAGGTGTCCAGTGTACAGCAAACCACGGATCTTCGAGCTGAGATAGCTGCACTAAAACAACGTTTTGGCCAAGTTTTAGGCGACCAAAAAACACGTTGCCGCGCTAGATCTAGTACTCCGGCAAGGACTCGTAACGCCAGCAGCAACGCCAGCGACATGTGCTGGTATCACGCAAAATTTGGCAGCAACGCCCGCAAATGCCGGCAGCCATGCAAAGGACCATGGCAAACATTCTGAAAAGCGATCGAACAACCGCCGTCACATGTTTGACACATCCACAAAAATGAGTTTTTTAATTGACTCCGGCGCAGATGTGTCAACTATACCGAAAAGTTCGACGCTGGCTGAAGCATCAAAATCGGATACTCAATTGTTTGCCGCGAATGGCTCACCAATACAGGTGTTTGGTGAAGTCTTTCTAAAGTTAAACCTCAACTTCCGCAGAGAGTTCGTGTGGAAGTTCATAATCGCCGACGTTTCTCAGGCAATCATAGGCGCCGACTTCCTATCATTTTACGACCTCCTTCCAGATCTCAATGGGCATCGCCTACTTGATCGCCGTACTGCGCTAAAAACGGTATGCTCGGTGGCGTTACTCAACACACCAAGCATTTCAACAATCAACACAGCAATGCACTTTTCTGGTGTCCTCGCGGATTTTGCAGACATAACGCGTCCATCTCCCCTAGAAGCATCAATGAAGTCCACAATCGTCCACCGCATCATCACTGCAGCGCGCACCGAATTCGAGCTGCTGATGAAACTCGGAATATGTCGGCTATCTAGTAGTGAATGGGCGAGCCCACTGCATATGGTACGCAAGGCAGATGGGTCTTGGGGACCGTGCGGTGATTACCGCGCTTTAAATGCAGTCACCGTACCGGACCGGTACCCGCTGCCGTTTCTGCACGACTTTACGCACATATTATCAGGTAAATCAATTTTTTCGAAAATTGACCTACAGAAGGCTTTTCATCAGATCCGTATTCACCCCGACGACGTATGTAAAACGGCCATTACGACCCCCTTTGGACTGTACGAGTTCACGCACATGACCTTTGGATTACGGAATGCGGCACAAACGTTCCAAAGGGTCATTAACGAAGTTTTTCGGAGCGTACAAAATGTTTTCGTTTATCTGGACGACATCTGCGTTGCCTCCAGCACAGTTGAAGAGCACCGAAGACACCTTGCAGTGGTATTTAAACGTTTGCGTGAACACAATTTAACGATAAATGTCGCCATTCGGCGTAGAAAAACTTGAGTTCCTTGGTCATCTTATAACCAAAGGGGGCATACAACCGCTATCGAGCCGCGTTAAGGCTATTATAGAACTTAAACTTCCAACTGTTTCGAAGGATCTCACGCGGTTTCTCGCTATGACAAATTTTTACAGAACCTTTTTGAAAGATCCCCTCCAACACCAAGCACCACTATTCGACATGACTCCCGGTAACAAGCGTAACGACAGCTCAACCCTAGTATGGACCGAAGATAATATCAAACATTTTGAAGCGTGTAAAGAGGAGCTAGCTAAATGCACGCTGCTGGCGCATCCTGCTCCCAACGCACTACTTCCGTTGTGGATTGATGCATCCGACTACGCAGCACGCGCTGCGCTGCACCAGATAGTCAACAATGCACTCCAACCGCTAGGTTTTTTTTCAACGAAAATTTTCGAAAGCTGAACGGCGATACAGCACTTACGACAGGGATTTGACGGCGATGTATCTCGCGATCCGGCATTTTCATTTCATGCTTGAAGGGCGAGAGTGCCACGTGTACACTGATCATAAGCCGCTAACGTTTGCCTTTCGCCAACGACTTGAAAAGGCTTCAGATCGTGAAGCGCGCCAACTAGATTTCATCGCTCAAATCTCCACGGATATCCGCCATGTACCTGGTAAACAAAATGGCGTGGCCGATCTGATGTCTCGCGTCCAAGCAATAACTTCAGAGCCCACTCCACCAGCAATCAACTATGACGACTTAGCCACTGATCAGGCGACCGACGTGGAGCTGCAATCCTACCTCAATGGGCAAGTAAAACATTCCCTAAAACTAATTACCTATGCGCTTCCTTGTAGCGCAAAGAAAGTGTATTGTGATACATCAACGGATCGCATCCGACCATTCATTATAAAACGGTTCCGCCAAACAGTGCTCCGCACAACGCATAACGTTTCGCACCCAGGTTCGCGCGCCACATCAAAGATGATGAGTGAACGCTTTATCTGGCCTGGGATACATCGTGACAGTCGCATATTTGCAAAGCAGTGTCAGCGCAACAAAATCAACAGGCACAACTATGCACCTCTGCAACGCCGAACCTGTGGTAGCGAACGTTTCGCTCATCTACACATAGACATTGTGGGACCGTTTCCGCTGTCCGATGGTCACCGATACTGTCTAACAGTAATTGACCGTTTCACCCGATGGCCGGATGCCTTCCCAATTCCAGACAGCACTGCTCCCACCGTGACAAAGGCGTTAATCAGTGGTTGGATATCGCGCTTTGGCGTCCCTATTGATATCACCTCGGATCTAGGCCGCCAATTTGAAAGTACGCTTTTTCGAAACTTACTTCAGTGTCAAGGCGTTAGACACTTGCGAACTACGCCTTATCATCCGCAAACTAATGGCATAGCCGAACGGTGGCACCGTACACTCAAGTCAGCCATTTTGTGCCACGACATGGAGTGTTGGACAAATTTTCTGCCTATGATACTGTTGGGGCTACGCTGCTCCTTCAAACCTGATATTGGGGCATCGCCGGCCGAGTTAGTCTTTGGGGCAACGTTGCGCTTGCCATCCGAATTTTTCATCGACTGCCACAGACCAGTCAGCGAAGCCGAGACTGTTGCTCAGTTGCGCCACATCATGCGCGATCTTCGTTCGGTCAACACCTCTTGGCATACCAGTCAAAAGTCATTCGTGCACTCCGATTTGAAGACATGCGAGCAGGTGCTCGTTCGAGACTTGTCAATACGGCCATCATTATCAGCGCCCTACAAAGGACCATACAAGGTGATTCGTCGTTGGCCGAAATATTTCTCCGTCGACATTATATATTATTTTAAATACTTCTTCGACCAAGGTTACAACCCAGATTACATAAAATAATATTTGTAATCCAGGACAAAAGCGAATTAATGCGAGCAGGCGTTGGGCGAAAAGCCATCCTATAATATTTGTGAGAGACATTGAAATTACCTGTACACCGAAAAATACTAACTAAACATTTTGTTTACAGGGCTAAATGAACACAAGAGCAAAAGTGTGCGAAGGACTCAATTTACCTTAAAGACGGCCCTTAGAACAAGTTGCGCTCTGACTTGAATTTGCAGGAGCTTTAAATGCTCCGTGGCTTTTGATACGATTTTTAGTAACTTCGTTTTATAGTTTTTTTTTTGAATAAAGGTAAGAAAAGTATTAAGAAGGGAGATTTTTAGTTCGAATATTCAAAAAAACGTTACCCGTTAAATTAAATATGGAATTTCGAAAAAGGCCCATCTCGTATATTTGAGAAACGCGTTATTTCATAATAATGTGTTGTAGATATTTCTTTTTACCTATTGTGTTTATAATAAAAAGTCTTATTTTTTCTAGGTTCAACGTTACGGCATGTACCTACAGAGATAATTTTGAAAAAGGCGACAACTCTAAGCGAAGAGTCTTTTTTGAATAAGCTAAATATTCAGCCTTTTTCGAAATTGCATATTCAATTGTAAATACTTCAGGCGGAGGAAATTGTATTTGACGTCGATTTACCAAAAAATCTATTGTGGATTTGCCAAAGATATTAAACCTTTAACTCACTACAAAAAAGCTGATTTGTAGCCAAACCCTCTTTGAGATTGATTATCACGCGCGAATACTTCAAAATTTGATTGGTTGGGGACCCGAAAAGAAACCCTGAAATGGCTTCATATAACTATCGACAGTTTTGTTGAGATTAAATATACATAATAGTTAAATATAATTTATTTACGTAATTTTATATGGCGTTTATGCGTGATCTTATTCATAAATTTCTTTATTATTATTCTTATACTTACGAATATGTAAGATGTGATTAAACATCGTTTGCCATAAAAATCAAATGTTGAAATGAAATTCGAACTAAGTGGATGTATGTATGTATGTATACAATTTCTCAGAACCCTTTTTGCACATATATACATACATATGTATGTACTTATATGTACATACATATGTATATGTATCTAACAATTTTGACGAAATAAACAATAAACACGAGCAAGGACCGCGAACACCGAATGTTCGAAATAAAGATTGAGCATCCTTATTTCAGTTCAATTATAAAATTTCGTGTAATCTTACTTTATAACTAAGCCACAATACATACAAACATACGTACATACATACGCGCATACATACGCATACAAATTAAGTTACATATTTAGCGTTCATATTTAGTAAGTATTGTATTAATAAATGTGTTTATATACATGAATATTTGTAGAAACATATGTACTAGTAAACATGCGTGAATAATCCTTGCAACGAAATATTTATATTTCCAACCCATACAACATCACGTACTCGGCATATGAATTAGTTCAACTATGTTGGTCAGTTTAAATGTGAGTGCGTAAATAGCAAAATTTTGCATATTTACATAGCATCCCTTTTACTTGAAAAACATCTACGCGAACGAAAATCGCGCCTGATGATCAAGTACATAATATACAACTCCCTGTTTCTTATACATTCTCCACAGCTATGATACTCACATATAGACCAACATAAAATTAAGGATACGACGGCATATTTACATTGTATGTGTGTATATATGGCTACGTATTCACGTTCGTAAAGTCCAGAGAATTGTTGATATATCAACTGTTCTAAAATGCGAAATTTCACATTTGCCATAACTTCCCATCCGCGGACTTTCTCTTCCCCACCCCAAGCAATGAGTCTAAACCCGTCCGGCATGCCATATGCGTCAAACGCCGCTCACCTCGTCAAGAAACATGAACCACACATTTGTATATTCTTATGTATGTATATTCATTTATGTTTATGTATTGATATATGTAGCATATACCCTGCAAAAAAATTGTGCGCTTAAGCTCTTAGAAAATTGGTCGATGATTAGTCCATAACTAATCCTTTCGGTAGAATCGGATACTAGTTACTTATAATTATAATTATTATTGTTTTTTTATTGTAGTTGGAACATATTTGAATAAAACATTAGCATGAAAGCAAAGAAAGTAGGGTAACTTTGATTGACACTCATTGTGCATCTATTTGTTAAATAGAAAAGTCAAAAATAAAAATTAATATAAATTAATATATGTATATAAGAGAAATTATATTTAAAATAAATGCTAATATGAACCGAAAAATAATAAAAGTTTTAATTTATAATCGTTTATTGATGTTAAATAGCTAAATATCTTAACTATGTACATGTGCACATAAAAATAATATGTTTTGGTCCTTGTTTTGAATATCTAATTTCATTACATGCAAATATCTATAAGTTTGTTATTTCAATAAAATTTGATAAGAAAAACTATAAAATTCAGGATAAGTCGCATTTTTTGCTGGGTATGCATTCACATAAACGTGTTTATACATATGTATGTCATTATTGCCATCGCCAATGTTAATGCCGGACACTGAGAATCAAAGCTGGAGCATTGGAGCAGTGGCCAACGTCAGCGTTGTCATCGTTTCAACTGTACTATACACTTACGCCACGGACGATAGCAACAACAGATTTCTCTGCCAACGTTAGATTCGTCTGTTATCCTACTCCATATATCGCAAGTCGTATGCAAACAACATTTCCCAATGCTGGTCTGGAGTAGCTCTCCTTGGTCTTCGTTTCATCTTCATGCAAGTCTTTATGGTACTCCTTCGTGGAGATGGGGCAGTTTGTGAAAGCGACAAATACAAGTTGGAATATGTGTATTTAAATGCACGTGTGTAAGTCGCTTTATGTGGACTTGTGGCAAATATGTATGGAAAATGTCCATTTCAAATTCACAGACACAGCAGTAATGGTCAGCTATGAAAATTATCGATCGAAATGCCTTGGGGTCAGGTGGACAAATAGTGGTTGGGGGGCAGGCAGGAAATCAGTGAGGGGATAGGTGTATTGTTAAGTTGGGAAGCAGAATTTTTGTAAATAGAGAAAACGTATGAGCAAAGGACCGAAGCTCAAACCAAAAGGGAAGGACTTTAGTAATTTTAAGTTGATGGCAGTGGCGGGAGTGGCAATAGCAAAACTAAAGACGATACCGACGGAAACGCTGACGGTGTTGTGTGGATAGGAGTAGTAGTATAACTTGCTTGTAGTGGAGACTACATTCCTTTATGGTGGGTTGTAGAATGGTTTGTTAGGACGCCAGAAAATATATTGCGATGATGCTGATGGTCCGTGTTGCCC